>CM037854.1:47864933-47951605 GCA_021234595.1 Delia radicum
CTTGGTAGCAGTCAGTAGTATGGATATGGCGGTTCAAAACTGCACCGCCATGGGTTTTTTTAGGGTTGCCAGATTGTTTGTGTTTTGCACCGCCATATGTTTTTTTAGGGTTGCCAGATTGCTTGAAAAGTTTCCCCGCATTTTTGCACCGCCTAAAATTATACTATGTTTTTTTTCTCTAAATTTTTTTTGCACCGCCATAGGTTTTCAGAGGTCTGCCAGATTGATTGAAAATCTTCCCCATTTTTATCCCCCATTTTTTACTTTTTATTCCCCTCTTTTTTTTTTTTTTTTAAAGTTTTCCCCGCCATTTTGCACCGCCTAAAATATACTATGCTTTTTTTCTCTAAATTTTTGCACCGCCATAGGTTTTCAGAGGTCTGCCAGATTGATTGAAAATATTCCCCATTGTTTATCCCCATACTTTTTTTCCCTTGTCTTTTTTCCCCCTCTTTTTTTTCCCACAATCTTTTTTTTCCCCGAGGGGGGGGGGGAAGGCGGGGGGCCCCGCGGGGGGGGGGGGACGGGGGGGGAAACGAGGGGGGGGGGGGGGGAAGGGGGGAAGAGGAGGGGGGGGGTTACTTCTTTTTTCCCCCCCTCTTTTTCCCCTCTTTTTTTTTTTTTACTTCTTTTTTCCTCTCTTTTTTTTTTTTTACTTCTTTTTTCCCCTCTTTTTTTTTCCCCCCTCTTTTTTTTCCCCTCTTTTTTTTTTTTTTACTTCTTTTTTTACTACTTTTTTTTTTTTGTTACTTTTTTTACCCCCTCTTTTTTTTTTTTTTTTTACTTCATAACCTCTGCCACAGCCGCAACCCAAAGCACAATTTAACCCCCGCCGAGGCCGACGCCTTCACCTCCACCTCAGCCTCCACCTAGGCCTCCACCTCAGCCTCCGCCTAGGCCACCACCTCCGCCTAGGCCTCCACCTCAGCCTCCGCCTAGGCCTCCATAGAATTGTTGCTAATATACATATGTTTTATAAGTATGTAGGTATATAATTAACACTAAAAAAAAAATAAATGTTTTGTTTTTAAATAATGTGATTAACATTTTATACTGATAACAAATAGTATTAGGGACATTCATATATATACCGCAGTAAATGAATTTTATTTATTAAATACTAGCAAAAAAATCACAGACTTTCGTAAACTGCCCTAATGTGGTTTAATTCATATTGTATTAACCCTCTAATGAACACATTAAATGTTACGACTTCACTTCAACAAAAATAAGACCCACCACGACTTCACTTTAAGCAAAACCGAACACGCTGCCGCCTCATAACACAAAAGAATCATGGGGTCAAATTTAACCCCACATGAGCAGTAAAGGAATAATTTTGCGGTTAACATAATTTGCGGTAAATACACATTAACCCTTAAATACATCTCGCTAATTTAAACCCCCTCCAACCCCCCCTTACCCATAAAAATAAAATCTGGGGGGCATAAAAGACCCCACATAAACAGTAAAGGAATAATTTTGCGGTTTTGATTGATATTTATTTTTTTTTGTAGTGGTCATCAAATATATATTCTTTATCATTTTTTAAAAATGCTTCAATTTCATCAATATGCATTGTATATAAAAATCTTTAACACTTTTTGTCGGTGACTTAGTCTTTTCAAGTTACTCTACGAAATAATAAGTTAAACTAAAAAACAATGGCGTCTTATATTTGCAATTTTTGTCAACAAAATTTTGAAAATGTAGAGGATCTTAAAGTTCACTTGAAGAAACATTGTGATGTCTGTGGAAAACTATTTTTAACATACAGCGCTCTAAAATCACATAAAATAGTACATTCCACAATCTATTGTAAAAATTGTGATGAGGAGATCCAAAAGTCTCATTACTCCTATCATACCAGAACGGATGCAAATAGAAATAAAGAAGAGTGCATCACTTTAGACAAAAACTTGACAAAGAGGAAGAGTTCATTCCAGGAACGATTGGAGGTATATACTTATATAAATGAAGATAAAACTATGTTGTTTCCAGAAGAGTTTTTTATAGGAGCTAAAACTATTATAATCAATTTACTTGAAAACGCTCTAACCAAACACATCACCTTCAAGTACAATATGGAATTAGTAGGCGAATATACAAAGATGATGCAAGAAGATAAGGAAAACGATGATAATGATGAAAATGAATTAAAATACACAAATATCTCACATATAGCAAAAATGAAGGTTATCACAAAAAGTGATAATATTGAGGAAATATATAAGGAAGAATATGAGGATATATGCGCAAAGATGTCCGAATTTCAGGAGCGTGATAGCGGATGGTCTCTGGTAAGGATAAAGTATGTTGACATCAATATAAACCAGATGTCAATTATAAGAGGATGTCAATATATCCCGCTACCAGCTGAAATATCTAAAAGAATTGGTGCATGTGTAAATATTAATAACACAGATGAGTACTGCTTCAAATGGTGCATTATCGCCTCATTTTTCGATAAGAAAAATTTGAGTATTAAAGACTTGAAAAATCCGAATTCTTATGAAATTCGTGATATTAAAGCTGATGTAATCAGAGTATCTGGGAGAGAGTTAAATTTCACAAACATGAAGTTCCCTTTGGCTCTAAAGGATATTAAAATTTTTGAGAAAAATAATATTGACATAAGTATCAATGTTTTCGGCTTAGATGGTCTACAAATAGTTGGACCATACTATTTTACTAAGATGGAGCAAAAGGTACACATAAATTTACTATTGCTAACGACACCCGAAAAATCTCATTATGTATTAATAAAGGATATTTCAAGGTAAAATATCGTTCACAGTTATTAAAAAAAAAAAAAATATATATATATTTTTTATATTAGTATTATCCATATTCTAATAATATTTTATAAATTTTTATTTTTTTTACTTTCTAGATTTATACGATCGAGTATAACACATCATGAGCATAAATTATTTTTATGTAACACATGTTTGCAATATACACACACAAAAAGACTTTTTGAAAGTCATAAATTATCATGCAAGAAAATAGTGGCACATATGCCCAAAGAAGAGGAGAGTGAGTTGCAGTTCATTAATATCCATAAGCAGCTGGATGTCCCTTTCGTGGTGTATGCCGACTTCGAGTGCATTCTTGAGGAGGTGAATGAAGATGCATCATCAAAAAGTAAAAACATCCAAAAGCATAAAGCATATGCTTTTGCATATTATATTAAATGTAAGTTTAATGGAAATTTAGATAAATTTAAGATATATTTTGGTGAAGACTCACCAGAGATTTTTGTTGAACAGTTGACACGCGATGCTAGGGAAATTTATACGAATTATTTATCTAAAATAATTCCTATTAATAATATGACTACAGATGAATTAACGTTCCATAAAGAAGCGAAAGATTGCACTATTTGTGGTAGCGAGTTAGGTAATGATAGAGTGAGAGATCATTGTCATTTTACGGGGAAATATCGAGGACCGGCGCATAACAAATGTAATGTTAACTACGTCACTCCAAAGTTTATCCCAATTTTATTCCATAATTTTTCGTTATATGACTCTCATCTCTTCGTAAAAGAGTTAATAGAAGATAAGGGTGAAAACAATGGTGAAGTTAAGGTTATTCCTCTGAATAAGGAAACGTATATATCACTATCAAAATTTATACAAATTGGTGATGCGTTTATGGAACTTCGTTTTCTGGATTCATTTAGATTCATGGCTTCTAGCTTAGATGCATTAGCAAAAAATCTTTCTCCAAACGATTTTCATGTCGTTAGAAAACATTTTATGGAAGATCATAAATTCGAGCTAATTAAAAGAAAAGGAGTATTTCCATATTCCTATATTAATAGCTTTGAACGTTTAAATGATAGAGAAATTCCAACTCGTGAAGACTTCTTTAATATTATATCTAACAAAGAGTGTTCTATAGCAGATTATAATCATGCTCAACAAGTGTGGGATACATTTGAGTGTGAAAATCTATTAGATTACACAAAACTATATCTTAAAACTGATGTACTTTTATTGACAGACATATTTGAAAATTTTCGAAATATTTGTAAAGATATTTACAATCTTGATCCCTGTCAGTATTATACTGCTCCGGGGTTGTCTTGGGATGCGATGCTTAAGACCACAAAAATAAAGTTGGATCTATTTACTGATATAAATATGTACAATTTCATTCAAAAAGGAATAAGAGGGGGGCTTGTCCAATGTTCAAAAAGATATTCTAAAGCGAATAATAAATATTTAAAAGATTTTGATATAAACAAACCATCAGAATATTTAATGTATTTAGATGCGAATAATTTATATGGGTGGGCTATGTCAAGCTATCTTCCTTATGGAGGATTTCAGTGGCTTGATAATGATTCTGAAGAGTTTCGAAAAATGTCTAGTTCAGAGATATTAGAAATATCTGATACATCAGATGTAGGATACATATTAGAAGTTGATTTAGATTACCCAGATAGTCTACATGATTCTCATAATGATCTTCCGTTTTGTCCAGAAAACAAAAAGGTTTGTGAATCCAAATGTATAAAACTTATCGCGGATTTAACTCCAAAAATAAATTATCCCATACATTATATCAATTTGAAGCAAGCTATTGAAAATGGTTTAATTCTTAAAAAGATTCATAAGATTCTTAAATTCAATCAAAAGCCATGGTTGAAAAAGTACATAGATTTAAATACATTTCACAGAACTAAAGCTAAAAATAATTTTGAAAAAGACTTTTTCAAATTATTAAATAATTCTGTTTACGGTAAAACTATGGAGAATGTTGACAAGCGCAAAGATGTTTATATTGTTTCCGAATGGGAAACTACAAACAAAAAACATTTGGGTGTTAGGGCACTAGTTTCAAGGCCTAATTTCAACAGTGTTTCACAATTTGGTAATAATATATATGCAATACAAATGAAAAGGGTATCAACTAAATATAATAAACCAATGTATTTAGGATTCACAGTATTAGAATTATCCAAGTTTAAAATGTATAGATTTCATTATAAATATATGAAACCAAAATTTGGTGATAATTTATCAATTAATTATATGGATACAGATTCATTTGTATACAATATAAAAACAATAGATTTTTATGAAGATATTCGTGATGATATTCATTTGGAATTTGATACATCAGAATATCCAATAGATAATGTTTTTAATTTCCCATTGTTAAATAAAAAGGTGTTGGGGTTGATGAAAGATGAAAATCATGGTAATATTATGACTGAATTTGTCGGATTACGACCCAAAATGTATTCAATTAGTGCAGTAAATATGAAAGAAATAAAAAAATCTAAGGGGGTCAAAAAGTCTGCTTTAGATAAATTAACCATTAATGACTATAGAAATACTTTATTTAAGTCGAAAATTCTTTCTGATGAAATGGTTGTATTTAGATCAATAAGACATCAGCTATATACGCAAAAATTAAATAAAATAGTTTTAAGTTTTGCTGATGACAAACGTCATATAGCACCAGACAAAATATTAACTTTTGCCTATGGACATTATAAGCTTAAACAATTTGACAATTTTTATAATAATGTTGATGATAATTGGATTATGAGTTGTGAAAGTGGATGTGTTAATAATGTAGATAATATTCATATGAATACTAATTTAAGTGATGGACCTAGCAGTAGCAATCTTAATATTGAATATACTATTAATACTAATTTAAAAAGTTTTTTAGATGACTCTAATGATGGTTATTTTATGGATAATTAAATTAAGTATATCTAGTAATAATTAAAATAAAAAAAGTGTAAATTAGAAATTATTAAAATAAAGATTGTATTAACAACCCCCAAAAAAAACTAAAGTGTCTCAGTTATTTAAGGTGATGAAAGAATAAAAAAAACTAATAAAAATAAGAGTATGTTTTTTCAATGTCTTAATTTGAAAAATAAAAACCTGTTCGGCTATTAATACTAAAAAAACAAAATTTGTTTCATTGACCTACATATTATCATTCATCAATTAAAAATATCATAGGAAATAAAAAAGTTTGTGATTGTGAGAATAATTAAAATAAAGTGTGCTAATTTATTTTTGTTTCACGTTTTTTTTATTTGATAGCAAATAAATATTCATACTATTAATAAAAATAAAACACAAGATTATATAATTTATTTAATTTTGATGCGAATATTATAAAACCGAAAGTTGATATATTTGCTATCATCAAAAATGTCGATAAATATTTCATTATATATTCTCTTATCATTCAAAATACTAACATTGAAATGTTAAATACATCTACCTAACCAACCCCCCCCCCCCCCCCCCTCCCCTTTGAAGTAAATAAAAAGATAAATTTTAATTTATATAATACTAAAAACGTTTGTTTATTTTATTTTTAATATATTTTCTTAGTTTGGCTTATAATTAAGTTTGAATTGGAAATATTTATGTAGTAGAAAAGCTTTCCTGAGGGCACAATTTTTAGGATTATGATTCTCACATCCGGAGCAGCTTGGGAATTCTTCATCAAGATTCTTAAAATTTAAGCAGGAATTATCTTCGATATTTAAGACAGGTCTCTTTAAAATACTTTCCAGCCACTCTTGTTTTTCTACACCTTTGACATATATTTGGCATATGTTTTTTGTGTTATTCCATAAAATTTTATCCAAATTAGTATATGGAACTGTTCCATCTTCCCAATGTAATCCATGAAAATGTTTGGTTAGCCAGTGGGTTTGTCGTATTTTGTCTGCATTTAATTTAGAGATGTGGAATGGTGGTTTAACAATGAATGTGAGGTAATCATGATCAGTGACCATGCCAACTTCTTTTACAATAAAATTATTGTGGTTTCCCCTGAAACCTTGTAGATCAATAAAAATTTTATCCGTATTCATAATTTATAATTTTATATAATTTTTCGAACTAATCCCGTCAATGGTGTGTACTCGATTAAACGATCATGAATTAAAATACAGTGAGCTGTAGTGTTTTCTGGAATATTCTTTGAGGTTTCAAATTCTACTTTGATATCAATTGGACCGCTTGAAACCGACTCATTTTGATGAGAGACGTCAACAACTATAATTGGAGCTTTACTCTTGAATTCGTGGCATGTAAGTAATGGTTGAGGATCTTTCATGTAGTAGTTTTGTTGAAATTTAACATACATTTCATAGAGAATTGCAAAACGATCTTTCTCAAAATTAAGATTCAAATCATCATATGGATATGATTCTGAGTTCAGATGTACTTTCAAGTTGGTTAAATCACAATTAATAATATTATTGGCATTTTGAAAGGCGATCAAAACAAATCGTGGTCGTTCTCTATTGGCAGCTAATTTAACATTCCAAATATGGTTCGTACCTGTTGTAAGTTTGGGGTTTAAAATGACAGTCCCAACTGCGAAATGCTAATGGTAGGGATGATCCACTTTTGATGGTTTTAATCATACTTAATTTGCTTACATCAGATAGGTGGACGTGTGGAATTCTCCAAGATATATTTGTAATAGTTAATTTAGGTTTTTCTGTAGCCAAAGATGATGTTATCATTCCTTCATCACTTTTAGAACGTAATAATATTAACTCATGTTTGCTATTTAGAATGATTTTATTAAAATCTTCGGCAAATCCCAATAAGCTCTTTAGCGGTACATAAAAGTTAAAGTTTGAATTTGTTAGTGATATGCTATTTCCATTATTCCAACTAGCATTTTGCATCATTTTACTATCCATTGCATTCAATGAAACATAATTTTTTATGGTACTTGTAATACCTAGATGTCGTGTTCGATCAATTTCAACACCGTTAAGTTCATAGCGAATATCATCAAATAGACTTGGAATAATGTTACTCTTCATTTTGAAAACATTTGTTATAAAACTATTTTTAGAAGCATCTACGACATTACCCTCAATATAAAGATAACTTTCGTTGGGTAGAAGATACAAATCCTGATTTTGAATTGAGATTCGTATTTCATCATTGTTGTTAAATGATTGCAAGTATGGAGTATATGTATGATAATCTTTTTTTATAATACTATCATCCGATACAGGTTTTTCCAATACATCAATAATGGGATTCATTTTAGTTTAAGGTTTAAAGATTTTAGAAACTCTTTGTTTTCAGGGGTTAAGCTTTTATATGATTTTATTGCTCTTGATTCTCCAACTGATGGGGATCTAATGTATGGATAATGAGTTACAAAGTTCTTTTTATTGTAAATAATCATTATATTTTTGGCCTCAAATGTATGCGAAGCGTAATTTCTTCCCCACGAAAATTAATTAAATTACCCTCTTGATCAACAATCCTCACGTTAAGCGAACTTATCTCCTTGCAGTTGAGTGGTAAATAGATTAAATTTCTGGGAATCTCATCTATTTTATATCCAGGTGACACTCCTATTCCAAATTCATGAAGAGTGTGAGCATTACTATTGTTAATATATGTGTTGACCACAATGTTGCATTCAATGCGTAATAGGTTAATTTTGAAAATGTTTATAGGTTGATCTGAAAGATGTTCTATACCCTCCCCCAAAGTTTTTGCATTGAATCCTAATAGTTTTCCAATTGAGTTTTCTTTATCAAAGTATATCGGATCATGAGAACTATAGATTAGAATTTGCATTGTATTGTTGTTTGCTTCTATTTCTATGGTCTTGCCGGGATTATCTCGTTCATAATCTTCTGTTATAAATTCAACAATGTCCTGAAGTTCATACGATCCAATAGGTAATTCAATAGTGGTATCACCAATATGAAACATATTGTTGTATACATCAACATTTGGTATACTATTATATGAATGGAAATCGACTAGTGCAGCTTCATAATCCCCATTAAGTTCTACGGGTGGAAAGTAGTTGGATGATAATTCAGAAGAATTAGCACTCAAGGTTAATGTTACTGACATTTTGAGTATCAAATGTAGAATGAGATAAATAAAACAATGGGATTGTATTTTAAATAAGATTTATTTTTTATTAAATATAAAATTATATGTAGATATTATTACAATATTTCATTTTTATTAATCCAAGAATTGTGTTCGTTTGAGAAACCCAACCACTTAACTAATATCTTATCTCCAGTAGTTTTCAAAACTTTTTCAATCAAATAAGTATCAGGATAGTGTGTTGCGGAGAGCTCTTCATCATAAAATCCACCTTTTATTGGATTACCTTGATAATCCTCCAAAATGTATGTTGTGGGGTATGTATTTTTTATTGATTTGATTTTAAATATTTCTGTCGTCCAATTGGGGGTATATCCTTTTTCGAAAATGTGTTTATATTTACTAATGCGTACATGATTACCAACATAATATTTTGAGGGTGGATGGACTTTTATATGACTGTAAACTGTGTTTAAAATTTTTTTCTCGTTTAATTTGCTTACTTTCTTGGGGGGCATTTTAATAGTACGATGAACTTTATTGTTGTATACATCAAGTAAATCTTTATATATATCAACCCAATGATATGATCCATTATAGCTAAACTCTTTCCACATCAAACCCTTCAACGTTCTATTGAATCGTTCGACAATTGAAGCTTTCATTATACTAAATGTAGAATAATGATTTATTTTATATTTTTTCATTAGCATACTAAAGATGCTATTGAAAAACTCTTTACCATCATCAGTCTGCAAATTTGTTGGTGTACGCCCCAATTTAAAAATATTTTCCATAGCATTACTCACTTCCGCTGAAGTTT
Source organism: Delia radicum (assembly GCA_021234595.1). NCBI lineage: Eukaryota > Metazoa > Arthropoda > Insecta > Diptera > Anthomyiidae > Delia > Delia radicum. The sequence continues at coordinate 47,874,633 of CM037854.1, forward strand.
TAGTTTTGAGTGGAGCAGCCCAAGCAAATTTTGAAAAAGTATCGATAACTGTTAGAAGAAAGCGATAGCCTTTATTATTCGCTGAATAGTTTCCCATTTCAACTAAATCTGCTTGCCATAAATCATCTATACCCTTCATAATAACTCTTCGACGTTTAAAGATCTTTCGTGCCTGTTTATGTAACTCGTTGACTAGAGCCCGCTTTTTCACCTTCTCCATTACTAATCGTATACTCTACCCTTTTGAGATTCTCATCTTCAACATCTTTCTCACCATTTATATACTTAATTATAGGTTTTTCTGACATATCTCTCTCCCCCAACATTTCTAATCGATCAATTCTATTATTCAATGATTTAACCTCTCCATTCATATGTGTTTGGTGTTTAACACTTATTTCAGTAATTTTTCCATCAAATTCTTCATTCATCTTAGTCATATCCAAAACTATTTCTTGCTGTACTTTTTGCAGCTCTGAATACAGAAAACTTTTTGTGACGACGTCTTTTTCTTCAATAGGATAACCGACATTTTTGATTCTCTTATTTTGGACATTAATGTTTCTATCCCTATCCAAAAGGAATCCCACACTTTTAGAAGCATATCTTTTCGATGAATCATTTTTTGTTTCAGCAAAATGTCCAAATTTGTCAACAGGCATCAAAACTTAATTTATTAATAAATTTATGAAATTATATTAGATTCTTTTAATTCCTCAATGATTGAGACAATTTCGTTATTGTGATTGGTGTGACCAGCCGCCTGTGATGCAATCAGTAGTCTAAGTCGATCTACCAATTCATTTGGATCGTCCCAGTATAAATAGTTTGACTTTTGTAAATTTAATTTCATCATTCCGCTTCCCGATTTAGCATCTTTTATTAGGTCACTTATAATGTTTTGATATTTAAAAGCTCTTGTACCCTTTATCTGCCCATCAACCTTATAATTACGTCTATATGCATTCGTTTTCTCCAAGATTTTCTTGTAAATATCCAACTCTGTTGTATCATATTGCTTAGGCTCGTTGTAGAATAATAATTCAAATAGACCATGAGTACGAGCCCAACTCTGATTTCCAATTTTTATTTTATCTTCACTTAACTTTATAGGACTATCTCCAAACATCCATTCACCAGTCATCGCATCTTTGTGAGGACCATAGAGAGTATCTAACATATTTTTTCTACCCAAATCGGATAAATTCATTATAGTAATTTTATCAATCATTTCATCATTTTCAGTAATAGTGGATTGAGAGTAAAATTTATTGTCCTCAGTATTACTTTTGGATGTAATACTTTCATCAAAAGTCTTGTCCATTTTTTTAATTCTTTTTGGAGTACTTGTTTCCATTTTCATGGGTATTTTGTCAAACATGTGACTATAATCATGGGATATTTCATCCTTTAATTCACTCAACTCTTTTTTAGATGTAAGTAAATTTTTGTTGGATTCATCAATGAATTGTTTTAGCGGTCTTGTGATGGGTTTAAAAGTATCTTCTAATTTATCATATGTATCAACTTCCCCCAACTTTATGCTACGAAATTTTTTCTTCAACTCACTTCTGTTTTTTATCAACTCTTTTAAAACATTTTCAGCCATATTTATAGAGATCAGCTATCAGATCAGGATTCAGATATCAGATCAGTTATCAGATCAGTTATCAGATCAGGATTCAGGTATCAGATTTAATATTATATCAGATATCAGATCAGTTATCAGATATTAAAAGAGGTGGCAGGTTTTATTAATTTGTAGCTGGGTAGTGGTAGGTTTAAAGGTGAATCGATTACTAATAAGTGGATCCATTTATTAGTATCATTTATAATGTTATGAATGTATCAAATAGTTTTCTATAACGACCTTCATTCAAAGCATCATCTTTACTTATCACCAAAAACCCATATTTATCTTTCCAACATTCTCGACATATATCATAAAATTTTTCAAAACTCATATCAGCTGCTACATGATCGCTATACACATGCTTCATATTCGTTTCATCCTGCTTAAACATGATTATAAAATTTGCATTATCTCGAATTAAATGTTTTGGAATTCGCGTATAAGTTTGACACAAATAAAATGAGTCAACATTTTTATGACGACCCATACAAAATACTGGCGAATATTATTCTGCTTCTCACATGCCACATCATCAAATATCATAATCGAGTTATTTTTAGCTTCTTCCGGTGGTATTACTAACTCGTTATCAGTAAATGTATAATAACCCATTCCTCTTATTGGTGCGATCAACTTTTTTAAATACTCATATTTAGGCTGATAAAGTGACTTGGAATATATATAGAGATTCTCAAATTTTAGTCCATTAGGACTTTCAATCATCCCAATCATAACATTAGTCTTTCCACAGTTTGATGGACCCACTATTAAAGCACGAATAGAATTAGGTAATAAAGAACTATGTCTTTTTTTCGTTCCATGAGTGTTGCTTAAAAAATCAAGATTCCTTACTGCAATACTTTTATGTTGTTTTACTAAACGCATTTTGATAACTGAATGCAATAATGTGATAAACGCATTGATTTATTTCATAATTCATATCATGCAATAAAAGAATTCAACATTATAAAAGGATATTCATTTTTAGATGAGAAATCAAATAAAATGGTTGTGCAGTATCGAAAAAAATTTAATCATAAAAGAACTGTCTATGGAAAAGGAATTGTAAACCGATTGATAAACTCTTTGCCATTTGAATTACACTTGCCAGGCTATCAATTTTGTGGACCAGGAACCAAACTACAAAAACGTCTTAGCAGAGGTGACAAAGGGATAAACCCATTAGACTCAGCTTGTAGAGAACACGATATTTCATACTGTAAGCATAAAGATATTAATTCGAGACATCAAGCCGACAAAATACTTGAAAATAGAGCTTGGGAAAGAGTTTTAGCTGAAGATAGCGACTTGCAAGAAAAAACACACGCATACTTGATAAGCAACGCAATGAAAGCTAAAGTTAAACTAGGTATGGGTGTGAAACCACAGAAAACAAAGCATATGAAAAAATCTTTGGATAAAAAACTTTTCAACAATGCGATAAAAACAGCTACTAATATTCTAAAAAAAGAAAAACCTCAAGATATTGGAAATGCCATTAAGATTGCTCGTAAATCTATACAAAAATCTTTAAAGGGTAAAAAGTCACATATATCAATACCACGCATCATTAATGTTCCAAAAGTTGGTGGGTTTCTACCACTTATACCAATTCTTAGCGCTCTAAGCGCTATTGGTGGTCTTGCTACAGGAGGAGCTGCCATTGCTAAAAGTGTAAATGCCGCAAAAGCAGCTAAAAATCAGCTGGATGAGGCAAGCAGACATAACAAAACGATGGAGGCTATTGCATTAGGAAAAGGTCTCTATCTAAAACCATATAAAAAAGGATATGGTCTTGTATGTGAATCTTCAAAAAACTCCTAAACCAGCTACCCAAAAGACCGTTAACAGATGGCGACTTGATGAAATTCGCTAAGAATATTCCACATTTTAGAGGAGTTTTCATGAGAGACTCACTTCCAAAACGACCTAAAATAATTGAGAGTGGAATAGTGAATCTTGATAACTCGGAAGGTGACGGTACACATTGGGTAGCATATTGGAAAAATAAAAAGCAAACGGAATACTTTGATAGTTTTGGGAACTTGCAACCACCTTTGGAAGTTGTGAAATATTTGGGTAAAAATATAAATTATAATTATAGTCAACACCAAAATTACAACTCATTTAATTGTGGACACTTGTGTTTAAATTTTTTATATGCAATTGCTAAATAATAAAGAAAACATATTTATTAAATTTAAAATATTTTGTTTTATTTTAAAAAATGATAATAGAATAGATAGAAAAATATTTATGATAATATAAATTTAGAAATTTATTTAATTAATATTCATTTTATAGGTCTGCTTATATTTCTTAACATCAATCAACTCAATATCGCTTCTGCTATCGGTGTTTGGGATGATTACAACCTCTACCTCCCCATTACTTAAAATTCTTTCAGCTTGGAATTCATGATACTCGAAGCAGGAAATGGTTAAGGAGCGTAGACTGTAGTTACTGTCATATGTGCATCTTATGGTTATAGAATTTTCGTCAAACTCTAATTTGAAGTGTCGATAGAATGGACGTTCACTTTCAATAATTCCTGCTATTTCTATTTCTTTTAAGATCAACTCTTGTCTAAAGGCCTCAATAGCTTCCTCAACCGAAAAAAATTCTCTACCTCTAGGTGATACCGTTGTTGTAGTTGTTGTTGTTGTCGTCGACAAATTGGCTGATGTCCAAGGCTCATCTCCATATGGTATGCTAGCTTTAAGCAGGTTAAAATTAATCTCAATTTTCACCGTATCATTATTGGGGAGTTGAAGATCAAATTCAATATTTTTATTATTTGTCTCATAGTTGGATAGCTTTATAGGAATGCTTGCTCCAAGACTTGAATTGATTAGACTGCAGCAACACGTCACACACAAAATTAAATTTATTATCTTCATTTTTAATTACCAAGTCACTCTTATTAAATACTTCTTCTTAGATCGATGGCTATATACTTAGTGTTTGTTTACTTCTGATCTACATTGTTGAAAGGGCATTGTGTTGCAAGTCGTTTTCTAGTATTTATCTCATCGGCTCCATCATAAGATTCTCCGACTAAAGTAATAGAACCACCATACACATTAATCCCAACATGCTCTCTCGGCTCGAATTCAAAATTAGTCAATACTAAAAATTTCGGTATATGATGAAATTGCGAAATGTCTAGAAGAGTTTTTGTTAAACCACCATGACACTAAGTAGAGAAAAAACAGAAAAGTAGGCGGAGGTGAAGGCGTCGGCGTCGGCGGGGGGTTAAATTGTGCTTTGGGTTGCGGCTGTGGCAGAGGTTATGAAGCAAAAAAAAAAAAGAGGGGGTAAAAAAAAGTAATAAAAAAAAAAGTAGTAAAAAAGAAGTAAAAAAAAAAAAAGAGGGGAAAAAAAAGAGGGGGAAAAAAAGAGGGGAAAAAAAGAAGTAAAAAAAAAAAAAAGAGAGGAAAAAAGAAGTAAAAAAAAAAAAAGAGGGGAAAAAAAAGAGGGGGGGAAAAAAAAGAGGGGAAAAAAAGAAGTAAAAAAAAAAAAAAAGAGAGGAAAAAAGAAGTAAAAAAAAAAAAGAGGGGAAAAAAAGAAGTAAAAAAAAAAAAAGAGGGGAAAAAAAGAAGTAAAAAAAAAAAGAGGGGGAAAAAAAGAGGGGGGAAAAAAAAAAAGAGGGGGAAAAAAAGTAAAAAATGGGGATAAAAAATGGGGAAGATTTTTCAATCAATCTGGCAGACCTCTAAAAACCTATGGCGGTGCAAAAATTTAGAGAAAAAAAAGCATAGTATAATTTTAGGCGGTTGCAAAATGGCGGGGAAACTTTTCAAAAAAAAAAAAAAAAAAAAAAAAAAAAAGAGGGGAATAAAAAGTAAAAAATGGGGATAAAAAATGGGGAAGATTTTTCAATCAATCTGGCAGACCTCTGAAAACCTATGGCGGTGCAAAAAATTTAGAGAAAAAAAACATAGTATAATTTTAGGCGGTGCAAAATGGCGGGGAAACTTTTCAAGCAATCTGGCAACCCTAAAAAAACCTATGGCGGTGCAAAACACAAACAATCTGGCAACCCTAAAAAAACCCATGGCGGTGCAGTTTTGAACCGCCATATCCATACTACTTGAGACTATAAAGAATGGCTCTTGTTCGTTAGTTGTGTACTCTCTCGCATATCCGAATTTAATAAAAATCTAAAAGATGTTATTCTGTAAATTTCCTAGTGGTATCTGTTTTTATTGAAAAGTGATAACATTAACCCTATATGGATCAAGTTACACAAAATAGTAATATTATATCATAAAAATAACAATCCTGCATCTGCAAATTAGGCATTTTAAAAAAATGTTTAAAATTAATTTTGAAAAAATTACGTTTCTTCATTTTTATCAAATTCGTTGGTCATTTTAGATTCCTGGCTAAAGTGGGTTAGTGAAATCGTTTTTTTTTTAACATTACATTATTTTGTTTATTTCCAGATTTTTATTTAATTGCATTATGTTAACGATGTGGAAGTCCTGAGGTTTTTATATATATTTAAAACAATCAGAAACAAAAATAAATTTAAATTTCAGCTAAATAAATTAACTAAAGTAAAAATTTGATACTAAGGCCTAGTTTTTGGGATGTCAGTTAAATTTCGTCTAGCTAAACCGACAACGAATTTTGTCCACCATTTCCAATTTTATTAACAAACATTTGCCGGAACAACTTTTTCAAGTTCAGAATTTCGGTCTTTACTGAAATAAAGCAAAATAAACAAAATTCCAATAGCAGTACTCCAGTTACAAACTGCGTTAAACTAAGATTAAAGATAAACTACATCCTAAAAACTCGGCATAAGTGTTTCAGTTTTTTTTTTAATCCACTAATCTCCTGCAAAAAATTTGTTTGATTTCAACTAGTCGATTTTAATTTACATTGAACTAAGTGTCAGCAAAAAAATTTTGCTGAATTTACTAATTTTTTGCTAAAAATAAACTCACTGATGTTCATCAAAACACTTGCAGATATTAGCAAATTTTCTGCAAGGATCCCCTCAGCAAATATTTTGCTAACTCGATTAACTTTTTTGCTAAACTTTACGAACTTTTTTTTGAGTGTATTTGCGTCTAATTGATAATTTAAAACATGCTTTAAATGAATGGGTTGACCTTTCAGTAATATTATTATAAAAAATTTATTTATGTCACTATAACGCAGTTAAAATGTTGTATTATAATTCCAAGAAAGAATGTATCCCAGATGGAAATTAAGTTTTCAAAAGGTGCTTGAACATTGCTTTTTCAGATATTAGCTCAGTTTTGTGTTTGGAAACTACGAGGGCGGTCCCAAAATTAGCCAAGCTGACGTATATTTGGCGACAGTGGGTTGAAAAAAATTGAAATCTGAAACATTGAAAATTGAAACACATGTTTTAAGTTTAAAGCGCCATGTTGTTTAGTATTTTTTTGAGCCATCAAAAATAAACGATCTACTGAATTTGTAAACATGGGAAAAAATTGGTCACCATCTACGGTTAATGGCTATTATAAGGAGCTAGATAGTTTTTCCTATAAACAGGGTATCGAAGCTATTAAATGTCGCTGTGAAATGTGAATCAAACTAAAATGAGATTATGTTGAGAAATAAAGAAAATTTTCACCATATTTGTTGTTTTCTTTGTTAGGTCGGTTAAGTTTGGGACCGTCCTAGTATGTTTGCGATTTTTCATAATCATCTTTGGGAAAACAAAAATAAAAGATGGTCTTAAAAGAGCTATTCCAGAAACAAAAAAATCAATTTTATTTAAAAAAAAAATATATATATAAAAAGTTTAAAATCACAAAAAAAAATGTATGTCTGAAAGCGGGATCGAACTCGGAACCTTCCGACTGCAAAGTTTTTTAAACAAAACATTATAATTTTTATAAAATAAATGCTCTACCAGTGGCAGTACTGGAAAAACAATTTTTGCCAATGTTGGGATAGTAGTTTTAGCCAATTGTTTGCCAATGTATTTTTTTTTGTAGACCACTGAAATTATTGTAGAACAAATACTCGAAAAACGCTTTTTGAAAACGCTGGCAATGCGCTTTGCACAAGTGCTCTGTCAGTATTTAATTTACAATTCTTAGATACAAATATTTATGCTTTAACATATATGTTTATATGACTAAACATTTTAATGTGTAACATTAACCATTTAATTGAAGTAAAAAAAAAAATATATTAATTACAAATTATTCTCATATATGTCGTTGCCAAATCCCTTTATGGAACTCTTACGGAATTCAAAGTGCTGAATAAAAATCTGAAAAACGATGCTAAATGTAGTAGAAAAGAAGATTAACATAAAAAAATATTTTATTGAAAAATAAAAATCAAAGTTTTACAAAACAAGTTGCGCATAATTGCCTATATCTTTTAAAGCTACGAGAGTCATTAAAGCTTCAAAAGTCATTAAATCGTAGTCTTACTGGTACAGGAAAACTATTCATTTTATGAAGGCAAAACGTATTTTTTCACAATCCTTGCTTCAAAGCGCTGTATCCCCTGTGTTTCCAAAATTTAAAAAACTATATATACATATATATATATTTTTTTTTTAATCCATCTTTATTTGACAATTTCATTGACATTTGTTCTTAAATCTATCCCCGCGAAGCCTTTAGGCTTGTCTGCGAAATTGTCAAATAAAGATGGATTAAAACAAAAAAAAAAAATGTTTGCTAATTATAAATTACTCTTCCATACCGTTGCAATGTACTTGTATGGTACTCCTGCGGTAAGAGTGCCAAAAAGAGATTTGGCTATAGCATAGTGGAATAATTTATAATTAAAATATTTTTTTAAGATGTTAAAAAGCTAGTTTTTTTAAATACATTGGTTTGAACCGCGGATTTTGAAAAAAATTTATTTTATCTTCCAACAATAATTTTTTTCTAATTTCATTTAAAGCAGGATAACAGTAGCTTTTAACTAAGATATTAGAGTTATAACCGATTTTAAACTACTTTTGTAAAATTTTTAAATATTTTTCATATTTATTTTGAAACGCGATTTTTAAACATCCTAGCTTTTTTAAACTAGCCGCCCTCGTGGCTCAATAAATCGGTGACTTTTTGAATGAAACACAGTTTTTTCTGAAAAAAAAAATCTATTTTTTAACATAATCTCCTTTTAGCTCAATACACTTAGTCCAACATTTCTAAAATTTTTGTATCCCTTCCAAAAAAATACGATTTTTCGAGGTCCATAAAATAGGACATTTGTTTGATCAATAATTTCATCGTTGGAGCTAAATCTCTTTCCACCGAATCATTTCTTTAGGTTTGGAAATAAGAAATAGTCACTGGGGGCTAAATCCGTAGAATATGGCGGATAAGGTACCAATTCGTAGCCCAATTCATAGAACTTTGCCATTGAGACTGCACACGTGTGCACCCGTGTATTATCTTGACCATATGGGGTCGTTTTTTTTTCTTGGCCATATGGGGTCGTTTTTTTTAATACTCGTTAGATCGGTCCTATAAGTTGGCATAATATTCGCCGTTTATTGTTTTTCCCTTTTGAAGGTAATCAATGTGGATTATCCCGCGTGCATCCCACAAAACTGTTGCCATCACCTTATTGGCCGACAAACTTACCTTGGCCTTCTTCGGAGCCGGTTCACCCTGAGAAACCCATTGTTTAGACTGCTGCTTGGTATCCGGAGTGTTGTAATGGATCCATGTTTCATCCACAGTTACAAAACGCCGAAAAAACTCATTCGAATTGCGGTTAAACAACTGCAAACAATCCTTTGAAGTTGTCACACGATTACGTTTATGGTCAATTGAGAGCAAACGCGGCACCCATCAAGCAGACAGCTTTCTTAAACCTAACTGATCATTTAAAATCGAAACCACACTGCCATATGAAATGCCTATGGCATCAATAATCTCACGCACTTTTACTCTTCGATCGGCCAACACCATATCGTAGATTTTTTCGACCTTTCGGGTGTATTGACCTCAATTGACCGTCCAGAACATTTAGCGTCATTTGTACTTGTGCGACCACAACGAAAGTGAGTAAACCAATTGTTTACCATTGAAATCAATGGTGCAGATGGTGCAGTCCTCATAGTATTTATCAAGCTTTTTCTTGGTTGGATTGGCGGTATTTTTTTTCACAAAAAATAATGTTTAATGAGCACTCGAAATTCACTTTTTCCATTTTTAACGCAAAGTAAATGACGGAACTTGCTCAAAATTTCACAGTAGTCTAATAACAGATGGTACTTGATGGGAGCAGTCTTGCATTTCATATAACTACGAGGGAAGATCGAAAAGTCACGGACATATTGATCCACCCTCGTATCCTATACCAAAATTTGGTTGAAATCGGAAAGAGTGGAGGAAAACGATTGGTAGATTTTATATGTTTTCAGTCTCTAGGAACAATTCTCTTTTGATAGCGTGTGAATAAATATTTATGATCGTGTTGTAAACGCAGCCTTGGTGTTGATTCACACGCTATTCACCTCTATCCACCCATATCTACTATTTCCCATTATTTTGCCATTTCCAAAAAAAAGAATTTACAATAATTTGACAATTCGTATAACCAATATTGGGATATAGTAGATATGGGTGAATTGCGTGTGAATTGCCCATTAAATAAATATCAAAATATTTCCAATTGGGATACATTCTTTCGACAACAACTCTATAGAATTCTATAGATACAACAAAACTTGTAAAATTTGAAATGTGTTTTGAAATTTGTTGTCCATTCATTCATCTACTGGTTAATTTTACATTTCGTTATTTTATATAACGTCACAGTAGTCGAAAATAAAACCAAATTTCCTAAAAATTTTATACTTATTTTTGCACACAAAATCTCTTAACTTGCTTTGCAGTTGAAATATTCTATCGATTTCTTATTTAAATTGTATATAAATTTTGATTTAGAAAAATCATTAATAAAAATGGAAAATACCGATAATGCGCCAGGGACACCAGAATCTCCCACAACACCAACAAGATCTACAGGACCGAGAGCGCAATCACCAAATTCTTCATATATGCGAAATTATGTAATACAAGATTTACCACAACAACATGTTAATGCCAGATTTAACATTACAACCGGAAGTATGGGTTTGGAAAGAAGATCAAATACCCCAACTCCTGGGCATGAAGAGAAAATAATAAAATCATATGAGAGACAATTTAACACACAATCAATGAGTAGAATACCAGCATCTATAAAAGAACAGCAACAAAATGTGAACTTCAATAATCCTGCTACTTCACAGTCCATTCAATCGAATTTATATACATCTTCAAAATCAGAGAACTTACTACCAACAAAATCGCTACATATGTCATCACCGCCAGCCCTAGAATCTCAAAAATCCAATTTTAATAACTCTACTAAAACTCAAAATGTTCAACAACAAAGAGCTTTTAGTCTTCCACAATCCGATATTGAACAACAGCAAGCATCTTTGTTTAATAAACCTCTACATAGACGTCTAAACTCCGAGCAACCTACAACATCGACTGCAACTTATCCTACCAGTGCTACTTTAAAATTATCAAATATGACAACATCTTTACCATCGTCGCCTACCGCAGATAATCCTCATTGTACACATCCTTCGCATTCAACCGTACAAATGGGAACATATCTTTCCGATATACCCACATCACATTTTGAACAACATTTACAAAAACGTAGATCAGAATCTCGGGGAAAATCCTCTGAAATGAATGAATGTTTAAATGATATATTTTTAAAGAGATTGCAAGACATCGATACTAATGCTTATGGTGATGTTAATGTAAGTTTCATTTTAAATTTTTGAAATTTTATCTTTGGTATAATAGACCACAAAACAATTCAATAATTTTTAAAAGCCACTTATACACGACCGAGAAACCTTCTAGAAATAGAGAAAATAACACTACTGAAAAGCTTTATATAAATGATTTGAGATGTACAATCAGAGAATTATTTAGGTAGAAATAACTTAAAATACAATTGATGAACTTATTGTAAAAACTTGATAATCCGCATATCGCACACCCAGTTCAAAAGTGACTTAACTCAAAATTTAAATTTTTCGGTTTTATATGCTTAAACTATAAAGAATATACTTGTTTATCTATAAAAAAAAATATTAGTGTATTTTGTTGTTGTTAACTGTTGCTAAAAAACAGTTATGTCTTTCTTTATGTTTCAATTGGTATGAATTTGCAAATGTTTTTTTTTCGGTTTCTAAAAAATGAAAAATTTTGAGTTGTCACTTTTGTACTAGGTGTGCGATATATTGTTTTATGGATTTACACTGTTTTCTAGACATCCATTGATTAATATTTAATAGATGTAATATAATTTATTTCAACGAGATGTCCATAAAGTTAACTTTTAAGAATTCCATAAACTGCAACACATTCAAAATGGCGATTCACTTTAATTAGGCGTATAAAACAGACAGTCTTTTCACCCGTCTTCTTACGAAGATCATATTTTTATGTTGTTTGATGGATTCTTACTTTGATATTTTCGTAATTTTATAATTTTGCTTAAATCTTTCTTTTGTACACACAGAGAAATAAATAACAACGATATTTACATTCGATTTCTGAATATTTTGGGTATTGCAACTACAATTCAGTTAAATTAATCAAACTTTGTTATGAAAACGAATGTTAAGTTGTGCCAACCGTCTGAAATTAATAATAACCGAACTTTAGTCGTAATAACCGAATTTCAGTTGGCAAATAGCAAAAGTTTTCTCTGTGTGTATATATCTGTTAGTAAACATAAATTGCGGTAAAATTGATTATTTCTAGTAATACCACTTCCTCCCGCCAAATTTCTAACTTCACCCCAAAAAATTATATAAATAGAAATATGCACAAAAATTCAAAAACATGTACTAAAAATCAAAAAAATATGCATGTACAAGTTTTGGACTTTTAAAAATCGATTTATTATTTGAGCTTGTTGGTTTCAAAATATTTCAAAATATAAATGTCTAACGAATGAAACCTATATGCTATATTCCGGGTTAGAAATTTTTTCTTTTGTTTATTTTAAATTAAAACCGAATTTTATTTTTTTTTACAAAATATGCATTTAAATTGAAAGTATGCAAAAAATACAAAAAAAAACATGCCATAAAATATGCATTAGTATGCAAAATATGCATTTATAACAAACTATGCAACAACAAATTCATGACATTTTGTTCCGAATTGTTTGATTTGGAAAAGTATTTGGTCAAAATCGATTTTGGGCTATCTACTACAAACAAGGGCGGATCAATCAGTCCGTGACTTTTTGAATGAAAAACAGTTCTTTTGCAAAAAAAAAATTATTTTTCAACATAATCTTCTTTTAGCTCAATACACTTAGTCCAACGTTTCTCCAATTTTAATATCCCTTCCAAATAATACGATTTTTCGAGGTCCATAAAATAGTCATTTGTTTGATCAATAATTTCATCGTTGGAGCTAAATCTCTTTTCACCAAGCCATGTCTTTAGGTTTGGAAATAGGAAATAGTCACTAGGGTCTAAATCCGGAGAATATGGAGGATGAAGCACCAATTCGTAGCTCAATTCATGGAATTTTGGCATTGAGACTGCACACATGTGCACCCGTCCATTATCTTGATGAAAAAGAACTTTTTTCTTGGCCATATGGAGTCGTTTTTTTTTTAAATGCTCTTTAAATCGGTCCATTAAGTTGGCATAATATTCGCAGTTTATTGTTTTTTTTTCCCTTTTGGAGGTAATCGATGTGGATTATCCCACGTGCATCCCACAAAACTGTTGCCATTACCTTATTGGCCGACAAACTTACCTTGGCTTCGGAGCCGGTTCACCCGGAGAAACCCATTGTTTAGACTGCTGCTTGGTCTCAGGAGTGTTGTAATGGATCCATGTCTCATCCACATTTACAAAACGCCGCAAAAATTGTTTCGAATTGCGGTTAAACAACTGCAAACAATCCTTTGAAGTTGTCACACGATTACGTTAATGGTCAATTGAGAGCAAACACGGAACCCATCTTGCAGACAGTTTTTTTAAAAACGAAACCACACTGCCATATGAAATGCCTATGGCATCAACAATCTCACGCACTTTTACTCTTCGATCGGCCAGCACCATATAATGGATTTTTTCGACATTTTCGGGTGTATTGACCTCAATTGGCCGTCCAGAACGTTCAGCGTCATTTGTACTTGTTCGACCACAACGAATGTCAGTAAACCACTTTTTTTACCATTGAACTCGTTGGTGCTGAGTCCCTTAGTATGTATCAAGCTTCTCCTTGGTTTGATTGACTTTTTTTTCGCAAAAAATAATGTTTAATGAGCACTCGAAATTCACTTTTTTCCATTTTTAAAAAAATTCACGAGGTTGTATGTTTTGAACAGCTTTTAAACGCAAAGTAAATGACGGAACTTGCTCAAAATTTAACAGTAGTCTATTGACAAGGGGTACTTGATTTGAGCAGTGTTGTATTTCATACAACTACGAGGGAAATTCGAAAAGTCACGGACTTATTGATCCGCCCTCGTTTGAACTTTGGTTTTTAAAAAATTTTTGTATGAAAAACTACAATTTACAAGCATTTCAAATAAAAAATTTGTTGCAAATAAATTTGGGTTCTAAAATGAGAGTGTTTGAATTTACAAATTCCATTGTTGGTGCCAACTGTTTTTTCTGTGCATTGACTTAGAAAAAATCTTATTTTTTGTATTTTATATTGGAATATATTTTTAAGATATCGAAAAAATAATTAAAAACTATAGTTTTTACCTATTTTGTTAGTTTTTTTTTTTTAAATTTTGCATCATACATTTTTCAGTTATTTTGTTACATTCTTAGTTGTTTTTACTGAATTTGTTAGTTATTTTTCAACAGTTAAAAAGCAATCTTTTTAGTAATCTTTAAGGTAAATACCTTTTTTGTCTTTTTAAAAGAATATACCTTTGTTTTAACTGTCATTTTTAGAGAAGTCTTTCATAAAAGTCACTGCTTTTTAAATTTTGGACTTTTATTTTTTCAAACAATTATAACAGTTTTTTTTTTACTTTTATTTTTTTGAGCAAAAATAAAAATGCATTAAAATAAAAAATAAATTTTTAAAAGCTTACACCAAACTACTGATGGGCATCTGGGTGAATTTTGGCGCACTGACGTTCACGAGAGAATAATTCCACTCACACATAATCACTCACGAGAATTTTTTTACTACTCAAACTCACTCACGTGAGTAAAATTTGAGTGATACACTTGAACTTCGCAAATTCATGAAACAAAATTATACCGTAAGAAATAAAATGTAAAAATTACAATAAATTGTGAATGTTTAATTCAAAATTACTCTGAATATGCAGTTTTGTCATATATTTTATATCGATCGATATTTGATCGATTATTCGACTTTTTTCAAAAACCGGTTTTAGGATTTTCCGAATAGTTGAAACTTAAAAAAAACGGTTTGGGTTTCTGGAATTTGAAAAAACCGGTTAACCGGTTTTTAAATGTTATACAATTATACTAAAAAATATATAGTTTTTTAAATTTAAATAGTTTTAGTTTTTTATTTGAAAAATGATAATTCATTTGAAATCAGATCTCGAAAATTTTTTAGATGATTTTAATAAAACATTGATCCTTTTTATAAATCATGAGCGCTCCGAAGTTATTGTCTGAGATACAGCTTTTGCATTAAAAATAATTTAGTAAGAACTTTTCACTATTAAAAACGACTCAAATAAAAAATATTTTGAAGAAAACAAAATTATTAAACAAAAACGGAGCAAAATTATTAAACAAGAATGGGGCAAAATTTATTAATAGATTTTTTTTGTTAAAGTTCTGCCTATTATGGAGGCTCTAGCTTTTTAAAATTTCGGGTTCTGATAAGATCTTTAGCCAGATCGAAATACTAGTATCAACCTAGCTAATATGTTTGATTTGCTTTATTTTTGTAAATATACTGAGGTTGAAAGCTCGTTATAAATTGGAAAAAAACAACTGTTTAGTTTATGAAATTTTTTGGAGTTTTTTATATGAGTAGCTTTTATGTAAAGCGGAGCTCTCTTACATGAAACAATTTAAAAAAAAAAAAAAACAATTTAAAGAAAATTTTTCAGAACGTTTCGTTTTTAACAATGAATTTTGCAAATTCAGTTTTTCATATTGAAGCTAAAAAATAATAGTTAAGAAAAAACCGGATATTCGACAACAAAATTAATCGATATTCGAAAAATTAACTTTTTAAAAAAACCGAAACGGACAACACACAAAAAACCCGGTTTTGAAAAACCAACTCGATCAACCTAATGGTAACCGATTCGATGCGGTTATCGGTAATTTGCGGGTAACGATATTTCAGTTATTTCGGTAACTGGTTTTTATCGTTAACGGTATTTTACTTTTTTGGTAACGGTATTTTAGCGTTAACGTTATTTCAGTTATTTTGGTAACTTTATTTTAGAGCTAACGGGGTTATTTCGTTATTTCGGTAACGGCATTTTAAGGATAACGTTATTTAAGTTATTCAGGTAATATCAATGCACACCGATATTTTTATCCCCTTATGACCGAATTCTAATGACTGGCTAGTTTATAATCAAACTTCGGTAAAATAAATCTATTTAAAGCGAATATTTTTTTCGAAGGATAACGTTATTTCAATAACTTCGGTAGCGGTATTTTAAATGTAACGATATTTTAGTTATTTCGGTAAAGTTATTTTAAGTATCTTAATATTTTAGTTATATAGGTAAAGGTATTTTACGGATAACAGTTTTTCAATTATTTCGGTAACGGTATTTTAGGCATAACAATAGCCCAGTTAAAAGTCCTTTGAATCGATAACAGTATTTTAGCGGTATTGCCTACCGTCCCTGCAAAAACATTAAATCGGCGAAAAAATAAAGAAATAATATACAATAACAGAAAAGCTAATAGGAAATAAAACTGCAATTTAGCTGCATTACATTCGAGGCCATACTTGGGTGTGATCCCTAACCAGTCATGACTTGGTATTGTTACGTTTGTAATGTAAGAAGAGCGCAGGTTTAATTCTTACAGCTGCAGGTTGTTGAAAAATGTATCATATAGAGACAATCTGACAATTATAAATACACAAATAATAATACTGTCCTGTCCATAAAAAAAGAGGCAAAAACTTGTCTAGTCTGATTTAAAAATTAATAGTGTTTATAATTTCTAAAATAAAGAAAATATTTATTTGAAGAGAAAAATGTTCACTCACGTAAAAACTTGGCTAACACACACTTACGAACATTTCTTTTATACTTACACTCACGCTCACGTGCGTAAAATTAGTATTCGTACACGTGCCCATCTCTACACCAAACGCATCAAAATGTAAGAATACTGATAAAAAATTACCTTCATGGGAATTCTTAATTGCCATAAATTTAAAAAAAGAAGAGAAAATAGTTGCTTAAAATATAATAAAATAACTCTTATTTTTGCGTAAAAACAAAAAAGTAACTTTAAATTTTGCTCAAAAAAGTAAAAGTAAATTAATAATATATATGAAGAGCTTATTGTAAAACTTTATAAGCCTCATTTTTATTATTACTGGTTTTATCTGTTTTCTAGTCACCTTTTGAAGAGTATTTGATAAAATCTTTACTTGTACACTTAATACAACTATTTAGAAAATAAAAGTCCTGTAAAAGTCATACTTTATGCATAAAATCAAAACTTTGAAGGCAAAGACCACTAAAATTAGTATGTGGCTTATCAAGTTTTTGCAATAAGCCCTTCATATATATTTTTTCTAGAAAAAATAAAAGTAAAAAATAATTTTTATTATTGCTCGAAAAAATGAAAGTAAAAAATAAAGGAATAATAATAACGGTACCTGCTTTAAACTTCTATGATATGTTTAATAACACAGCGCTACAAAATTGACCCCTTAAATCGAAACAAGAGTACCGAGCATTGATTTTAATGGCGTACCCAGTTTTATTCATTTACGGGCCAGATTTTTGGCAATTTGCGTTACAGGTTTGAATGTTTTAACACAATCCATAAAATTTTTAAAATCAATTATTTTATCTTACTTTTTTATCTTTTTTTTTTACATAAAAAACCTTTTTTAACATTCAAGTATCAAATTTGTTTAATAATCGCGCAGTATTAACAAGTTAATCCGCATTTTTTCTCAGTGTTTACTATATTTGACCATTTTTCCACAATTTATTATACCATTTCGTCGCAATCGATTAAAGTAAAAGTACAAATCTGATCAATTATTTCGTGTAAAAAAAAAACAAAAAGTGCGGCTCATGGAAAAAACCCAAAATGAGCATAAAATTTATGTGACAGGATAGCGAAA
Organism: Delia radicum; assembly: GCA_021234595.1. Classification (NCBI taxonomy): domain Eukaryota; kingdom Metazoa; phylum Arthropoda; class Insecta; order Diptera; family Anthomyiidae; genus Delia; species Delia radicum. The sequence goes on from CM037854.1 coordinate 47,892,609, forward strand.
AGAACGATCTATGATTTCATCTTTTAGTAAAATATATAAGTTGCTTAAAAAATGATGTGTACCATATAACTCCCATATATGGGCAGGTGCTTCAAAGTCTATTTTGGGGCTTCTGGATAGTGTGCAACGGAGAGCGTTGATGCTTATCAACGACAGTAGGGTTTCGTACTCTATTGACTCGTTGGAGCATCGTCGGAATGTGCGTTGTGTGACTTTGTTCTATAGATATTACCATGGGAAGTGTTCTGCTGAGATAAGCCGACTCATTCCGAGGGACCGGGTCTCTGTTCGTACTACCCCGCTTGTCAAGTAGATCTTATCCGTTTGTTGTCTATATCCCGGCAAATCGCACAACGCATTACAGAGAAAATTCGTTTTTCAGTCGCACTAGCCGTATGTGGAATTGTCTCCCTGCGGAAGTCTTCCCTGCAAATTACAATTTAAAAAAATTCAAGTCAAATGTCCACAAACACTACTCCCTCTTTCCTCCTCCCCATAATCTATTTTCCTGATATCAACACAATGCAATGCATTAGTAGGGGCATCCCCTGAGTGTTGGTTCAACGTAAAAAAAAAAAAATATTTTTAAATTTTGTTTTGAAATTCATACAAATATGTTAACATTTTTAACATAAAATTTGAAAACATTTTGTAGACATACACTGTAATGAAAGTATTTGTTAAAATAACGTTCGCAAATATAAACTTTGTTGGCTGAATTTCGGTACACATCATTTTATAAAAAATATTATACTAAAAGATGAACTCATAGTTCATCCTTTTACGCTATGCTGTCATATACATATTAGGCACATTTCGAGCTTTTCCCTAGAACCGTATTTTTTTTTCTTCTTACACGAAGTATTTGGTCAGATTTATCTTTTTGCTAATGTGCTTTGGTCGATTACGAAATGGTATGATAAACTGTGCAAAAATAGTAAAATATAGTAAAAACTGAGAAAAAAAACATGGATTCACTTGTTAATGCTGCACGTTTATTAACAAAATTTGGTCTTTCATGTATTTGCCATAAAAAACTAAGATAAAATATTTGATTTTTTAAAATTGTATGCATAAAAAACTGCGTTAAAACATACTAAACTTTAATGCAAATTTGCAAAAGATCTGGCCTATTTGTGAAAAAATTGGGAACGCCATTAAAATCAGCCTGCCCGAAGTATTTAGGATTGAAAGTCGGTACTCTTGTTTTATTTTTCGCGTTGCTTAATGTAATGTATGCAAAGTTTTAATTCTAGTAAAAATAGACTTTTTAACAAAACATCTTAAGTCGATTTAAATGTTTGGTGTCAATACAAATAAAATTTTGGATTATTCAAAGTCGTTATTTTATACACTATTTCAAAAAATTTTTAATGCTTTTAATTCGTTTTAAAAATAATTTAAATGTTTTTAATTCATTTTAGCTCAAATTGGTAACATATCAGGAATGGGTAGATATGCTGTTAAAAGTCAATGAATATATGATTACAAATATCGAAGAACTGGAATCAGAAGTAGCCGAACGCTTAGAGATAGTGCAACGTAAAGTTAATGTAAATTGTCGTCACAGTCAAGGCAATGAGCTCATGAAATGTCGCAAAGATATTGATATTTTAACAAAATTTATACGAAATGCCTATCATTCTGATATATGGGATCTGCAGCTTCTAAACTGTGAGACCGTTAATACAGCCGAAATATTAGGATTAACGGAGCAGCAAGTTGATGATATTAATGCCGAAAAGGGTGCAGGTCTACAACCAAGGGTAAGGATTTTAAATTGTTAATGAGTTTTAAAGAAAAATTAGAAATAATTACTCTTTTTCACAAATTTCAGAGCTCTACCGATGCCGAGTCATGCATAAAAATAAGGTGCGTAGAGGAATTAGATAAATCATCGTTTGAAGATTTTATTTAATGAATTAAATATTATTTATCTAATTATATATGTTATTGTTATTGTTAATATAATCCAAATTTAATAGTATTTTTTTCTTTGTTTTATTTTTTTCCTCTTGTATATGACTCTTATTCGCTCTGTTGTACTCTCTTTGTGCTTATTGCTTTTATAATAGCTTTTGGCTAATATGAAAGCTTTAGCCTTTGAAGTTGCTGAGAAACATGACGAAGTAAGAGAGCTTAAACGCCAGGTTGTATGTATGGAAGATGAAATACAAAAGGCACAAAAGAAAATCCACTTTAAAGAAGATGTCATCAAGGAGCTAAGAAATGATCTCAAATGTGCCCATAACAAGGTGTCTACATCAAATTTACTTTTGTTCATATTTCAAAATTTTCAACTTTTGACAACAAAATTTGATTAATAAAAATTTAAATATCAGAAAAAAAAATAGAAAAATCAAATAGATATTAAAAACAAAAAAAAAAACTGTAATAACGTCAAAACTTTTTAATTTATTTCTTTTTAAATCTTTTAAAATACATTTTATTTTATATCTCTTTATCTTTCTTTAATTATAGCTTAATCATCGTGATTCTCTGGAAACTAGTTTGGGTATGCCACCAATAAATTATGAACTACAAACAGCTCGTACCAACAACATATCCGATTGCGAAACTTTAACAGTAAGAAAATAGTTGTGTTTTTAAACAGTTTCTTCTCTTTCTAATATCAGCCATATCTCTTAAAAACTTTAGAATGCAAATGTTTCTGAATTTGAATGTTTGAGTCATACTATGCACGAGGAGAGTCAGAAGATTAAAGATTTACATGACGAACTTTTGGAGTTGCTTTGCATTAATAAGGAATACAATGATGTTAATATAAACAAAGTCAAACGTTTCACGGCTATTTGCCAAAAGTTGGTAAGTGTTTGCTAAAAAAAAATTCTATATATTTTTTTTTTTTTTTAATCAGAAAAAATGTCTCTTAATTTCCTTATTCGCCTTCAGCAAAGTGAAAAAGTAGCTGCTCATAGTAAATTAAATTTTATACTTAATCAATTAGCCGACTTGGAGTCTGAGTGTGCTAATGATTCTGATTCTGGTATTCATTCTAATGTGAAAAAGATCCAGATGTTAAAGTGTTGGACTCGGTACGTAAACTTTTCCGTAAACTAAATTCGACCATAACGGAGCTGAGGAAAACGGTACACAAGTTAGAAATGGAAAATAGCGGTGAATATATTTAGGAAATAATTTTGTATAATATTGCAGATTTTAATCGTTTCAATTTTGTAGAACTTTCTTCAAATTTACAAACGGCATCAAAGATTTCTCAATGTAACGGACAAACTTTAAAAGAAATTGCCGATTTATTGGCGCGAATGGTGAGTACAGAAATACTGAGAAATTTTTATAGCTGACAAGCGAGTTTATAAGGTTATTGATAACACTTTAGATTAGTTTGGTATCGAGTTTTTAAGTGTCGTGGTATTTTGGTAACAGTATTTTAGAAAACGGTATTATAGTAATTTTGCTAAGAGTATTTTAAGAGTAAGTAAAATTATATGGGTGACAGTAGTTAATTAATTTATATCATCGACGATATCTTAGCGGCTTTGCTTGCCAGCACTGAAAACTTCTATTAAACTATATTAATAATTAATAATTTCAACAATTTGATCTGTTGGATTTTCAGGATTATTGAGAATTTTTTAAAAATGTTGGTGTTTTTAAACAACATTTACAAACTGTAATAGAGCAACACCGACTACTCGAGTCACAAAATTAGAAAAAGTCGATTTGGTTTGTGCTTTTAACCATTTTTGAAGCTGTGCACACAACACATCCGACCCCCTTAAGAATTTTTGCGGATATTCAGCCAAGAAGCTATTCGCTAAAAGTCGTGTTAAATGGCAAAAATTTATTTATCTCTTTCAATATAAAGGGTGGTTAAATTTCAAGGGCCGATGTTGATTTTGAATAAAACGCAAACTATTTAGGAAATTATTGTAATTTTATTTTATTATGATATATTTGTATTACTCAATTATGTATGGAACAAAATATCGGCCAAATGGGCGCCGCGACCACGGCGGCACACCTCCATCCGATGGTCCAAATTTCCGATGACGCTGAGGCATAATGGAGGTTCTATGCCGTTAATGTGCCGAATTATCTCATCCTTTAGCTCTTGAATTGTTGCTGGCTTATCGACGTACACCTTTTCTTTCAAATAACCTCAAAGAAAAAAGTCCAACGGTGTCAAATCACATGATCTTGGCGGCCAATTGACATCGACATTACGTGAGATAACACGGCCATTAAATTTGTTGCGCAAAAGAGCCATTGTTTCGTTAGCTGTGTGGCAAGTGGCACCGTCCTGCTGAAACCACATATCGTCCACATCCATATCTTCCAATTCGGGCCATAAAAAGTTCGTTATCATCTCACGATAGCGAACACCATTCACAGTAACTGCCTGACCGGCCTCATTTTGGAAAAAATACGGCCCGATGATGCCGCCAGCCCATAAACCGCACCAAACAGTCACTCTTTGTGGGTGCATTGGTTTTTCGACAATCACTCTTGGATTCTCATTCGCCCAAATGCGGCAATTCTGTTTATTGACGAATCCACTGAGGTGAAAATGTGCCTCATCACTGAAGATGATTTTCTTCGAAAATTGATCATCCACTGTTGCCATTTCTTGCCACCATTCTGCCCATTCACGACGTTTGGAATGGTCAAGAGGCTTTAGTTCTTGAGCCAATTGCACCTTGTAAGCGTGTAAATGCAAGTCTTTATGCATAATGTTCACCAACGACGAGCGTGAGAGGTGCAATTGTTGGGCACGACGACGAGTTGAGGTGGACGGCTCTTCAGCCACACTATCGCGAACAGCAGCAATATTTTCTGCAGTACGAGCTGTACGAGCATGCACTGGTGTTCTCACATCTTCTACAGACCCGGTTTGCTCGAATTTTTCCACGATTTTTGCGATTGTACGCACATTTGGACGTTCAAATTGACCAAAAAAATCACGAAGTGCACGATATGCATTTTGATTTGAACGCCCATTTTCATAATAAGTCTGCATAACTTTAACACGTTGTTGTATTGTGTATCTCTCCATGGTTCAAATTGAGTAAGTCTGAAATAGAGAAATGTCAAATAAAATTCGGAAAAAAACTTGGCGTTTAGGTGTGGTTCACATTCAACATCGGCCCTTACAATTTAACCACCCTTTATAATACAGTACAACATTTTTCAACACATGATTTTGGGACTCAAAAATAAGAACTTCTGCATCATTCGTTTTGTCAAGTTGGCTACAGTAATAATTTAATGGCCACACGAATTTATGGCTCAAGGCGGAGTTTTAACACTTTTTCTATTTTTTTAACACGATTATATCTCGGTATACCGTACAGAATATCTCTTTTGTGTCTAAAGCAAAGTTGTAGATATTGAATAGGAGAAAAAAATGCTGAACAATCCTACACAAAAAAAGTGAATCCTGTGCCTTAAAAATCGATAAAGATGTTTAAAATATAAGAGTAAAATTTATATAAATTTTATTTTATAAAAATTGGAGCATTTTTGATCATTTAAATATAGCGTCTGGTAAATAAAACATTTTGTTACATTTTTTCACCAGACGCATAGAGAAGAATACTACAAATTCAACTTAAAACTTTATTTAAAAAGATTTTTTCAACTCAAAACTTTTTCACCTCAAACTTTTTTTTCACCTTTGGAACAAAAACCTTGTATAGGTTATTAGAAAAAAAATCACTTTTATTGTTTAATTATCTTTCATAAACCACTTTTTTAAAATTTATTACAGATAGGACAACATTTTTCATACGCCGAGATTTATAATTCCAACCACAACGGAAATAATCCATTTTGTGAAGTCATCAGGGAAATTAAAAAAGGATATGAAGAACGTGAAATACAACTATTACGCACTGCGGAAGAGCGTAGTAACAATGTAATAATGATTGATATTGACATTCCATAAAGTTAATAAAAGTTATTTTTACTTTTTAAACAGATTCAAGAATTGTCACTGGCATTGCTAAATAATGAAAAATCTTTTGGAGAACAACAAAGTAAGCGATTGGTAAGTTTAATTTCCATATTTTCCAAAGAATTTTTAATATTGAAAACTACAACATTATTATTCAGAATATCATCGATTTGGAGCATCTGAATAAAACAACATTACCACCAACAACACCACCTCCACCTATACCAACAACAACATCTACAGCAGCTACACTATTGACTGGCCAGGAACACGATAAAACAACATCGACATCTTTACAAGGTCTTATAGAAAAAAAACTATAATTGGGTTTTGCAATTGTCTCAACATATTAAAGTTTTACTATAAATTACTTTTAATATCAGCCTACAATAAACACACAAGGACAATGTCGTTGATGGTGTAAAGAAAAAAAACAACAAAACCAATAGACAACAATGACAAGGACTTGTGATTAAAAAGCTTCAAATTGAAATACAGGACGAACTTGAAAGGAAGGTATACCAACACCCAGAAAATAGACTCGGTCGTAGCATACGTATTTGTAGTCAATTGAATATTTCGGTTATAGTTCCCGAACTTTTTTGTAATTATAAACGAGTTTCTGTTAATGCAATCGAAATTATATTGTCGTGGTAAAATGTTTGTTGTTTCAATCGAATGATTGTTATCACAGTGGACAAGTTCGGTAGTAGCAACCAAAACATTCGATTGACAAGTAATACGGTAGCCACGTCCGAGTCTGTTTTCTAGGTGAACTTGTTAACTAGGATTTAATTAACTTTGTTAGACATTTCTAGTATGAAATCACTATTATGCCCCTCTGATGTAGAGGCGGCTAGAGGATTTTTTTTACCAAAATAATTAATATCTTAAATAGAAGTTAGGTTTAAAAAATTACATTAATCTGTCGAGCGGTTAAAAAGTTATAACTAATAAGCTAAAAATACCTTTAAATTAAAAATATATTTTTTTAACATAACCTCAAATATTGTATTTATCTCCAAACTTTTTATCATTTTAATTTCAATCATATAAATCTTAAGTTTCTAAGCTGGCATACCTTCCTCTCAAAAACAAAACTATCCGTTAGTAGATTTTCTAAGTAAAATCAAAGTATTTTTTTATTTTACAAATAATGATTACCTAGAGTGGGTGCTTTTTTACTTATATTAGGATGTCCCTTAAAATATCGATTTGTCGATTTTCGTTCTCCAGTTTTATTGCAAATGGTTCCTAATGTAAATAATCAAATTTTTTGGACAACGTTAACCCGCACCTAGTTTCCTCTGAAAATGGCCTATATTGAAAAAAGTGTATATTTATAAAAAATTACCAAAATTCGAAATTTAAAAAAAATTTATTTTTTATTCCATTTATTCATTTAATATACTCAAAATTATTTAGCTACAGAATTCTGACTTCATCGAATATCATTAACCCACTTTAGCCTGGAATCAAAAATGATACACGAATTGGCTAAAATGAAAAAACGAGTTTTTTTTTTTTAAATCAAGTTTAAAAATTTTTATAATGCCTAATTTGGAAATGTGGATTGCTCTTTTTATAATATAATAGTCGTAGTTTAAGACAAAAAATAAATTGAAAAAATTTTAATTCGTATTTGTGTGTTCAACTGTGAACTGCTTTCCAGCATTTGTTTAAAAATAAAATGGAGTGTAAATTGTAAAGCTATGTACAGACGGTTGTCAGATTTTACAATATTGTAAGATCTGGCAATGTGATCACAGTGTACTGACAATGGAACATGTTTAGCAAAAGGTAAATTGTCAGTTCAGACGATTGTAAGAAAACCTTTCAATTTCATTGCCGGACAATTGTCAAACAATAAATTTATCTGCCAACGAAAATTGTCAGTTCACACGGTTGTCAGATTCTTTTATGGCAAAATGAACGATATGGAATGAAACGGGGAATGATTGGAATCGGAACACTGTACACATTTGTGTTGTCGGTGTGCAGAAGTTTATTAAGGTTTCCAAAAATGTTGTCCATTTTGCGATATCATGCTTAGTTTTCGTGATACAAGCCATTTTATAAAATGGCGATATTTTAAAATGTCCAGTATCTCCAAAACTAAGCGAGATAGACCAAAACGGACAAAATTTTTGTTCCATAGGAGTATTAATAGACCCTTATAACATAAATAGGCTAGGTCCGAGAGAGATCCCGAGAGAAACATTTCTGTGACAATACTGCCATTGTCAGATGTATTAATTTAAACACATCTGCCAATAAAAAATTGGTAACAATGTCTTGCAATTATCTGACAATGGCAACGTAGGGTGTTCACACGAATGTCAGATGTCTGACAATATTATTGTCCTACAATGTACAGACAATGCTTTTTCTGACAATGTTGCAAGACAAAAGTTGTAAGTTCACACTGTTGTTAGACATTTCCAGAATATTTTTCTGACAATATTGTAAGATCTGACCACCGTCTGTACATAGCTTAACACTGAATACGAAAAACGAAATGGAACGAGGAACTAACTTCCTATTATCCGCTAACATATGATAATGTTTGTATTATCACGTAAATAAGTAAAATAATGGAATCACCCTGTGGCTGTTTTTTAAAAAATGTATCACTCGGGAACCCTCTCTCTATTTATATTATAGGAGTATATATATTGCTCCATCTCGCTTAGTTTTGTAAAATGGGTTGTATCTCGAACACTAAGCAATATATCGCAAAACGTACAACATTTTTGCAAACCTTGACAAACGGCACCACTTCCGACAACACAAATGTGTACAGTGTTCCGAATCCAATCGTTCCCCGTTTTATTCCATATCGTTCCATTCTATTATAGGAGTGATTAAATTTTATTTTCACGTACGTTTTTGGGTAAACAAATAATTGAGACACCCTGTGGTTTTTTTATAAAAAAATAATTTATCTGAATCCTTCCCAGACTTAGCATATTTGCATTCAGTCAATTGCAATTTGCTTCCCTTAATTAATGGTAACCAATGAAACTCATTACCATTAATTAAAAAAATGCTAATGAAAATAATTACATTACAATTGATATCAATGAAATTTTAATGAAATCGTCAATTAATTAGTCCATGCAATTAATTAGTTTCAGGGCAAAAAATTCATTATATTGTCAGAAGTTGAACAAAACTTGAATGTTTATATCAAATTATACAACATTTTCGGAAAAATATTACCTTACTATTGCTGGACTATAATTATCTTTAATTTTATTTAAAACATCTCTAACCCTTAGTGGCCTGGGGTTTGCACCCATGAAATGTAATTTTAATTATGACTACAAAATTTAAAAGCTTTTAAATTGATAAAAGAAAATGTCCACTGTATAAAAATAATAATTTTATGTAATTTGATACACATTGGGTTAATGTTTCTATTCTTGGGCAAAAAAGACCCACTAAGAAATTTACTCAATAATTTCTTGCAGATTTTCATTAAACTTGAATATGTGATAAAGCGAACAAGCGCAATTCTTTGTCACATCAATCTTACTTTTATGTGTTTAAAAATATGGGGTCAAAAATTGCGCCAGGAAAATCAAATAAACATATACTTCTTTTAATTTTGTTGGTAAGTCGTTAGATAGATCTTTAGAATATCTTTAATTTGATATCCATTTTTGTATAGTTTCGTTGGAATAAATCTGAAAAAAAATGAACAAAAGTAAACTGGTGCCATTCCGACCCCCACCTTTTTAACCGTTAAAAGTAAAATTGGTACTATAAAGAATTGCACTTGTTCGTTACATTCATGGAAATAAACCTATTAAAACAGGCGAAAAAGCTACTAAAAATTAGTTAAAATGGCGTTGCAGAAAAAACTGCTAAAATTAGCAGATTTTTTTGCTAATAATGAAATTATAACAGCAAAACTAAATCTGTTAACTTTACAAAATTTTAGTTATATTCGAGTTGAATTTTAGCAATTTACCCTACCAAAATTAGCAAAACTTTTACTAAATATTTGTAGACTAAAAACAGCAAACAAAACGTGTAATTTCAACCGAACTTTTTTCTATATTTACCTTAAATTTAGTAGAATGCTAATAACTATATTTTGCTAAAATCAACATAAATTTTTGCTAAAATATTGGAGATTGTTGTTTTCAGACGGGCAGATTTTAATTTAAAATTCAAAAATAAACTAAAAGTTTTATATTTATTTATGATTTTTTTTGTGTACTAATATTTAGCAAAATTTTTTGCTTGTTTTACTAGATTAATCTGTTACTTTAAATTAACTAAAATTTAGCATGAATGTAACTAAATATTTAGTAGAACCAACTGATTTCTTTTTGCTTTTCTTATCATATTTGTTTTACTAATATTTTGCAAATTGTTTACAAATTTTTAGTAGTTTTAGCAAAATTTCTACTAATTTCTTTCTATCAGTGTAGTTTAGTGCCCTTTATCACATCGCACTTGATCAACAAGAGGGTATTAACTCAAAATTTTGAAAATATCACTTTTTTCAAAAAAATCAACTAACAACATCAATAAATATCTATTGTAAAAATTTCAACGTATTCCGATTACTCTTTCATTTCGAAAACCACTTTTGAGACCATTTTCATGATAATGTAGTGATTACCTTTATTTCAACAAAAAGGTATTATTTCGAGTTAATACAAAAGTTCAAATATAAATGAATCGTATATTTTCATAAAAAAAGGTATTGTTTTGATTTGAGCCTTTTTTTATGTTAAAAATAATCAAACTGTTTTATTTATATTTGGTTGTATTTTGAGTTGATACTGTTTTGTTGATAAAATTTGTTTTATTCTATAAATTTAAATCGATAAAATTTCAAAAAAAATGGTATTATCTCAAAAAATTGATTTTTTTTTGCAATGAGTGGTAAAATTAAAAACAAAAACAATGTATATACAGTGTTGATCAATATAATAGGCGGTTACTAAGAGAAAAAGTTTGTTCTTAAATTGTTCTTATGTACAAGTTTTCTCTTAAGATCAAATATTACCGTTACATTTGTTAATGTCTTCTCTAATAATTGTTGCTTTTTTTTTGAATTTATTTTTTGAGTTTTAAGTGTAGGTGTTAAAAAACAAAATTTAGTGCAATTGTAACTGTTCAATATAATAGACCTTTTTGAAACAATTATCTTGTATCAAGGGATTTTTTATAATTTTTTTTTGTTCTGTGCAAGATAGCTAAATGAAAAGTAAGTAAACAAATATTAAAAAAAAAAACATTTAAATTTATTCAAATATTTGATTAAGATGGGTCGAAAAAAACATTGCACTATTGAGGAACGCCGCGTTGCTAAAAATCTAAGAAGTGAAGGGAAAACTATAGATTTCATTGCTATAGCACTTGCAAGATCCGAACACTGTATCAGAAATGCTTTAAAGTGGAAAAAAACCAAAGAAACACGTGGTAGACCACGAAAAACGTCGTCAACTACAGATTTCCGTATAGTACTCTTGGCAAAAAAAAATCCATTTATATCATCAAAAAAAATTTCTGCTGAAATTAATAATGAAATTAGTGCTCCGTCAGTTCGCCGAAGACTTCTTGAAAATAATTTGCCTGGAAGAGTCGCCCGAAAGGTTCCTCTATTAAGTGCCAAAAACAAAAAAGCTCGTATTCAATTTGCTAAAAAATACCAAAACCGGTCTCTTGATGATTTCAAGAAAATTTTGTGGAGCGATGAAACTAAAATAAATTTATTTGGCTCAGATTGGCTGGATGACCGGTACACAAAAAAAACGGTCAAACATGGTGGAGGTAATATTATGGTTTGGGGCGCATTTTCATGGTATGGCGTAGGACCTTTACACCAGATCACTGAAATCATGAATAAAGAAATCTACTGCGATATTTTAAAGGATGTGATGCTTCCATATGCAGAAAACCATATGCCACCAAATTGGTACTTCCAACAGGACAATGATCCTAAACACTCGTCAAAATTGGTTAAATCTTGGCTGAGTGAACACGAAGTATCCTCTTAGGAATGGCCCTCTCAGTCCCCTGATCTCAACCCGATTGAGAACTTGTGGACGGAGCTGAAGAGAAGCTTGGAGGAAAAAGTTTTTACGAATAAATCTCAACTTTGGGAAACTGTGAAAAGCAGTTGGGAAGGCATTCCCATTGAAAAATGTCGAAAATTAATAGAGTCAATGCCCAAGCGAATTCGAGCTGTGCTAGATAACAATGGTGGTCACTCTGGTTACTAAAATAGCTAAAAATAATTAGTCTTAAATATTATATTACATACTTTTAATTTAGAACTTTACTCTAATGAAAAAACCGTTAGACCTCTTACGATAATTAAAATAAGTCTATTATTTTGAGCAGCAAAAAAGTGAATTATTTCTTTTTATGTTAATAAAGATATTAAAAGAAAAAAATTTTGCTTTAACTTTAGTATTTAGATTGTGTATTAAAAGTAAACTAGAAATAAAATTAATTCCTTTAGCAATTTCGAAAAAATTAAAATAAAATAAAAAGGTCTATTTTTTGATCAGCACTGTATATTTTCAAATGGAATTTGCTTATTATGATATTTTTGAATTTTTTAATTCTGTTAAAATGTGGCCATAAACAGTTTTTTGACTCTACTGAAAATTTTAAAATTTTGAGTTAATACCCTCTTGTTGATCAAGTGCGACATATCCGAATTTAATCAAAATCTGAAAGTTGCCTTTTCCTAGTGGGTCTTTTTTAGCCAAAAGTGAAAACATTAACCCTATATGAATCAAATTGCATAAAATAATACTGGTTGAACAATCCAATGGTATATTCCGTTTTAAGAGCCTAAGTTAAAATAAAAAGATATTTTAATTTTAAATTTGCATTGGCTCAAGCGATTTTTCGAGTGTATTTTGAGTAAAAGACATCGAAATCTCTTTTTCAATTACTTTTTTTTATTGTTTATGTGTCGAAACTCAAAGCTAACAAAAATATCCGTCTTTCTTGCGACAATGTTTTCTAATGAAATTTAAAAATTCAAACCATATGACACTGAACCAATAGACGCACAGTGGCGCCTGTAGCTCACTTGAGGTTGCAAAAATTAAAAATTGCATGTGCCCCTAAAAAATATTGAATAAACATATTTTACAGGAAATAGTCCAACGATTTCAAATATGCTACTGTAATTACAATAAGATTTTTGGTTCAGAAGATATAGCCCTTCAAAGTTGACTGATTTTCAGTGTTCAAAAAAAAACAGACAATTTTTAGGTAAGTTTTCAGATACAGTATCTCAAAAACTAGGCAACGGATGGTCATTCTTTTTGATTCTGTTGATAGATCTATTTATTAAGAGAAGAATCAAAAAATATTGTCCTGCTTTGTGTTTGTAAAGGTAAATCGATATTTACCAACTATCCATTTTTTTCAATATTTCTCAACTTTGATGGAAAATAAAAAAAAAACTATAAATTTCTATATTTGCCATATTTTCAAAATAAGTTCTTCGATTAATCCTTTACCTAATGCAAACATTTCCAGCTGCCCGTCCTTGCCCAATTTTTTGCTAGAGGTAAAATTTTGAAATAAGACATGTTTTTAAAAAATGTGTTGCATACATATTTGAGCAATTTATGACATATAACAGCGAAAATGTGAGCAATATTTTACAAAAAATTTAAAAATAAATTTTTTCTGGAATAATTTTAAATCATAAAAGCTTTTAAAAAGAAACATAAAATATCAAAAATTTAAAAAATATTTTACTTCTCATAAAATTTATTTTTGAACAAATTTCAAATTTGCTAACCCATAAGTAGACACCTAAAAGGCGTAGAACCTTTTTCAAATACTCATTTCATATGTTGATCAATTATCTATCACATGCCTTTTAAATTTTTTGATTACCTTATTTGGTTCAAAAGTTTTTTTGCAACAAAAAAAAAACTCAAATGGCGCCACTGTGAGACATCAGTATAAGTCTAAGGTTATTAGTAATATTAGTAATAACTTATTACCCTAACGTTTCGGATTGTATATAAATGAATTGTATCCTCGTAAAAATGGACGGCCATCATTGTTAGATTTAAGTTTAGACAAACAAACACTAAAGTCATTTCAAAAAAGATGTTGATGTCTTTTACTCCAAATACACTCAAAAAATCACGGGTCAGTGATTACTTAAATTTGAAATGTCTTTATTTTGACCTAACCTATTGAGGTTCTACGCCCTAAAATTAAGTTTACGTGTCGAGGGGTTTTGTTGTGCCATTTTTACATACTTACTGTATTATTATTTGTATCAAGTGGAGTTTTCTTTTTTGTCAGTTTGAAAGCTTTACATTCTTGCAGTTTTGTCGTTTTTTTTCGCCCCAAATATAATTATAGTTTTATCAAATGGTAAGGATATTATTCCAAAAATGATGTAAATTTTGATAAAATCACTAAAATTTTGTAAAATTTTTTACAAAAATGGATTTTCAAAAAATATTCCTGGAAATGCGTAGCTCCACACCCAAACACAAATTATAATATTTTCAATATATTTTTTTTCCTTTAATTGCTAACTACTATTATATTATTAAAATAGCAACCGACATCTCAACAATTAGGTATTTCAAAAAATAATTAAAAAATTTATTTAAATAAAACATGTTTTTACATTTTTAGCAAATTCGTGTAAAAGTGAATTAATGATATGCGATGAAGTTAGAATTGCACGTCTGAATAATTTTAAGTACATATCGCTCATTTACTGCAAGACTGACATAACTTAAAAAACACGATTATGCAGACAATGATTTTAATGTTTTCAATCCATATCTGCCTCGCTCGACCCTTTCTCTATTTATTTGGTCAAGTTTTTTTTTATAAATGGGGGTTTTTAATGTAGTTTTCCCTTAGTGAGAGTTGTGTGCGAATTCGCTAATTATCGAGAGACCCGTGAGTAGCACAGTTTCTTTATAAAGTAAATACTCTTTGCACCCACTTTAAGGAAAAAATAAAATTTATTATCCTCTATCTCGAAAAGCATACATGATATTAATATGCAATTTTTACACAATATAAAACATGATATTACTAATAAATCTGCATCATCTGCATTTTTGACTTATGACAGTCTTGAAGTAAATGAGCGATATGTTAAAAGGATAAAATAAAATTTTTCAAAATTTCGAATTTCTGAAATTTTTATTAAAAATAAACAATTTTTCACTAATGGGCCATTTTTGGCCGACATTCGATACGCGTTAAAGTTTTCCGAAAAAACACAAATTTCTTTCATTAGGAACCATTTGCAATAAAACTGGGGGTTGTAATGATAAATCTATTTTTAAGGGACACCCTAACTTATGTATATACTTAATATACATATGAATTCTATATAGTTTACACCCATATGTATGTATGTCGAATATGATTTAGGTTGTATGTTGTATGGCAAAATTAAATGTAGGTTATCGATTTGAAATTAAATTTAAATTACTCATGTTGTAGCTGTTAAGAAAGTTTTGTTTTTCTATAAATGTTAGAATTTTGTTAAATACCTACTACATATACATTTTTATATACATATAAGTCGTTTTTTTTTTGTTGTGTTATAATGCATTGGATATGTTTAAGTAAATATATAACGTTGATTTCTATTCAAAAATATATTTCCCGCCAAATTGTGCTGAATTTTTTTTTTCTTTTAAATATTAGTTATATGACTAATAAATATGCTTGTAAAATTTACAATGTAAATACAATTTTTGATATTATATCCTTAACCTTTAATAGGCCAAAATTAATTTCGCCCTAATAACGAACAAGTTTTTAGAATGGACAATATTTCTGAAACTCGATCTCTGTCCGCTATTTTGAGATTTTACTGTTGTGATTAAAAATAGTTTTATTCAATAATTGCGTTTCTGATAAAAGACATCAATACAAAATTTATAGTTGCCCGATGAAAAAATTTCCGATACAGGTATGTATATCGTCACCTAAAATCCTAAAGGCCGTAACTATCAAAAATAATCAAAGTTGACTTTTCGATTGATTACCTTGTGGTTAACCAAAATACACCGTCCCACAAAATTTTGAACATTTACAGTGTTGCTCAAAACATTTGCAACCATGGCACCTGTTTGAAAAACACCTTCATTTTAATGAAAATAAAAATATAGAAACGAAGATTAAAACGCTAAACTATTCTTTATTATTTCAATTTTAAGGATTGTGTAACATAAATTACTTATCGACAACGAGTTGTTGATAATCTACAAAATAATGTTACAAGTCATATATAACTCTGCTCAAATCATTTGCAACTTATATTACATGACTTCGATAATCAATAAAATTTAAATGTTTTGTTAGTAATTAATAGCGTAACCACTTCGTTTAATGACTTCTGCACATCTCCTTGGCATGGACTTGATGTAATTATACGTCAACGTAAAGATCCTCAGGTTTTTTTGAAAACTTTATTACCAATCTTTCGATTCACAATCTCCCTAAGGTTTTCTATGAGATTAAGATCAGGTGATTTAGCAGGCCAATCAAGCACACACAATTTTTCATTGGCTATCCATTGTTTAACCACCTTAGACGTGTGCTTGGGGTCATTGTCGTGTTGAAACACCCAAGCAAGCGGCATTTCCCAATATGCATATAGCAACATTACATCAGACAAAATGTTTTTGTAATCATCTGACCTCATAATTTCATCGACTTTATGAATCGGGCCTGGTAATTGCTCTAAGTCCGACTTCTACGGCTCTACGTCTGATCGTTTTCGCGGATATATCAAGTTGAAGTGAATTTTTTATTTCTTTTGATGATATTTGAGGGAATTTTTGTATAGTTCTTTTAATTTGTCGGTCCTATTTTGGTGTAGTCTTACGTTTTCTCCCACCTCTATGCACTGTTTTGGTGTTTCCACGACTAATAACACGAGATACTTGATTTATGAACATTATACTTTTCTGAAATTTCTTTTTGGGATACACCTTTGTTATAATCGTTGATTATTTGCTTTTTAATGTGCTGATTATATTTATTGCCACCCATTTTATTAATTTTTTTTCGGAAATATAGCACATGTGCCGAACCGATCAGTTTATGACAAAATTATGCAATCAACTAAGTGAAATTTATTTCGAAAAGTGTTTTTTTTCAATCTGGTTCATTTTGACAATGATTTTCTTTTTACCATTATACTAGGTAGTTGCAAATGTTTTGAGCAGGCTTAAACAGCTTTTTTATACTTGGAACAATAACAAAAAATTATTGTACTATATTTATTTTTCCAATCAGAATTTAGAAAAATGACTAATTAAGGATTATCTTTTAAAAGAAGTATTAAGTATAAAGCCATTATTATCATAGTATCTCCTCAAATTTTTTCACTGCAAGGGCAGTTGGAAATGTTTTGAGCAGCACTGTACGTCCAAAATGCCGATTTCATTAACAAAAATCAAAAGACCGTAACTGCAATTTCAATATATGTATTCATTAAACCAAAAAGTCGTGTAGTGTTGTTTGACTTTTTTGTAATGATTTAAATTGTTGTTTGTTTAAAAAATTCTATTTTATTTACTTTTCTGGAAATAAATTAATTTAACCAATTTTTCTCGAAAGTTTTCATATAGTTAAAATCAGAGTTCGAAATTAAAGAGAAGCAAACGGTTTTCTATCGTTCTGTTTTGCTTTTTGCTGCAACTCAACACAATCATTCTGTTATGCACAGTAAACATAAACACAACATTTCTTTATGTAAACAGAACACAAACACTTTCACAAACTAGTTTTCGATGAGAGACCAAACTAAACGATTTTGTTCTGTTTGTCCAATATTTCAAATATTTTGATTTCGTTGTGTTTATGGAATGGAACAACAATGTTTGTAAACCGTTCATAGTGTTTATGTCATATTACAAGTGAAACCAATTTTTCATTGAATTTCATAAATAATTGCATTAGTTTAATAAAAAGTTTCCACGGAGGAGTTCCAGTGAAATTTCATAAAACTAATGCAAAAAAACATTTATAACATGCAGAAAAATCATTTCTTTATTTTGCCAACCACAACGTAAAAACGCGTTTTAATGTTTAAGTTGAATTGACCACAAAAAATAACCACTACGAAATAAGAATGTTTGACGAAAGAAATATTTTCGTTTTGTTCCGTTTGTTATATTACAAACAGTGTTGCCAGGGTTGACGATTTATCGTCATTTTGACGAATTTTATACCTAAAAAAGCTAAATGACGATTGGACGATTTTTGCTTCCAAAATGACGATTTTTAGACAAACGTTTAATATGTCAGGAAAACATGTTTATATGATATTCTTAAAAAATCACCGAATCTATTTTTGGATTTTTATTATTTCGTTAAAATTAAAAATTATTTTTTATTGAAGTCTAACAGACATATATTTGCTAAAATGATGTGAAATAAAGCTTAGCAAAAGAATTATTTTATGGATTCATCTTAGGTTTATTTAAATTTATTTTCTGCACTTAGAATACTATGTAGATAAAGACCACTTCAAATGTAGTTAAAAACAAATGAAATTGCACTTGAAAAAGAATGACTTACATTTCAGTAAATTCAACTAACATTGTCATTTGTTTTTTACTGGTCAAGAAATTAATCACAATTGTAGTATTAATGAACCACTATCGTTATTAGGATAAGTTATTGAATGCCAACCCTGCTTTTTTTAATATTTATATTTTTATAAAACTTAATTAGTGTAAGATTGAGATAAAAATAAAATATTTTTTAAATTAAAAAAAAAAAAAACATCCAAGTTTTTGCGAAACAAATATCGAGTTCGAATATTCTGATTTATAAATCCAAAAATAAATCCGGTGCTTAAAAAACAGGAATAATAATAATATAAATAAAGTGTTCCAAAGTGAAACTTCAGATATTCACTACTTATATTTAAAAATAGAAAACATGCAGTAATAAACAATATTTGAATAAAAATAAATAATAATGTAAATTATAAAGAATTTTTACAAATATTAAAAGCCAACCCAAAATGAAAAATATGAAGTAATCAAAAATTTCACAGAATATTGTATTAAACTATGTCATCACATATAATGCAATTTACACTCGTATTCTATTACCTCGATAGTACAAGAGCACTTGAAATGTGAATTACATTAATGTTCTTTATTTTTTTTTATTAAAACTTTATCCCAATTGTAACAATATTTTTTGTTTTGACGATTTTTTAAAATATAATGACGATTTTGACGATTTTTATTGGAAAATTGGACGATTTTATGCTCAACATACCTGGCAACACTGATTACAAACAACAATTTGAGGGCTTGTATTGTGTTTATAAATACGAACGAAACAATAGAGATCGTTGTATTGTTTTTTTTGTTGATAGGAACGTTATGTTATTGGTACATAAATTTTCGAACTCTGGTTAAAAATTCACTTTATTTAAAAAATACTTACAATAAATAGATAAAAAAACACACAAGTTGACCAAAAACTTTTTAAATTACTGCCGAAAAGCAATATTTTTTATCTTAAACTTTTGTTTCATTTATTGCATACATTTTTGTATTGGAGTTTCAGAAAAATCAAGTACAAAAGGCCGTATCTACATTACTTGAAAACTAATATTTTTCAATGAATTTTTTTCTCAGAATCAAATCCGCCTTTGTTTCTCAAGCATAATTCTAAAATTTAAAGGGTCCGCCAAATAACTTTTTTTTTTTTGAAAATGCTATAAAAAAACTACTGATTATTTTCTCAAATTTCTTTTTTTATTTGAAAGTACAATCCTTCCGGCTAATAACGGAAAATAATTTCATTCAAATGGCTGCCTCGGCTGGCCATGCAGTAGCCTACACTATCAGTCCAATTATGGCCCAATTATGCCTCTGGACCAAAATCCGCACCAAACAGTGACTCGTTTTGGGTGTATCGGCTTTTCAATGTATGCGTGCGGGTTTTCTGTGTCCCAAATGCGACAATTTTGCTTGTTTACATACCCGCCAAGATCAAAATAAGCTGCATCTGAAAAGATGATTTTTTTTGGCAAAATCGGCATCATTCATTTTCGCACACATTCTGCAACGTTACCATGATTTTCAAAGTAATGTCGCAATATTTCCCAGCGTTGTTCAAGCGTATACACAACCATATTCGTTTAGAGGAAGGATAAAACAATTATCTGTCAAATCAGACATGAGCTAAGTGTTACAATTCACGAAATAAGCACTAGTTGAAAAAAAACGTTAGATGGCGGACCGTTTAGATACTACACTCACAAGAACTTTCTCAAGCACAATTCTAAAATTTTGATACTACACTCACAAAAACTATTCCATAAAAGTTCAACAGTTATTTAAAGATTTAATCAGTAAAGTTGTTTCAATGAAATATACAGTTAAATTAACAAAGAAATGTATTTTTGAACTTCCTGTCTGTTATTCAATAAACAAAATAAACAAAAAAACGGACTTTCCGTAGTAGTTAAAATATTCAGTTAAAATTTTCTATTTAAAACAAAAAACCTATTGTTTTTATGGATTTTGTCAATTAATTTTTTAACAGTTAAAAATAAACTAAAAAATACAATTGTTTTAAACGAAAAGTAAGTAGTCCTGTTTTTAACTGATTTTCAGTTAATTTAATGTGTATATTCAGTAGTCTTTACGGAAAAAATATTGTGAGTGTAAGCTTTGTAAAGTTTTTTTTTATTTAAAATGTTTTTTTGTCTCTCCTGTAAAAAACTGAAAAAGTGTAACTAATGAAAATTTAAATGTAAATCAATTTATCGGAAAATTAGGCGTGATTTCAATTTGACAAATATGTGATGACTTATACAATTGTACACACAGAGAAAAACTTAGCTAGTTGCCAACTGAAATTCGGTTACTACGACACAAGTTGGTAATTACGAATTTCAGTCGTTTGGTACAACTGAACATTAGGCTTCACAACAAAGTTCGGTTAATTAAACTGAATTTTAGTTACATCCCCCAAAATATTCAGAAATCGAATGCAAATATCGTTGTTCTAACTGAATTTATATGTTATTGCCATTAAAATACGCTTTTCAATTCGGTTGGCACTTCATTTCTCTGTGTGTATGTAACAGTGACAGAATTTTTTTTCTTGTGTAAACCATATATGTATGTACTCGTACTACTGAACCTCTAATTCAGTGGCATATTTGATTGCGAATACCGTATTTGCAGTAACCACTTTTGATTACACTGTGCAACAAGAAAAAACATCCCGTACCATTCTAACGGAAAATGAAAGTAGACCATTAGTAGACTAAAACCCCCCAAAGGGTTTTGAAATCTTTGCTCTTGTTTTGTTTTTATAGGCTTTTGAAGTTGACTCTTTTTTAGCATATTTTTGGTTTTTTTTACTATGAATGAAAATAAAATGTTGAAATCGGTACAAATAAAATGCAATAACGACGAAAGCGAGGATGCTCATTTTCACACAGACTGTTTGGTAACTTCTTTAGAAGTGTGGTGTTCAAAATCAGCTAAATTGCTCCAGCGCTTCAAAAGTTATGAGTGAAAATATAAGGCAGCCTCAAAATGTTTCATACAAATTGCCGAATTTTACTAAATTAAGTGACTTGTACATTTTGTAACCAGACATATAGAGATGAATAGTGTTGAATATTCACCTCAAGTACTTTTCTCACCTCGAAATTTTTTGCCATGACCCGAAATTTGTTGTACAGTGTTATCGAAAGTTTTTTTAAAAAATTGATAGATTTGACCAATTCGCTTATTATTCGTATTATTACAAAATAAATGGTTGCTTCTACCGTACACAATTACTAACCGAATTTTATTTAAAAAGTTGATTGGAAATATCAATAATTGGATAAATGGATTGGTTTTTAGTTTCTTTTCTCTCCTTTTAATTTCAGTATAGTATTTTTGCTTTATTAATCGATTATTGGCAATTCCAAATAAAATAACGTCATATCAAATAATTTTTAATGGTTTTGACCGAATTCCAATCAATCCTTTTGCTGGGTGTAGTTTCAAGGGATTAAAAATTTTTTGACATACGTATACTTAATATTAATATCATTAAAAATATAACTCATACGTCAAAAACAAAAAATAATTTTAATCCTAAACGATTTGCCACAATAATTTCCAGTTAATAACACTCCATTATTTAGCATAATATAAAACACTTAATAAATTTACAAGTAAAATAAAAAAACGAACTTTTTTAAAGTTTGTATATACAGACATAAGTAGTACAACATGAAAAGGAACAACTTCAACAAGAGAAGAAGAAATAAAACATGCCTACAATAATCCTGCAGTTACTATTTACCTACATAAAAAAAGTCAATAAATAGGAATACAATGACTTTTTTTTATTTCTTTATTGGTATTTGTGTATTATTTATATACATACTTACAACTTAACGATCATACAAAGGCACAAATACAAATACAAACAACATTCATCAATATATGTCGAACATATAATGAATACAAAGAATGACAGGAAACAGCATAACGGTAAACAAAAGCGCGCATTTCCCGACTAGCTGCATTCGTGACAAGACTTTTTTATAAACAAGAAGTTAAATAAAACGGAAGTTTTCGGTTAAACATAAAAAAAAATATTGAATTGAATTGAAATAAAAAAAAGAAAAATCAAACTAGAATATAAAGTGTAATAAAAGAAAAAGTACACTCTATACAAAAATAACAAAGTTTGTGCTAAATTGCACTTTCCAGACATAAATTAGTGAACAAAGTTTTTTGTGGAAATTTAATTAAAATTTTTGTAAAATACCTTTTATGGTGGAAAAAAAATTACAAGTGAAAACTTAAAAATGCATACAACACCTTTTGAAAACAATTAAACAAAAATTATTGTGCTTTTTAAGGTGGAAAATTAGGGCTAAAAGTAACAAGTTTTCTTCTTATTGTTGGAATTTGTAATTGAAAATGGTTTGTTTTGGATATGTAAATATTACAGCAAATGTGAATAAATTTGATTTTTATAAAAAATCAATCAATATATGAGCTTTTCAGAAGATAGTTCGGTTAACTCTATAAAACTAAATTTTGAAAAAATTAGTACTTTTGCAAAATTCCCTGATAGTTTTTAATAAAAATGGACCTATGTGGTTAAATGGCATGTTAATATTTTTATTTAATAAATTTCAAAATGCATTTCAAAAATGCATTCCCATTATATTTTCGCATATGAACTAAACTTATAAGCTTTGGATTACTACTAAAAAAGAAGATGTCTATATTAGGGTATTCAATATGTTAACCGTTACTAGATTAATCGATTAATTTAAATCAAACAATTGTTCGAGTAAATTAAAATGGCCAATTTCGAGTAACTAATAACTCGAAAATTTTGGGCGATTAATCGAGTATATCAAAATATGTTCCAATTTATTTTATAAAATATAAATCAATGTAAGGGGTGATTTTCAGCAACTTTCTTTTTGGCAACACTGTTTTTGGCAGCTCAGCTGTTTTCGTGTAACATGTTACTGTGAAACATGTTCAGTTTGGTCTATAATTTAACTATGAATCGACTTACAAACGAACAACGCTTGCATATTATTGAATTTCTCGGTTAAGAAAGTGCAAATTGTGTTCAGCGACGAAGCTCATTTCTGGTTGAATGGATACGTGAACAGGCAAAATTGCGGTATTTGGTGTGAAGAGCAGCCAGAAGCATTGCAAGAACTGCCAATGCATCCCGAAAAATGCACTGTGTGGTGTGGATTATGGGCCGGTGGCATCATTGGACCGTACTTTTTCAAAGACGACGAAGTCAGGAACGTTACTGTGAATGTCAAGCGGTACCGGGAGATGATTACGATTTTTTTTTTGCCCAAAATGGAAGAGCTGGACTTGGGTGACATGTGGTTTCAACAACACGGTGCCACAGGCCTCACATCACGCGAAACAATGGACCAATTTGGAGGCGAGTTCGGTGAACAGTTTATTTCACGATTGGGGCCGGCCAATTGACCGCCTAGATCGTGGGATTTAACGCCATTAGACAATTTTTTGTGGGGCTCATGTAGAAGAATTTATTCGTGAGATACCGGCCGATATGTTGGAGATAGTATGCCAACATTTGATCTAGCGTATGAACCATTTGAGGCGAAGACGCGGTCAACATTTACATGAAATCATCTTTAAACATTGAATTATATAGATTGTTCTATCGACTCAAATAAAGATTTCATACATTTCTCTAAGTTGTATGTGTTTTTTATTTAAATCAAATCAGAAAGCTCTCAAAAAATCACCCTTTATTAGTTACCGTTTTAATTTACATATTATAGTGTTACGTGGCCTCGCGATATGCGCTGCACTGTAGTGGTAAAACACTATTTTTATTTTGAAGAAAAAACATTCGTCACCGAACTGATAGAAATTTGTTCATACACTCAGGGAACTCCTGCTGTAAATATTTGTAGTTGTTTGAGTTTGTAATATAGTTTTGACTACAACTGTAGTTCATTTAAAAAAAAACAAACCACAATCATTTCATACACTAGTTTTTTTTTATTTAAAAAATTAATCAAATACTATAAAAAGTATTTGTCTTCAATCTAATAAGTAGGATTGTTAAAAAAAAATCAAGTCTCGACGTTAACTTGGTTGAATTTATGAAAAAATTTCTATCAATTTCTAAACTTTTCTTAAAAAGACGGTATATTTACCAAAAACTGCAACGCACAATAAAAACTTCCTACGTTGAATCCATCGAAAGCTAAGACACAGATGAATTCATATTCTGCAGACACTTAAGCGATCGGTTCAGTTGTTTAAGAAATAATTGGAAAACAAAATGACGTTATAAGTATGGAACTCAGTGTATACGTCAAAATGAAATCATGTCTAATTTTCCAATTCGTTGATTTATATTTATTTTTTTTTATTATTTGGATGTGAATGCGAATTTCCAAAAAATTTTTTGACGATCAAATTGTATCAAATTATATATAACTTGATCAAATTAGATAGACCCATTTTTCTGGTCAAATTATATCAAATGAGACCCCATTGAATATCATGAGATAAGGTGATGTATGCCATTTTTTCAGATATATATGACTTTATATACCTATATAGGAACATTTTTCATCTGACAATCTTAAACATTTTGATCTTTAAAATTAAGGCGACATGCATTTAATTAGATAATTCCTTAATAGAAACTTTTTCTGGTCAAATTATATCAAATGAGATCCCATTGAATATCATGAGATAAGGTGATGTATGCCATTTTTCAGATCACCCGATATATGATGTGATATGGAATTGTATATATGACTTTATATACCTATATAGGAACATTTTTCATCTGACAATCTTAAACATGTTGATCTTTAAAACTAAGGCGACATGCATTTAATTAGATAATTCCTTAATAGAACCTTTAATTCGTTCCGTCATCACAATTTGTTTACAATCGAATGGATGGGTTGCATTAAGTGTTTTCTTTCCAAATTTTCTTATTTCCCAGAATAACGGGCCTAATTTCTTGTGAAAAACTCAAGTTGCAATAACTCAAACTAGGCCCTTATATTTAGACAACCTGTCAAAAAAAAACCCCAGTTTTCCCATGGTTTCCTGCTTACAATCTTATATACAAATATACCTTGACATCACAGGACTATTTACCACAAACATGCTTATATCATGTAAACAATTCTATTATTTATTTGTTATTTTTTGTCTAAAATGGTAGACACTTAAGTGGGTTACATGTATATTACTATTTTTTTTTTTTTTTGTGGCATGCTTAAACATGCTTATACGGAAAACAAATCATATATTAATTTTTGTGCTTCTTGAAATCAAATTTATGCATATAAACACAAATCTACGAACTTGACCTGCCACACATTTTGTGGGAGCTAGAACCCCCTCCTATCTTCGAAACAAATAGTTTTTATATTTTTGCCATCTGCCATTCCCAGATAGTGTTTCGTATTTATCACCCTAAGGCGTCTTAGATTATAAATAACAGAAATCGTATAACCAACGACGTAGGGGGGGGGGGGGAGGACAATGGTGCCCTGTATTTGTCATAAAACTTACTAACCATGTAGTCATTTTTAAATATTGATAAAAACAACTACAATGGTAGTAAAAACGACTATCGAAGCGATCAAAAACAACTAACCTCAAATGAATGCACAAACCATTAACACGAGTGACAAAACAATAAAAACATTGAACATAAATATAAAACGACTACATAAGTTGCAAAAACTACTGTTTTTAACAGTTGTTTTTTCGGTATTTAAAAAATAAAAAAATATTTGAAAATAAGTAAAACGCAGTCACAATTCCAAACGGTATTCCAGTTATGACGTTTTTATGCATTGGAGATACAATGAAATTTACTAATTATTATTTGGAATCTATTAACATACACAGTACAACACAAATCCACAAATATGTTGTTTTTTCTTTCTAAACTTTGATTCAGACACAAAAGAGATATTCCGTACGGTATACCGAGATATACAGTAGTGGTCAAAAACATTTGGAACTGAGATCGCATTTGTTGTTTTCATTGATTTATTTTCTTCAAATCACACTTAGTTACTAAAATTTATTTTTTACATATTCTGCCGACATTGTTTCATGTTAAACAAATAAAAAAAAATTAATTCCGTTAAATTAAAACAACAAAAAAATTAATAATAATAGATGTATTCAAAATGCAGGTGTTCAAAACATTTGCAACTCTCATTATTCTTATTCTTAACGAAACAATTTATACTAACAAATGCTAAGATATAACGGTAATCGCATTCCTTTTTAATATGAGATTCAGGCCGTTACATTTTTTAAACAAATTTATTATAATTATTGTTCTTTAATAGTTGTAATATGATGTTGGAAGCATAAACATCGTATGAATAATTTTTGTAAAAAATGGCAGGAATTGTATTTATAATTCTGATTTTAAATCAAAAGTTCTAAATGATTTTCAAAATGGACTTTCCCAAAAAGAAATTTCTATAAAGTACTCCGTTCCAAAATCAACGATTTGTGGCATTGTTAATAGTGGTAACATCCACACAACTCATAAGGTGGAAGACCCCGTATTACAACTGATCAGATGGAAGAGCCAATGTTCGAAGACCACGAGGCGAAAAGTTTAATCCCAGATGCACAACCGCCACAGTGCAGCACGGAGGTGGAAACATTACGGTGCGGGGGTGTTTTTCAGGAAATAGGATTGGCTATAGACACCTTTTGAGTTCAGTTATGCTTCCGTATGCTGCATGGGAAATGCCACTCTCATAGACCTCCCAGCACGACAACGACCCAAAACACACGGAGGGGGTTGTAAAAGTTTGGCTGCAGGAAAATGAAATTAATATCATGTCGTGGCCGGCTCAATCTCCCGATCTCAACCCAATTAAGAACATGTGGATGATTGTAAAACGGAATGTCGGCAATAAAGTATTCCGAAATGGTGATGAACTTTTCGTCGAGTTGGAGAAGCAGTGGAATGAAATTTCTGACGATTATATTAAAAAGCTCATTGCCTCAATGCCTAAGAGGTGTTCAGAAGTTATAAAAAATAATGGCTACGCTACAAATACTGAGCGTTAAAACCATTGTTTGTATTTCCTGTTAATTACTTTGAGAGTTGCAAATGTTTTGAACACTGCACTATCGACTTATTTTGTTAAAATTACTTCTTTTTTATTTTGAGAAGTTGTAAATAATTTTTTTGTATTTGTAAAATATTATGCTATAACTGAATTTAAAAAAAAAACACTTATACCACAAATCTTTTGATCAAAAAAATTATAATTACGTAAACCATGATTTCAGTTGCAAATGTTTGAACACCACTGTTACTGCATTAAAATATAGAAAAGTGCTAAAAATCCGCATTGAGCCAAAAAATTCGTATGGCCATTAAATTATTACTGTAGCCAACTTAACAAAACGAATGATGCAGAAGTTCTTTTTTTTGGAGCTACTTTCACGTGCAATTTCCAGAATTGAGTCCCCAAAATCATGTGTTGAAAAATGTTGGTACTGTGATATTAATAATAACAAATCGCACTTGATCAACAAGAGGGTATTAACTAAAAATTTTAAAATTTTCAGTGGAGTCAAAAAACTGTTTGTTTATGGCCACATTTTAACAGAATTTAAAAATTCAAACATATAATAAGCAAATTCCATTTGAAAATATATATACATTGTTTTTGTTTTAAATTTTACCACTCATTGCAAAAAAAATCAATTTTTTGAGTTAATACCATTTTTTGAAATTTTATCGATTTAAATTTATAGAATAAAACAAATTTTATCAACAAAACAGTATCAACTCAAAATATAACCAAATATAAATAAAACAGTTTGATTATTTTTAGCATAAATAAAGGCTCAAATCAAAATAATACCTTTTTTATGAAAATATACGATTCATTTCTATTTGAACTTTTGTATTAACTCGAAATAATACCTTTTTGTTGAAATAAAGGTAATCACTACATTATCATGAAAATGGTCTCAAAAGTGGTTTTCGAGATGAAAGAGTAATCGGAATACGTTGAAATTTTTACAATAGATAGATATTGATGGTGTTAGTTGATTTCTTGAAAAAAGTGATATTTTAAAAATTTTGAGTTAATACCCTCTTGTTGATCAAGTGCGAAATATAAACTAAACTAGAATTTTTAAATAACTAACAAAAATTAACTGTTTACTTCAAAATTACTGTTTTGTTAGTTGTTCATTAAAATAACTACTTAATACAGCTGTTGCTAATTATTTTTTGTAATGACTGTCTAAATCAGTCGTTTTTCATTTTCTCATAAAAAAATTACTACAATAACAGTTAAAACAACTACTACTGTTTACTACCTGAATGACATACAAGTAGTTACGGTAAGAATATTCTGAGTGTATGTTTTGCTTAAATCAATAGAAATATTTGCTAAAAAATTGCTCTAAAATTACTCTGTAAAGAAAATTTCAAAATATTTTTCCTGTAATAAGCCAAAACTTACGAAACTTTTGTCTAAATAGTTTTATCTTTTCAAATAAAAAAGCACTAGCTTTTTTGGTTGCCCTAGTTTTAGTATAACTAGCTTAAAAAAAATTAGCAAAAGTAAAAAAAAAATTATGGCAGCCACCCCCAAACGAATTCCTAGCTACGTGCCTGCGTATAACGTTTATTTCATAAAAAAATAAAAAAAAAGTAGCAAAACATGTGATACACACGCAATCGTGCTTAAAAAGTGTCTAACAAATTGACTATTGAATGAATAAAAACGAACGAACACCACGCAACTTGATTTGTATTTATCAGTGATGGAAATTGGCATATGTGTCTGCCAATAGTTTTGATTACATTACCATTGTAAGTTAGTTAAGAGTTAACGGAAAAGCTAAGGAAAAGCCAAGAAAAATAGAAATCTACACCATTTTCAATTGTATTTTTAGAAGTTATCAATAGTATTTCAGAAATTATCAATTGTTTTTCAGAATTACCAATTGAAGAGAAGACGTGAATGATGGTACACTCAAAAAAATGAGGGTACACTCTGTAAAGTCAGCAACATTTTTGGTGGGAGGATCCGTGCAGAAAAATTGCTAATCTCTGCAAAAATTTTGTAAATTCAGCAAAAAAATTTTCTGAATTTAGCAACTTTTCTGAATTTATCAACTTTGATATTAGCAATTTTTTTAAGTGTATACAGACCATAAAGTAAATTGTTCAGGAGACAGGACAAATTTAAGAAATGGTCGAAACTTAATATTTTTAAATATTTTTTTTAGCATATCTTTATACAGAAAAAATATTTCTCCTACTTAAAAAAATAATTAATTGAATTAATTAAATATTTGCTCAAATTCGGAACTTGCTTGAAATTTTTTTATATTATCTCTCAAAAGCAAACATCAACATATTGTTGATGTTTTTTGTAATATTCATGTAGTTGGTTTTTATAAATGTTTATGTTTAATGGTATTCCCAGCAAAACTTTGGTAGTGGGTGTGATAAAGTAATGCATTACCTTGTAATGTGTACTCCATACCTATATCATTACTTTCCAATATGAAGTAATGAGTTACCGATAATTGAACACTCATGGATTACCTTGTAATGATATCTCATTACATTTTACATTACTTCAAAACATAAAATAATGACTTATCAATTACATAATGCATGTATTATAAACGTAAAGTAATTATTAATATACATTTTTGAAAATCTATTTATAGACACATTACTTTGTGATTTTTTGTAAGCATGAGGGTGAAGTGTATATTTTTGATATCATGAACGAAAACACGAAGCACAACAACTCATCTACATGTTAAGCAATAAAATATTGTATGTATCGATAGCTCAGTTGGTAGAGTTCTCGCCTAACTAATTGTTAAATACCAGAGACCCCAGATTCGAATCCCAGCATGACCACGTAACTGATTTAATAAAAAAAAAGTTATTTATTTAATTACAAAAAATATCCGTAAAAAAATTTTTTTATGCATTTTTTTTTATGTAAATCTATTTGTAGACACATTACTTTTCTCACCATGTAACCATATAAGTAACCAGTTACTTTACCCCCTATAAGGTAATGAGTCCACCCATTACCTTTAGGCTCATCGCCTGTAATATTCATCAGTGAAGTAAGGTTTTAATGTAATGCGTGAAGTCATATGGCAATACATTACTTTACCCATGATTTGGTAATGTGTGGTTTTGCTGGATTAGTAATAAATATTTTAAATTCATTTCAATTGGATTAGATATTAATTAGTGTCCGACCGAACAGTTCGGCCAGAAAATGCATTTGGTCTGTATTCAGTATTTTAAAGCATTATGGACAAATTTGGCGGATGGAAACTTGTTTATTGGGCTGATTAGATGCTATTTTGAGTGTTAAATTTGAAGAAAAGTCTGTAGTTAAGCAATGAATTCACTGTTCGGCCTCAGAAAGTTCGGCCAAATTGAAAATAGTTCGGCGGCCGAACTTTTAACTTTATAGCTAAACTTCGGCTTTTCTCTTAAATTTTATACACAAAATCGAATTAAATCGGCTCAACAAACATGTTTCCAATACCAAAATTTATCATCATTACCTCTAGATATCCAAAAACCGACAAAATATAGGTTTTTGGCCGAACTGGTCGGTCGGACACTAATATTAATTCTTATTAGATTTATTTCTTTATTAAGTCAAAGAATTTAGTTTCATTTGTTTAAATCTCAATATTTATTTATTTATCTATCATAAAATTGATAATGTAATTTTTAAAGTTTAATTTTGTTTAATAAAAATTTAAAGAGAAAGAAAATGCAAAATATAAATTAAAAATTATTTCAATAAAAAATACTCTGATTTCAACAAAAACGCTAATTTCTACAAAGAAAAATCCAAAAAAATATTTTCCATAGCAGGGACTCTGGCAAAATTTTCAATAAAAAAAAAAAAAAACTAATTTCTGTGTGAATTTGTTCACATAAGTATAAAAAAATCCGCTAACTAAATGAGAATTTCATGCCGGTTTAAACTCAATGTTATAAAATTAAAGCTATAAAACAACATTTGGTATGGCAACAACACTTTTATAAAGAAAACATTTGGTATGACAACAACTTTTTTGGTTTTTGAGAAGTTATACGATATTGAACACTTTTAATCAAATGAGTTATCATTTAGTTTTTCTTTTTTTGTGTGTTAGATCTAGAACACATTTATCAATATGGAAAATTTTGTATAAAAAAAAATAAGTAGAAGTTGCAGAAATTTAAAATTGAAAATTTGCAAAATATGGAAAAAGGTTATACAGACCAATTTAAATACAAATAGCACTTACAATAACGGAATTTTGTTAAAATTTGTAAATGTAAAAATGTGACTTTAGAAGTTTACCTTTGAACTTTGTTAATAAAATCTTTGTTTTATTATAGTATTTTCAAAATTGTGCCAAAAAAGAAAAAGTTCTTTGCAATTAACAAAAAAAAAAAAAAATTATTGAAAAAAAAAACAAAAATTTTAGCGAAAATTTATCTTTTTAAGTCTTTTTTTTTTTGATAAAAACGCAGAAAATAGCAAACTTATTACATAAGTATATACAGTAGTGGTCAAAACATTTGGAACTGAGATCGCATTTGTTGTTTTCATTGATTTATTTTCTTCAAATCACACTTAGTTACTAAAATTTATTTTTTAATAAAAAATTAATAATAACAGATGTATTCCAAATGCATGTGTTCATAACATTTGCAACTCTCATTATTCTTACGTTTAACGAAACAATTTAAACTAACAAATGCTAGGATGTAACGGTAATTGCATTCCTTATTTTTATTATTATAATTATTGTTCTTTAATAGTTGTAATAAGATGTTGGAAGCAAAAACATCGTAAGAATAATTTTTGTAAAAAATGGCAGGAAATAAATTCAATTCTGATTTTAAATCAAAAGTTTTAAATGATTTTCAAAATGGACTTTCCCAAAAAGAAATTTCTATAAAGTACTCCGTTCCAAAATCAACGATTTGCCGCATTGTTAATAGTGGTAACATCCACACAACTCATAAAGGTGGAAGACCCCATATTACAACTGTAAGAGAAGATCGGAAAACGAAGAATTTTTTACGAAATATCCCAAAGCAGTTCCCAGAGAAGCTAAAACTGAACTTTTAATAGATGCCAGTCTTCCCACCATTAAAAGAAGAGCCCGAGAATATGTTCTTAGAAGTTATAGATGTACAAAAAAAACCGAAAAGCTCGGCTTGACTTTGCACGCACCCATTTTAACTGGACTCAACAGCAATGGAAAAATGTATTGTGGTCAGATGAGTCTAAATTCAACCTCCGGCGATCAGATGGAAGAGCCAATGTTCGAAGACCACGAGACGAAAAGTTTAATCCAGGATACACAACCGCCACAGTGAAGCACGGAGGTGGAAACATTATGGTGTGGGGGTGTTTTTCAGTAAACGGGATGGTCCGATTCACCGCATTACTAGCACAATGACGGCCACAATCTATAGAGATCTTTTGAGTTCAGTTATGCTTTCGTATGCTGAATGGGAAATGCCACTCTCATGAACCTTCCAGCAAACACACGGCGGGGGTTGTAAAAGTTTGGCTGCAGGAAAATGAAATTAATATCATGTCGTGGCCGTCTCAATCTCTCGATCTCAACCCAATTGAGAACATGTGGATTGTAAAACAGAATATCGGCAATAAAGTATTCCGAAATGGTGATGAACTTTTCGTCGAGTTGGAGAAGCAGTGGAATGAAATTTCTGACGATTATATTAAAAAGCTCATTGCCTCAATGCCTAAGAGGTATTCAGAAGTTATAAAATATAATGGCTACGCTACAAAATACTGAGCTTTAAAACCATTGTTTGTATTTCCTGTTAATTACTTTAAGAGTTGCAAATGTTTTGAAAACTGCACTATCGACTTATTTTGTTAAAATTACTTTTGTTTTATTTTTGAGAAGTTATGAATAATTTTTTTGTATTTGTAAAATAATATGCTATAACTGAATTTAATAAAACAAAAACTTATACCACAAATCTTTTTGATCCAAAAAAATTATAATTACCTAAACCATGATTTCAGTTGCAAATGTTTTGAACACCACTGTAAACAAGTACTAGTTATTGTGTTTCAGAAATTATTAAAAGATTTCCATTACTATTTCTGAAATCCAATTGAGAATTTCTAAAGTACACATGATAAATTCTAAAATACTATTGATAATTTCTGAAATATAATTCACAATTTCTGCAATACAATTGATAATTACTAAAATACAATCAATAAATCTGAAATACAATTGATAACTTCTGAAATACAATTGAAAATGGTGTTTAAAAGAAAAATAATTTCATGCGATCTTATATTACATTGTGTGCACATGTGCACAAGTGTTTTTATTTAATATTTCTTTTAAACTTTAACAAATCTTAAAAATTATTAGGGGAAGTATGACTTATTTGCCATGTTCTACACTGAAAAAGAAAATCTTTGTGATGAGGTTTTTTTTTGGTTTGGCTCAAAGTCATAAATTAAAAATAAAATTCAAATTTTTAAAGTTTTATTTTTAAATATTTATTATCTTTTCGATATTTCGAACAGCTTCGCTGTTCATTTTCAGGAAAAAATTTAAATATCTTTTATTAAAGCGTGGAGTTGAAAGCGTCCTTACTTGTTTGTTATCTTATTACAATCTTTATCATAAGTTTGAGTATGTTCTAAACAGTAATTTGGCCAAGACCACGTGAAGTGAAAATGTAGTTTATCCTTTAGTTTTTTCACATACCAATCAATATCAAATAAATTTGAATTTTTTTGATGGAATGTTTTTTTGTTCATTTTCCTACTTTTTAAAAACCAGTACAGCATTTCTGCTTTATTAATCGTTTATTTGTAATTTCAAATAAAATAAGGTCTAATCAAATAAATTTTAATTTTCTTGTCCGAATTTCAACCGATCTTTTTTCTGGTTGCATAATGGATAAACTTTAAGGAATTGAAAATAATTGGCAATATTGGAAAAAAAATCTCCTACATATTAAAAAAACAGAAAATTTGAAAAATTGCTAAAAGTGGAAAAAAAATTGCCAAAATTAAAAAATCAGTAATATTTGAAAAAAATAAAAACTCAAAACATTATTTTATTTTTATAATTTCGGCAAATTTTTTTGAATTTTTTGCGATTTTTTAAATATCAGTGATTTTTTCAATTTTTTTTTTTGGCCATTTCTTTTCAATTTTTAAAATTTTTGAAAACTTAGTAATTTTTTCAATTTGTTGTCATTTTTTAAAAATTTAGTGTGCAACATATTCATATTCAATGAAACATTTAATAGATATTATTAAACTTTTATTTGAATGTGAGTTTGAAATCAAGCAAGGGCAAAATTGTACGTTAAAGGGCGTTTCTCAAAATAAAAAAATATGACCCCTCTCGAATTGATAAAGAAAATGTTCTCGATCTTATGCGTAGAAAACATATGTGACCTTCTCCGAGAAAAGAGACCTAGTGTGTGAAAATGAAGTTTTGAGAAAAACGCATTTAAAGTTTCATAACGCATTATCACTGTGAACACACCTTCAGTTGGGAGATGCGATTTGGTATGGTTAGTTATGATTGGGTGCCGACTTTGGTGACGTCATGCCTATGTGGTGACGTATTTGTTTTCGCTTTTAGTGTGACAATACCACTGCTATTGTTGCTGCTTTGTTTGTTAAAAATAATGCTGCTGAATTTAAAACCAAAAAATCAAAAAAAAGTAAAATTTTAATGTTTTTCTCATTTTTATCGTTTTGTACGTTTTTATGGGGTAAATAAATTTTTATCAGAAATCTAACTCATTTCATCTTATTCTACACCCTTTTCGGTACCAGAAGTCCAAACCCGTTTTTTGACACACTAGGTACCTTTTCTCGGAGAAGGTCACATATAGTTGTGGGTACTCAAATGAAAGGAAATTTCCTCAGGATTTCAAAAATTATATTATTTTTATGATCCATGATATGTAGCGCCCTCTACAGCTATTTTAAGTATATTTTTAGTACAAAAATGGGAAAGGAGTTTTTTTTGGTATTTTAAAAAAATTTACTGTTAAAAGGAATTTATTTCACATGAAAAATATGACTTTTTAGTTGCTATCGTTGGCATTACCCATGGA
The DNA here is from genome assembly GCA_021234595.1 of Delia radicum. Taxonomy (NCBI): domain Eukaryota; kingdom Metazoa; phylum Arthropoda; class Insecta; order Diptera; family Anthomyiidae; genus Delia; species Delia radicum. The sequence goes on from CM037854.1 coordinate 47,928,256, forward strand.
TTAACGCGGGTTGGTGATAGTACAATATTTATTGGCTTAAGGGTTTTCTCCTGCAGTCCTTCCAAATTCCGGCTTCGCTGAGGAGAGTTTTTCTGCCTGATTGGCCTTCAGCATGCTTTGGGGGTTTCTCCTATGTGATAGGTAGCTTAGGGGCTTCGTTGAGTGAACTTTTTCCGTTTTGCGATTTTATTTTGCTGTAATTTTGAAGTTTTTGTAAGTGTAGAGGGCGCTACGTATCATGGATCCTAAAAATAATAAAACTAGAGTATCCACAAACTTATCTGATACTACGTGTACCGGTTTTTGGGCACTAGTAGAAACCACCTACTTTTTTTTTAAGGAACGCCCCATAAAGTCTAATTTATCCCAAACAAGAGTTTAACTGAAATTTTATTGACAACAAAAAATTTGTTAGATTGAGCGTAGTTTTAAACTATTAAAATGTCTGCATGATGTCACATGATTGAGTATAATTTTGATTTATTAGAAATCCCTAGATTGAGGTAAGTTTTAGATTAAAGAAATATTAGACTAGACGAGAAATTGGGCGCAGTTTTAAATTCTACAAAGATCCAAGATTTTTTCAAGTTGTGGTTTATCAACGTGGCAATAATTTCCAATGAGAGGTTAACTCTAAAAATAAGGCCAACCAAATTACTTTTTGTCAAAATCTAAAGACTAGAAAATATAATCCACAATTGGGACTAGTTTTTTAAACAATTTAAAGATCCACAATTGGAACTCGACAAGAACCATAAAAACGAAACTAATACCAATTTAGGAATTTTAAAAGTTTTACGAATAGGAGTAGTTTTGATCTGTAATATAATCGACATTTGTACTATAAAACGATAGACTGTTGAAACTTGTTTTAGGCAATAAAAAATATTCCACTTTGGGACAAATTTTGGCACTTCAGAATATTTGCGATTAGGACTTATTTTGATCTGTAATGGAATCCACAATTAAGATAAAAATATTAGCATTTGGGACCAATCTTAAAACTTCAGAAGAATTACGATTAGGACTACAATTACGATTAGGATTGATATGAAATAAAATCCATAATTGGGACTAGTTTTAGACTACAAAAAGATTCTCTATTGAGATTCTATTTCGCTAATTTTGGAACTTCAGAAGATTCGCTATTAGTACTAATTTGTAGAGTCCGACGGAACAGATCGGTCAGAAAATGCATTTGGTCGGTATTCGGTATTTTAAAGCATTATGTACAAATTTGGCTAATGGAAAAATGTTTATTTGCCCGATTAAATACGATTTTGAGTGTCATATTGAAGGAAAATTCCGTAGTTAAGCAATGCATTCACTGTTCGGCCTCCGAAAGTTCGGCCAAATCGAAAATAGTTCAGCGGTCGAACTTCTGACTTTATAGCTAAACTTTGGCTTTTTCCTTAAATTTTAAATACCAAATTGAATTAAATCGGCTCAACAGACATGTTTCCAATACCAAAATGTTTCCTCATTGCCTCTAGATACCAAAAAACTGACCAAATATTGCTTATAGGCCGAACTGTTCGGTGGGACACTACTAATTTGTATCCTTAATAGAATCTGTTCCCGATTAGATCTAGAATTGATTTATACTAGAATTCACTGTTGGGATCTCGAAAATAATAATATAAAGCAGCAATAAATTTTGGAATTTAATAAATTTTCGAATGGAACCAGTTTTGATCTGTAATAGGATCCACAATTGGAACTATTTTTTTGTATCTTAATAACATACATGGTTAGTAAGGGCGAGTAACTTTTCTTTAAATAATCAGAGTTTAACTTTAGCCACAGAAATTTCCTTATAAACTTATAACTATGTTTAATACCTAAACTTTGGTTAATTTGAGATAAGTTAGCAGGTCTAAGTGTTTTTCATTTTGAATGATTGATTGTCACAAGAAAACTAGGAGTTACCTCCAAGCTTAGAAAAATATCTATTTGCAAATAAGTTCAGAGTTCATATATCACAGGTGTTATATGTTTTTTTTTTGGCTTTAGTTCAAATTGTAATTTTTTTCTTCTAACATTTCGTGACAAAGTTTTTATTGCAAAATTATTAAAACTGAAAATAGTAATGATGGCAAATACTTGTAAATAATTTTTTGATACTTTAAATCGAAACACGGCATCAACAACCGTGAATTAAAGTAAAATTAAAAAATACCCCCGCGTATTAAGGAATAGATAAAAGCAACTAAAGTTTAAATGGAATAAAATATACAACATTTGATAAATTCAACTTAATATGGTAAGATGAGAATAATAAGTTTTATTTAATAGAAATTATTTAAAACTATATTAATTTCTATTTATTACAAAGGCTGGGGATTGTCCACACACTGCTCATTTGGAGGCTTCACTAAAGCAGTGTCATGATGAAACCATCGTTATGTCAGCCACTCATGAATCCTATCTTAAGATCATTGATGATTTAAAAAATGATCTTGAACAGATATCAAGTGAAGTGACAATGGTGCAAAAGGAGTGCACGGAACAGGATAAATCGAACGAGACCAAAGATATAGATTTGGAGACCTCCTTAAAGGAACTAGAAACACAAAATGACAGACTTGAACTGGCCTTAAAACTGCAAACACAAACAAAAGACGCTGCCTACACCGAATTACAAACAAAAGTGTGATAATCGTAAAATACTTTACATAACACAGTTTCTCCCACTCTTAAGATTCCTCTATTAACTACCCCACTGTCTCTCTCTCTCTCTCTCTTTTCGTCTCTTTATAACCAGAATGAAACTCTCAAATGCCAAAATAACACTTTACAGCATAAAGTTTTTGAAAGTGAACAAGAGATTAGAAAACTCCGTAGTATGTTAGAAAGTATATCCGCAATGCCACCTCAAAGAGCCTTAGAATATGGCCACTCTCATAATTATTGTTGTGGCGAACTAGAGAAAAAATCGAGTCATTAACTGCGAAATTAGATAAAGCTACAAAACAGGAACACTTTTTACGTGTGGAATCTAGAAAACTAAATGAAGAGTTAAATGAGAGTAAAAAGAAAAATGGTAAAGTAATCTCTTTAACAATATTTCTTCACTAATGATTAATTTTAATGTTTATTTATTCCAGCTAAGTCAATCTCTCAAACGCAGCGTTTAGTTGCTTTACTAAAAAGTCAAGAGTCTCATCGTATGAACTTGATTGCCAAATATGAATTGTTAGAACAAAATTATGAAGATCAAGCGAAAAAATTAAGAGAAGCTAATGCACAACTGGACACGTTAAGTGGGCAATTTCAAATAATGGAGAAAAGGCAAGCTGAACATAATATGGAGGTAAGAATAAAGCAACAGAACAGTATCAATACTTGCGATTAAGACCAGAACTCGACTCTTATTAATCTTAAAACAAAATATTTTTTGAAAAATATGAAGTTTTTTGAAAAATATGATGTTTTTTGAGAGGGTCTGAGGACGATTTTTATGTGAAATTTTTGAGTGTAGCAACCAAATTAGTAAAAAGTTATAACTAGCATTTTTTATTGAGCGTATTATTCAAAATATTGTACTAATACTTTTCTTTGGGTGCATAATTTGTTTTATTTCTTTATAGGTAGACCTGCCCCGGCTTACCTCCTCCGGCGCAGGGCTACCTATGGAGCCGGTCTCTAAGGATCGTTACAAGGGACTAGTACTAAGGACTAGTTTTAGGTTACAATTCGGACTTTATTTGGTCATTAAAAAGATCCACAAGTGGAACCGATTTTCGAATGTCAAAGGATTTACGATTAGTACTAATTTTTTTTACTTAGAATCCATAATTGGGACCATATTAGGACTATAAAAAGATCCATAATTGAGACGAGGTTTGGACAATAAAGAGATCCGCAACTAGGACCGATTTTGGAATTTCAGAAGATTTAGGAATTGGACTAGTTTATATCTGTAATATAATCCACAATTGGAACAAGTTGTTGACTATGAAAATTCATGAAATGTAAAAGAAATGTAAAAGATTCGCAATTAGGAAACATTTTGAAGTTCAAAAGATTTGTACTTTGATCTGTAATAGAATCCACAATTGATAGTAGTATCGTCAATTAGGACCAATTTCGGAATTTCTAAAGATTTACGATTTGATCTGTAATACAATCTACAATAGCATTATCCACAATTTAGACTCAATAAGGACAATACAAACTCGCAATTGGGACCAACTCTGAAATTTCAGAAGATTTTTGAATATGATTAGTTTTTATCTGTAATATTGTAATAACATTTGTGACAAGATTTTTGTATTATAAAAAGATTCATAATTGGGACACTAAAAAAATCGGTAATTGGTACCAATTATGGAGTTTAAAAAGATTAGCGAATAGTAATACTTTATATCTGTAATTGAATCCACAATTTGGACTTGCGTTTTTTAATATAAACAATAACAATTGTGACCCATTTTAGATTGGTACTAGAATCACAGTTTAAAAAATGCCAATCTGGCACACACAAATTAATTACGTCTTAACTACTGGATCAATATTAATAAAAGTAATGCTCACATTACTCAGAAAGATCACGGATTCCCTAAAAAATAATTCACAATTATGACTATTTTTTTTTGTGCTACAAAAAGATCCGCAATCTGAACTGAAATTTTAAATTTCAGAAGACTCACTGTTTTCCCACAAATGGGACTAGTTTAACTAAGACTACAAAAAGAACGCCGATTGGGACTCGATTTGGGCAGTAAAATAATCAGATCACAGTGCTCAAGAAATATATTTAGTAAAACACTACCCAGGTAGAAAAATACAATCTTTAAGACGTTTTAAAAGCATTTTTCATGATGGTACAAGCGTTTTCAGAACATACCAAATTACAAATTTAAAGTGTTTTGAGAACGTGCAAAATGATAACCCAAATTTACGGTCTGAGGATGGTATTTTATAACGTTCTCAAAACATTGCAAAACAAAATTTTTGAAATGCTTTTTCAATCGTTAAATAAGTATTTGCAGAACATTTTGGCTTACAGTTATTAAGCGTTATGAAAACGACCCAAATGATAACCGCTTTGAGGGTTGTAATTTTGAACATTGTCAAAACGCTCGAAAGACAAATTTTAAAGATCTTTATGAATTGTTCATAAATACCAATTTACAGTTTTAACGTTCTCTAAGCGTTAAAAAAGCTACAATTAAAGTACTTTGTCATTGTTTTCAACACAAATATCAGAATAATAATTTTAAACAATTTTATATATTTACATTTTGAAAAATAATATTTTTATTGAATTTAATTAAAATATATTTTAAAGTAACAAAATATAAATTAATAAGCTTGAAACATAAAAGTATTACTTCAGGGTTTTAAATTAAGGGAAATGTGATTTAGTATAAAAAATATAAACATAAAACATAATTTTGACGAAACGATATTGTGACAACCACAAAAGAAAAAATAGATTTCAATTTTATATATAAAAACATATCAATAAAATCAATGAAATTAAAAATCGAATATTCAAATATGAAAATAAAAAGCCCTCTATTGGAAAATAGATATATTTCATTATATAAAAAAATTGCATAAGAAACCGAGTTCGCATATAGATAGACCCCCTTATGACAGTGTTGTTTTTTAATCAGTAAAATATTTTGTAAAAAAAAAAGTATTTCTAAAGTACTATTGGCAAATGTTAGAAAAACGCTTTAACGCAATGGTTTTACATTGGTTTCATTTTATAAACCGTTGTAAATTTTGTACGATAAGAACTTCTAAAGTACTTTTTACAAACGTTGGAAAAACGCTTTGAACCAATATTTTTACAGTTTTTTTATTTCACAAATATTTGTAAGTTTTGTATAAAAAGTATTCCTAAAATACTTTGTCCGAACGTTCGAATAGCAATCCAAAATAATGTTTTTTAAATGCTTTTTTTTCGTATTATTTGCAATTATCGCTTTGGAAACGCTTTTATTTTAGTACCATCAAAAACAAACGTTTTGAAAAACTCTTCGTTTTTTGTACCATCCCAAATTTCTACCTGGGTAGTTACACATTAATCGCAATGCTACGGACTTGTACAAAATTAATAATTTCGTGATATATTATTAAACTGCGATAAGCGAACAAGTTATTGGACAAATTAAAAATAATTGTCATGTTACCTGGTACTTTTTATTCCGCATGTGCCATATTATGTACGGGTTACTGAAAGAATCCAGTCACTGAATTCAACTAAAAAATTATGTTGCATTACCTGCACAAGTCCCAAAAAAATTTATTTTTTATTAAATAACAGAAACATGAATCGCCCCAATGCCGTTTGGAAAATTAAGACGAAGTGAAACCGAAAACTTTTTGTGGAACTTTAACAAGGCGCTGTCATGGAAGGGGGAAATTGTCCCCATGTGACACGTCACAGACCTAACCTGGTACATATCCCCAAACGTTGTCTTTTAGAATAGTTTTGTGGCAATGTACTTTTGTTAAATTTATTTCCTTATTGATTTTCAAACAAAATGCCATGGGCTATTAAAATATTTTGCTAAAGTATAAAAAACTAAATTTTAGCCCTTTTAGAAGACCTAAAATCAAAGTTTCAAAATCTGCAATTAGTAGAGTTTCCAAAATATCTGGAAGCATAAAACGATAAGATTTTATTACAATACCTAAATTATTAAATCTTCAATAATAAGTTCGTGTTCAATTTTGACAAAAAATTTACAAACTAAATTAAATAAGGTAATTTAATAAACCAAAAATCTTGTATCAACTTTCCGCCAGTCGCACATGCAATTATGATATGTGATATTTCTACAGTCAAAAATTCGGTCCGTTGTGTAACAGTCAAGGGATTCGTTGTTTCTGTACCGATTGTAATTTTTTTATAACCAGCTAATTATTTTGCACCAGTTCAGAGTTACTTCATAATTTATACTTTAGTCCACTTTAGTGTTACGTTAGTTTTTCTCGAGTTACATGATATATCAAGAATAAACCAGCCATAGTTTTGAAACCATTTTAAGAATCACAATGTTGGATATTTTGCTGAAATTGCCACTCATTGATTTCACAACTTTAAACCAAAATATAGAAAACATCCGTTGGGATCAGATTTACTCTTTTGATGATGTTAACGACCAACTGCTGTTTATTCAGGACAATGTTAAACAATTATTAGATAATTGTGTTCCAATGAAAACTAATTTAATTAAGGGCAAACATCAATCGTGGTTTACCCCGGAAATTAAATTATTAATAGATAAACGTAATGCTGCTTATAGTAGGTGGCGGAAATTTAAAACAACAGAACTTCATGTAATATTCAAATCTGCTAAAAAAAAATGTGGTGCAGGAAATACAACGGGCGAAAACCTTATTTTATGGAAGAAAATTTTCTTCGGCCATTGACAATAGATCCAAATGGAAAGAAATCCGCAAGATTGGTATAGGACGTGATAACGCTCCACTCTGCGATGATGATGTCGATGTGAATTTTTTAAATGATCATTTTGTAAACATTAATGCCCTTCCTCCGTTGTATAACTTTTATGATGATTTATGCATCGTTCCTATCGAAAATAGCTTTAGTTTCCATTGTGTTGACCAATGTGAAGTTCTTAAAAGCCTTTCAACTATAAAATCGAATGCAGTTGGTTTGGACGAAATGAATCCAGTATTTTGTAAAGCCATTATACAAAAGCTCTTACCATTTATTACACATTTATTTAACACAATCCTCACAAAATCCATTTCTCCAGAAGTATGTAAGCATTCAAAGATTATTCCTATTCCTAAGCAAAACAATGATTTTCGGCCTATTGCGATCCTTCCATTTTTGTCAAAAGTATTGGAAAATCTCATGAGTAGACAGATTAAAGATTACCTTAGTCGATATAAACACTTATCCGATTTTCAATCTGGTTTTGTGAAGGGCAGAAGCTGCATAACAGCGCTAACGAACGTGATTGAGGATTTAAGAGCTACACTTGATAGAAACATGGTTTCATTCTTAGTTCTGTTAGACCATAGTAAAGCCTTCGACACTGTAGATCATGCAATACTAATGAAGAAAATTGAAAAAATGTTTTACTTTTCTAGTTCAGCATGCAAGCTTATTAAGTCGTATCTCACTGACAGATCGCAGCTTGTAAGTTTTAACGGAAGGTACTCAACAGCTCTCCATGTAAAAAAAGGAGTTCCGCAAGGATCTATACTAGGCCCTCTTTTATTTTGTTTATATATACAGTACTTTTCGCTTATAGTCACATCTCTTAGTTGCACACAAGTTGTGGACTATATCGCTAATGTGACTATATCGCTAGTTTTTTATATGCCATTTTGTTGCCTATAAATAAATTGTGATATAGTCATCATAAAATGTGACTATATGCAATTTATTTATTATTATAACAGGTGGAAAATTTGGAATTTGAAACGATTCAGCTCAGTTTCCTTGTTCCAATTTTCGTTTTAGCCTCTTAAATTTTAAATAATTTTAAACTGAAAAAAATTCAAGATTTAACAATTATATTAGAAATTTTCTGTATTGTGACTATAACTTAAATTATTTGCATATAAATTTACTTTTAGTAACCAGAGTTTAGTGGCATATAAGCCAAATGTGATTATATCGTGAATGGACTATATCCTAAATAATTTGTATGCAATTTGATTTTAGATGACAGTAAAAGTGTAAAAATGGACTATATCGCTAAATGGACTATAAGCGATGTGACTTTAAACGAAAAGTACTGTAAACGATTTACCCGATGTAATGAGACACAGCAAGGTGCAAATGTATGCTGACGACGTCCAAATCTACAACAGTACTTCTATTAATGAAATAAATCTATGCGTAGAAAATATTAATTGTGATTTAGCAAATATACACAACTGGGCTGTTGCCAATGGCTTAAGCATAAATCCTTCAAAATCTAAATGCATCTTTTTGTCAAAAAGTAAAAGAACCTTAAGTAATGATCTTCAGCTTTCTATAAACAACAATATTATCGAACTCGTAGACTCATCGAAAAATCTCGGAGTAATATTCAATTCTAAATTAACTTGGTCCAACCACATAAACTCAATAGTGGGAAGGATTTTCGGAATGCTTCGTAATCTATGGATTGTTAAATATTCAACACCATTTAATATACGTATGCTATTAGCAAAAACGTATCTTATCCCGTTCTGTTATATGGCTGTGAAATTTATGCAAACTGTGACACTGCGGACTTTGGAAAACTTAAAGTTGCTTACAACAATATTGCAAGATATGTCTTCAACAAAGAGCACCGTGAATCTATATCTAGTTTTTCATATCAAATTAATACGATGAGTTTTGAAAACCTTCTTAAATTTAGGAGTCTTATTTTATTCCATAAAATAATCACGTCAATGCAACCTGTCTACCTATACAGCAGAATACAATTTGCTAGATCAAATCGTGGGAATAATATTATTCAGAAAAAATTTAAAAGCCTATTATCACAACGCCAATTTTTCATTTACACCACTAGTCTTTGGAACCTTCTTCCTAATCGAATTCAAGTCATAAACAACGCAAACAAATTTAAAAATGAGCTTAAAATATACTTTGGTTAAATATTCAATTTGCCAGTTATTTGTCTTACCCTTGATGCCTTACTTATTTCAAACACTTTTTACTTTTAATTTTGTATTTTTATCTTTGCATCTTAAATATCAAATTTTAACTTTGTTTTTTAATTTTATTTAATATGTGTAATGTTTTTTATACTCACTAGCACTATAATTTATAAGATTTACATCTTGTTGTGCTAGATTATCTAATAAATAAAAATAAATAAAAAAATAAAATAAATTGATACACAGAAGTTGTCGTTTATACCAGTTTTGCGACGCGTCTCCTTTTCAACTATCACAGATTTGTCACTTCTGATCAATTGAACCTACATTTCCCGTAGGGTTTCATCAATATTCATGAAAGATTTTATAAACAACAAAAACTAAAATGGCCATATCATGATCTGTGTTAACTTTTATCTACACAAAAATAATGAAATCCTTATTAATACAAAATATCCTTCATATATATAAAGAAACATTTCATAAATATAATGAAATTGATTTTGTTTTATATGAAATGTTTCATAAATTCTCTGAAACGTTACATTGGATGAAAATCCATGAAACATTTCATAAATATAATGAAGCTTTTCTTTAGAGTGTACTACTTGGGTTTAATTTTGGATTGCATAAACCTTAATTTAAAAACCCTCTTCCCTCCGATTCCAGCGCAACTTACTCCGCGAAGAAGTGTTGTCATTGAAAGAAAAGGAAGCCTGTGTTATGGGTAAACATAAAAATATGGAGGAACAATTTTTAGCAACTCAAAAAGACCTATACCAAGCCCATGAAGTTATTAAAGAACAACAAAATGCAATGCAACATAAAGAACATGTCCATCAAGAAGAAATCAGAAGACTACAAGTGGCCAATGAGAATGTTAAAAGAAAACTATCCGATTTAATAGAGACGTATAAAAAATTAAGAGAAGAATACGAGTAAGTATCGTAAATTTATATAATTTAGTGTCGGTCCAGAATACGAGCATTGCCTACAACGATTGTCGCTACAAGATAAAATAAGCCCAAAATAACGACGTTCGACAGTGACTGGAAAAGCTGTCGTATCTATTTTAGTGTAAGGTCTACCGTAGAGGGTTATTACTTCTCCTGTATCTCTTTCGCCTTTTAACAACACAAGATTTTTTAGTTTTTACATATAAAGCTTAACCCTAGATGGCACATCTTATTTTACACACACTAAGTACTTTCTTCGTCGAATCAACGAAGTCTATTTTTAATGCGGTCCCAATACAAAAAAATTTTAAATTTTGATTGAAAAAATAATTTAGTTTTTATTCGTATCCATCATTAAATTTATTAATTTTGATAAAGGGTCCGCCAAATAACTTTTTTTTTTTGAACTCCTGAACCAATTTATGCTAAATTCGTCTCAATGATGTCTCCGAAATGTTCGATTGTTGAGAACGACGGTGAATTGATGTTGATGGCGCTTCACGCACACTTTCTGCCACAGCAGCAATATTCTCTGGTGTACGCACTATTTTTGGCTTCTCACGCTTTGATTTATCGATGAGGATGCCAGTTTCTGTCACTTTCTTCACAAGATAGCGAACATACGGACCATATTCGTTCAGCGGAAGGGTAAAACTAATTATCTGTCAAATCAGACATGATCTAAGTGTTACCATTCACGAAATAAGCACTAGTTGAAAAAAAACGTTAGATGGCGGACCCTTTACAATTAATAATTCGAATATTTGAATAATCCACATCAAGTTTTTTATGGCTTTTTTTATCGAGTCTCCAAAAATCACAAAAAGCAGCAACATAGGGTTCATAATAATTTATTTATTTGATTAAATAAAGAGTGTTGTTTATACAGGTATAGAACTTTATTTTGGCAACACTTTTCTAACTGGCGGACATTTTGTCAGCTGTCAAGTAGTTTATGTTTAGTTTGGTTTGGCATTTCAATAGACTGACGCCTGAACAACGCTTCCAAATTGTGCAAATTTATTTTGAAAATCATGGTTCTGTTCGAAATACATATCGCGCACTACGTCCATTTTGCGGTCAACATAATCTTCCATCAGAGCAATTAATTCGATTAACTTTGGAACGTTTTCGCACCACGTTTTATGTGATAATATGCATCCACAGAGACGTCGTACAGTGCGGATAGAAGTCATTGCTGGTGTAGAGCGCAGCGTAGAGGAAGACCCCAATCAGTCTATTCGACATCGTGCACAGGAATTGGAATCATCCACTTAATGGAAGATTTGGCTTAAAGATCTTGGTTTGCGTGCTTACAAAATCCAACAATTGAAGCCACACGATCACCTAGCAAGGCGTAGATTCAGTGAATGGGCCCAAAACAAGATTGCCGTTGATTCCGATTTTCATAAGCGAATATTGTTTAGCGATGAAGCTCACTTTTAGTTAAATGGATACGTCAATAAACAAAACTGACGTATTTGGAGTGATAATAATCCTCAAGTGTATGTTGAGACACCGTTACATCCAGAAAAAACTGACTGTTCGGTGTGCTTTATGGGTTGGTGGAATCATTGGTCCGTACTTCCTTAAAAACGATGCTGGTCAGAACGTTACAGTCAATGGTAACCGAATAGTTTCACGTTTCAGAACCGTGAATTAGCCTCCAAGATCGTGCGATTTAAAGCCACTGGACTATTTTTCTGTGGGGATATGTGAAGTAGCTAGTCTACACCGATAAGACCGAAACGATTGACCACTTGGAGGACAACATTCACCGCGTTATTGCATCGAAAATTGTAACTCCACATTAGACTACGTCCGAGCCAGCCGTGGCGGTCATATGCCAGAAGTCATATTTAAATTATAGTGCCAGAATATTATTATTCGAATAAAGTGAATTTCATGGCAATTTAAAAAATTCATCTTTGTTTTATTCCATTTCAAAGTTCTATACCTCTATAAAAAATACCCTTTATTAACTTTTAAACTTCAAACAATAAAAGTAAATTATTTCTGTCATTCTTCAGTGCTATTAAGTGGAAATTGTCCAGATTTGATAACTCGATTTGACGAATAAAATCTTAAAAAAATTACCTTTACCTACTATTTACGAGTCTGAAACTTTGTACACTTCAGGAGTTTTCTAAAGGCCAGAACTATGCAAAACTGCAATGTTCAACAAAAAAGATATGTACGAAAAAGTAAACGGTGTTCGTAGATTCGACGAAGAAAGTGAGTCTAGGGTTAAAAACAATAACAAAATTATATATTTGAATTAAAATTGAGGATTCGAACACATTAAGTTGGTTTATATTACATAAGCTAGTACACTAAGAGAATATATGAGCCATAGAATATCTCTGTTGGTTTTACTCATCCTAAGTTGTATGTTTACAAACAATAGTTAAAACGCGGCAACACTGTTAAGAGAATGAGAATGAAATGGCACACCAAAACCCCGGAACACGTAAACTTAATTTTGGCTAGTAGAATCAAGTGATATACTCCGAGTTAATAAGCTAGGTCAAAATAAAAATATATTTAAATATTAAGTTAACATTGACTAGCGATTTTTTGAGTGTCACTTTTGAAATGTCTTTATTTATTTTGTATATGTCGAAATTAAAGCTGACAGAGATGGCCGTCCATTTTGAGATTATGTTTTCTAATGAAATTTGAAGATTCGAAGAATATGACACTGAACTAACAGATGTCAGTACAAGTGAAAGGTAATTACCCTGACGTTTCGGATTGTATATAAATAAATTGTATCCTCCAAAAAATCGACAGCCATAATTGCTAGACTTAAGGTAGAATTAGTCTTGCCGTTCCGTTCCGTGACGAATCAGCTGATTTGTTTTTGATGTATGATAAGTGTGCGTGGTTAGTTTGTCTGTAATGTAACATTCCGTGCCGGTCGAACCTGTAGAAAACAGAATTTCTGTACTCCGTTAAGTGACAGCTAAAAACAGCTGATTGCTCTCACATTAAAATACTTAGCTCAGGGATGATAAAGTTGGTACTATAGTACTTTGTATGGTACTATTTTAACCTTGAAAGTACTATGGTACTCCTTTGATTCATTTAGTACTATTTAAAAATATTTCTATATTATTATTTTTAGTCCCATTAATAAAGCTTATGAATAATTTAATCCTTAATTCGATTTAAAAATCTTTTAATGAATATATAATTATTAATAGTACATTCATTAATATTTATTAATATATATATTAAAAAAATTTTAAAAACTTGAGGAATTTAAGAAAAAATCTATAAATTTTATAATTTTTGTAACCAACATTGTTGTATACAAATAAATTTTTATTTACGTTTTTGTTTGGTAATTTATAACAATTTTTTTTTTGTACTATTGGGGTCGAAAAAGTACTATATTCTATGATGGTTGGTACATTTTGAAATTCCCAATTATCGTCCCTGACGCAGCTTGCTACGGAATAGACTAACCACACAAAATAGCCATCCGGAACGGCACATAAGAGTCGTCACGGAACGGAACAACTAATGGAGCCTTTAAATTTAGACAAATAAACAATAAATAAAGTGATTTCAAAAAAGTTTTTGGTGTCTCTTGCTTAAAATACACTCAAAAATCGCTTGAGTCAATACAAACTTAAAATTGAAATATCTTTTAGAAATTTTGAGGTTAAGAAGAAGAATAAACGTTTTTCTATAAAAATTTTAAACACTATTCATTTTTAAATCAGACTAGACTAGTTTTCTGCCTTTTTATGGACAGGCGTAATTAGTGATTAGCCATTTAAATTGTATTATTATTTGTCTCTTATAATAGTAAGATTGTCTCTATATGATAAATTTAAAAACAACCTGCGGCTGTAAGAACCAGACCTGCTCTCTTCTTACATTACAAACGTAACAATACCAAGTCATGACCACTTAGCGATCACACCCAAGTATGGCCTCGAATGTAATGCAGCTAAATTTAAATTTTCTTTTTATTTTGACCTAATCTTTTAAAACGGAGTATAACACTGAGTTCTACGCTCCAAAATTAAGTTTACGTGTTCCGGGGTGTTGGGGTATCATTTTCACACACTGTGTTATATTTCACAACTGCATCATAGCTCGACGCTTTTTAAATGTCAATTTGTATGGAAATAAACAACAAGCTCGTATTCTGTTTCTACACTTAGAAAAAATTTAAAAATACAATCAAATTAATGTAGTTAAACTAATATTTGTAGAAATCAGAGAGAAATTACCAAACAGCATGAGTTACTTATAGAGTCCTTTCATAAATGGAAAAATACACAAACAAAAGCAGAAGAGCAAACCCGTGAGAGTCTTAAGCAATATGAAGAACATATAAGAACTTTGATAGAGGAAAGAGGAAAGAGTTGGGATTGTTATAATAATTTACATAGAGATTATAGTTTGCTGCAAAATGAATTGCAGCGTTTAAAAATGTGTTCATTTAGGTAAGTTTCTTCTTAATATTAACTATCTTTTGTTTACTGTTCAATATAAGTTTACACTGAGAGAATTCTCTGCATGATAATAATGACTTTTTGTTTAGCACTTTAACACGTTCATTGAAAGATTTCATTAAGCTGCTAAAAGTTTCCATAAAATTTTATGAAAAAATGTTATATTATTTATACAAAGTTTCATTTACTTTGTGAAGAAAAGTTTCATTAGATTAATGAAAATTTTCATTATTTTTCTTCCACTTTGTGTGTATGCAATGGATTTTGTCTTATATTATTTCATAAATTGTAGTTGGAAGAGAGTCACTTAAAAATGTTTCTTTCTTTTAATTTAAATTCTCTTCTTTTCCTAGCCACTCCAACTACTATTCTTCACACAATCTAACTAATGGATCGGTAAGTCCTGCGAAAGTCAAGAAATTTAAATCATCATCTTTATTTTCTCGTCATACTAGATCGCCGAACGCTTGGAAGTTGTTCGCCGAACGCAACGTCGTATTTCGGAACAAACTTCTTCACTCAGGGAAGAAGAACCACCACCTTCGAGAATTGATCTTAACACGTCAGGCAACCGAGCGAAGAAATCTGTAGAAATGACAGTAATGCGATGAACGGTCAAAACTATCATTAGTTTTGTTTTAAAATCTATTTTAATTTTTTTTAATGTCCCTTAGCTGTAGTTTTTTTGCCCTCTTTGATAACTGTATATATTTTGTAAATAATTGTATCTCTTTTTTAAGGTTTTTTTGTTTATAACAACGCGAAACACCAACGCAAAAATCTATTGTTAAGGCTTCATTACTCAAGTGGCTATGTTTCGTAAACGGACTGTAACTCCATACAATGTGTAAAAATAGTACCTACACTCATAGAAATAAACTTGTAAAATAAAGCTACTAAAAAGCCTTGATTAGACCATTGGTAATGAAATGGCACTAATGCCTAAAAAACCAATTGTAATTGACGAAAAAATAATTGTTTATAAAAATTGGTTTGTTTTAGAAAAACAGAGAAAAAATTAAATTGAATTCTGACTTTAAAAATTATTCGCTATTTTAATCAAGTTTTGTTGCGTATTCACTCTTGTTCAGTCTTGTTTGGTAACTGATTAAACATGATGAATCGGCGTTTGTTTATATTTGATAAATACTTGATAAAACAACGAATATTTATTAAATAAGTACTCAAATATAGAATTTTTATCAAAGTTAGGCAATTGTAACAATTATAATTGTCTGTTAAAATAATTGGAATTGATCAATGCTAATTAAAACAAAATGTCATTGGCATTGTTTTTAAGTAATTGTAATGTCAAGCAATTTAATTACCATTTGCATTAAACAATGCCAATTAAATCGTCAATCAATTTGTAAATTCATTGAACTAGTCCCAAGTATGATGTAAATACTATTTTTACACATTGTATGGAGCAGAGCTGTGAATGAATCATTCATTTTTGATTTCAATTCATTACGAATTTCAATTGAATTTTGAATAATTCTTTTCACATAAAAAGAGAATTGAATGAAATTTGAATTAATTCAAATGAATTTGATAAAAATGAATTGCAATTCATTTTCAATTCAAATGAGTTTGGCGAAATGAATTGCAATTCATTTCCAATTCATTTGCCTTGAATTGATTTTGAATTAATTCAAGTGAATTAGAGAAATGAATTGCAATTCATTTTCAATTCATTTGTATTGAATTGATTTGAATAAATTCAAATGAATTAGAAAAAATATTGCAATTCATATTAATAAAATGAGAAATGAATTGCAATAAATCAAAGTAAACATGGTGTTTGGAGTTTGTTTCGTCAAGTATATCTTACATTGATTCAAATGAATTGAAAAAGAATTGGAATTCATTTTTCTAATTCATTAAAATTAATTCAAAATCAATTCAAGTCAAATGAATTGGAAATGAATTGCAATTCATTTCGCCAAACTCATTTGAATTGAAAATGAATTGCAATTCATTTTGCCGAATTCATTTGATTTAAAATGAATTGCAATTCATTCCAACCAAATGCATATGAATCGATTCAAATTTCATTCAATTCGTTTTTTGGCGAAAAGAATTAATTCAAAATTTTACTAATTCAGTGCATGAATGATTCGCGAATTAATTCAAAAATTAATGATTCATTCACAGCTCTGGTATGGAGTTATCACAGCCCGTTTACGAAAAGTATCCGTTCGAATAATGAAATCTTTAGGCAATTTCTTATAATTATTTAATTTTTTTATATTCTTTTTAAAAAAGATTTATAAAAGAGTTGTCACGAATAATGTATTTGTCAATTTTTACTAAATGGAGAATATTCGGTAATTAGTTTAATCCTTGCAAACCAGTTTAAACTCGAATTCGATCGTATGTTATTGTATAGTATGATGATACACAAACTATACCACTTCTAAATGAAATTTCAAAATAAATTTAGATTTTTTAAATTGAAAGAATTTCAAAACAAATCGTAATATTTTCATTTTAAATTTAGACAATTCCATTAGAAATTTCAAAATTCCTTAATAAAATAAGAAATATCCAAATGAAATTGAAGTTTTAAATTTTAATTGAAGAAATTTCCAAATAAATTTTTTTATTTGAAATTGAGAAATTGTTAAATGAAATTGACATTTTTTATATAATTGCGGAAATTCCTAATTATAATGTGAGTTTCTATAAAAAAAAATAAAATTGTTAATTTTAAAATTTAGATTTTTAACTAAAATTCTGAAATTTTGCTAATAAAATTTGGATTATAATAAGATATTCAGATATTCCATTTAATTTAAAAAACATCCAAGTTAAACTGAAGTTTCCCATTAAAAATTAATAAAATTCCAAATAAAATTCCGATTTTTTATTTTAATTTAAAAAAATTTCAGTTAGAATCGAAATTTTTTTTTTGAAGTTGAGAAATTTTTAAATGAAATTTATATTTATCAATTAAAATTGGAAAAAATCCTAATAAAATTGTGATATTTTATATAAAAACGCAAAAAATTTATTTTGAAATTGAGATTTTTTAATTAAAATTCAGAAATTTACAAATTAAATTGGGATTATAATAATTAAAATTGATTACAAATGAAGTAGAGAAAAATTAAATACAGAAGAATCATTTGAAATAAATTAAAATGCGATTATATGTTTTCTAATTTCATTTATACATTCCTGGATTTATTTGAAATTTCCACAATTTTATATAAAATCCACATTTTCAATTAAAATGTTGCCAATTTCAGATAGAAAATCACAATTCACTTGAAAATTTCCTAATTTCAAATGAAAAGTCTTATTTTAAATTGAACTTCTCCTAATTTAAAATGAAAAATCCCAATTTAAAATTGAATTTTCCCAATAATATATGGAAATTAACAATTTCATTTCGAATTTTTTTAATTTGAAATGGAAAATCTCAATTTGATTTAGAATTTCTTCAATTTCAAATGGATAATCTTAATTTTATTTGGAATTTTCTAAATTAAAAATGGAAATTCATAATTTCATTTAGATTTTTCTTAATTTAAAATGTAAAGTCACAAACAATTTCGTGAAAAAGTTGTTGATTTCAAAATCTAGTTTAAACTGGATTTTGGGCATATGTAAATGATGTAACCTTATCCGATTTCATATTAACCTGTAGAAAAAAGATATGATATCAAAAATATTATATTAAATTAAATTTGTGATAAAAAAATATGGATTTTTACACGATTATTCATATAATTTCTTAAGTAATTTCTATTATTTCGTATTCGGCTGAAAAGAAAAATAATGAAACTAATGCCAAATATTGACCGAATATTTGTGACATCTCATATTTTACACACATTTAATTTTTAATTGTATCATATTAACATTTAATTTTTAATTGTAACATATTAACATTTAATTTTTTAATGAATTTTATAAATATTTGTACATTAATGACTTGATTCCAACCACCAGATGGTAAAAATTTTTATCATTAAATAAAATAACGAAGTTCTCGCGGTCTTTTTAAAAGCCGTTAATTAAATTAAAGTTGAATTTTTTTTATATTAAGCAAGAAACGGAAAAATTTATCATATTTGAACTTTAGAGGAATTTTGCATAAAATCAATGAAAATTGCACTGCAATTCGTTAAGTAAATGCAAGTTTTCATAATATTGTACATACATTTTAATTTATTATTTAAAAGTTTCATAAACTCAAAGCAGAAGTATCATTTAAAAACTGGTTTCATAAAAAGTATGAACTCTTTTCATTAATTTTAATAAAATTTTCATTTATTTTTTTGAAGAAAAACTAAAAATTTGCATTATCCATCCCAAACCATTGTCTTTGTATGGAGCAGGGGAAAAAATTTCATCATGTTAATGAAATTGTTTCATAAATCTTTTCTAATCAATTTGTATGAAACTCTTCATCATATTTATCATACCTTCATAACTATGATAAGGAGTTTCTTAAACAAATGACAATGTTTCATAGAAATTCATCATTTCATAAAAAAGTTTCATAAACTTTATATATATTTTTCCTATTAGGGCAAAATAGTGAAATCTAGAAACAATAATTTTAAATTTTTAGTCTCCTTTTGAAATATAGAAAACATAATATTTGCAATTTAATTTTTTTAAAAACTTAAAAACTACGAAAAAAATTGTTTAAAAATTTCAACGGCATTTTACAAACAAAAATTAATTTTTAATTTTTATCAGAAAAAAACACAAGTAAAGTAAAATAAAGTAATTTTCTAAATAAAGTAATTTTCTAAATATTTTTCAAAATATTTTCTTTGAAAAAAAAAAAATTATTATTTTTTTTATATTAATTAATAATCATATAATTACAAAAAAAAATATAAAAAAAAATTTAATATTTTTTTCTCATTTCCACTCTATCTTCAAACAAAACGGCACAGACTACACAGACAGGTTACCAATGACATATGCAAAAAAAAGTAATTTTGTACCGTATTGTATTATTTACATTACAGTGATTTGCAAAGTGAGATAGAAATAAAAACCACCAAAAAAAAAGCATCTAACATTTTTTGGATATATCTATCCCTTCTGCATATCACTATAATTCTGACATATCATTTTACTCATTTTCTAACCACCATTTTGAATTCATCAGCTGATTCCTGTCTGTGTAGTTTGTTAAAAAGAACATATTTTAAAAAAAATGGGCCTGATTACGGTTGTCGTAGTCGTATTTAGACTCTAGTCGAAGTCGTTGTCGATTTTTATTTGTTGCGTTATTACGTAAATTTTTCGACTAAAAGGTTTTTGTAATAGATTGAAAACAACAGAGTGTTGACAAATTTGTTAAATTTATTAATATTATGAAGCACCTCTATGACGATCTGTCAAAACAGCTGATTGACGGCAATAAGAAATTTTTAATTTTGTTGTTAAATTATCAAAAATGTAAAAAATATGCTAAGTTTGGACTTATTTTTTAACTTCAGATGAAAAATATGAGTGCCTATGGCTGAGACGAATGATATTCGAAGAAAACGGCTAAGTACTGTTTAGCAAAATAACTCCGATCACGTCCAAACTTTTACCTCGCATAGTACTTTTGAGCTGATTTTAAGAAGCAAAAAAAAATTTTATCGCCAGAGCCCCCTTGCGGCTGGACGATGCATTAAATTCGGAAAAGTACACGTCCGATCATTACAATATACATGTCATATCAAAGCTTATTAAAATATATATTCAATGATGTACGATATGACCCTAGAATTTAACCCATTGCAGCCCAATTCAAAATTTCCTTATATTTGTGTTTATTTTTGTTAAAAAAATCACCTTATTAAAAAAAATCGCCTATATAAGCATATAAAAACTGTTCAAAAAAATTAAAGAAAATTTCACAAGCTTTCATTAAAGGTATAATGGACTACCATATGTTTTAAAATAAAAGAGATTAAAGGTTAAAAAAATCGCAAAAAATCCACATTGTCTAAATTTAACCTTTGATATTTTTTTTTGTTTCAAGAGATATGTGGTCATAGTGTACCTCAAAAGAAAGCTTATAAATCCGGCTATCCATTTCTATAAACTTATTAAGTACTTGCATAGGCCAATTTTTGAATAAAAAGCACATTTTATCTTAAAAACTAAAGTAAAAATAAGAAAATTTTAAACCGGCCTTTAATGGGTTAATTTATATTGACATATTATACACCATTGAAAAGCCATTTAAAAGGGCTTTCATACGACATGCATATTGTTATAAACGGACTTGTACTTTTTAAGACACTTAAAAAAACTTTTTAACTTTAATGCCCAGCCCAGCCGCAAGGGGGCTACAAACTACAAATATTTTGTTTCTTGAAATCAGCTCAAAAATTAGATTTTGGGGTAAAAAATCGTAGTTATGTTTCTAAACAGCACTTGCTCCAGATTTTGCCAATTATGGTTTTTACCCTAAAACGTCCTAAAATTTCGCAAACAGCTTCGGTGCTATAATTTTTATTCTAAAAGTATTTAAATTTAATTAAAATTCATTGAAATTTGCATTTTTTAAGATTTTTTAAATCTGTCGTGAGAAATAAAATAGACGACTGTTTTTATACATTTTAACACAAACCGTAATACGGAAATTGTACATTCGTAGTTTTCGACAAACGTAATTCCGTTTTTTAAAAACGACAATTTTTCACTACGACAACCGTAATCAGGCCGAATAAAATAAAAAGTTTGTGTAAAAAAAAGGAAAGTTCCTTTTTAAGAAATAAAAAGTTTTTATATAAAGAAACACAGTGGCCAAACGTACAAAATTTTTGTTCCACAGGAATTATTTAACCCATATAATACAAATAGGCTAGGTACGGGAAAGATCTCGAAGGATTCAAAATATGGCAACACTGGTTAAAAGGTAGGGTTGAAAATTCATTTATTTTTGTATGAAAACTTGAAAATAAAAATGATCTTGAAAGCCCGAACTAGAAGATTTTAGAAAAAATTTGAGAAAATAATAAAAAAGATTGATTATTTCAAAAATCAGGAGAAATTTATTTAGTAAAATAACCAATATTTCAAAAAGGAAATTAGCTTCGTTTTCATCTCGCTATTCACAAAAAACTGGACCTTAGTCAAGCCAAATTTTGAATTTCTCATTTTAAAATGGTAATCTATCGGGAACTGTTAGCTATAACCCACACATTTACTCATGTTTTTTGTTAGTCTCTACACTCAGGGAACTTCTGCTATAACTGTTTGTAGTTGTTAAGGTTAAAATACAGTAATCTTTATTTTTAAGTGAAAAATCAGTCATTTGTACACTCACAAGAACTTTTCCATAAAAGTTCAACAGTTATATAAAGATTTAATCAGTAAAGTTGTTTCAATGGACTATACAGTTAAATTACCAAAGAAATGTATTTTTTAACTTTCTGTCTGTTATTCAATAAACAAAAAAAAACGGACTTTCGGTAATAGGCAGAATATTTAGTTGAAATTTTCTATTGAAAACAAAAAGTTGTTATATTATATTGAGTATTGAAGTAAACGAAAACGATCTATTGCTTTTAACGATTTTGTCAATTAATTTTACAATTTTGTATTTGTATTTTTTTTTTTAAAATACAATTCGCACTTGATCAACAAGAGGGTATTAACACAAAATTTTAAAATTTTCAGTAGAGTCAAAAAACTGTTTACGGCCATATTTTAACAGAATTTATAAATTCAAAACATATTCCATTTGAAAAATATATATACATTGTTTTTGTTTTAAATTTTACCACTCATTGCAAAAAAAAAAACCAATTTTTTGAGTTAATACCATTTTTTTTGAAATTTTATCGATTTAAATTTATGGAATAAAACAAATTTTATCAACAAAACAGTATCAACTCAAAATACAACCAAATATAAATAAAACAGTTTGATTATTTTTAACATAATAAAGGCTCAAATCAAAACAATACATTTTTTATGAAAATATACGACTCATTTCTATTTGAACTTTTGTATTAACTCGAAACAATACCTTTTTGTTGAAATAAAGGTAATCACTACATTATCATGAAAATGGTCTCAAAAGTGGTTTTCGAGATGAAAGAGTAATTGGAATACGTTGAAATTTTTACAATAGATAGATATTGATGTTCTTAGTTGATTTCTTGAAAAAAGTGAAATTTTGAGTAATACCCTCTTGTTGATCAAGTGGGAATTGTTTCAAACGAAAAGTAAGTAGTCCTGTTTTTTAACTGATTTTCAGTTAATTTAATTTGTATATTCAGTAGTCTTTACGGAAAAAATATTGTGTGTGTAGAAGAAATTTCTGTTTTGACTACAATTGAAGGTTTTATTGTAAAA
>CM037854.1:47951705-48002021 GCA_021234595.1 Delia radicum
ATTCTACACGTACCATCTTCTGTCATGTGGGTAATAAGTTCTTCCAATTCTTGGGACATTTGACATTGTTCATCTTCGTGCAAATTGTAATCCAAGGCATTATAAACAATAACAGCACATTACGAGAATCTGCAAAGAAACAAATTTTTAAAATGTTAATAATTTATAAGAAAAAAATTACCTAAACTTAAGGCTAAAACCCTTGATTTTATACTAAAAAAAATTGCAACAGTTAAAAATACACATTTTTCTTATAAAATATTCATATTTATATTCTATATTTTCATTTCATTTAAATGCATCAAACTAATCTTTCATGATTATACATAAATGGCAGTGTTGTAAGAATTAAAAATTTTATGTTTTCCATTTGGCAACCCTATAATTACGCACAATCAAACAATTATTTATAAGCATAATTCTCGTTTAGTTTCCATAAACATTATTCAATTCTAAGAAAACATTAACATTTCATTGCACAAACATTATACAGGGTGGGCCAACTTCGACTGACTGATTTGAAATGTTTATAACTTTTTTATTCTCATAGTTTTTTATTTTATTATTTTTTAAATGAAAGAATAACTTTAATTTTTTTTTAGCTAAGTATGAAAAATGACATCTATTAAAGGCGTTTTCCCTGTTGGCATTAATATCTCTTTTTAAGACGTTTGCATTATATTGCGCAACGTTTCTGTCTCCAATTCAGGAATTTCTGTGCGAATATTCTGCTAAAGTTGCTGAATGTTTTGTCAAGAATCCTACAAAAAAAAAACAGAGTCCGTATTTTTTAAAATTATTCGGTCATCAAAAGTTCTCGCAGGATACCCACTGTGTCTCTCGCAGTATGAGCTATAGCTCCATCTTTGTGAAACATATGTCACACCCAGAAAACAGTCATTCGATTGGCCACCGAATTTGGCGGATACGATAACTATCGGATACTGGCGGATAACTGGCGGATACGAAACTATCGTAATGTTAAATTATATTTTTAGTCGAAAGCTAATATTCAGTGTCCCTAACCGAATATTACCTTAACCAGATAAATATTATAAGTTCCACAAAACTTTTATTGATTTAAAAAAACTTTATTGATTTTTCCTGGTATTGAATCCGTGGCCTACGAGTCAATAGTTTTCTCTGTTCATACTGATTACACTACATCACTTTTAATTTCTCTTTGCCTTATTACTATTTACTATTAAAACTATAGACTATTTAAATATTTTATGCTCATTTTAATTAAAAATTATTGTGCATTTGTCTTTCCAGGATGTGAACTCGGAAGTTCGGAGTACAAGCAAACTCTCTACCCCACTACACCACAAACCTTAGAATGTTGAGTGCAAAAATTTGAATTTAAAATATTGTGTTAGGAAATCAAACATTGTCTCAAATTCATTACCAATACCAATATTATTGCTTTTATAAATAATGCAATCCACAATTTGGTTGGTACTACTGAACCTCTAATTAGTGGCATATTTGATTGGGAATACCGTATTTGCAGTAACCACTTTTGATTATCGACAATTTTTTAATAAAATTTGATATATGGCACTAATTCTATTGAATTATCACAAAATAAATGGTTGCTTCTACCGTACATAAGTATCAACCGAATTTTATTTCAAAAGTTGATTGGAAATAATCGTATTAGTGGATTGTTTTTTAGTTCATTTTCCGTCTTTTTAAGTTCCAGTACAGTACTTTTGCTTTATTAATTGATTATTGGTAGTTCCAAATAAAATAACGTTCTCTCAAATAAGTTTTAATGGTTTCAAATGAAATTCAACCAATCCTTTTTCTGGGTGCAGGATTATTGAGAACTACCGGAAGTAAAAAATTTCCAACATGTTTGTTTTACCGCCCCGTAGACGGTTTTCTGGTTCCCCGTACGGAATCCACAGCTTCTTCAGTGCGAAACAGACGAGCAACAGTTCTGAGTGGTTCATTACCTACTCAATCCTGATGCTCAAAACGGGTAATTAAGCTTCTTATCATATTTACATCTTGGAGCTGTTGCGGTGTTAAAATGTTGACGGTATTTTTCTTGTGTGTTCGGAAACATAATAAAATTCAACAATTTTTACACGTTCTTGCATTGAATATGATATCATATAAAATTTTATCAAATTCTTTATTACCCGCGAAAAAAATAAAATTAAAAACTGTTAAAATAAAAAACATATAAATCAGTCAGACGAAGTTGGCCCATCCTGTAGTTTATGTGGGAATATATTTAGAATATAATTTAAAATATCTCATACTCTCCAGTCGATGCGAATGAATATAATGAAATTGATAATTGCATGTTTGTAATCCATTGTTTTTAAAAGCAATCCCTTCTTCTAGCAGGAAGAAACGATGGAAAATATTGTAGAAAATATGTACTAAATACATGTTTCGTTTAATATGTATATAGAATTTCCGCTGAGAAAACAATGAAGACAGACTTGTAATAATTTATGGATTAATATTACTAATACAAAGGGGAGCAAGTCATTATTACTGGTAGCTAGTAAAAATTTCACGTTTTGTGGGAAATTCATGGAAATTTCCACACAAATAGAAAATAGTGTTTATTAGCTAAATTAACCAATTATATTAATCTGGCTGCTTTAGACATTAATATCCGAAAGGGATAGCAGAATTTCAAGTACCATTGAGTTCCTAATAGAAAGGAGCTATAATTTTAGCCACACTTTAAATAAGAATTTAAAAGTCTAGAAAGCCTAGATAAGACATAGGCGGCGTCAATTACATTTCACAATCATTCACTAGTGAAATATTTAAATATCGTTAATAAATTCAGACCTAGTCGCACACTTGAAGGCTTGAACGCTTTCTTAGAACATTTGTAAACTTTTTAATACCGAACATGGGGATCAGTAACAACATCTTGGTACTTAATAAAAGGGTGATTACTCAATTACACCCCAATTACATGTAATTAGACGTACAAATGTAATTGGTCTGTAATTAAATACACAAATATTAGTATTATGTCCCATGTCTGGTATTGACAAAATTTAAAATTTTACAAGCAAGCCAACATGTGTGAGCGTAGGTCTGAAATAACTAATTATATGATCAATTTCACAAGTTAGTGATTTTGAAATGTAATTGACGCCGCCCATGCCTGGCCTAGATCGTAAGTAAATTGAAATATCTACCAAGTAAATATCTGGATTCACTCAAAAAGTAAGAGGCCGGGAAAAGTTGAATGTTCAGATAGTCGAAGAATCTGCTTATAATATCTATGAGTCGCCACTCCTTCAGTCCTTGCACTAACTTTAGAGTTTTTTACTCGTTCCTATAGCATAATTGTCAAAGTCATTTCAGTATGCGGGCCAACTTTTGGGAAAATTCTAGTCGCCGCGTATTTAAATTCATTTCACAATATATGTACGTGCTACTTATGAATGAATAATATGCGAATAGCAAAATGTCGAATTCCTGGTATGTCGATAAGTACCGGCAAAATTCTGCAATAAAAACTTGCTTACACACAGAGAACAATTTTGTAATTTTCCAACTGAAATCGGTCGGCACAACTGAATATTGGTGTTGACAAAAAAAAATTCGGTTACTTCAACTGAGCTTCAGTTGCAAGACCTAAAATAACCGAATTTATTGGTTCTGTCCACAAAATACACTTTTAAATTCGGTTGGCGCTTTATTTTTCTGTGTGTATATTTCTGGTTCTGAATAAAATATTTTGTTTATGATTTTCCACGTAAACCTCTTAATTTTTACTTGAAAAAAAGTCGACATTTCAAGCAAGTGTATTTCATAAGACTGTTAAATAGGCATTTTAATGATCATGTCACGAAATCATGCCTGTAGCCCAAGTGAGTGGTCCTAAACAGGCAAGTATTTTTGGTACGATAAAGAACACCTAAAATACAATTTTTTTTTAATTTAAAAAAAGTATATTTTCGTCATGACTCGAAAGCCAACAAACTTCAGCATAATATATCAATTCGTAATCAGATGTTTCGTTTTTGTATATTTTTGTTAAAATAATTTTTTTTTTAACAGTTATATTAGTTTTTTGTTTTTATATACATCGAGATTATTTTTATGTTATTTTCAATTTATAACGAGCTTTCAACCTCCGTATATTTACAAAAATAAAGCAAATCAAACTAGGTTGATACTAGTATTTCGATCTGGCTAAAGATCTCATCAGAACCCGAAGTTTTAGAAAAGCTAGAGCCTATATAATAGGCAGAACTTTAACAAGAAACCTATTAATAATCAATTTTTCTCCATTCTTGTCTTCTTAGTAATCAACCACGTGGTTAGGTCTTTTCCTAACAAGCATCATGACGTTACTAAACTTTGAAGACCAAAAATGTTCTATTTATATAAAAAATTTTTAGTGTGTACTCTGGCTCAAGTAATATTTTTTACAGTTATAATAGTTTTTTGTTTTTATATACATCGAGATTATTTTTATGTTATTTTCAATTTATTTTAAATTTTTTTAAAATTTTTAATATCCCTGCGGGAAACGAAGGGTCGTTTGATCCAAAGTGACAAATCTGTGACATATGATTTGGGTGCACGTCACGAAACTTTTGAAACCAAAATTGGGGTGCACCATAAAGTGTTAATTTTATTGAAATGAAATATCACGTGACTACAGTTATGGTGACAAAACATTCACTAGTTGCTACCACATATATCATGTAACTGGAGAAAAGGTAACATAACATCAAAGTGTACTGAATCAACTAGGGCCGTTGCAGTTGATGTTATTACTGGTCATTGAACTGGTTTAAAACCGTTAGCAGTGGATTAAAACATGGTACTTAGTGCCAAGGGATTCAGTTCCTTGACTGCTACAAAGCAGATATAACAATGAAGAAATTTTATCTGCAACGACTATGTGACCGTAGAAATAAAGACGTAACACTTTACTGGTTTAAAAAAAACTGAATACGGAACTGTTTTCGATAGGAACCGGGTTTGCTAAATATGGCGATTCTCGCCAAACGTCGCGGTCTTAAACTTAGTTTTTTGTTGGGTATATACAAAATAATCTAATTTTAAAATTGATTTTTGTTGTGCCTTTTTGAAGGTTTTTTGAACATGGGGTAAGACACACTGTTTTGGTTCCGGACGGACTATTTAGCAACTCGTGCATAATATGACATACGCTGAATAAAAAGTGATAGATTACTTGCTAATTACTTTTTGCATGGCAGGCGACATGTACCCCTTAGACCAGTGCAGTGGTACGTCTCAAAACTATTTCAGTCAAACTACCCCTATCACAGAACACATTGCGCTTAATATGTGACTAGTTTTCCAGTTCTATGATACGTACACCTACACCAGTCACGTGATAATTTTTTTTTCCCTCTAGTTCTGTTGCATATCACATAAATCCGAAAATGGTCATACTTTGACACTACCTACTTCTAACTTGTCCCGTAGTATATTCATTTCAGTGTGTACGGTGATAGGTTACCTTGGTCAAGTTATTCAATACGTCACACAATGCTCTACATGTAGCAATTGTCACCTCCTATGACAAGCCCATGTTAAAAGTACCGGTCACTTTCATATAACAGAACCGAAACTAGGACTGGCTCATACACATAAAATTCTAGTCACATGACCGTACCTGTGACTGGTCCATTTCCCGCACTGATAATACACTATAGTTGTGAAAAAAGTATTGTGGACCGCGACTTTGAAATATAAATAAATAATAGGAAGTAGTAGGCAAGAAGTACTTATCAGAAGAGTTTATTTTATTTTGCAAAGCGTTACGCTGCCCAAAAACGATAATTTCGAACTAAGACTCGGTAAATTACAGTAATTATTTTAAATTCTTGTAGTAACATTGATTTAGAAAATGCTCTAAATATCGCTCGATTTAGAACTTCAAAATATATCTTCAAGCCCCTGCTCATAAGTGCAATTTTTTTGTCGTATTTTCAAGGCTATTTATTTGTAAAATTTATGGATATTTGAAAAGATAAGACTGTTGCAAACCAAATCCACAGAATCAAACCCAGATGCCTCACTAAATATATATCCATAAAAACTCCATAAAAATCCACATTTACTGACTTTAATTTCTGAACACAAAAGTCTGGTTTTTCTTAAATTGTATTTCAATTGTAACAGAAATCAAATAAACATAAAAAACTTTATCATCTTTGTGACCTTTATAAATTCCATGTATAAAATAATAAATCTTGTTTATTTTCTGTGTTTTTTAATGTATTTTTTATTTAAAAATAATACAAATAATGCAAAACAATGGCCTACAAAAAAAAAAAATAACGAAATGTAATATAAAATTATGATTATCTCATAAATGAAATATAAAGATGAAAAAAAAAAAAAAACTACATTCCAAACTGTTATTCACTCAATATCAGTGTTGCCAGAAACCTTCTTTCAAAATATGATAAGTCACCAAAAACAAAAAAAATGCTAAAATCTGAATATAAAAATATCGCCCTTGTTCAACAAAAGGGTCATAACTCAAAATCCCGTTTTAGCCGGGAAAAGTCTTCCAGTAGTCACTCTACCCACTGCGAAAATTTAAGATCGGTCTCTGTACTCTTTAGCAACAAAAAAACTAAGATTTTTATAGTGGGTACACTCAGGGAACTTCTGCTTTAAAAATATGTAGTTGTTTGGATTGTAAAACAGTTTCTTTATTTTTAATGTAAATGACAGTCATTTGTAGAACAAATTTAATTTTTTACTAACCTTGTAGTTCATTTAAAAAAACAAACCCCATCAAACGACTGTTTTATGATTTTACATTCATTTTTTACAGTCGTTTTTTGTTATTTTAAAAAATAAAAATAGTAAATGTTTGTTAATTTTTTACTAACATATGTGGTTCATTTTTACTAAAATTGTTAGTAATTTTTTGAACAGTAAAAACAAATGACAAAAGTTAGTAGAATTTAATGATATGTTCGTCGTCCTTTCTTTAAGTGAAATTTCATTTGTTTTTGACTACAATTGCTGTCATCTTTACCTACATAATATCCTTAGTGTATAAATGTTATTGCATGCTAAATATGGTTAAAGTATAGACCAAACTGAACATGTTTAACAGTAACATGTTACACGAAAACAGCTGAGCTGCCAAGAACAGTGTTGCCAAAAAGAAAGTTGCTTTAGTTGCTACTCACGCACACTCAGAGGAAAACGATTTTGGTTTGTCATCAATTATTCATCATATTTATGAAGTTTTCATAAATCTGTTGAAAAGTTTCATACAAATTTATGACAAATGTTGCATATACCTTTATCAATTCATTAAAAAGTTTCATAAATTTTGTAAAAAAAATGGAAGCTTTTTATTAAAATTTTTATTTATTGAAATTTGGAAAATATCATTTGCTATAAAAGGCGGAACCATAATTGGCTTAAATGTGAAATGTTGGTAAAAAATTTAAATTTTGATATACAATTATTTAAATTAAACAAAAAATATATTTTAATTTCATACCACCACCTGAAATAAGTCACTAAAACTCAAAAACTACCAGAAATTGTTTGAAATTCTGTAACACCATTTAAATATTATTTGATATGTTGTTAATTTTAAATATAATTTTTTTTAATATAATATGAAACTTTTATGAAACGTAAATATTTATAAAACTTTCATAACAATTTATGAAACTGCTTAATTTTTTTTATGAAATATTAATTAACATTAATGAATCATTTCATAAAAAGTTATGAAACTTAATCATCATATTTATAAAACATTTCATAAATGTGAAGAAGGCAAAAAAAAATATATATGTTAAAAATTTGCTGCCTTATAAATGTTTAAATTTTTACGGTAAGTAAATTACATTTTTTTAGCAGTTCTATACGGGTTGAATATTTTGAAAAAGTAGTGTAATTGACATAAAAAGCACTTAAAAAATTTAAACTTTTTGGGGGGGAAAAAAAATGCTAAAAATCTGCTTTTAACAAACGAAATATGCTAAAAAGCATTAAGCATTTTTTTTTTTCAATTTCCGTTCTAAATCTGCTAAATCTAGCAGAAAATATGCTAAAATGGCAACACTGCTCAGCATTATTATGAGAGAATTCTTGGTGATTGTTGCATGATGGTCATAATAACTGAAAATAAAAACTTCTGGCCGGTGATTTAAACGAGATGCACGAAAAAAAAGCACCAACTTTAAAAAATAATAACAATAAGAAGCATAAAGAAAAAAAAACTCCCCTGATTAACTAATGCATTTTGATTACATCATGAATTCAGTAGATGTGGAACAACAAACTAAAAAAAGTACCATGTAAGAATTGTACATAAAATTTACACTGAGAAAAAATTTTTGTTAATTGATAAATTTAGAAAGGATTTAGTGCGAAAAGCAAGATATAACTCGCGTTGCCAACTATGCAAGGGTAAAATCGTCAAAAATTGTTGAATTTTCCTTAACCGGTGTTTTTTTTTCAAATTTAAAAAACCGAAACCGGTTTTTCTAAAATTTCAACTGTTCTGAAAAAACGAATACCAGTTATTGAAAAATGTCAAATAATCGAACACTTTAATAAAGGGTGTTTTTAAAACAAAGATAATTTTTTTTAATTTACATGAAATTTACTTTATTTGAAAGATAATCTTCTGACATTATAATTTAAATAGGTCTAGTCTAATATGGAGGTCCAATTTTCGATGACTTTTTCCAACACTTGTGGCCGAATATTGGCAATAACGCGGCGAATGTTGTCCTCCAAGTGGTCAATCGTTTCGGGTTTATCGGAGTAGACTAGGGACTTCACATAATCCCACAGAAAATAGTCCAGCGGCGTTAAATCGCACGATATTCGAGGCCAATTCATGGGTCCTTATGAAAATCGGGATCAACGGCAATCTTGTTTTGGGCCCATTCACCGAATCTACGCCTTGCTAGGTGATGGTGTGGATTCAATTGTTGCACAAGTTGGATTTTGTAAGTACGCAAACCAAGATCTTTCCGCAAAATCTTCCATAAAGTGGATAGACATATATCCAATTGCTGTACACGATAGCGAATAGACTGATTGGGGTCTTTCTCTAAGCTACGCTCTACAGCAGCATTGACTTCTGTACGCACTGTACGACGTCTCTGTGTATGTATATTATCATTTAGAGTAAACGTAGGGCGAAAACGGTCCATAGTTAATCGAATTAATTGCTCTGATGGACGATTATGTTGACCGTAAAATGGCGCGCGATACGTATTTCGAACAGAACCATGAATTTAAAAATAAATATGAACAATTTGGAAGCGTTGTTCAGGCGTCAGTCTATTCATGTTCAAATGCCAAGCCAACTAAACATAAATCACTTGACAGCTGACAAAATGGGCGCCAGTTAAAAAAGTGTTGCCAACTTAAAGTTCTTTACCTGTACAAAAAAAACACCATTTAGTTACTTTAAAAAGAAATAAACCGAAAAATGGGTTAATTGTTGATTCTACTTAGTAAAGCCTAAACATGAGTTTGGACAGCTAAAAAAAAAAGTACTGGGTCCCTTAGATATTTATTCCCTACAACATTAAGATCTGCCGGTCCGGGTCGGGATACCTCCCCTAGTTAGATGCCAGGTTTTCATCCAGTTCGAAGGACCTTTATTTTGTTAAAGATTTGTAAAGTTAAAGTAAGTAGCAAAAATTTATTTTTTTTTTAAGTTTTTCCAAGTGTAGCTTACTTGTAATAAAACACGTAATTGTTATTTAAAAAAATTTTACAGGCCACTTGATAAATGCTTTAATCTTGTTATACTGTATTTTGTGTTCAAACACATCAATGCTAGAATTAATTTAGATTTTTTAACGGGTTCCCCTTAAACTGAAACTAATTGCTAGTATTTTTCCAGTCTTTTGCGTGATATTTTAGTTTAATCATGTTTGGTTTTGTTTTGTCTGATTTCTAAAGTCTAGTGGGAGTTGCTTCAAAGTATACTTAACCTTTTATTTGACCTCCACGCTTTGTGAGGAAATATTAATACAACGTTGACAAGCAGTTTAAATATAGTTTGGTTTTGAAATTTGAAAAAAAAAAATGGAAAGAAAATACACAAAAATTAATAATCGATTAAAAAAATAATAGGCAAATGGGGATATTACATGAATTTAGTAGTAATATTTTTAAAAGTCTTTAAACTTGCTTTGCCAACGACTTAATATGTTAAAAATGTAATGACAACTTCACTTGTAGGGAATTTAGACTGTGAAATTTATATAAAGGGTGTTTTTATACAGGTATAGAACTTTAAGTTGGCAACTCTTTTTTAACCGCCTGCCATTTTTTCAGCTGTCAAGTGATTTCAACATGAATCCAAAGTGTGCAAATTTATTTTGAAAATCATGGTTCTGTTCGAAACACGTATCGCGCACTACGTCCATTTTACGGTCAACATAATCGTCCATCAGAGCAATTAATTCGATTAACTATGGAACGTTTTCGCACCACGTTTATTCTAAATGATAATATGCATCCACAGAGACTTCGTACAGTGCGTACAGAAGAAGTTATTGCTGCTGTAGAGCGTAGCGTAAAGGAACACCGCAATCAGTCTATCCGACATAGTGCACCATGATTACTGACTTTTTCGTTCATCAATTGAACAACTATGATGTGCAGGAGCCGTGGTTTCAACAAGACGGCGCAACATGTCACACAGCTTGTGCCACAATAGATTTATTGAAGCAAACGTTTGGTAACCGCATAGTTTCACGTTTTGGACCCGTTAATTGGCCTCCAAGATCGTGCGATTTACCGCCGTTGGACTATTTTCTGTGGGGATATGTGAAGTCGCTAGTCTACGCCGATAAGCCCGAAACGATTGACCACTTGGAGGACAACATACGCCGCGTTATTGCCAATATACGTCCACAAATGTTGGAAAAAGTCATCGAAAATTAGACCTCCAGATTAGACTACATCCGAGAAAGCCAGTCATATGCCAGAAAGTCATATTTAAATTATAATGCCAGAAGATTATCTTTCTAATAAAGTAAATTTCATGTGAATTTAAGAAATTCATCTTTGTTTTATTCCATTTCAAAGTTTTATACCTCTATAAAAAACACTCTTTACTATTTGAATCTTCTTCGTTTACATATGCATTTTTTGATTAACTTGACAGCTAAAAGATTAACTTTGTCGGTTTAAAATTCCAAACATTTTGTCGATTTTGTTATTAAACATTTTGTCGACGGCACTTCTTTTTTTTGCGGCAGCCTCTTAATGTTAATTTTTAACTGGCTCTGTATGTATGTTTTGTTAGCGTTGCCAATCGAACTTAGATAAAACACATAGTTGGATATAAATAATAGTATGAACACAGAGTCGTTTAGAAATAGTAGTCAGACAACAAGTTTGATAAAATATTAGGAAATGGTTTAATCTCCTTGTTTAGTGCTTGATTTAGCAGTTAATCCCATTTTAAGGAGATTAACTTGTCTATGTGAATTCCCTAGTACATTTTCAAGCTCATCTCTATTAACCTAAAAATTAGTGATTCCGTTCGAAAGGACCAGTTTAAGACAATATTTTTTTTTTCACATACGGCTAGTGCGACTGAAAAACGAGTTTTCTCTGTAATGCGTTGTGCGATTGCCGGGCTATAGACAACAAACGGATGAGATCTACTTGACAAGATCTCAATAACACCAACATTTTTAAATCTAACACTTTAACTATCGTTTTAACTAATTCACAAAAAACAACTCACTGTAATAAATTTACATACATTGTAAAAAATAAACACTTTGCAAATCTTGTTACTTGAATATTGTTAAAATAAATGAAATATATTACAATTTTAAATAGTTTTTTTTTTTTTTAAATATTTTTGCAAGTACAAAAATTGTTTAAGTTTAGACGATATTTTCTTACACCGATCAAATTAACCTCATTCCCATGCCATTGTTTAAAAAAAAAAGTAAATAGTACCACCACTAATATAACAAAATGTAAAAATAAAATGCAAAAAAAACTAAATTATAACAAAAAGTTTCTACATAAATATTTTTTGAAAAACAAAAAAAAAACATTACAAACATGAACAAAATGTCATAGAAATGTTATAAAACCAACACTTAACAAGGTAGACAGACAAATACACAAAACTCCAAAAAAAAAACGAATACCAACTAAAGTCTCGGAGCCATTCCAACAAACCAACCTCTATCCACCAAACCAACTAAGTCAACAAGGTATGAGCCACCATAGTTCATGATATATATTTTACAGTACTACACAAAATCGGCATTAAACAATAATATGCAAAATGTCAAAAGATATATAAATGTATGCTTTAATGTAGAGCTCCTCCACTACTACACCCTAGAGTACAAAATGCCACCATAATTCGCTTAAATTTTATGTAAAACATAAAAAATGCACATATTAACACTGTAACTGGAGCAGAAAAAATATGCAGCACAAATTCGGGGACTCTTTCAATATATATTAAAATAAAATAAGTAGATTTTTAGATTCCAAATATTTTTTTTTCAAAAATCCCTTTTTGTTATACATATTACTATTAATTGCGTTGCCACTACTTATAAAGTAAGAATAAGTTGTGGGACATGGTCACGATTACTTTAACAAGTTCATCTGGTTTTAAGAACAAATATTTGTGAATGATTAGCGTTACTAACTAAGCGATTAAAGTAACACTTAAAAAGTTGCCAACTTCACTTTTACTTTGAACTTCACTTTATAACCATGACATGACATTCTTGGTTTTGAAGTGATACTCGTAATTCTGCAGATGGATACACATGAGAAGCAGAGGTCCTTTCTAGGTTATGAGTGATTTAATCGCTAAATCAACACTTTTGGGGAGACGGAACCATTTTGCCTGAGTTTTGTGATACAAAATAGTATTTAGATACAGACTACTTCCATCGATCTCGAATTTGTTGTGAAGTTTTGAGATTATAGTGTCGACAAACTGATATCGCAACATTCGCAAGAGTGGATCGT
This sequence comes from Delia radicum, assembly GCA_021234595.1. Taxonomy (NCBI): domain Eukaryota; kingdom Metazoa; phylum Arthropoda; class Insecta; order Diptera; family Anthomyiidae; genus Delia; species Delia radicum. The sequence goes on from CM037854.1 coordinate 47,964,702, forward strand.
TTTCCAAACAAAGACTTTTATAAGGATTCATCATCAGTTAGTAACCTTTTGGATAAATTTGATGCTACTCTTAGAATGCTATGTAGGTAAAGACCACAGCAAATGTAGTTAAAAACAAACGAAATTTCACTTGCAGAAAGGACGACTTACATTTCAGTAAAGTCAACTAACAATATCATTTGGTAGAAAGTGTTTTGCAACCGTCAGATAATGACAATCGTAATAAATTATTTTTTAATTAATTACTGTTGAATATTACTTTTAGTTAGTCTCTTTACAGGAAGAAGAAGAAGAAAGCATTTTTATTAAAAAATGCTTACGGACACAAGGCATACACCAGACTGCCGCAGTTTCGTCCCCCTCCTGGGACTCGTCAGTGGTTAATTTATGTGTCAATTGAACAAAGTATTTTTATATTGTTAATTTGCTCTATATGAAAAACTTTTTTTTACTTTTTTGGTGTCGTACTGGTATGCGAACGAACATGCTGAGGCATCAAGCTATGCATCGTAATCTCACCTCTGTTCAAAAAATGAACCACAATTATTGTAAAAATGAACCACATATGCAGTAAAAATTAATAAACATTTGTTTAAAAAAAAAAAAAAAAAAATCTACTAAAGGGTCCGCCAAATAATTTTTTTTTTGAAAATGCTATCAAAAAAAAAACTACTAAATATTTTCTCTAATTTCTTTTTTTATTTGAAAGTACAATCCTTCCGGTTAATAATGGAAAATAATTTCATTCAAATAGCTGCCTCGGCTGGCCATGCAAAAGCCTACACGATCGGTCCAATTTTTAAGCACATTATCGATTGTGTGCAGCTGTATTTTACCAATGGCTTCACGAATATTGTCCTTTAAAGCGTCAATTGTCTCTGGCTTGTTGGCGTAACACTTATCTTTGACGGCACAACACAAATAATAGTCCAACGGTGTCAAATCGCAGCTCCGAGGTGGCCAAACGACATCAGCTTCTCTTCTTCCAAAATCCGTACGCAATTTTCGCACACATTCTGCAACATTACCATGATTTTCAAAGTAATGCCGCAATATTTCCCAGCGTTGTTCAAGCTTATACACAACCATATTCGTTCAGCGGAAGGATAAAACTAATTATCTGTCATTCACGAAATAAGCACTAGTTGAAAAAAAACGTGAATGTCATATGATAATACAGTAATTTGATGTGTTTTTTTTTTTTTTAATGAACTACAATTGTAGTCAAAACTGAAATTTCATCTACGAATGACTGTTTTTATACTTACAAATAAAGATACTTTATTACAACTCAAACAACTACAAATATTTACAGCAGAAGTTTCCTGAGTGCAGGAATACGATAAATTATATTCAGCCCTAATCGTAGAAATCGACTGCTGTTAGACTAATAATGGCTGTTTAATGGCACTAAGTTGTTCGGGCTCTGGATACTTGAGAATGATTTCATTGGTGGAGTTGTTTATTTTGATTGAGAGTTTATTGGATTGAGGGATAAGTGTAAGGTGGACATCTTTGCCATCCTAACCGGAAATCTGTTGGCTTTGGCAAGAGCATGACCAGAACGCCGGCAGGAATCGTCACTACACACAGAGAAATAAAGTGCCAACCGAACTAAAAAGTTCATTTTAATGGTAACAACTTATAAATTCAGTTAGTAGAATGATATTTACATTAGATTTCTGAATATTTTGGGTGTTGCAACTTAAATTCAGTTGTATTAACCGCACTTTGTTGTGAAAACTAATGTTAAGTTGTACCAACCGACTGAAATTCGTTATAACCGAACTTGAGTCGTAGTAACCGGATTTCAGTTGGCAAATAGCAAAGCTTTTCTCTGTGTGTATAGACTTCGAAATAGGCCTTGGGTAATTTACGCTATGATTACTATTGGTGCTGCAGAAGAACCGTACAATATTTGCGAATATCCTTCATATCGAGGAGAATCTAAACAAAATCACAAGGGATTACATATTTTCCGCCTGAAGTTTGAATTCGAATTAACTTTATCAAAAAAAAAAAACTCCTAGTTTGGATAAATTAATTAAACTTATAAGATGCAGGATGCAAATCTCGACATAATTTCAAAATTAAGCGGGTTACTGACCACCCCCAAAAAACATGGTACTGTGACATGTCCAAGGATATATAACAAAACTAACCTAGACCATGTTAGTAAATTTTCTTTTAAGAAGTAATCCCATAACATTTCCCAGGTTAGTTATTTGACATACCACAAGGGGTTTATTTACCTTTCTTTTTTTTCTGTTTTCAGATTTTACAAATTCAAAATTTTGTATCCAATATGGTGGCTAATATTTTAAAGGAGATCTGAGTTGCTTTAAAATTCCCACTCGGCAGATGTTATGGCTCGCTGAATACCGAAATAGTTTAGAATTGTAGTTCCTCTGACGGCCAACATTAAGAGCTTTTAAGTTTTTTAACTTATTCCCGGACATGATATTATTTTTTGAATTTGATTATGAATTTTGGTGATGGAGGTTGATGGGAAGTTCCGAATCCAATACAATGAAAAAAATTTTAGTTCTTTTGGTTGAGACTGTCACTACAACCGCTCAAAGGGAAGAGGGTAGGTTAACAATTTTTTAAGCTCTGTGTCCACAATATGGACCTACAACCGGGCTCGAAAATGTCCACGTATGTTCATAGCACGCGGACGGAATTGTGTTAAATATGCATGAAATGATTTGTGGGCGTTGTGGTGTAATGGTTAGCGCGTTGGTCTGTTACACAGATGGTCCCGGATTCGATTCCCGGTGACGACAACATCAATTTAGAAAAATAATCTGTATGAGTTTACTATCACTTATATGTATCGCTGCGCCCACCTTCGGTGTTCCCATAGCATTTAACCCCACCGAAGTACAATTAAGAATCAGGGCTATGAAACACAAAGCTTCAATAAATTCGCCAACTCTACATCAGGTGGCGAGCAACAACTGTTCTAAGACTTATCATCTCGCGCAATTACAGTGTTGCCATGTTTGAAGCCCTTTATCTTTCACCACCTTTCATCTCTCCACTATCCCCTTTAAAAAAAAAAAAAATATATATAACCGTTAAAGGGTTAATATGTTATGCACTGATAAAAATGCATGCATTCCTTACTAGAGTTGCATTAAATTGTCACATATTTCTAAGCATAATTCAGCACTCAAACAAATAATATATGTATCTCATTATAATTACACAGAAAATTATGATGTGCAGCAACAATATGCAGCAGCAACAACATATTTTATGTTGATAATAATTTGAAAAATTACTACACTTTCGCCGCCATAAACAAAAATGATGTGGGCGAGCTCAACAAGTTGTTGACAAACATCAAAAGCTTAAGATGTTGCTGCTGCTGCTCCACACACAGGTAAAAATTATTGGTATGTTGTTGTCTATAACATCGTCATCATCTTAATAATACAAAAAAAATGTTAAATGGAAAATGCTTGTCATGAATGTATGAGCAGCAGCAACAGCAATACTCAATATATAATGATCATTATGATGATGATGTGTTCATTCAGTGTGAAAAATGTAGTTTAATAATGCAGTTGCAATTGCAGCTATTTTATGCATGAATGTTGTTTCGAGTGGTTTGTGATTGTTGTGCATTTTGCTGCTGTTGTTGTGTTGTTGTTGTTTTAACACCGCTATTACAACAACTTTAAATAAATAATAAAATATACAACATTATACTATGTTGACAACAACACTAAAAAAAAAATTATAAGAAATACAGCAACAAATAAACTTAACCCTTTACTGCATGGCGTTATATATATGCGACGAATAATTTGAGTGAATTCCTTTTTATAAAATACGATAAAGTCACATCTCTTTTTTTAACATCATACAGTTTATATTTCTGAAATAACGGTAAATTTGGAGATATAGCATTTTTTCAAAAAGTCGAAAAACGATGATTTCAAACAGAATCTACTTTTATAATTTTGAAATAATTAAAATTTATAGGCAGTAATAATTTAAAAGTTATTATATGAAACTAGATATTAAGAAGAAATTATACACTCAGAAAATAGATTTGGTGTTGACAACCGAATTTGTTGCCAAATCGCCTGATTCGGTTGTGGTAACCGAATTTTTCAGTTGTGACCACAGAATTTTCATTGAGGCAACCGAAATTTGGCTGTCGCAGTCAAATTACTAATGCACCGACAATGTTAGGGCTCTCACAACTAAATTATTCGGTTACCACAACTGAATCATTCGATTGGCAACAAATTCGGTTGTAAACACCGCATTTGAATTTTTATTTTTCTGAGTGTACGCTTTCCTTCACACAGAGAAAAATTAAACCATTTGCCAACCAAAATTGTGTTGCTACGACAAAAATTGGTTGAAACTACTTAATATTGGATTTCACAATAAAATTCTGGTTACACAAAAGAATTTTAATTGGAATACTCAAAATATTCTGAAATCACATTTGAATATGATTGTGGTAACCGTATTTATTGTTGGCTGGCACTTTATTTTTCTGTGTATAAACATATAATTTGGTTTATATACGCAAAAATCTACGAAACAGTACGATTTCAAATTTTAAACATGAAAAATTTTAAATTTTTTTAATGGCTGAAAAAGTTATTAACAAAAAAAGGCAAAAATTTTCGCTTTTACAATTTTTGAATTTTTTGGATTTTTCGGGGGATGTAAACACACGTTTTGAGTAACCTTTCCGTACTTAGTCCGAATTTGGTTTCCATATTTTTCTAACACATCTGGTTTTCGCGGTAACTGAGGTCAAAGTTAAGAAAAATTCAACTTAAAATTGAATCGCACATGATCGGTTTAAAGAATTAAGGGGTAAAATCTTATTTGAATGATAGACATTAGCCTAACTATTATTATATGTAAATATTTTAAATCGATCACTTAATACTTTTTGTCTCTATAGCAATTTCTTCTTCAAAATAGATAAAAAGCAAAAAAAAAATTTAGCACAAAATTGAGTGGCACATCCGCAGTTTAAAGAATTATGGGGTCAAATATGGTTTGAACGGTATAAATCAACATTACTATTATTTTCACATAGGCTAAATTGATCGGATAAACTTTGAATTCACCACAACATTTTTCTCATCAAAAATTGCTAAAAGGCTAACTTCAATGTGAAGTCACACCCGCAGCTTCAAGAATTATGGGGTCCAATATATCTTGAATCAATATGTGAAAGTGCTAAATAGGTTGGATTTAGTTTTTGGTTTTACATCACCTTTAGCTCCACAGTACGTTAAGAATAGTTTGAAATCTGGCTTATATGATAGAGATCACCATCACTATTGTTCTCTGCAAGTGCTAAAAGAATCGGATTATCCCTTTCGTTTCTACATCATTTAGCTTCAAAAATCTATGAAAAGCTACAAAATTTAACCTCAAATGGATCTGGATGCGAAAATAATAATGTGATGCATAGTAAAAAAAAGAAAATCTTTTATTTTTACGGATTTTAAGGTAATTTTTTAATCGATAAAAATACATGAAAAAAACCTTTGATTTAAAAGAAAAGTAATTAGACAGGGTTTTAAATATATGTTTAGTATTGTTTTTAAAGTACATATTCCTTTGATTGTAAGGACAAAATATTGTGAGTGTATTAAAATATACAACTTTCATTAAGATCTGGAGTTTCATGCAGTAAAGGGTTAAAGCACAGAAAGACCGTAAAGCACCATTATTATGATGATGTAGACGATGACGATGAAGAAAATTGTAAAAAAATAATATTTGGGTCATACATAATTTGAATTATAGAAGAAGCACGCATGTCAGATTAAGATGTAAGATATCCCAGTAACAAAAAATAAGGAAAAATGCCCAAATGAAGAAGTTTTTTTCTGTTTTGAAGGACCATTATAATAGATACATACGAACGAAATTCTTAGAATGTTCATGTTATCATAAACTACCCTATGGGGAATAGGACCGGTTCTGCGTATGCCACAGGATCGGTCCCTTCGTGCCAGAGACTGGTCCTCTGCTAAACCCTACCCTATGTAAACAACTGGCAACTTTATCATTGGCTTGTCATAGGAGGGGGTTAGTTGTCCTGCTTTAAACCACATAGTGGCATACCACAGGACTAACCAAAGATGGGCATACCACAAGACTGTCGCAAAAGGACCATGTCGTATAAAATAAATGAAAATTAAACAGCTTCCAATGGGTAAAATTCTGGCCAACTGGCTTTTTCTTGTTAATAAGCATTCTGGTTAAGTGGTATGTCCTCCCTTTACCAGTCACAGGATTGGTAATTTTAGGACAATTGACACTGCTTAACCCACTTCAGTATTAAACTATACCAGTCCTGTGATAAGTCCTTTTTTTACCAGTCACTTTTTAGTTCAATTGACTCCTCATTCCCCATAGGGTACTTTAAAAATATAGAAATGATCACTCAGGTGGATTACACACTGTCACAAAATGAGAAAAAGTCGATATGGTTTGAACCGCGATACATATTTTAAGCAGATTTTGTCCCGCTGATTTCAAACTTTCCCACCATGTTACAATTTTGAGAATACCGTGATTAAAAACGCGAATATAGCGTTTGTAACAATTTTTGAAGTTGTGTACACTCCAAATCCCAACAGCTTAAGCTTTGCTATTACGATGGTAGATATATTTTACTTTTTTTCTCTATAATGAATTAAAAAACTTTAAATATTTGTGTATTATTATAAGAAAAAAATTGCATTTGAAAAATACTCTATCAAAAAAATGACTAAATATTGCATTTTTAAAAGTATCCTAGGCCATGCATCCGTCCAGCTTAAATTTATTTTAGGGTCTCGATTAGGGAGTGCAAAATCCGGCACTTTTTCATTTCCCGGAAGAGGCGGAAATTATTTTTCAAAATTTCCGGATTCCCGCTATTCCGCTCGAAAAATATACTACAAAATTGTTTCATGTTAAATCATATTTTTTATATTCAAAATGTCGTACACTACCCGACGAAAAAAAGTTTTTATATATAGTCATATATGTCTTGATATAAATATATAAAATTATATATGTGGCTTAATGTAACGATATATATTTACATCTCATATTTATTTTTAGGCAAATTTTTAATACAGCGCTATATATCATATATCGTTATAACTATCTCATGTTTTATATAAGTTGATCTTTTTTATCTCATATATATACTTGATATAGCTAAATATGAGATCATATATACTTCCACGAATAATATATACTTATATATGGTACAATAAAACCAAACAAATTTTATCACTTTTATATACAATTATCAGAAGACAGAAAAAAGCAAAAAAAAAATTATTGTGAAAAAATTAAACGTAAAAAAACTTAGAAAAGCTACACTTAAAAGCAAAATCTCAAAGTTAATAGAATAAATAATATTTCATTAGTATAAAAGAACTTTAAGTCAGAAAATCTTAAAAAAATCTATGAAAAGTCCAAAAATCTTAAGAAAAAGCTATTTTAATGGTCAAAATCGGAAAATCCAAATAAAGCAAAAAATTTTATATAAACATATATGGTAGAAACAAGAAAAAAATTCTATCACCCCCAGCAAAAACATGGTAATGACTACATATTACTTTCTAATTACTACTTATTACCTTCTGCATTACTTAAAATAATAAAATAATGGGCTGCCTATAAGAAAGTTATAATAGATTACTTTCATACAAATTATTATTACTTCCGGGAAAAATAAAACCCTTTTGTGGATTCTATTTGTTTTTGTTGTAAGCTAAAGGGTAAGGTGTTAGTTTTGGTATATCTCGAAATTACATATAAGAAAACTTAATTTATGTTTTAAACTATCAACTGTTATATGCCTCGGTGGCTTAGGGTATAGAGCAGTTACTTTTTTTTTTAAATCTATTTTCAGACTCATTATTGTTTTTCCTTCTGGTAATGGCTTATTATTCATACCCTTGTATGTATATTGGTAACCCCATATAATTCATATTTACATAAGGCTGACAGTAATGCATAACTCATGACTTAAGGGACATTTCATATAAAAAGTAAGAATTATAATATAAAGGGTAATACGTCCAAAACTGCCAGTTTAGATTACTAGGCTCATTATTTCGTAAGATGTGTTTTTGCTGGGACTTTTTCATATAATTGTATATAGCATAACATATTAGTCAAATTGAAATTCCGTCTAATTTTCCAATCCATTTATTTATACTCAAATTTTTATTACTATGTGGAATGTGAAACAAAATAGTTATATCAAATTTTATTAAATTATATATAACTTGATCAAATTAGAGAGACCCTTTTTTGGATCAAATTATATCAGATGAGATCCCATCGGATCTAATGATATAAGGTTATGTATGCCATTTTTCGGATCAGCTTTGATATGGTGTGATAATGAATTACATATATATTACTATATATGATTATATATCATTATATCGGGGACTTGCGATTTTTTTATATAAGTCCCCATTATTTATATTTTTGTATAAGTACTTCGTAGTTTTACAATGGAACTATTTCTTTATTAAAAAATGTATATAGTTCTTACAAATATAAAGTAAATAGTTCTTCGGTAAAAAAATAATCAATTCTAAAGAATCAATTATTTTAGTCTCACGCCCTGTTAAAAGAATCGAGTAGGTAATCTAGTAAGGAATGCGTTCTGCGCAATATGCTTGATTACAAACCCGCTTACCTTTTTGAAAATTTTTTGCTGGGATGGCTTGGTGGCTTAGGGTATAGAGCAGTTATTTTTTTTTTAATCTATTTTTAGACTTATTATTGTTTTTTCCTTCTGGTAATGGCTTACTATTCATACCCTTGTATGTATATAGGTAACCCTTTATAATTCATATTTAGATAAGGCTGACAGTAATGTATAACTCATTACTTATGGGACATTTCATATAAAAAAGTAAGAATTATAATAAAAAGGGTAATACGTCCAAATATGCGAGTTTAGATTACTAGACTCATTATTTCGTAAGGTGTGTTTTTGCTGGGACTTTTTCATATAATTGTATATAGCATAACATATTAGTCAAATTGAAATTCCGTCTAATTTTCCAATCCATTTATTTATACTCAAATTTTTATTACTATGTGGAATGTGAAACAAAATAGTTACATCAAATTTTATTAAACTATATATAACTTGATCAAATTAGAGAGACCCTTTTTTGAATCAAATTATATCAGATGAGATCCCATCGGATCTAATGATATAAGGTTATGTATGCCATTTTTCGGCTCAGCTATGATATAATGCGTTAATGAATTATATATATATATAATTATATATTCCTGTATCGGAACTTTTTTCATCGGGGACCTGCGATTTTTTTATATAAGTCCTTATTATTTATAAATTTGAGGTTTTTAACAGTGAAGTTAAATATTGCGCTGTAATTAGCAGAATTGTTTACTTTAAAAATTTGTTTAAACTGATAATTGCTGCATTAAAAACGTGGAATATTCAAACATTTTTTTTTAAATTGTATTCTTAAAATAGCCGGTATTCCCGGACAAAATTCCCGTGATTACGGAAACAAGAATATGCTAAGTTTTCCGGGAATCCCGGGACGGGAAATCCCGCTATGCGTTCCCTAGTCACGATATAAAATTTGAATTTTCCCTATTTTAATGTCGGCGAAAAACGTTAAAATTATTACATCAACTCTGTTTAAATTGCATTTAAATATAAGACACTCGTATCTTCAAAATTGTACAAAATAATAATTCTTTTTCTCAAATCCCATGTTCAAAATTTATTTATATTTTTTTGAAGAAGGCATTTGCTAAATATATCTTTACGATATTTTAAAAATCAGGTTTTGAAAATATTCTTGCGGTATCTTCAAGAGCAAAAAGTATTCCAAAATTTTTTTCGTTATATTGAATAATTAGAAAGCGTCAAACGTGTAATAAAAGGCTTTAAAATGTACCAAAATAGCCATATTTTTAAGCAAATTTAACCGCGGTTTTCTCAAAATTGTAGAGCGATGGAAATATTTAGATGCGGGATTCGGAATCAGGCAATCAAATACGATATTAATCAAATAACGGCATTCAAACCAAGGAAGACTGTCGAGGTGTGTTATTTAACTCTCAATTTATGATTTATCGAATGCGGCTGCTAAAAAACATATTATTTGATCGGGTTCGAAAGGCCAACCTATTTCCATAAAAGGGTTTACAATGAATAAATCCACTGGTTTTCATTTAACAAAATCGAAAACTGTTTCTTTTGAACTTTAATCGTTAAGATTTGCTGGGTAAGTTTTGTTTAAAGTAGGTTATGTTTTTTAAGGTGTTTAACAGTGTTCTGGAGATAAATGTTGTTTGTATTATAATATTTTTAAACTTCTGTGTAAATTGTAAATAAAAAACACGAATGATCATGAAATCTATGTTTTGTATTTATGTACAGAAAATACAATATAAATATTTTTCCATTATAAATATAATCTAGTATGTATGATACGATAAAACTTTGATGTGATAATAACAAATAGAATAGACTGGGGTGCATTCGTCTCTCATATTTTATTTAAAAAAAAAATCGAAAAAAAGTTCATAATTGAATGACTGTATTAAATTTTAAAAATTATTTTAAGAGTAACGCAATGCGAGAAAAATGCCCTTCTCATTTCATACATCCGCTAAAAGTATAATTAAATGAAAAATCTCAAGGTTATTATCTGCAACATGAGTTTTGGATCAAATTACAATGTATTTTAGAGTCTGCTTCCACCTTAAAGAATGTCTGCTACTGACAAGGAAAGTCTAACAAAGGGCTATCTAACGATCAAATTCAAAAATGTCATAGTGGAGGCAAAATAAAATAAAACTGCATTTTTTAGTTGCCAAATTTTATAACTTTTTTGGTTTTTTTAAATTACTTTTTTGCATCATTAATACAAATCCCAAATGCCTGTAGCTTTCTAACTAATAAGCTTTTGGCAAATGTTGGAAAACAACTCCAGTTTTTACCCCTTCGATATTTTTTTTCAGCTAGCCAAATTGGTCGTTATTCGGTTTTTCGAAACATAATTGAACAACTTTGCTAATGGAAAACATTTTATTGGAAGTGTCAAATTAAAGAACAAATCCAAAGATAAGGAACAAATTCACTGTTTTGCCAATCGGAAAAAGTTCGGCGGCCGCACAGTTTACAGGTTTACAGCGAAACTTCTTCGTTTTTCTTAATTTTGACGCTCGAGTCTAAATTAGGTTCTTGTCATACTCTCTACTTGTTGCACTCAGTGAAAAATTTTATCATATTTACGAAACAGTTTTATTAGACGAAATATTATGAAACATTCTTCATCATATCATAAAAATATATCATCAATATTTTGTTTATGTTAATAGTCCATAAGTCTCAAAAACCGAAAGTGATATTGCAAAATGGACAAATTTTTAAGTCTTAAGGCTTCTTTACGCGAGCTTGATCCAAGTGAAATTCCGAAACGCATCACCTTAACAATATTTTTATAAATCAGTTTCATAAATAGTTACATTGGACGATAAACAATGACGCTTTGTATATTTATGATGGTTTTCATAAATATGATGAAGTTTTTCCTTTAAGTGTAGTAACCCAGTTACCAAATAAGCATGGTGAAGGGCCTGCTGGAGCAACTGTTTTTTTTTTTGTTTAGAAGAGTTTAGTGACATGTCAATGATAATTAAAAGTGTCATACCCCTTTCATATTAATAAGGGACCAGTTCTGTGACATTACGTAGGTAAGACTCACCGTGACTTATTATATTAAAATTATATCATAACCCTTCCAAGAAATGGTCCCTCTCAATAAACCACTTAAGATTAGTTTCCCACTTTACCCACATTACCACTAACATTAAGACATTGAGTGATGACATATTAAACCGGGTTGCAGAACACAATCATTACAAGGCTTCTATGTATATTAGGATTAGTGTCCGACCGAAGACTGCGGCCAGCAAATAGTTTTTGTCGATATTCAATATTTTACAGCATTATGGACAAATTTGACAAATGGTGAAATGTTCATTGGGCTTATTAGATGCGATTTTGAGTGTCAAATTTAAAGAAAAGTTTATAGTTATGCAATAAATTCTATAATCGGTATAATCGGCTAATTGGACAAATCAGAAAAAATTCCGAGGCCGATTATTTAACTTTACAGCTAAACTTCGGCTTTCCTCAAAATCGAATTAAAACAGCTCAACAAATATGTTTTAAATACCAAAAAAACCAACCAAATATCGTTTTTTGGCCTAAGTCTTCGGTCGGACACTAATTAGGATTATAACTTTTGATATTCTTTTTGCAATTATCAAATTTTACCTATCCGCTACACTCAAATAAAAAAGTTAGTAAAGTCAGCAAAAAAATTTACTGAGTCAGAAAAATTTTAGGCAGGAGGATGCTTGCAAAAAAATTGCTAATGTCAGTAAAATCTTTTGCTGAAAATCAGTGAGCTGATTTTTAGCAACAAAATTAGTAGATTCAGCAAAAGTTTTGCTAACACTTAGTAGATTAGAAATTAAAAAACCCTTGCTAAACAATAATAGAATTTTTGTTGAATATTAGTAGAATGAAAAAAACTCAAAAAATTTGTAGAACATTTTTATTAAGTTAATTTATTTTGCTGAAAATCATAAAACATATTTTTGTGATTATTTTTAAAATAATTTACAATACGTTACAAAATATAAAAAATTTCATACATTGACGACATAAATTAATGTAATATCTCAAAATATATAGAAATAATTATACATAACATAAACAAAATTATCTTTCAACTACTTAGATCAATGGTTGACTCAATGATGCTATCTTTTAAAGGAACGCTAATGCCGCAGAAAATTATACAAACGAAACGGAAAAAATAACAAAATGTAACATATTCAACCCTTTTTTTGCAATCAGAGAAAGGAAAAATAAAAATCTTTCTGTATACCTGTTGTATATTTCTTTGCAACTTGACCACTCAATTTGACTACAAAAAGACATTTAATCTTTCTTAAATTTAAATATTTTAATTTGTCTTTTAAATAATTAATAGACAATTACTTTCACAAGCCGGTAAAAACACAAAATTTAAGTTGTTTCAATCCACAATTTTGTTTTATGTATGAAAAACAGATACAAAATCTTCCATGCTTGATTTTTAATATGTGTCTTACTAGAGTTGTACTTTTTAGCATAATTTTCTTCGTCACTACTACATCTTGACATCTTATTTATTCTGCGTATAACTTTTAATCTGGTTGTCGTTCACACTATTGATGTGCTAATTAGCACAATTTTTTTTTAGCAAAATAAATTAGTAAAACATTAGTAAAATATTAGTAAAACATTAGTTAAAAACAGTTAAGTGCTGACTAAGTATAACTAAAATTTTAGTTTAAAACATAATTTAAGCAAACAAATTTGCGGAAAAATAGTATACCTGATTTACAAGATGTTTTACTAACTTTTCTACTAACTTATTTTTTTTGAGTGTACACTCATAGAAATACACCTGTAACAATAGCAGAAAAAGCTACTAAAAATTAGTTAAAAATGAACAGAAAAAACTGCTAAAGTTAGCAAAATATTAATAAAATAAGAACAGCAAAATAAATCTGTTAACTTTACAAAATTTAAGTTATATTGGATGTAAATTTTAGTTAGTTGAAATTAGAATTTTACTTTGTAAAATTAGCAAAAACTCTTACTAAATATTTGTAGACTCAAAATAGCAAACAAAAACTGTAATATTAACAAAATTGTTGCTATATTTACATCAAATGTAGTAGAATGCAAATAACTGTTTATTTTGCTAAATTCAACAGAATTTTTTGCTAAAAAATTGTAGATTGCTGATTTCACAAGGGCAGGCTTTAATCGCTTAAAAAAAAGCTTAAAAAATTTCACATATTTTAACGATTTTTTTGTCTACAAATATTTAGTAAATGTTTTTGCTAATTTAAGCTGATATTTTTGTTATTTTCAATTAACTGAATTTAGCTTAAATATAACTAAATATTTGTAAGTTCAACAGATTTGTTTTTAGTAAAAAAATCTGGTAATTTTAGCAGTTTTTTCTGTAAACTCATTTTTAACAAATTTTTAGTAGATTTTTTTTTTTTGCTATTTTTACTGGTTTATTTCGATGAGTGTAGCCGTAAAGTCCATTAAAAATATAAAGTAACGCACTTATTTTTTTTTTAGCGGTTTTCAAAAATGTTCCCGCATAAACCTTTTTGAAGTTCACCACATCCAATCGGTTATTTATTTGTTCAATAGCTTTTACTTCACAAATTAAGTTTAGATCAATATATCTTCAAAGGAAGACATCATAACTGTTAATTTCAATTGTCCTCAGAAAATCAATAATTTCGACTTGGCATACTTCCTACAGACAATAATTTCCTTGTAAATCTTCTCTTCTAGCACATTCTAATACACATTAGTTCCATCTCTAATACAAGTTAGCCTCGCAACATGTTTCTGTTGTTATTATTCTCCAGACTTGCAGCATAAGTTCAACATATAGTAAATGGTTAGTAAACAAACATGTGGCCAAAATCGTGTCTTGCTGCAAGAACTTGAATTCCATTATTATTATTTTTTTTTTATTATTGGATACGAGTTGCATGAAAAAATATTGAATGAATACTTAAAGTCTTCCTTGTGGAAACGAACAAAATAAAAAAATAATGAAGAATATAAAAAGAACATTGGAGTAGAATGATACACGTTTTTATGCTGATGGTATACACTGCGTTGCATAACTATAATTACAAATTATTTTTGTTGTTTTTTTTTTAATATTACAAAATTTTAAAATATACAGATTTGGTAAAACAATTCTGATTAGATCTGGTCAGATCAGATCTTTTTTACTGGGGAAGTGTATTATGAAACACTAATTTGTTTACAGATTTTGTTAATTTTAAATACAAAAATAAAAAAAATAAATGAATAGTTATTGTTTTCGTGAAATATTATTAATATTCCATTGGTTTTACATTTATACCGGCTAAACTCTTCTACTTTTTTTTAACTTAGTGAAATTAATGTGTAACTATAGTTTTGCAACGCAGTGTATAGCAAGTTTTTAAATATTTTTTTCTGAAATTCATTTCATAATGTCTATGTGGTGTTCCAACTATTGTTAATACATGTGTAGGCAGAGATTTAAAGGAGTTTATAATAACAATTAGAGTTTAATTCGGGGTTCTCCAAATATAAAAGATTTCATTTTAAAAGAATGATTTTGATTATTAAAATAATGATTTTGATATTTAAATATAGCTATGGTACACTAAAGTTCATAACTTTTGAATCCCTCAGACAATTTTGTTTAAAATGTGACTTTTTATATGTACAAACTGTTCATCAGGTCAATATAGATGAGCTTTTTGTTAACAAACTCCTGTTTTTTCAATTAGGGTTTATCTCAAAAAAGGGGGCGTTTTGTGTATCTCTTAAACTTGCAAAGCCAGAATCTCGAAATTTGGCAAGCAGATTTATTTAAAGACCAGAACAAAACAATTTTTGGTTATTCAAATGTTTTACCGGTAAAAATAGGCTGAGAATTTTCAAAAATTCGATTTTTTAACCCATTTTTTTTGGTGGGTAGGAGAGACAGGGGAGGTATATGTTAACTTTTTTTTTCTAATTTGAGGACCCTAACAAGAATCTAAAGTCAAAATAGGAATACAGTGCACTCGCGATAATATGAACAAATTAAAACCAAGTCAGTTCACTTTTGCAAGATTGTTCATATTTGCGAATGTCATCTAATTTACCTTTAAAAACGTTTTTCCAATAAAAAGTTTCTTATGTTAAATTTTTTATTTATTCTTTATTGGATTAAAAAACAATTAATTTTTGAAAAAGAAACAAAATTTAAAAGTTGTTTTGCGAAAAATACGTTAAAAATACAAAAATAAGCTGTTCATAGTTTAAAGCTTTGGCACTAAGTTGTTCATATTTTAGAGTAGTCAATGGAAGAAAAAAAATGTTCATATTTTGGGGCGTTCATATATTAGGGAGTTCATATTTTCGCGAGTGCACTGTATATCCAAAAACAAAAAGTCGGCATGAAAGGGTTAAAAAGTTGTTAATCAATAAAATGAAAATGTTTGCACCATTTTTCTCAGCTAAAAATGCTTTTTGATTGTGTGTCATAAAAATACTTCATGAGGTTTTTTTTTAATGTTTTAGAATCGAATAGTGAATTCAAATTTCATATACATACAACAAAATGAGTCGAAGTTTTGTGATACTACAGTCAGCTTAACCTGTGATTTTCTGTGTACTGTGTTGTTAATATTTATTTAATTATTTAGTTAAAATTCTGTGTAGTGATGTCCAGTTTTTATTTACAATTAAATTTTATAAATATAATATATACCCTGCAGGAAGCTTGGGGTCAAGTGTCTCCAAGTCTCCACTTTTGTCTACTATTTTGTTGACATTGTCAACTAAGCGTCTACACTTTTTACTTTATTAACTCACTAGTAAATTTTTGGTTCCAATGTCTACATATGGTCCCATTAGAACTAATTAGATACAAGTGAATCCATGGTTCTAATGTATACATGTGGTCCCATAAGAACTAACTAGTCACTAGTGAGTCTTTGGTTCCAATGTCTACATATGGTCCCATAAGAACTACCTATTCACTACCTAGTCAATAGTTCTAATGTCACTAGTGATTTTCAATGACACGTTCATGTTAAATGTCTATAGCAACCCAGCAAAAAATTTCCAAAAAGGTAAGCGGGTTTGTATTCCAGCATTTTGGGCAGAACGCATTCCTTACTAGATTACCTACTCGATTCTTTTAACAGGGCGTGAGACTAAAATAATTGATTCTTTAGAATTGATTATTTTTTTTTACCGAAGAACCATTTACTTTATATTTTTAAGAACTACATACATTTTTTAATAAAGAAATAGTTCCATTGTAAAAGTAGTTCCATAAGTAAATTCAACTTTTACTCACACGTGATTCTCCTAGGTCACTCAAATATAACGATCTAAACTCATACGGAAATAAAATCCTAAAAAGTGAAACATCGAATTGTTATGATAACATGGGTTTGTCATAATTTTGGAGCTATAAACCACGAAAATATAAATTTTTCAAATAAAAAAAAAAAATTCAAAATTGAAAAACAAAAATATGACTCACGCACAATCACCCTCGAAAATTTTTTTTACACTTACTCACGATAACGTCAGTAATTTCATTTTCCACTCACAATTTTCTGCTCACGTGCGCTTCCCTAATTTATATCTAACCACAGTTTAACAAAATTTAGGCAACATGCAATTTCTGTATTATTTCCCTGCAAATAAAAATTTGTTTGAAAATATATATGAGATAAATTCTTTTTTCAAAATTAGGAACTACTTCCAATAACGTCCTTTTATTAAGAAAAAGTATATGATTTCTTCTTGAGTACAAAAAGTTACACATATTAGTTAATAACATTGTTTTAAGTCAATAATTACTTTGTTATTGAGTTCATGCTTTCTGGTTTAAATTTAAAGAATTGATTACAATACTACTTGCTTTTTAGACTCTATCGTTGGAATGAGTTTGGTATTGCAGTTACTGAATTTGGCAATGAGATATGTAAGCAAGTGTGGGCATCACCTTCTTTTTGCAATATGTAATTTTTTCCTGGGAAATTACATTGCCTTGGGATATTTGGTTAGTAGTACTGGTGACACAGTCAATAGTGAATCAATACTTTTTCACTATTGACATTTCCTGCAGGGTATTTTCTGACTATGTAACAAAAAATCATTTTATAACTTTACGCTCCTGAAGAAGTTTGAATAAAGCAAACGAAAACGTTGAGCGAAAACATGATAAATTGATTTTTATTTACAAATAAATGAGATTATTGACCAAAATAGAACGTAAGGAAACCCCTTTTTAAAATTTAATTTATATATTAACATTGGTCACAACAATAAAAAACTTGTTATACAACTCTTCTTGCTCTGTAGGAAAGGGGAAATTAAATCAGCGAAGGAGTTTAAATTTATAAAAAAAAATTATAACACTATTTTTTTATTGATGAAAAAACATTTTATAAAGTGATGTTACCCCAAAAACAAAAAAAAAATATACTTTTCTGCTAAACTCTATTCTACATGTCTGCAAAGCTTGGTATGTCCTTAATGAGTTAAAATTTTAAGCCAATTTTTTTACATAATCTTGAAAAAAAAACTTGGGTTACATTTATTGCAATAACTTTTGTACCTGTAGACAAATTTTGTTTATTTTATACGTTAAACTTTTTGAAATATTAACAGATTTTTATTACCAAATCTTACTTCCAAACTTCATTCACTAAGAAAGTTATAGCGTTTTTTATATCAGTTTAATTTTTGGTGTTTTCAAAATAATTTACTCTTTCGAGTTCTGGTTTTGTATAAGTGTTTGTTAGTATCTATGTTTATCATCTATAGTTTATGTTTACGGTACTTGGGCCAATTACCCATTTTTTTTTTTGTTTACTACAGTATTTTTTTTTGTGTGATTTTTTTTTTTCTGCAATATCATTAGTTGTACTTGTTGTAGAATACACCAACTCCAAGAACTTTAAAAAGTTTTTTCATTTATTATATTTTTTTTTTTATATTTTGATTAGACAGTTTTACAGACATTATTTAACTTTGATTATTTGGGTTGATGTTTTATAGATTTTTTTCATTATTAATTTTATTTTTTTGTGCTGCTGCTGTTAACGTTACCTTTAGTGCCATATCATCTTCAAGAGTAGCTTTTTCTTTAAAAGTTTGCCTTCTTTAAGCCGTGGCATCATTACAAGTGTACTTAATGTTTTGTAGTTTGATCAAGTGTTTTGGGAATTGAACCAACCAACCAACCAACCATTGTATTGTTGTATATTGTGTGTAACTTAACAATGACTACAATATGATCAAGATTTGTGATTTTTTTTTCTGTAATATTTTTTGGTTAACTTTCTTCTTAGGAGGTGGTAAGATTGTCTTGTTTAACTTCTTCTTAGAAGTTTCTACATATTTTTCTTTACAACTAATCCTATATTAGATTTCATGATCACGTTTTAAATATTTTCACGAAAATATCATTACGAAAAATATGAATTCTTTTGATTCTGTTTTTTTCAAATTCAAAAACAATTGATTATCTATGGCAAAATTATTGAAGACAATGTATGGAATTAATCGCATATGAACAAGGAAAAACTGTTCGTTAATGTTAAACTATTCTCATGTGTATAATTTTTAATCAAGCAGAACTTCTGTAAATAAAATGGAAAATTTCAAGAAATTATTGAAAAAAAAATATATTTATTTTGCGTATTACATAGGTTGACAAATTTTATTTTAAAATTTATAATTTTAAAATTTATAATCCCCAAAAAAGGAAACCTGTCGGAATGTAGGAACTGGAGGGGCATCACCATCCTTAGTGCAGTTAATAAAGTAATAGCCCAGATAATGAACAAGAGAATATCCGACACTGTACTTGGGGACCTTAGACCCGAACAAGCTGGCTTCCGACCACAAAAGTCTTGTGTAGACCACATCAATAGTCTACGTATAATTTTAGAACAATCCATAGAACTTTGCTCACCGCTTTACCTGGTATTTATCGACTTTGAAAAAGCTTCGATACAATAGATCAAGACGCTATAAGGGGCGCTCTTGCCTGCAAAGGGGTTCCTCCTAAAATCATAAGCCTTACCCAGTCTTTATACTGTGATGTTAAATGCCGTGTTGTCCACAATAATGCTCTGAGTAGCAGTTTTAATGTCGTGGCTGGCGTCCGCCAGAGCTGTGTGTTATCACCCTTGCTTTTTAACATCGTTCTAGATGTTCTAGCTGGGGTCTCAACCAACAACTCGCGAGCATTGAGTACGCAGACGATATCTGCTTACTTTCCCACAGCTATGAAAATATGAAATCGAAGCTAAAGTGCCTCGAAACAGAGGCAGCAAAAGCTGGCCTGAAAATAAACATTGGCAAGAGTAAAGTAATGCGCTGCAATACCGTGAACAGTTACAAATTTCGCATACAAAATATTGAATTGGAAGAAATTACGTCATTTTGCTACCTGGGTAGCATTTTAACAAACACAGGTGGTTCCAGCAAGGATGTTGCGTATCGAATATCTAAAGCCAACCAAGCATTCGGTACCCTCCTGTCGATATGAAAATCTTCTGCATTATCCAGGTACACTAAGATAATCATCGTTAACTCCTGTGTCAAATCTGTGCTGCTTTATGCATGCGAGACGTAGAACACAACGGAACACGAGATAAACTCCCTACAAGTGTTTGTTAATCGATGTCTCCGAAGAATCCTAAAAGTTTTTGGTTTTTTTGGAGACAAACAAACCATCCATATTGAAATAATGAATCGCAAATGGCGTTGGATTGGTCACACGCTGCGCAGACCTCCAGGTGACGTTGCTAAAATCGCCATTGAGTGGAACGCACAGGGTAGGACGAGAAGAGTAGGCAGACCGTCTCACACATGGCGCCGTCAACTGAATATAGAAGTCATATCTACTGATCAAAGCAGGGGAGAAGTGAAGAGAATATCATCCAACCGGTCCGAATGGAACAAATTCGTTGTGGCCCTTTGTTCCCAATAGGAACCACATGACATAATATAATGCGATAATGATAAATCGTTCAAATGTTAAGAACTAATAATTAAAGAATTTATAACTTGCACTTCACCATGTAAAACTGTGAATCCTTTAATGTGTTTTTGTAAACTGTACACGAGGGTTTATATATATATCAATTTGTCATTCTGTTTTGTGAAACTCATAAAGAAATTTTGGGACTCCAGAAACTATAGCATGAATAGCGAAGTCATTGCCAGTCTGTTCTTCTCTATGTTGAAACGCTAAATACTCTGCCAAAATAAAAGCCGGTTGGCCAAGTTTTATTAAAATTTGTTGTTGATATTATAAGCATTTTGTAATTGAAAATGAGCAAAATATGTTGACGTGCTCAAAAGCTATAAGTGCATCTGTAAAGTCAGATCAAAAATTTTCATATAATTTGTTTTATATGCAACACTGAAATTAATTTTCATTAATTAAAAGATATTTTTCTTTCGCTTTGTGAAAAATTTCAATAGTTTACTGAAAAATGTCATTATTTTTTGCCCAGTAAAACTCTCTATGTGTACATACACTTTTTAATTTGTAGTCTTTTCAGCAGACTTGGGCGACGTCAATTACATTTCAAAATCGTTCACTTGTGAAATTTTTCTATATCATTAATAGTATTAGACCTACACTCACACCTGTGAGCTTAATCGCTTCCTTGGAAAATTTGTAAAATGTTTAATATCAAACATGGGGATTAGGAACAACATCTGCGTATTTAATTACAGGGCAATTACACCCAATTACATGTAATTGAACATAAAAAAGTAATTGGCCTGTAATTAAATACACATTTATTGGAATTATGTCCCATGTCTGGTATTGCCAAAATTGAAAATTTTCCAAGGAACCGTTTAAGCCAACAAGTGTGAGCGTATGTCTAACATTATAAATAATATAGAAAAATTTCACAAGTGAACAATTTTGAAATGTAATTGACGTCGCCCAAGTCTGCTTTTCAGTCATGACGTCATAGTATGTATAGGTAATACCTAAGGTAAGGAATTTCATTTAACTAAAAACGAAAAATATGCGCTTATAAAATAAAGTTGAAAATGCAAAATATGCACTAATAACATGAAAAATATGCTCTTAAAACAAAAATCAAAGCTTAAAAACATAAAATGTATAGACAACAAATTTTATTTGGCATCAATTTTTTCTGTAGAAACCGAATCTAACGAATCTAAAATATAAATTACATCAAAATATAAAAATGTAGTAATTTTTTGTACTTTTTGAACATATAAAAAAAAATAAAATATAGTGACAATATGCACAAATATTCATTAAAAAGCACAAAATATACAGAAAAAGTCAAAATATGCAAAAATATGCACTTTCCAAAAATATTATATTATGTATAGAGAGATATGATATCATATATGATCTGTATCAATATATGATCAGATATAGTCATATATGGATCCATATAGTCATATATACTAATATCTCATTCCATACACTGCGTTGCATAACTATTATTACAAATGATTTTTGCTATGGTAAAAATAAAACAGGCGACCCGAAGAAAAATCTTTCTGATCGAGAACGGCGTAAAATAATCAACTGTGCCAGCACCACAATGAAGGGTCTAAATCAGATAATCGATGAATGTAAGGTAAATGTGTTTAAATCAAACATAGTTAAATATGATCTTACAGGACTTCCAGAGAATTACTCGCCAAAAGTCGATGTCTGTGTCAAGGTTATTACCCCGCCACAAAACTGTTTGACTTGAATTTGTTAAAAGAAATTTACACACCAACTGGATAAAGGTAAGTCAATAATAGCTGTTGCTGGTAGGACTGTCTGAAGATAAATTTCTTTTAAATGTGATTTTTCTGACGAGAAAATGTTCAATCTTGATGGTCCAGATGGTTTTACCATTTATTAGGGAGACCTACGTAAGAAACCACGATATTTCTCAAAAAAAAATTTCGGAGGCCGACCCTTAATGGTTAGGGGCATTTTTTTTTTTTGGTTTTTATTGATGATTTGGCATTTACAAGCACCAGAATGAATTCTTCTGAGTATATTAGTATATTATAAGAGAAATTGGTGCCGTTTATTGAAAATAGCAACGAAGGAATGGCTATCATCAAAGAATATAAGAGTATTGGAATGGCACGCATGTTCACCGGAACAAAACCACATTGATAATATTTGGGGAGTATCAACCCGTCGAGTTTACGCAGAAAACCGTCAATATCAAAGCATTTTTCATCTAAAAGAAGCAGTGCGTGAGATCTACAACGGAAGAACTTCGAATAAATTAAAAAAGGAGTCCTAACACATTATTAAAACTGCTGCTCTAAAATATTTTTCTTAAATTTTTGTAAATTTTGATATATTTTGTTAGGTATATTTATAGTTATGAAACACTAATTAATTTTGTTATTCCTTTTTAAATAGCAAAATAAAAAATAAATGAATTGTTTTTTTTTTTTTTTTGTTAAATATAATTAGTTTTCCTTTGGTTTTACATTTATGCTGGTTAAACTCTTCTACTTTTTGTTTTAACTTACGGAATTGAGTGAAATTAATTTGTAGTTATAGTTTCGCAACGCAATGTATATGTAATGACACCAGCTTACTCTCTGCATTACGTTTAAACAAATAATAAGGACTTACTAATAACCCAGTAAAAAACGCTGCTTACATGCAAGCAGGTTTGTAAGGGAGTAAGCCAAAAAGATTCCCTTACAAACCTGCTTACATATGCTATGATTTTTATATGGCGAATACCCACTTGGAAGCATTACTTTTGCGCAAAATAAGCGCGGATTTCAGCGCTTATACAAAGCAGTGATTTTTGTTTGTTTATTTTTATACGAAAATTATTCGTTTCTTTTGCTGCTTCTCAGTATTATGTTATAGTAAGCACTTACATCAGCGTATTTGTTTTATCCTGCTTCTAAAAACACAAAAATTTTTTACTGGGAACTAGTTAATTTTACCATTATTTTAATACAAACAATAATGCGTTACCCATAAGTACTTATTTTTATCATTATTTTAAATACAAAGTATTGATCTAAAATTAAAAAAAAAATCAATTTTTAGACTCATAATTTTTTTACTTCTAGTAAGTGCATATATAACTACTTATTTTTAATTTTTTGTTAGCTGAAAAGTAATGACATTTTGTGAGAGCAAGTCATTTATGTTTTTAGCTATTAAGTATAACATGTCGAGATAGCACAGATGACAGAGTGGTTGACTGACAACCTGGAAACCTGGGTTCGAATCCCGTGTCTTAAAAAATAAAATGTTTCATTTTTTATTAAATTTTGTTTGTTTTTTAATTTATTTTAAGATACATTATTTCTGTCCATACTGGTAAGCATATAGGTAACCACATATTTTTCTATTTTCTGTAAGGTGAAAGTAATGAGATTTGTAATGACAATTGTACTTGCCATTACCAAATATGCCACTTGTATGAAAATGCTTTTCTACACTGGGGTTGCAATTTTTATTGATTTTGACCTCAGAAAATTCAAAGATTGTGACATATTCTGAGTTCAGTGTAACATTCTCGTTAAAAGTAAAAAAAAAAATGTCATTCCGTTAAACACTTTTTTCTCTAGATGCCTAAAACTAGTTCCTATATTAGTACTTTTAACACTACTGACTGATAAACATTTTATCTATTTAAGCACCTCTAATAGACATTTATTTTGAAATGTTATTTTGTCCATTAGTGTATGTAGTATATTATACTATATATTTCAATATTACAGCTATTAGTGCAGTTTATATATTAGTTAGAGAAGACTAGTGCAAGTTTATTTGGTTTAACTGGTTTTAATCGATTTAGTTTTTCATTTCAAGAGTGGTGCAACTTTTCCAAAGCAAAAATAGAAAGAAAAAATAATACAATTCCATTTACTACAACCATTCTAGTTTAAACGGTGTCCACATTAGATATTAACTTTGATATAATATGTGCGAGTGCGCCAGCAGAATAACGGAATTAAATTACTATCTACGTTCATATTAATGTTGAGGGTGGAAGACACGTATTTATATCATGTCTTCTCATACTTTTCTGTCTCACGTTGTGTAAAGAGGTCCGTTTATTCTTTCAATTTTCAACTATGTGATTCAAAAATAACTTCTAATTGATTTTTAACAATTAAACAATTTTTAATTTTTAATTTACTTTTTTTATTTTTACGGTTTTAACTTTTATTCATTTTTTTGTTTACAATCTTTTATGTATGTGTGTGTATATTTTGACAGCTCAGATATAGTACTAATAATAAAAGTAATGTGTGGTTTATATGTAATATTATTCTCTCTGCGATTGAATTGGAAGTTTGCTGGCAGAAAAATATCAAACTTAATATCCAGTGTGGACACCGTGTTATGCACATAAAGAGTGGTTTAAAACATTAACCCATCTTTTGTTAAACCAAAAACGAAATGCAGCAAAAATATATATAAACATATATATACATATGTATATAGACAAGTACCGTTGTCTCAAGACATGTTGCTGCGCTGAGGAGTAAAATAATAGAATGGAGGCATGCAGAAATGGGATTTATGCATTGGAAAAAACAAATTTAAATTTTAATTTAAAAAGGAGAGAAAAACGAAAAAAGGGTATTGAATATCCACCAGAGGTGTACCTTGCACATAACAAACAAGTTTTCAATTTATTTTTTGAGCAATGGTTATAATCATTAACTTCAAGCTCATATATTAGTTCTCATGTAGTGAGTAAACTAGTTTATATGAATGTTTGATGTTTGGCATGGGATTGTTACCGCTTTCAAAACGTGTTCTGATAATGGGAACCTAGAAAATTCCCGAAATAGATCTATCAACACATTCCTGAAAGGGTCAAATAATAAATTTGAAAACAAAAAATTCTATAGATTATTTGTGAGGACAATATTCTAATAAAGAAATATAGAGTATGTCCTCGAACTTGAATAATTTTCATTTTCATTGCACAATTAAAGGTCGAAAAAAACATAATTTTTATTTTTAATAAAAATTATATCAAACTTGTATTTAAATTAAATTGGATTTTTTTTTTCTTTTGGCAAAAGTCCAGGAAAACTATTAATTTTGAATATAATTAAGCAAAAAATATTACCAAATTTCAAAAAGGTGTAGGCGGGAACTGTTTTGAAAACAGCGAAAAACTAAAAATGCGTTTCTTTATATTTTGTTTTGGACTATACTTACGCCTAGGATAGGTAAAATTTTATAATTGCTTAAAATTATCAAAAGTTATAACCCTAGTGTATATATAACAGGTGCGGATGCAGGGGGAGAGGAACCGCCCCACCCTCCCCACAGCCAAAACAAATATATATGTATAGAAAAAGAAACAAGAGGAAAGGGAAAAAGAAAAGGTAAAAGATGGATGGAAAATTTTGTGAATACTTAAAATTTCAGAATATGTATACAATGGACATCAACAAGAGTTTTTCACAGGAATTCCCGGGATGGGATTTCCCGTGAATTCCCGACATTTTTCAGTCGCGAAGTCCCGGGAAATACTTCGGGAATTCCCGGCAACTTTTTTTTTGTAATTTTATTAATGAATATACTAATTTAGAAAGTAGAAATTCAAAATTGTATACACTGAAAAGATATTTGAACAATTCTCATATATTTGATGATGAAAATGTTAAAAATATACTTTAAAATTCCTGAAAGACTCTATTTCAATATGCAGAACTCATTTTTAAATGTATTTTTTTTTGCAGAAAATTAGTAAGATTAAATCTACACAAGCATTGATACACTAAAATAAAAAAGTCAGTAAAGTCAAAATTGAAACGATTAATTTTTTAATTTCAAATGCAAAATCTTTATATCAAATGAACTTTTTGCGATTCAATAAACAAAAAAATTTGCGGGGTTCACATTACCAACACAAAAAATTATCAACCTAAAATATCTAATTAAAGATTTGATTTGAATTTAATTTCTTTCTAAACAAATATTTAATTGAATCAATAAATATTTTTTATTGACTTTTAAATATATAAATACATATTTCATTTTAGACGCAATTATCATATTATTCTTTCATACACTGTATGCATAAATAGAAAATTTTCAGTATAAAATACCAAATACATTTGAAGTTAACAAACAAAACAAGCACACACACAAACAGACTCAACATTGCAAAAAACACACATACCAACGTATAGATCACACACTTTTTTTGTGAGTATCATATTTTGTTTTGTAGAAGTTATTTATAACTTTTTTTCCTTCGCCATTTTAATAAAAGGTTTAATTGATAGTATCATTGCCGTGATAGGTGCAAAATTAATTAAAATATTAATTGATTCAATAAATTTTTTAATTGAAACCCGTTTTTAGTTTTTTCTGTGAATAAAGATATTAATTAAAAAATGTACATAGCGGATAAGTCCCACATCTGACAAACAGCACACAATCGCATAGCAGTTAGAAACGATTGCGGACATAAAATATACAAAAAATGTATAAAAATTTCAAAATATCATTGATACAACTTAATTGAAAAACTCAAAGAAACACTTTTTGTTTAGATTATAAATTTATTTATAAAATTTGTTTCTATTTATTTTGCATTTTAGTGAATATTAATATTTTTAACTCCATAAATTAAATACACATTATTTGTCAATAATATTGTATTTTTAATGAAATTTACCAATCAACAACAGCTTTTGTAGGACAGACTTTGTATATTTAATAATTAAACAGAAAAATTGAAGCTGAAAATCTTTTGTTTATTTTCTAAATGGATTTTATTTTTATTTTTTTTCTGTTGTTTATTACAAAAATAATATTTTTTTTAACAAACAATTCAAGGATTGATACTATATGTTGATATGGTAAATAAATATTTGGGGGGGATTCATAATAAGCTTCGTATTTGGTGTAAAAGTACACAAGGAGTATTTGCTGGTACGGAAATTAACAGTTGTCCCTTTGTTTCTTCTTTAATTTTGCGTTTATTTCTTTCGAAAAACATTTCTAGAATATTTTATTATAAACAGTCAAAACTATTTTTTTTTTTTAATTTGTTTAAATGTTTGAAACTTTCAAATAACAATATAAAACTTTCCAGGGTTGACAAAACATTTATGACATTAATTTTATAAAAATACGATTTTTAAAATATATTCGATCGAGATTACATGAATCCGGCTATTGCAAAAGTGTATAAAATATAACATTTATAAAGCTAAATTAATATTTAAAAAAATTCTAAATATTACACGCCTCGTCGGAAGAAGCTCTAACCCAAAAATTCGAACACCAAAAATTGGTTTCTTAATAATGTTTTTGGGTTGTATAAGAAAATTTTTTTCATAAAAACCAAAATCTTCCATTGAGCACTTCTGCTTTAATTTTGCAAAAATTCAAATTTTCGAATTTTCTCGAGATACGCAAAAAAGAATTAAGATCAATATTATTCCAGAAGAAAAATACAATTTATATGGTGTACTTTAATATTAGTATTTCAATATTAAAGCTGTCAAAATATTAGAGTTTCCAATATCGAAAATATTGTAATTTTTGCATAAAAAATTTAGTCGAAGTGACTAACAAGAAAACTTGGATCTGTCGTTGGGAACAAAAAAATATTAGAAACGTATTTTTTTATGTGCGCAATCGTACATGTAAGGGTTAAAAGGGGGTAAAAATTACAAAAAACTTTTATGAAAACATTTTGAAAATTTAAGAAATTAAAGAACACGTGAAAAAAAAAAAATGTTGATACCCATGTCCATGATGCTGTGGGCCCAGGGCTAGCGTTTAGCCGTTTTTTTTGTAAAATTAACGCCCTTCGGGATAGAGATATCTCAGAAAGTAAGAGGAGCTTATCCAAGATTATGGTATCAGTCTCTTCTTTGGAAGATTTCTGGCAGATTAATGCATAAAACATCATCCAAGCCCGTGTTTAACGAGTTACTTTTTAATATCAAAATAGGGCTTTTTTTTGCCGTTTTTTGTAAAATTAACCCCCCTCGGGATAGAGATATCTCAGGAAGTAGGAGGAACTTATCTAAGATTATGGTATCAATCTCTTCTTTGGAAGATTCTCTAGCAGATTAATGCAAAAAACATCATCCAAGACCGCGTTTAACGGGTTAATTTTTAATATCAAAATAGGGCTTTTTTTGCCCCCCCCCCCCTCGGGATAGAGTTATCAGGGGTTATAAAATATATTCGGCAAAAGTCGTGGTAAAGCCGAACGATTATAAAAATTTAAAAAATTCCAGACAGCCCCTCGATAAAATTAAATATTTGTTTTTGGGTTTTTTTTTTAAATAACAAAAGTGTTCGGAAATACACGGTTTTACATACCAGTGGATGCGTCTTTAAAATACCTTTCATTTGATACCCAACTTGCCTTTAGTTTATTAACTTCTATAAGAAATATATTAAGAGGTTTACTCTCTTTAGACTTTTTTATTTCATATTTCGATAGTGTGATCTTTTTTCTACATACTGTGAAAATTTTGGCGAAAAATTCGCAGAAATAAAAAAGTTACAACTTGTTAAACAAACTCCTTGTAATATATTTTGATTGAGCTATATTTACTTTAAATGCCTTAAAAAAAAAAAGAAGCATATTGAAAATCTGTTGCCACTGTTCAGCGTTAACGTATAGAGCGATTTTTAATCCCGTTTTCTTTTTGTTTTGTACAGTACGAAAAAATGAAATCCCTAACAAATAGACATTATGGAGGCTCTAGCTTTTCTAAAACTTTGGGTTCTGATGAGATCTTTAGCCAGATCGAAATACTAGTATCAACCTAGCTAATAGGTTTGATTTGCTTTATTTTTGTAAATATACAGAGGTTGAAAGCTCGTTATAAATTGAAAATGACATTTGATTAATTTTTGAGTTTACTCTCGTACCATTTTAATGCAATTCAGAAATTTAAAAATCCGGTTAAGTTAGGGACTAAGAAATTTATTCGTGTGTAAAAAAAATATTGAATTTTATTCTCAGATGAGTATACATGGCTCCACGGTAGCACCCGATTAAGCCTTTTAAAAAAAGGGCATATAAGGAAATGGCCACCAGGGTTGCCATGTTGGTGATAATTTTAAATTATAATTTTTAGAACAATATCTAATATTGTATTTTTCTATCGCAAAAACAATTGTTTTAATAAAACATTTATTTATTTTTTTATAATTGTTTAAATATTGCTGTTTATATTGATTTCTAAAGAGAGTAGGGTAGAAGGGAGAGCTTTCGCCAGTTTGGCACATACACCACCACCTCTTATTTCCAAATTCAAGAGGGATATTATAAAAGCTTAAATAACAATTAAAGTTTTGATAATGTTGTAGACCTCCAAGTTTAAGGGATATACTATACAGGTAGTGTCGGACAGACTCATTTTTGTGTTTTTAGAGGCGTTCCAAAAATATATAAAAGTAAGTATATTCATTGATAACTTTTTCAATTGGTATATTAAAATATATATATTTTTGTATGATGTTCTGTTGACTTCAATAAAAAAATTCCGATGCAGTTTTTGCAAAAAGTTTGGTAAAAGTGGAAAAAAGTTGTGGCTGCACCTGGAGAAGATTCACCTTTCTGCAGCCCCAGCAGTTTCTTTGGCAATATTTCCAATTAAATAGTCACCAGTTATTTTAATTGCTACTACAATTTCTTTAATATATCGAATTCAATAAAAATTTTAGATGAATTAGCAACAATTTTTTAAATTTTGGCGATTTTTTTTTTATTTTTTTATGATTTTTTTTCCAAATTATGGCGAGTTTTTCCAATTTTTTTTTATTGTATTATTTCAATATCGGCATTTTTAAAGATTTTTATTAAATTTAGGCAATTTTTTAAATTTTGATTACTTTTTCAAAATTTTTTAGATTATTTAAATTTGGAAAAAATAAGTAAGTAGAAAAGTTAGTAAAACGTCTTATAAATCAAATATACTATTTTTCAGCAAATGTTTTGCTAAAATATTGTTTTCAGCTAAAGTTTTGGTAATACTTAGTCAGCACTTAACTGTTTTGAACTAACGTTTTACTAATATTATACTAATGTTTTACTAATTTATTTTGTGAAAATAATTTATATTAATTAAATTAAAGACAAAATAAAATATTTAAATTTAAATTTAATAAAGACTGAATGTGTATTTTTAAACTAAATGTTTATTAATGTAGTGTGGTCAAATTGCAAACAAATATACCTTCAGGTAGACAGACTAACGCGAAAGCCAAGGATACACATCTTTATGTTTCCTTTTTCTTATAGCAAAAATGTGTTGTATATGTCATATTTTGTTATTTTTTCGTTTCGTTTCTAGAATTATCTACGGCATTTATATTCTTAAAAAGATGTTTATACTTCGTTTGTTAGATCTAGATTGGAATATTCTTCATTTATTTGGAGTCCTAATGCTGCTCTTCATAGTGGTCGTATTGCGAGAATTCAAAGAAAGTTTGTCAAGTTTGCCCTACCATGTTTTAACTATCCGAATCATTTAAACATTCCTTCTTTTTCTAGCCCTACTTACGCAGATAAATGTGAGTTTATTTCTTTAAAAACTCTGGAAACTCGTCGTATTATTGCTAATTTAACTTTTTTACATGGTATTATTTGTGGTGTTATTGATTCTCCTGAGCTATTAGAGTTAATTTCAAAATATGTTCCACCAAGAAGTTTTGGAAATATAAGTAAATTTTTTCATATTGATATACACTCAACTGAATATGCATTAAATGAACCACTAAATAGATCTATGAGATTATTTAATATGTATTGTAATAAGTTAGACATAAGTGTTTCTCACTCCCAATTTAAAATTTTGTTTAATAATTTATTTTAAATATCTTAATTTTTATATGCTAGTATGTAAGGATATTGTATCCATAGACATAAATAAATAAATAAATTTTTTAGACAAGCATTGATGTAAGTAGTTGAAAATAATTTTATTTATGTTATATATAATTATTACTATACAACTATTTTCAGATAATACATTAATTCACGTAGTCAATTCTGTAGTATATATAAACATTTTTATATTTTGTAACGTATTGTAAATTATTTTTAAAAGAATCACAAAAAAGCTTTAGGATTTTCAACAAATAAATTAACTAAATTATAATTTTTCGAGTTTTTTTTCACTCTACTAATATTCAGCAAAAAAATTAGTTAACTTTTACCAATGACTTTTAAATCACCTATGTGTTAGCAAAACTTTTGCTGAATCTACAAATTTTGTTGGTGAAAATCAGCGAGCTGATTTGCTGACAGTAGCAATTTTTTGCAAGCACCTTCCTGACTAAAATTTTGTTGACTCAGCAAAATTGTTTGCTGAATTTACTAACTCTGTTTTGTGTGTACAAATAATTTGTTTGAAATTTAAAACAATATTCAATTGAGCTTTTAATAGATATTATTAAAACCTTAATTGCAAATAAAATCAATTAAATATTTACAAATTATTTTAATTCTTACTACAATTTCCTTAATAGAACCGAATTCGATTATTTTTTTAATTAAATTAACAATTATTTTAATTAAACTTTAATTTTAGATTTTTTTTTTGTGCAAGTAATATTTAATATATATTATTTTGGGTTTTAACTTTTGGGTTAAAACTTCTTCCGACGAGCAGTGATTAGTTTAGAATAAATAAGATTTAAAAGGGCTTTTTACGCACACCATCTCCTCCTCCCACACATACAGGAAATTGAAAAAATTTAAACAGATATTCCAACCATATGTTAGGAAATGATTAATTAATTTTCAAAGTCTTTTAATCAAATCATGTGTGAAGTGACATTATCATGATAATGTCATTTAAAGTTTCCATTTAAAGAATATTTTGTCAATCGTTTAATTGAGTTTTGTAACAAAAGCTAAATTTTTAAACTTTACATTAACAATTTTCCGCTATTAACATTAAATACAATTTAACATATAATTTTTTCATATATGTTGCTTTCCAAGTCAACTGCCCCGCTACAGGGAAAAGTATATAGCAGCAATGCCAACATAATAGACTAAGAAAAAATGGAACAACTTTTTAAATTTTTCCAAAAGTGGGCGAAGAAGGCATGGTTAAGTATTGACAAGTTTTGCGATCATTCTCAGTATATTTATTATTATTAGTAGTATAAAAGTACATTGTTTAATGGAGAATTTAAAAAGAATAAAACTAGTTCCAAATTTATAGAATTATGCAAAACTCAATTTATCTCAAAATAGGCCAAAATTTATATTTTTTTTTATTTATGAAAAAATGGTTACATGTTTTTTTATTGATCTGGAAAGTTTAATCGTGCAACTAGTATTAGTATTAAAGAAAATATTCGTGGAATATTGTTCTTCATATATATTTCCATAGTTCTGAAAGACAAAGGAGTGCAGGTTGCCACCCCTTAACTTTTTTGCCCAAAACTCATCATAAAATCATCGTATTGTTGTCATTTTTATCGGTTGGCTAGAGAAAACATCAATTCACAATCCTGAGCTAGAAATAATTTGAATTAGCAAAAAAAAAAATTATTGCAAATTTTAAAAAGTACATAAAATCGACCACTTAAAAAAAGGCTTGCGGTTTCCAGCCCCTAAAAAGTTGCAAGAATGTAGAAAAATGCAAGTAAAACACCTTATTTAGAAAATTTAAGAAAATTGTTAAATTTTATTTGCATTTGGTGGCTGCAAACATAACAATATTGTAAAAATCAGAATAAAAATTTTAATTTGTAAAATGGTATGGCCATCATCGGAATCACGGGCATATGCAACCACTGAAGCGAATATTGGCACATTTCGTGTAAACTTCTGTTTTGCATTCGTGACTGCTTGAACATCAAGCTCCTTCTCTTGACATCAAGCTCTTCTCTTGTTCTTCATTAAAACCCTACAGCCTAGGCAACGTGCAAGCCTTCAAAGGTGGCAAACCTTCATTCTGAAGGAGGTAGGCTAGTTGGTAGCGTGCTGGCTTATCAGTGCGGGGGTCGTGGGTTCGATTCCCACCAGAGGCACTGGTCTGTTTTCGCTACAAAGCGCCGAAGGCCATAGTAGCTAGTGCTCGGTTAGGGTAATAGCATATAATTTGTAATTATATGATTATTAATTAATAAAAAAAAAAAAAATAAAAAAAAAAAATTGAAAATTAAAGATATGGTTGGATTTCTGCTTGGATTATGTAAATTGCTTGGTTGGAAAACACTACCCTCTCATTATAACGGTAGTTGTTTACCATGCCCACATAAATACCGATATGAAAATTTTAAAGCTACGATTCCAATACTGACATGAGTTTTCCAGTATCGCAGGGTTTATTTCAAAATTTTACTCATTAAATTTTGTATATCTACAAAATACCATTATAAATCAGCGTTTCAGTATTTTAGAGTCATTTTAACCTTATTTCCAGATCAAACCGGTAAAATAGCGAAATAAAACTGATTATACAAGAAGATACACGTCTTTAATGGAAACCACCCATTTAAAAAAATTTGTAGAAAAATTGTACTTTAGTTAATTTATTTGCTGAAAATCATAAAACATATTTTAAAAATATTTTAATCTCTATAAACATTTAGTTTAGAAATACACATTTAATCTTTACTAAATTTAAATATTTTATTTTGTTTTTTATGTAATTAATAGACAATTACTTTCCCAAGCCGGTCTTACAATAGTTGTACTTTTTAGTATAATTTTCCTCGTCACTACTACATCTTGACATGCCGCTAAATCTATCAAATTTAAAAAAAAAAAATTTTTTTTAGCAAAATAAATTAGTAAAATATTAGTAAAACATTAGTTCAAAACAGTTAAGTGCTGAATAAGCATAACTAAAATTTTAGCTGAAAACAAAATTTTAGTAAAATATTGCTGAAAAATAGTATACCTGATTTACAAGACGTATTACTAACTTATTTTTTCGAGTGTATGTAAAAAAAATATATATGAAGGCCAATATTCAACGAATATTTTCTCCAAAACTAATATGACTTACACGATAAAAACTTTCCAGATCGATAGAAAAACATCTAAACATTTTGGACGATTTTAAGTTAAATTGATTATTATTACTCTTAATATTTGGAACTAGTTTTGAATTTTTTGAAAAAATTAAATTTTTTTCAAATTCTCCATACAAAATATATTGGCAAAGTCAAATATCTAGCATTTTCCAAATTAAGTTAAGTAATAATAAATATTATAATAAAAATAATCGCAAAATTTGTCTATATATAACCACGCCTACTTCGCCCATTTTTTGATAAAACTTTTAAAAGTTGTTCCATTTCTTCTTAGTTTCTTATAGGAGAACAATAAATACTGTTAGTTGGGCTTTGCTGCGATATATATTTTTTTTTTGCTGGACATTTGGCTTGGAAATCAACATATGTATGCTGAAAATTTTTGCTGGAAATTGATTTTAAGTTTTTTGACCTTTTCATTTTGGTAGTATTTTTTTTGTAAAGTATTGAGAGACACGACTTAATCATTCGTGCATTACATGGCATATTATAATGGCCATAAAAACAAAACAAAAAAGCGGAGGGAATAATATAAAGAACCCTAAATGGTTTATTGTTAAAGGCACTCCCGTTTTACAATACACCAAAGACAGACAGACTCTATTAACCAAATGGAAATGGCATCGAATTATTGTTGACTAAATCATATAAAACTAGTCATTAGACTTCCTCCAAAACATGTTTTACACAAGAAAAATTAAAGGGCAGACAAAATTATTGCTAAAACTATTTCGTAAGATTCTACTAAAGTTTCAAACTATAGAAAATTTAATTAGATTTACTTATGAGGCTATTACAGTTTAATGACTTGAAATTACAAACCCGATTCGAAAATATAAATCTCCCTATAATGATCCTAGCAGAAGAAACTATACTAATAAACAGAACAATTTTAAAAACTCATACACAGAGAGAATTTTTATGGACAAAAAATAAATGAAAATTTTCAGTAAACTAAAGAAACTTCACAAAGTGGACGAGAAATTTCTTAAAATTCATTAATGAAATTCGTTTGTTAATGAAACTTTTTCACTAAAATGATATTTTTCATAAAATATTATGAAAACTTGCATTAGTTTAATGAAAAGTTTCAATGGTCAAGCTCCAGTGTAACTTCATTGCTTCTATGCAAAAATTGATTACTATTATGCAGAGAAAGCTACTAAAAATTAGATAAAAATGACGTTGTAGAAAACTGCTAAACACAGAAAAAATAAAATCTAGTTTCAATTAAAATATTTGTTAATTTAATTAAAAGCTTAATTGAATTCGTTACTATTAAAGAAAATTTTATTATTTTATTTTATTATAATAATTTGTTATTGATTTAGTTTCAATTAAGATTTTCATCATATCTATGTAATTGAATATTGTTTTTAATTTCAAATAAATTTTTAGCACAAAAATCACCAAAAATGAAAAATCGCTAATAAAGTGCAGTTTGGTTATAACGAACTCCTAGGGACTGGACCATTTAGTTCGTTGTTCACGAAGTTCGCTATATACGTGGTTATTATTTTCTAAAAATTTTTAAAATTTCAGTATTTTCTCTTAAATAAAAAATAATGTAGAAAAGTTGCCATTTACAGTTTTAAAAACGTTGAAATGCAAATCGTGTTATATCTCATTATAAAAACAAAGGGACGCGTACCAGTTTCAAAATGAAAAGTTCATATTATGACCTTTATGATAATAAATATGATCCTAACATATCGTGGTATAATCGCTGCGCCTAATAATATGATAATTAAGAATCATTTATGATCAATAGAACTAAACTATAATAATTACTTGTTCACAATCATAATATGATGATCTTAACACACATTATTCTCTCTTTGTAGTACCTGATTTGTATATTAGAGACGATACTGTTATATTTATTATGATTTCATAATTTTTTTCCTAATTTTGTGAGTACGGTCAGTTTTAGTAAATGAATTTATTACTTGGTACACACAGAAAAAATATGTTAAAGAGCATCATATTATGGTTACCAATATCGATTTTATCATATCATTATGATAATAAATATGATACTAAATATGATTGATTTTATCATATTATGTTCCTTTTAATCAAAAATATGATCCTAACTAATCATAATATAAATATTATTTTAATTCAGAATCATATTATGATCATTAGAACTGAATTATAAAAATATATCATAATACACTGCTTTTTAACCATATTTTTTCTTTATTTGTAATTTATCATTTATATAATAAAGACTATAATGTCAGTTACCAAATTTAAATATAATATGAGTAAAAGAAATTTTGTTCGTAAAATTTTAGTAACTTTAATTATTATAACTTTTCCATCCATGAAATTAAAATTCCTCTTCAGGTTATTTAAATATTACATACTTATGAGAAAATAATTGATTTCAATTGTAATTTTTTTTTCTTGATTTAATAAGTATTTCGCAAAAACCACACGCATATACGGAACTTAAATGCATAAATATTTATTTGTATATCTGGATAATAGTAATAATGACGATCATGATGTAGGCAAAAATATCAAATATCATGTTGGTATGATTATGCAAAAAAAAAGTAACTATATTTACATAAATCAGATGTAACAGACA
>CM037854.1:48002121-48548930 GCA_021234595.1 Delia radicum
GTTCTGCGTGTGTCACAGGATCGGTCCCTTCGTGCCAGAGACCGGTCCTCTGCTAAGCCCTACCCTATGTAAACAACTGGCAACTTTAACATTGGCTTGTCATAGGAGGGGGGTAATTTGTCCTGCTTTAAACCATATATTGGCATGCCGCAGGACTAACCAAAGATGGGCATACCACAAGACTGTCGCAAAAGGGCCATGTCGTATAAAATAAACGAAAACTAAAAAGCTTCCAATGGGTAAAATTCTGGCCAACTGGCTTTTTCTTGTTAATTAGCATTCTGGTTAAGTGGTATGTCCTCCCTTTACCAGTCACAGGATTGGTAATTTTAGGACAATTGACAATGCTTACCCACTTCAGTATTAAATTATACCAGTCCAGTGATAAGTCCTTCTTTAAACCTGTCAGTTTTAGGTCAACTGACTCCTAATTCCCCATAGGGTAGCTTAACCTAAGTTAGCATTATAGTTAAAACGATTATGAATGGTGATAATGAAAAGTTGAATAACTTTCACAATTTTCATCAGATTTGAAAAATGAACACCATGTTTTGTTAAGAACTAAATTTGCTTTATAAGTTGGTATAAATTTTTATAAGCTTTCATATTAAAATAAGCAATGAAAAGCTACTAAAATCAAAAAAGTTTATAATTTTCGTTTTTTTTGTAGATATTCTTAACAAAACAATACTCATAACAATACTTATAACAATAATGCACGTCATTTTAAAGCGTAATCAGTTTTCTTTCCAAACCCGTTAAAAAATTTAAATCGGAAGAAAAATTGATTGAGTTACAGGTCGATAAGTTGACGAACATCACTGAAAACGGGTTTTTAGAATAACTTCTGAATTTGAGGGTGTTTCTGAAATTTTTTGACACAATTGTAATGTACTCAACAGGACATATAACCCACGCTGTACCACCGTGTTATTATTAATTTTCCATTGGTTTTACATTTATACCATCTAAACTCTTCTACTATTTTTTAACGGAATTTAGTGAAACTGATTGTAACTATAGTTTTGCAACGCAGTGTATAGCAAGTTTTTAATATTTTTTTTTCTAAAATTCATTTCATAATGTCTATGTGGTGTTCCAACTATTGTTAATACATGTGTAGGCAGAGATTTAAAGGAGTTTATAATAACAATTAGGGTTTAATTCGGGTTTTTCCAAATATAAAAGATTTCATTTTAAAAGAATGATTTTGATTAAATTAATGTGATATTTAAATATAGCTATGGTACACTAAAGTTCATAACTTTTAAATCCTCAGACAATTTTGTTTAAAATATGCCCAAACTATTCATCAGTTCAATATAGCCGAGATTTTTGTAAACAAACTCCTGTTTTTTAATTAGGTTTTATCCCAAAAAGGAGCTTTTGGTGTATCTCTTAAACTAGCAAAGCTAGAATGTCGCAATTTGGCAAGCATATTAATTTAAAGACCAGAACAAAACAATTTTAGACCAGTGTTATATTAACGTAATATAGACAGTCGCAATTAATTTTTAATTAATATGCATTTGACAAATTTAATTTAGAAATGTTGAGGTTAAGAAGAAGAATAAACATTTTTCTCTAAAAACTATAAACACTATTAATTTTTAAATCAGACTAGACTAGTTTCTGCCTTTTTTATGGACAGGCTCATCAGTGATTTTCCATTTAAATTGTATTATTATTTGTGTCTTATAATTGTCAGATTGTCTCTATATGATAAATTTTTCAACAACCTGCGGCTGTAAGAATCAAACCTGCGCTCATCTTACATTACAAACGTAACAACACCAAGTCATGACCGTTTAGCGATCACGCCCAAGTATGGCCTCGCATCTAATGCAGCTAAATTACAGTTTTCTTTCCTATTAGCTTTTCTGTAATTGTATATTATACTCAGAAGTGACCAACACTAACAACACAAATATTCTATTTTTAGATTTTTTGTTTATTTTTCTAATCTTCTCCGTCTCTATTTCACAATGTTACCAGATTGACGTATGGTTTTTACGTTCAAGGTTGACAACTTTTGCGTTTTAAGTTGAGACATCGCCACAGGGCAAATTTTATAATGTATTTTAGTTTTATATAGACAGTCGCAATTAATTTTTAATAATTATCCATTTGACAAATTTAATTTAGAAATGTTGAGGTTAAGAAGAAGAATAAACTTTTTTTTTTAAAATTAGAAACACTAGTAATTTTTAAATCGGACTAGACTAGTTTATTCAAATGTTTTAGCGGTAAAAAAAGGCTGAGAATTTTCAAAAATTCGATTTTTGAACCCATTTTTTTGGGGAGGGGACATATATGTTAACGTTTTTTCTTTATAATTTGAGGACCTTAACAAAATAGAAATATATCCAAAAATAAAAAGTCGGTAGTGAAAGGGTTAAAAAGTTGTTAATCAATAAAATATTGCATTTTAGTAAAGACAACTTAATAAATTTTTACTAGGTTACCCTTAAGTGAAAATATGTGCACCATTTTTCTCAGCTAAAAATGCTTTTTGATTGTGTGTCATAAAAAAATACTTTATGAGTTAAAAAAAAAGTATCCGACCTCTCTAAATGGTGTATTTTAAAAACGTGAATTTTTTTAATATTTTAGAATCGAATAGCGAATTCAAATTTCATATAAATACAACAAAATGAGTCAAAGTTCTGTGATACTACAGTCAGCTTAACCCGTGATTTTCTGTGTACTGTGTTGTTAATATTTATTTAATTATTTAGTTAAAATTCTGTGTAGTGATGTCCAGTTTTTATTTACAATTAAATTTTACATATTATATTTTCTGACTATGTAACAAAAAATCATTTTATAACTTTACGCTCCTGAAGAAGTTTGAATAAAGCAAACGAAACGTTGAGCAAAAACCTGATAAATTGATATTTATTTACAATAAATAAGATTATTGACCAAAATAGCCCGTAAGGAAACCCCTTTTTAAAATCTAATTTAAATATTAACATTGGTGACATTAAATCAGCGTTTTGGCCGTCGCTCGCATGTGGAAGGAGTTTGAATTTAAAAAAAAATTATAACACTATTTTTTTATTGATGAAAAAACATTTTATAAAGTGATGTTACCCCAAAAACAAAAAAATTTATACTTTTCTGCTAAACTCTATTCTACATGTCTGCAAAGCTTGGTATGTCCTTAACAAACACATATTTTGAAACCTTCGAACAAGCACATATGCCTGGCCAGACCCCTATACGTTTTCATGCATTTGTATGGCAAAAAGGGTACCGTAACTTTGAATTGAATGAAGTATGCTCGTATATTATTTTGGTAAAAATGTAAAAAAAATTTTATTCATTTTGTGGAATGCATAAAAAACAAGTATAATCAACTTTAGAATGTTGTTGGCACACAGGATTAGTGCATTTGGTGCAGTAAAAACGGGTCTTCCTACGCAGCTTTTCGTCTTGCGTGAGACAAATTCTGAAATATTTTCTGGAATTTAGTGTACTAGAGCCGCTTTGTTGGTTAGGCAGCATATTCAACGGCCTTCCAAAGAAAGATTCAATGGCCAAACGGGTTAAATGTTGTCCCAAAATATGGTTGTTATTGTATAGGGGTCTGGCCAGGCATATGTGTTTGTTCGAGGGGGGACTTTTTCTTTTGCAGTTTTCGTCGTGTTGGAACGATATTTTTGAATTTTTATTTTAGGCGGCTACCGGGAAATACAGGTATCTACCTAAACTAGAAGTATGTTTAATTAACGCTCAAAAATGAAATATGCCTGGCCAGAACCATGTGTTTGTCCAAGGGTTAATGAATTAAAATTTTAAACCAATTTTTTTATATAATCTTGAAAAAAAAACGTGTGTTACATTTATTGCAATAACTTTTGTACCTGTCGACAAATTTTGTTTATTTTATACTTTAAACTTTTTGAAATATTAACAGACATTATTACTAAATTCTACTTCCAAACTTCATTCACTAAGAAAGTTATAGCGGTTTTTTATATCAGTTTAATTTTTGATGTTTCCAAAATAATTTACTCTTTCGAGTTCTGTTTTTTGTATAAGTGTTTGTTAGTATCTATGTTTATCATCTATAGTTTATGTTTACGGTACTTGGGCCAATTACCCATTTTTTTTTTTTTTTTGCTTTACTACAGTATTTTTTTTTGTGTGATTTTTTTTTTTCTGCAATATCATTAGTTGTACTTGTTGTAGAATACACCAACTCCAAGAACTTTAAAAAGTTTTTTCATTTATTATATTTTTTTTTATATTTTGATTAGACAGTTTTACAGACATTATTTAACTTTGATTATTTGGGTTGATGTTTTATAGATTTTTTTCATTATTAATTTTATTTTTTTGTGCTGCTGCTGTTAACGTTACCTTTAGTGCCATATCATCTTTAAGAGTAGCTTTTTCTTTAAAAGTTTGCCTTCTTTAAGCCGTGGCATCATTACAAGTGTACTTAATGTTTTGTAGTTTGATCAAGTGTTTTGGGAATTGAACCAACCAACCAACCAACCATTGTATTGTTGTATATTGTGTGTAACTTAACAATGACTACAATATGATCAAGATTTGTGATTTTTTTTTCTGTAAATTTTTTTGGTTAACTTTCTTCTTAGGAGGTGGTAAGATTGTCTTGTTTAACTTCTTCTTAGAAGTTTCTACATATTTTTCTTTACAACTAATCCTATATTAGATTTCATGATCACGTTTTAAATATTTTCACGAAAATATCATTACGAAAAATATGAATTCTTTTGATTCTGTTATTTTAAAATACAAAAACAATTGATTATCTATGGCAAAATTATTGAAGACAATGTATGGAATTAATCGCATATGAACAAGGAAAAACTGTTCGTTAATGTTAAACTATTTTCATGTGTATAATTTTTAATCAAGCAGAACTTCTGTAAATAAAATGGAAAATTTCAAGAAATTATTGAAAAAAAAATATATTTATTTTGCGTATTACATAGGCTGACAAATTTTATTTTAAAATTTATAATTTTAAAATTTATAATCCCCAAAAAAGGAAACCTGTCGGAATGTAGGAACTGGAGGGGCATCACCATCCTTAGTGCAGTTAATAAAGTAATAGCCCAGATAATGAACAAGAGAATATCCGACACTGTACTTGGGGACCTTAGACCCGAACAAGCTGGCTTCCGGCCACAAAAGTCTTGTGTAGACCACATCAATAGTCTACGTATAATTTTAGAACAATCCATAGAACTTCGCTCACCGCTTTACCTGGTATTTATCGACTTTGAAAAAGCTTCGATACAATAGATCAAGACGCTATAAGGGGCGCTCTTGCCTGCAAAGGGGTTCCTCCTAAAATCATAAGCCTTACCCAGTCTTTATACTGTGATGTTAAATGCCGTGTTGTCCACAATAATGCTCTGAGTAGCAGTTTTAATGTCGTGGCTGGCGTCCGCCAGAGCTGTGTGTTATCACCCTTGCTTTTTAACATCGTTCTAGATGTTCTTGCTGGGGTCTCAACCAACAACTCGAGAGCATTGAGTACGCAGACGATATCTGCTTACTTTCCCACAGCTATAAAAATATGAAATCGAAGCTAAAGTGCCTCGAAACAGAGGCAGCAAAAGCTGGCCTAAAAATAAACATTGGCAACAGTAAAGTAATGCGCTGCAATACCGTGAGCAGTAACAAATTTCGCATAGGAAATATTGAATTTGAAGAGGTCACGTCATTTTGATACCTGGGTAGCATTTTAACAAATACAGGTGGTTCCAGCAAGGATGTTGCGTATCGAATATCTAAAGCCAACCAAGCATTCGGTACCCTCCGGTCGATATGGAAATCTTCTGCATTATACAGATACACTAAGATAATCATCTTTACACGAGATGTTTGTTAATCGATGCCTCCGAAGAATCCTAAAAGTTTTTTTTGGCCTATCACCATATCCAATGCAGAACTTTGGAGACAAACAAACCAGCGGGCAATCCATATTGAAATAATGAATCGCAAATGGCGTTGGATTGGTCATACGCTGCGCAGACCTCCAGGTGACGTTGTTAAATCGTCATTGAGTGGAACCCACAGGGTAGCACGAGAAGAGTAGGCAGACCGTCTCACACATGGCGCCGTCAACTGAATATAGAAGTCATATCTACTGATCAAAGCTGGGGTGAAGTGAAGAGAATATCATCCAACCGG
Organism: Delia radicum; assembly: GCA_021234595.1. Classification (NCBI taxonomy): domain Eukaryota; kingdom Metazoa; phylum Arthropoda; class Insecta; order Diptera; family Anthomyiidae; genus Delia; species Delia radicum. The sequence continues at coordinate 48,008,299 of CM037854.1, forward strand.
TCCGAATGGAATAAATTCGTTGTGGCCCTAATAATATAATGCGATAATGTGATAAATCGTTCAAATGATTCAAATGTTAAGAACTAATAATTACAGAGTTTACAACTTGCACTTTAGCATGTAAAACTGTGAATTCCTTTAATGTGTTTCTTCCATTTTGTAAACTGTGCACGAGGGTTTATATATATCAATTTGTCATTCTGTTTTGTGAAACTCATAAAGAAATTTTGGGGCTTCAGAAAACTATAGCATGAATAGCGAAGTCATTGCCAGTCTGTTCTTCTCTCTGTTGAAACGCTAAATACTCCGCCAAAATAAAAGCCGGTTGGCCAAGTTTTATTAAAATTTATTGTTGATATTATAAGCAGTTTGTTATTGAAAATGAGCCAAATCTGTTGACGTGATCAAAAGCTATAAGTGCACCTGTAAAGTCAGCTCAAAAATGTTCATACAATTTGGTTTATATGCAACACTGAAATTAGTTGTCATTAATTAAAAGATATTTTTCTTTTGCATTGTGAAAAAAATTCATTAGTTTACTGAAAAATGTCATTATATTTTGTCCAGTAAAATTTTCTATGTGTACATACAATTTTTAATTTGTAGTCTTTTCAGTCATGACGTCATAGTATGTATAAGTAATACCTAAGGTAAGGAATTTCATCTAACTAAAAACGAAAAATACGCGCTTATAAATCAAAGTTAAAAATGCAAAATATGCACTAAAAACATGAAAAATATGCTCTTAAAACAAAAATCAAAGCTTAAAAACATAAAAAATATAGAAAACAAATTTTATTTGGCATCAATTTGTTCAGTAGAAACCGAATCTAACAAATCTAAAATATAAGTTAAATCAAAATATAAAAATGTAGTAATTTTTTGCTCTTTTTGAACAAATAAAAAAATAATTAAAATATAGTGACATTGTGCACAAATATTCATTAAAAACCACAAAATATACAGAAAAAATATGCACTTTCCAAAAATATTATATTATGTATAGAGAGATATGATATCATATATGATCTGTATCAATATATGATCATATATGGATCCATATAGTTATATATATATACTAATATCTCATTCCATACACTGCGTTACATAACTATTATTACAAATGATTTTTGCTATGGTAAAAATAAAACAGGCGGCCCGAAGAAAAATCTTTCTGATCGGCAACGGCGTAAAATAATCAACTGTGCCAGCACCACAATGAAGAGTCTAAATCAGATAATCGATGAATGTAAGGTAAATGTGTTGAAATCAAACATAGTTAAGTAGGATCTTACAGGACTTCCAGAGAATTACTCGCCAAAAGTCGATGTCTGTGCCAAGGTTATTACCCCGCCACAAAACTGCTTGACTTGAATTTGTTAAAAGAAATTAACACACCAACTGGAGAAAGGTAAGTCAATAATCGCTGTTGCTGGTAGGACTGTCTGAAGATAAATTTCTTTTAAATGTGATTTTTTCTGATGAGAAAAACTTCAATATTGATGGACCAGATGGCTTTAACATCTATTAGAGATAATTACGTAAGGAACCATGATATTTCTTAAAAAAGACCCCATTTCTTGGCCATATGGGGTCTTTTTTTTAAATCCTCGTTAAATCGGTCCAACAAGTTGACATAATATTCGCCGTTTATTGTTTTTTCCCTTTTGAAGGTAATCGATGTGGATTAACCCGCGTGCATCAGAAAAAAAGGGCTGCCATCACCTTATTGGCCATGATTACGTTTATGGTCAATTGAGGGCAAACGCGGCACACATTTGCAGACAGCTTTCTTAAACCCAACTGATCATTTAAAATCGAAACCACACTGCCATATGAAATGCCTATGGTATCAACAATCTCACATACTTTTACTCTTCGATCGGCCAACACCATATCGTGGATTTTTTCGGCATTTTCGACATTTTTTTTCGCAAAAAATAATGTTTAATGAATACTCGAAATTCACTTTTTTCCATTTTAAAAAAAAATCCACGAAGTTGTATGTTTTGAACAGCTGTTAAACGCAAAGTAAGTGACGGAACTTGCTCAAAATTTGACAGCAGTCTATTAACATGTGGTACTGGATGGTTGCATTTCATATAACTACGATGGAAGTTCGAAAAGTCACGGACTTATTAATCCGCTCTCGTAATAAGTTAAGTGTATTTATAGTTATGAAACACTAATTAATTTTGTTATTCCTTTTTAAATAGTAAAATAAAAGATGAATGAATTGTTTTTTTGTTATACTTTTTTTTAACTTACGAAATTTAGTGAAATTGATGTGTAGTTATAGTTTCGCAACACATTGTATATGCTCAGATATGATTATTTATAAAAAGATATAATTATATATGAAACCTTTTACACGGTCCAGTGTATAAACGGTAATGACATGTCATTAATTTTCTCACTACCAGTAATGACACCAGCTTACTCTCTGCATTACGTTTAAACAAATAATAAGGACTTACTAATACCTATTTAATTTTACCATTATTTTAATATTATTTTAAATACAAAGTATTGATCTAAAATTAAAAAAAAAAAATCAATTTTTAGACTCATAATTTTTTTACTTCTAGTAAGTACATATGTAACTACTTATTTTTGATTTTTTGTTAGCTGAAAAGTAATGACATTTTGTGAGAGCAAGTCATTTATGTTTTTAGCTATTAAATATAACATGTCGAGATAGCACAGATGGCAGAGTGGTTGACTGACAACCTGGAAACCCGGGTTCGAATCCCGTGTTTTAAAAAATAAAATTTTTCATTTTTTATTAAATTTTGTTTGTTTTTAAATTTATTTTAAGATACATTATTTCTGTCCATACTGGTAAGCATATAGGTAACCACATATTTTTCTATTTTCTGTAAGGTGTTTAGTAATGATATTTCGATAGTTTTCGCGACATACCCATATAAAAGTAATGAGATTTGTAATGACAATTGTACTTGCCATTACCAAATATGCCACTTATATGGTAATGCTTTTCTACACTGGGGGTTACAATTTTTATTGATTTTGACCTCAGAAAATTCAAAGATTGTGACATATTCTGAGTTCAGTGTAACATTCTCGTTAAAAGTAAAAAAAAAAAAAATGTCATTCCGTTAAACACTTTTTTTCTCTAGGTGCCTAAAACTAGTTCCTATATTAGTACTTTTAACACTACTGACTGATAAACATTTTATCTATGTATTTAAGCACCTCTAATAGACATTTATTTTGAAATGTTATTTTGTCCATTAGTGTATGTAGTATATCATACTATATATTTCATTATTACAGCTATTAGTGCAGTTTATATATTAGTTAGAGAAGACTAGTGCAAGTTTATTTGGTTTAACTGGTTTTAATCGATTTAGTTTTTCATTTCAAGAGTGGTGCAACTTTTCCAAAGCAAAAATTGAAAGAAAAAAATAATACAATTCCATTTACTACAACCATTCTAGTTTACACGGCGTCCACATTAGATATTAACTGGGATATAATATGTGCGAGAGCGCCAACAGAATAACGGAATTAAATTACTATCTACGTTAATATTAATGTTATCATGTCTTCTCATACTTTTCTGTCTCACGTTGAGTAAAGAGGTCCGTTTATTCTTTCAACTATGTGATTCAAAAATAACTTTAAATTGATTTTTAACAATTAAACAATTTTTAATATACTTTTTCTTCTTGTATTTTTTATTTTTCAGGGGTTTAATTTGAATTAATTTTTTTGTTTACAATCTTTTATTTATGTGTGTGTATATTTTGACAGCTCATATCATGACATTGTTGTTTAGAGATTTATCATGACAACTCTCTATTGATATTAGATATAGTACTAACAATAAAAGTAATGTGTGGTTTATACGTAATATTATTCTCTCTGCGATTGAATTGGAAGTTTGCTGGCAGAAAAATATCAAACTTAATATCCAGTGTAGACACCGTGTTATGCACATAAAGAGTGGTTTAAAACATTAACCCATCTTTTGTTAAACCAAAAACGAAACGCAGCAAAAAATATATGTATATAGACAAGTACCGTTGTCTTAAGACATGTTGCTGCGCTGAGGAGTAAAATAATAGAATGGAGGCATGCAGAAATGGGATTTATGCATTGGAAAAAAAAAAAATTTAAATTTAAAAAGGAGAGAAAAACAAAAAAACGTGTATTGAATATCCACCAGAGGTGGACCTTGCATATAACAAACAAGTTTTCTAAATATATTTTTATCAATGGTTATAATATTTAACTTCAAGCTCATATATTAGTTCTCATGTAGTGAGTAAACTAGTTTATATGAATGTTTGATGTTTGGCATGGGATTGTTACCGCTTTCAAAACATGTTCTGATGATAGGAACCTAGAAATTCCCGAAATAGATCTATCAACACATTCCTGAAAGGGTCAAATAATAAATTTGAAAACAAACAACTCTATAGATTATTTGTTAGGACAATATCCTAATAAAGAAATATAGAGTATGGCCTCGAACTTGAATAATTTTCATTTTCATTGCACAATTAAAGGTCGAAAAAAACATAATTTTTATTTTTAATAAAAATTATATCAAACTTGTATTTAAATTAAATTGGATTGTTTTTTTTTTGGCAAAAGTCCAGGAAAACTATTAGTTTTGAATTTAATTAAGCAAAAAATATTACCAATGTTCAAAAAGGTGTAGGCGGGAATTGGTTTGAAAACAGCGAAAAACTAAAAATGCGTTTCTTTATATTTTGTTACGGACTATACTTACGCCTAGGATAGGTAAAATTTTATAATTGCTTAAAATTATCAAAAGTTATAACCATAGTGTGTATGTAACAGGCGCTGATGCAGGGGGGAAAGGAACCGCCCCCCTCCCTATATATAGAAAACTAAACAAGAGGAAGGGGAAAAAGGAAAAGGTAAAATATGGAAGGAAAAAGGGAAATTCGTCAACTTTTTTTTTGTAATGTTATTAATGAATATACTAATTTAGAAAGTAGAAATTCAACATTGTATACACTGAAAAGATATTTGAACAATCCTGATAAATTTAATGACGAAAATGTGCAATATATGCTTTAAAATTCCTTAAAAACTCTATTTCATAATGCAGAACTCATTTTTAAATGTATTTTTTTTTGCAGAAAATTATTAAGAATAAATCTACACTACACTCAAAAAAAAAAATTTGTGAAGTCAGCAAAAAATTTTGCTGAGTCAGCAAAATTTTAGTCAGGAGGGTGCTTGCAAAAAAATTGCTAATGTCAGCAAAATGTTTTGCTGAAAATGAGCGAGCTGATTTTTAGCAACAAAGTTAGTAGATTCAGCAAAAGTTTTGCTAACACTTAGTAGATTAGAAATACAAAAGCCTTGCTAAAAATTAATAAATTTTTTGCTGAATTTTAGTAGACTAAAAAAAAAACGCAAAAAATTTGTAGAAAAATTGTAATTTAGTTAATTTATTTGCTTAAAATCATAAAACATATTTTGTGATTCTTTTAAAAATAACTGACAATAATTTCGAAATATAAAAATTTTCATTTTCCCACTTTGACGACATGAATTAATTTAATATCTGAAAATATATAGAAATAAATATATATAACATAACAAAAATTTTCTTTCAACTACTTACATCAATGGTTGTCTAAATGATGCTATCTTTTAAAGGACGCAACTGCCGAAGATTAATTATCTTCGGCAGAAACGAAACGAAAAAATAAACAAAAATAAACGAAACGAAAAAAACAACGCTTTTTTTGCAATACGAAAAAGGAACCATAAAAATCTGCCTAAGATGTGTGTCTTTGTATTTCGCTTTACTCTGTCTACATGTCTGTATATGTTTGTTTCCAATTTGACCACACTAGATTATAAATCTATAAACATTTTGTTTAGAAATACATATTAAATTTAAATATTTTATTTTGTCTTTTATTTAATTAATAGACAATTATTTTCACAAGCCGGTGACAACGCAAAATTTAAGTTGTTTTAATCCTCAACTTTGTTTTATGTATGAAAAACAGATACAAAAGTCTTCCATGGTTGATTTTTTATATGTCTTATTAGAGTTGTACTTTTTAGTATCATTTTCCTCTCCTCTACTACATCTTGACATGCCGCGACCTCTGCTTCATTCTGCATATATCTTTCAATCTGGTTGTCGTCCACACTATTATTAGCACAATTTTTTTTAGCAAAATTAATTAGTAAAGCATTAGTATAAAACAGTTAAGTGCTGAATAAGTATAACAAAAATTTTAGCTGAAAACACGATTTTAGCAAAAAAATTGCTAAAAAATGGTATACCTGATTTACAAGACTTTTTACTAACTTTTCTACTAACTTATTTTTTTGAATGTAGCAATGATACACTTAAATAAAAAAGTCAGTAAAGTCAAAATTAAAACGATTATTTTTTTAATTTCAAATGCAAAATCTTTATATCAAATGAACTTTAATATTACCAATGAAGATATTAATTCCAAAAGTCCCATATCTGCCAAACAGCATACAATCGCATAGCAGTTAGAAACGATTGCGGACATAAAATATACAAAAAATGTATAAAAATTTCAAAATATCATTGATACAACTTAATTGAAAAACTCAAAGAAACACTTTTTGTTTAGATTATAAATTTATTTATAAAATTTGTTTCTATTTATTTAGCATTTTAGTGAATATTAATATTTTTAACTCCATAAATTAAATACACATTATTTGTCAATAATATTGTATTTTTAATGAAATTTACCAATCAACAACAGCTTTTGTAGGACAGACTTTGTATATTTAATAATTAAACAGAAAAATTGAAGCTGAAAATCTTTTGTTTATTTTCTAAATGGATTTTATTTTTATTTTTTTTCTGTTGTTTATTACAAAAATAATATTTTTTTAACAAACAATTCAAGGATTGATACTATATGTTGATATGGTAAATAAATATTTGGGGGGGATTCATAATAAGCTTCGTATTTGGTGTATAAGTACACAAAGCGTATTTGCTGGTACGGAAATTAACAGTTGTCCCTTTGTTTCTTCTTTAATTTTGCGTTTATTTCTTTCGAAAAACATTTCTAGAATATTTTATTATAAACAGTCAAAACTATTTTTTTTTTTTGAATTTGTTAAAATGTTTGAAACTTTCAAATAACAATATAAAACAAATAGTATAATAAACTTTCCAGGGTTGACAAAACATTTATGACATAAATTTTATAAAAATACGATGTTCATACTATATTCGATCGAGATTACATGAATCCGGCTATTGGAAATTTGTATAAAATATAACTTAATATATCAAAAAATTCTAAATATTACACGCCTCGTCGGAAGAAGCTCTAACCCAAAAATTCTAACACCAAAAATTGTGTTCCTTAATTATGTTTTTGGGTTGTCTCAGAACAATTTTGTCATAAAAACCAAAATCTTCCATTGAGCACTATCTGTTTTAATTTTGCAACAATTCAAATTTTCGAATTTTCTCGAAAACTATTTGAGATACGCAAAAAAGACTTAATATCAATATTATTCCAGAAGAAAAATACAATTCATATGTTGTACTTTAATATTAGTATTTCAATATTATAGCTGTCAAAATATTAGAGTTGCCAATATCGAAAATATTGTAATTTTTGCATAACAAATTTAGTCGAAGTGACTAACAAGAAAACTTGGACCTGTCGTTGGGAACAAAAAAAAAATTAGTAACGTATTTTTTACATTTAAGGGTTAAAAGGGGGTAAAAATTACAAAAAACTTTTATGAAAACATTTTGAAAATTTAAGAAATTAAAGAACACGTGAAAAAAAAAATGTTGATACCCATGTCCATGATGCTGTGGGCCCAGGGCTAGCGTTTAGCCGTTTTTTTGTAAAATTAACGCCCTTCGGGATAGAGATATCTCAGAAAGTAAGATGAGCTTATCCAAGATTATGGTATCAGTCTCTTCTTTGGAAGATTTTCTAGCAGATTAATGCATAAAACATCATCCAAGCCCGTGTTTAACGAGTTACTTTTTAATATCAAAATAGGGCTTTTTTGCCGTTTTTTGCCAAATTAACCCCCCTCGGGATAGAAATATCTCAGGAAGTAGGAGGAACTTATCTAAGATTATAGTATCAATCTCTTCTTTGGAAGATTCTCTAGCAGATTAATGCAAAAAATATCATCCAAGACCGCGTTTAACGGGTTAATTTTTAATATCAAAATAGGGCTTTTTTTGCCCCCCCCCTCGGGATAGAGTTATCAGGGGTTATAAAATATATTCGGCAAAAGTCGTGGTAAAGCCGAACGATTATAAAAATTTGTTTTTGGTTTTTTTTTTTAAATAACAAAGGTGTTCGGAAATACACGGTTTTACATACCAGTGGATGCGTCTTTAAAATAGCTTTCATTTGATACTCAACTTGCCTTTAGTTTATTAACTTCTATAAGAAATATATTAAGGGGTTTACACTCTTTAGACTTTTTAAATTCATATTTCAATAATTTGATCTTTTTTCTACATACTGTGAAAATTTTGGCGAAAAATTCGGAGAAATAAAAAAGTTACAACTTGTTAAACAAACTCCTTGTAATATATTTTGATTGAGCTATATTTACTTTAAATGCCTTTAAAAAAAAAAAAAGCATATTGAAAATCGGGTGCCACTGTTCAGCGTTAACGGATAGAGCGATTTTTAATCCTGGTTTCTTTTTGTTTTGTACAGTACGAAAAAATTAAATCCCTAACAAATAGACATTATGGAGGCTCTAGCTTTTCTTAAACTTCGGGTTCTGATGAGATCTTTAGCCAGATCGAAATACTAGTATCAACCTCGCTAATATGTTTGATTTGCTTTATTTTTGTAAATATACAGAGATTGAAAGCTCGTTATAAATTGAAAATGACATTTGATTAATTTTAGAGTTTACTCTCGTACCATTTTAATGCAATTCAGAAATTTAAAAATCCGGTTCAGTTAGGGACTAAGAAATTTGTAAAAAAAAAATATTGCATTTTATTCTCAGATGAGTATACATGGCTCCACGGTAGCACCCGATTTAGCCTTTTAAAACAAGGGCATATAAGGAAATGGCCACCAGGGTTGCCATAATATAATATTTAATTCACGTAGTCAATTCTGAAATATAAACATTTTTATATTTTGTAACGTATTGTAAATTATTTTTAAAAGAATCACAAAAAAAGCTTTAGGATTTTCAACAAATAAATTTACCTATCATAATTTTTCGAGTTTTTTTCACTCTACTAATATTCAGCAAAAAAATTAGTTAACTTTTAGCAATGATTTTTAAATCACCTAAGTGTTAGCAAAACTTTTGCTGAATCTACAAATTTTGTTGGTGTAAATCAGCGAGATGATTTTCTGACAGTAGCATTTCTTTTGCAAGCACCTTCCTGACTAAAATTTTGTTGACTCAGCAAAATTGTTTGCTGAATTTACTAACTCTGTTTTGTGTGTACAAATAATTTGTTTGAAATTTAAAACAATATTCAATTGAGTTTTTAATAGATATTATTAAAACCTTAATTTCAAATAAAATCAGTTAAATAGTTACAAATTTCCTTAATAGGACCGAATTCAATTAAACTTTTAATTAATCTAACAAATATTTTAATTAAACTCTGATTTTATTTTTTTTTGTCCAAATAATATATTATATATATTATTTTGGGTTTTCACTTTTGGGTTTGAACTTCTTCCGACGAGAAGTGATTAGTTTAGAATAAATAAGATTTAAAAAGGGCTTTTTACGCACACCATCTCCTCCTCCCACACATACAGGAAATTGAAAAAATTTAACAGATATTCCAACCATATGTTCGGAAATGATTAATTAATTTTCAAAGTATTTTAATCAAATCATGTGTGAAGTGACATTATCATGATAATGTCATTTAAAGTTTCCATTTAAAGAATATTTTGTCAATCGTTTAATTGAGTTTTGTAACAAAAGCTAAATTTTTAAACTTTACATTAACAATTTTCCGCTATTAACATTAAATACAATTTAACATATAATTTTTTCATATATGTTGCTTTCCAAGTCAACTGCCCCGCTACAGGGAAAAGTATATAGTAGCAATGCCAACATAATAGAGACTAAGAAAAAATGGAACAACTTTTTAAATTTTTCCAAAAAGTGGACGAAGAAGGCATGGTTAAGTATTGACAAGTTTTGCGATCATTCTCAGTATATTTATTATTATTAGTAGAATATAAATACATTGTTTAATGGAGAATTTAAAAAGAATAAAACTAGTTCCAAATTTATAGAATTATGCAAAACTAAATTTATCTCAAAATCGGCCAAAATTTATATTTTTTTTTATTTATAAAAAATGGTAACATGTTTTTTTATCAATCTGGAAAGTTTAATCGTGTAACTAGATTAGTATTGAAGAAAATATTCGTTGAATATTGTTCTTCATATATATTTTCATAGTTCTGAAAGATAAAGGAGTGCAGGTTGCCACCCCTTAACTTTTTTGCCCATAACTCATCATAAAATCAACGTATTGTTGTCATTTTTATAGATTCGCTAGAGAAAATATCAATTCACAATCCTGAGCTAGAAATAATTTGAATTAGCAAAAAATAAAAAATTTATTGCAAATTTTAAAAAGTACCTAAAATCGACCACTTAAAAAAAAGGCTTGCGGTTGCCAGCCCCTAAAAAGTTGCAAGAATGTAGAAAAATGCAAGTAAAACACCTAATTTGGAAAATTTAAGAAAAATTGTTAAATTTTATTTGCATTTGGTGGCTGCAAACATAACAAAATTTGAAAAAACCAGAATAAAAATTTTAATTTGTACAGTGGTAAGGATTCATTCCAAGTCATCATCGGAATCACGGGCATATGCAACCACTGAAGCGCATATTGGCACATTTCGTGTGAACTTCTGTTTTACATTCGTGCTTGCTTGAACATCAAGCTCCTTCTCTTGACATCAAGCTCCTTCTATTGCTCTTCATTAAAACCCTACAAAAAGAGTAAGAGCCTAGGCAACGTGCAAGCCTTCAAAGGTGGCAAACCTTCATTCTGAAGGAGTTTTGAAATTAATAAAAAAAAAATAATTGAAAATTAATGCTATGGTTGGATTTCTGATTGGACTATGAAAATTGCGTGGTTGGCAAATAATACACTCAAATAAAAAAGGTAGTAAAGTCAGCAAAAAATGTTGCTGAGTTAACAAAATTTTAGTCAGGAGGGTGCTTGCAAAAAAATTGTTATGCCAGCAAAATCGCTGATTTTCAGCAACAAAATTAGTAGATTCAGCAAAAGTTTTGCTAACACTTAGTAGATTAGAAATTGAAAAACCCCTGCTAAAAATTAATAAAATTTTTGCTGAAAAAAACTCAAAAAATTTGTAGAAAAATTATACTTTAGTTAATTTATTTACTGAAAATCATAAAACATATTTTTGTGATTCTTTTTAAAATAATTTACAATACGTTACAAAATATAAAAATGTTCATACTCCCAAATTGACGACATGAATCAATGTAATATCTAAAAACAATACAAATAATTATATATAACATAAACGAAATTATCTTTGAACTACTTACATCAATTATTGTCTAAATGATGCTATCTTTTTAAGGAACGCAAATGCCGCAGAGAATTATAGAAACGAAAAAAATAACAAAATATAACATATACAATAAGAAAAAGGAAACAGAAAAATCTATCTAATCTATTAAGTTTAAATATTTTATTTTGTCTTTTATTTAATTAATAGACAATTTCTTTCACGAGCCGGTGATGACGCAAAACTTAAGTTGCTTTAATCCACAATTTTGTTTTATGTATGAAAAACAGATAGAAAAATCTTCCATTGTTGATTAGTAAAATATTAGTAAAACAATAGTTCAAAATAGTTAAGTGCTGAATAAGTATAACCAAAATTTTAGTTTAAAACATAATTTTAGCAAAAACTTTGCTGAAAAATAGTAAACCTGATTTACAAGATGTTTTACTAACTTATTTTTTTGAGTGTATCTTTTCATTATAACAGTGGTTGCCTACCATGCCCACATAAATACCGATTTGAAAATTTTAATGCTACGATTCCAATACTGACATGAGTTTTCTAGTATCGCAGGGTTTATTTCAAAATATTACTCATTAAATTTTGTTATATCTACAAAATATCATTATAAATCAGCGTTTCAGTTATTTAACTTTATTTCAAGATATTTCCAAATCAAACCGATAAAATAGCGAAATAAAACCGATTATACAAGAAGAGATATGGCTTTAATGGAAACCCATTTAAAAAATTTGGGGGATTGGGGATGACTACCTGCAAGCACAGGCAACCTATATAATTTTATTATATTTATTATTTATTGCTCATTCGCTAAGTACCTTACGTAGACTTTACACAGGTATATAAAAAAATATATATGAAAGCCAATATTCAACGAATATTTTCTCTAAAACTAATATGACTTACACGATAAAAACTTTCCAGATCGATAGAAAAACATCTAAACATTTTGGACGATTTTAAGTTAAATTGATTATTATTACTCTTAATATTCGGAACTAGTTTTGAATTTTTTGAAAAAATTAAATTTTTTTCAAATTCTCCATAAAAAATATATTGGCAAAGTCAAATATCTAGCATTTTCCAAATTAAGTTAAGTAATAATAAATATTATAATAAAAATAATCGCAAAATTTGTCTTAATGTAACCACACCTACTTCGCCCATTTTTTGATAAAACTTTTAAAAGTTGTTTCATTTCTTCTTAGTTTCTTATAGGAGAACAATAAATACTGTTAGTTGGGCTTTGCTGCGATATATTTTTTTTTTGCTGGACATTTGGCTTGGAAATCAACATATGCTGAAAATTTTTGCTGGAAATTGATTTTAAGTTTTTTGACCTTTTCATTTTGGTAGTATTTTTTTGTAAAGTATTGAGAGACACGACTTAATCATTCGTGCATTACATGGCATATTATAATGGCCATAAAAACAAAACAAAAAAGCGGAGGGAATAATATAAAGAACCCTAAATGGTTTATTGTTAAAGGCACTCCCGTTTTACAATACACCAAAGACAGACAGACAGACTCTATTAACCAAATGGAAATGGCATCGAATTATTGTTGACTAAATCATATAAAACTAGTCATTATTAGACTTCCTCCAAAACATGTTTTACACAAGAAAAATTAAAGGGCAGACAAAATTATTGCTAAAACTATTTCGTAAGATTCTACTAAAGTTTCAAACTATAGAAAATTTAATTAGATTTACTTATGAGGCTATTACAGTTTAATGACTTGAAATTACAAAACCGATTCGAAAATATAAATCTCCCTATAATGATCCTAGCAGAAGAAACTATACTAATAAACAGAACAATTTTAAACACTCATACACAGAGAGAATTTTTATGGACAAAAAATAAATGAAAATTTTCAGTAAACTAAAGAAACTTCACAAAGTGGACGAGAAATTTCTTAAAACTCATAAATAAAATTCGTTTTTTAATGAAACTTTTTCATTGAGTGAATAAAACTTTTAATAAATAAAATGATATTTTTCATAAAATATTATGAAAACTTGCATTAGTTTAATGAAAAGTTTCAATAGTCAAGTTCCAGTGCAACTTCATTGCTGCTATGCAAAAATTGATTACTATTATGCAGAGAAAGCTACTAAAAATTGGTTAAAAATGACGTTGTAGAAAACTGCTAAACGCAGAAAAAACTAAATCTGGTTTCAACAAAAATTTTGCCTATTTTTTTAAATATTAGCAATTTTTTTTATTCAAATATTTTTGTTTTCCAATTTTGAATTTTTTTTTTAAATTTTGTTGATTTTTTAAATTTTGGATTTTTTTTTTTGCAATTTGTTGTCATTATGGCAATTTTGTGTTCATCAAATTCATTTTGAATTAAAAATTTAATAGGTACGAGTATTATTAAACTTTTAATTGAAAGGGAGTTTAAAATCAAATAAAAGTTTAATTGAAATTTTATTGACAATACTTTTTTTTTATATTTAGAAATGTTGAGATTAAGAAGAATAAACGTTTTTCTCTAAAAATTATAAACACTATTAATTTTTAAATCAGACTAGACTAGTTTCTGCCTTTTTATGGACAGGCTCATCAGTGATTTTCCATTTAAATTGTATTATTATTTGTGTCTTATAATTGTCAGATTGTCTCTATATGATAAATTTTTTCAACAACTTGTGGCTGTAAGAATCAAACCTGCGCTCATCTTACATTACAAACGTAACAATATCAAGTCATGACCGTTTAGCGATATTATACTCAGAAGTGACAACACTTGTTAAATAAGCAAACAAAAACTGTAATATCAACAACATTTTTGCTTCATTTATCTTAAATTAAGTTGAATGAAAATAACACTACATTTTGGTAAAACAGTTGTAGACTGTTGGTTTCAGAAGATTTCTCACAACAAAATGGAAAAAATTAAATATTCAGATTTTTTGTCTACCATTGTAAAATTTTTCTTTGCTGATTTAAGCTGATTAAAATTTTGCTCTTATTTTGATCTTACAAAAAAATTGGCTAAATTTAGCAGTTTTTTCTGCAACGTCATTTTGAACTCATTTTTATTAGTTTCAGCAAAAAAAATTTACTAATTTTTTCTATCGGTTTAGATTTCTTAATTCACTAAAGTACACGTAAAAAAAAATATGGTTTAAGAGCATCATGTAATGATTGGAATTACGATTTTATCATATTATGAGCCGTACGTTACTAAATATTGAAAGTGGTATGAGTCCATTTTTCGTAATACTTCTATTCACTGTATAAATTTTGTTTTCAAAACTTAAAAATACGCTGATAATTAAACGAAATTCATGTGTTATAAGTTATTTTCCTCATAAAAGTATTGCCTGCGTCTATTCGTGACTTCTATTCACTGCGCAAGTTTTGTTTTCAAAACTTTAAAATACGCTGACAATTTAACGGAATTCTTGTATTGTAAGTTATTTTCCCCATAAAAGTATTGCCTGCGTCTTTTGAACATTGATCTCCAGATTCACAATCTGCTCTTCGCGAATTCGTACACTTAGTATACTATGTAGGTAAAGACCACTGCAATTGTAGTTAAGAACAAATGAAAATTTACTTAAAGAATGGACGACTTATGTTGCAGTAAATTAAACTAACATTGTCATTTGTTGTTTAATGTTCAAAAAATGACTAACAATTGTAGTAAAAATTAACCACATGTTAGTAAAAAATAAACAAACATTTATTTTTTTTAAATAACAAAAAACGACTGTAAAAAATGAATGTAAAATCATAAAACAGTCATTTGATGTGGTTTGTTTTTTTAAATGAACTACAAGGTTAGTAAAAAATTTAATTTTTTCTACAAATGACTAACATTTACATTAAAAATAAATAAACTGTATTACAACCCAAACAACTACATATTTTTAAAGCAGAACTTCCCTAAGTGTAGTTTCGATTCTTTTTTCGAAATGAATTTTATGAAGCAAGTTTGATCATTTACAGATTTTGTTCTATGTTTATAAACTAATCATATGAAAACAGCCGGTAATTTTACAATTTATAAGAAAATTTTAAATAAAACTAAGAAAACTAGTAAGTTTATCTGCAACAATTTTTAATGTGATATGACTTCATTCGATACCGAAAAAGTATGGATATTCGCAAAAATATGTATTTTTTTTTAAGTATAAATAAATGTAAAGTCCCCTGTTGAGATATGTATAACAATAATGTAGAAAAGTTGCCATTTACAGTTTTAAAAACGTTGAAATGCAAATCCTGTTATATCTCATTATAAAAACAAAGGGACGCGTACCAGTTTCAAAATGAATAGTTCATATTATGACCTTTATGATAATAAATATGATCCTAACATATCGTGATATAATCGCTGCGCCTAATAATATGATAATTAAGAATCAGTTATGATCAATAGAACTAAACTATAATAATTACTTGTTCACAATCATTATATGATGATCTTAACACACATTATACTCTCTTTGTAGTACCTGATTTGTATATTAGAGACGATACTGTTATATTTATTATGATTTCATAATTTTTTTCCTAATTTTGTGAGTACGGTCAGTTTTAGTAAATGAATTTATTACTTGGTACACACAGAAAAAATATGTTAAAGAGCATCATATTATGATTACAATATCGATTTTATCATATCATTATGATAATAAATATGATACTAAATATGATTGATTTTATCATATTATGTTCCTTTTAATCAAAAATATGATCCTAACTAATCATAATATAAATATTATTTTAATTCAGAATCATATTATGATCATTAGAACTGAATTATAAAAAATATATCATAATACACTGCTTTTTAACCATATTTTTTCTTTATTTGTAATTTATCATTTATATATTAAAGACTATAATGCCAGTTACCAAATTTAAATAAAATATGATTAAAAGAAATTTTGTTCGTAAAATTTTAGTAACTTTAATTATTATAACTTTTCCCTCCATGAAATTAAAATTCCTATTCAGGTTATTTAAATATTACATACTTATGAGAAAATAATTGATTTCAATTGTAATTTTTTTTTCTTGATTTAATAAGTCTTTCGCAAAAACCACACGCATATACGGAACTTAAATGCATAAATATTTATTTGTATATCTGGATAATAGTAATGATGACGATCATGATGTAGGCAAAAATATCAAATATCATGTTGGTATGATTATGCAAAAAAAAGTAACTATATTTACATAAATCAGATGTAACAGACAGTTTGTTTAGAGAAATATGTGGAATAAAGTTGATGAAATCCTAATATATTCCATGAGAGAACGTTAAAAAACGGTAATTTTGTGACTCCAGTCTACTGATTTTGCTAAAAACTTTACATACGTATACTCTAGGATGTCTATTGCTCACTACCGTTCAGTTCCTTAAAATTTTGTAAACTTGCGTTTTTATTCCGGTTTTTCATTTTCAAAAAAAATCAAAAAATTGGTAAAACTAGTGAACTTTTAAGAGCCATATTTCGTAAAGAAGATGGACTATTTCAAAGATTTAAAAAGTTTATGAAAGTTGCCAAAATTTCTACTTTACGATTTGTAATTAAACACCAACCACTTTTTTGAGAAAATGCATTCTTAATGCAAATGCAATTTTTAATTGCATTTTCACTTTTTTTTCCCTACCTGTGATTTTTAAAACGTTGTAATTTTTAAAAAATTTATAATTTGTTTTAATAAATAACTACGACTTTTTGGGAACAGAATGCTAACTACTTTTAATGCTTTTTTCAAAAATAGCATTTTTCAATTTTCCACATAAAAAGCCAATTTTTGAGTATTTTAAAGTGCTTTTTTTAAAATTTTTAGCTATATGAAAAAAATTATAACCGCACTGCACTTGCACGGCTCCAGCATTTAATATACGCCTCAGTGTGCAAAAAACAACAAACACATGCAATTGTACATCATGGCGTTTGTATATTAATTTCTGGAGCCGCGCATGGCACTGCACTTTTTATAGTTAGCATTATATTCTGAAGTATGTATATTAACTATTTCAATAATGTAAAAGATATCTGAGGGCTATATTTGTCTTCTTTACGATTTGAAACACAAGAATAACGTAACTTTTTCAAAAAATGCATTTTAAATGCAAGGTTTGTTAAAAAATCACATTTGCATTTGAATTGCAGTTTAGAAAAACCCTGTGATTTTTGAATCCCAAATCGTACACTAGGCAATTACAGTTTTTAAATGATTTTTAGATTAGGAAAATTTTCAATATACTATAGAAGACAATGCTCTTCAAAAATCGCATTTGCATTATGTATGCATTTTCGAAAAAGCTTTGGAGCTTTCTTATGCTTTTTAAATCTTTCAAATAGTTCTTCTGCTTTAGGAAATTTCATGACATTTCAAAGTTTACTACTTTTAAAATATTTTGTTATCTTTAAAACAGACAAACTGCAATAAAGTCGCGAGTTAAGAAAATATCCCGAAACTGAAAACTGTAATAATTAAAAGACACCCTAGAAAATACGTGTTCATAGAAAAAACATTAAGGAATTTAAATGACACAAGGTCAGATTTTGGTCAATTTGTCATGAAATGGACGATATAGATAGAAAAACTCACTACAAATTTAATAAACAAAGTACTGTAAATGATGAAAATCGTAAGAAATTTACCTATTCTTAAAATCTTGCCTTTAGGCACTCAGGGAAAAAAGCTTTATCTTATTTATTAAGCAGTTTCATTGGGCTAAAATCTATTAAGAAATGTAATATTTATAAAGTTTTTATTAATATGATGAAAATTTTCATTAATATTCATGAAAGGCGCTTCATAACTTTTTCATTAACTTATAGAAAAATTTCATAAATATTTTTTTTATGAAAATGACCCTAACTCTAAAACCGAAAGAGATAATTCAAAACGGATACATTCTTTCGTCTATAAAAATTGAGCCATATTCGTGTAGAACTCCTAACCGTATCGCCTCAGTAATATTTTTTATGAAACAATTTCATAAATATTTATAAAGTTTTTATTACCTTCCAACGTCGATGTGAATTTACAGTTTTACTCATAACTTTAGAATCCGTTGCCCCATTTTGCTAATTTTCAATACCAATTTGTTTACGATATTAACAACGAAGCTGACTAAAAACTAGAATCCCTGCTTCAATATTGACGAAATATTTAGCGTTTCAACAGATATGGACTTCGGTATTTATGCTGGTACTTAATATATAGAAGTTTTCTCGATGAGTTACAAACGAAAAGACAAACCGATATAAACCCTCCTGGACATTGGGATAAAGGATATACAATAATAATACTAGTATGCTAAATCGGTACGTTTTCAACACATTCAAAATTTTTTCAATTTATCCAAATCAAAGTAAAACTCACAGCGACAATTTTTGAAAAATTTGTGTTATAAATAGAAATATCACATTTCTGATTCCGAAACAATTTTCGCGATATCTCTTATCAACTCTGAGATAATCAGTATCAGCTGGTATCTACCTTGTAATTTTGCATACAAAATAACAAATAAAATTTTTTATTACACAGTTAAAATTAAAATAATATTCATCTATTAAGAAAAAAAGTGTAAAGGATTAAAAAGCAAAGTCGTTTTATTTAACTTTTTTAACTTTTATTGTGTGAAGTTCAATTCGATGTAGTAAAATTTAGCAATTTTTTGCCGAATTTGAAAAATTAATTTTAAATTGCAGTTTACTGAAACTTTACAAAAATTTAGTAGCGGCTACTAATTTTTCTACAAATTTCATTTTACTACAGTTCAGCAGACATGTGTTGCTTAATTTAGCAATAAATGCAGTTAAAATAACTGCTACTGTTTACTACCCGAATGACCTACATGGAGTTACCGTAAGAATATTCTGAAACATGTTTTTAAAAGCCGTTTTTCGCCGTTGAGTAGTGTAATTGTTGGAAATATTAGTAATTTTAGCAGTAACTTTAACTTACAAAAAACTCTAAAAATTTTACGATAATTTTTATGCCTATTGGTTTGACTGCATTTGTAGGTGTGTTGATGGTTTTACAATAATTTTGATGTCAGTGGTTTTAACGGCATTTGCAGTTGTTTTCGCTTGATTTGCCAGTTGATTTTAATAGTTATAAGTTATAAGTATATATTGTAGATAATTTAAATAAAAATTTAGTATATACATTTTCAACTGAAAATGCAGTTTGTTTAACTGTCTTTTGCAGTTGATTTTATATGCATAATTCCCCGAGTGTATGAGGGAGTTTATTGATCCATTGTAATGTTTTAATATGAAATGGCCAGAGACTAATAAAAGTGGCAGATTCTGAAACTGGTAATAAAATCGGTCAAAGCCTTAGGTTTTTGCTATAGCTTACTTCAAGCTGTCGACTTTTGTTTGGGGGAACTTATTTTTGAGAAAATATCACAAATTTTGAAACTGTTCCAATATTTGTGTCCTTCTCAGTACATGTGACTAAGCCAAACATTATTTTTCAACTGCATATAAAAGAAAATAGTTTTACAACATTTGAGCCTTTTTTATTTCAATTTCTTTTTACCAGGTCTTGTTGTGTCTCGTCTACTGGTATAAATATAAATCACTTGATTCAAGGAAATTGACTGAACCAGTAGATAGGTAAGTAGGAAAAGTAGTAGTAGAAATAAATATGATAAAATGTTAACGAAATAAAGTTTGAAATAATTTTTAAAACAGGTAAGCCACGATTTATGAAGTTTTTGAAAAATTTTAATTTTAGGAAAAAAAATCAATAAAAAACTAGTTAAAAGGGCGAGTTTTTTTTTAACTGGTTTTGATTTTCTGAAAGTTTTTTTTTGATAATCGAGGTTTACCTGTTTAAAAGTTTGTGGCTATTTCAATATAAGAACTACATCCATATATTTTACACATTTAAATGAAGATACCCAGTCAGAAAACGACAAACGGACCACCGCTGGCAAGCCACTTTAGCAAGTGGTACAGGTACTGGCAGTAAGTGCTTTCCCAAACCCAAAATGATAACATCATTAGACAAAAGGTCCGTCTGTTCATAAAGTATCGGACAGGCACTGGTTAAACAAAATTTCCAACGTTGGAGAATTATTGGTGAAACCATGAAAAGGTGGTCCAAAGATTTGCTTTCCAAAATAAAATTAAAAAAACAAAGTTGATGTATTACTATTTTTTGATCCCGCCGGGATTCGAACTTCGAGCCGACTGCTCTACCACTGAGCTAACGAGACATATAATACTTGGTAGCTTAAAACGTAAGTAAATGATAACTGCTGGTTAAGAGTTGGGTGCTCAAAGAAGTCAGCATTAGCATAAGGTTTGATGGAACAACTTGTCAACGTTGGAAAAACAAAAAAAAAGTTGGTCTTAAAAGAGCTTTTCCAGAAAAAAAATCAATTTTATATAAAAAAAATATTAAAAAGTATATAAAAATAACAAAAAAATAAAATGTTTGTCTGAAACCGGGCTCAAACTCGGTACATTCCGACTACAAACTGTTTTAAATAAAGCATCATCATTTTTATAAAATAAATGCTTTAGCAGTGGTTAGACTTTTGAGCCGTTGGAAATTTTGACTGGAAAGAACACGGAAAACACTTTTTGTCAACGTTGGCATAGTGTTCTCAGCCAATTCCTTGCTAATGTTTTTTCTGTAGACCACTGAAATTATTGTAAAACAAATACTGGTGGAACGCTTTTTGGAAACAGGTAAAGTGTCTTAAACTATTGTTCTGCCAGTAGTTTATTTACAATTCCGCGGTTAGCCAGTGGTATATCAGTGCTTGATTTTTTGTACCACTGCCAGTTTCTGACTGGGTATATACATTTTTTACTTTAACAAGTAATTTGTTTTAAATTTGTTGTTTTACAAAAGGGAAAACGTATTTATTTTACTGTGTAATCAACAAATACGAAAATATAATTATTTTGTTTATTAAAAATAATATATATCGCACTTGATCAACAAGAGGGTATTAACTCAAAATTTTTAAAATATCACTTTTTTCAAGAAATCAACTAACAACATCAATATCTATCTATTGTAAAAATTTCAACGTATTCCGATTACTCTTTCATCTCGAAAACCACTTTTGAGACCATTTTCATGATAATGTAGTGATTACCTTTATTTCAACAAAAAGGTATTATTTCGAGTTAATACAAAAGTTCAAATATAAATGAATCGTATATTTTCATAAAAAAGGTATTATTTTGATATGAGCCTTTATTTATGTTAAAAATAATCAAACTGTTTTATTTATATTTGGTTGTATTTTGAGTTGATACTGTTTTGTTGATAAAATATTCAAAATAATAAAAAAAAAATCGATAAAATTTCAAAAAAAATGGTATTAACTAAAAAAATTGATTTTTTTTTTTGCAATGAGTGGTAAAATTTAAAACAAAAACAATGTATATATATTTTCAAATGGAATTAGCTTATTATGATATGTTTGAATTTTTAAATTCTGTTAAAATGTGGCCATAAACAGTGTTTTGACTCTACTGAAAATTTTAAAATTTTGAGTTAATACCCTCTTGTTGATCAAGTGCGATATGTATATGTAACCCTTTTCCGCATAACATATACAAATATACAATTTTGTATGAATCAGAGTTCTTTTTAAAGTTGTTGTTTTAATTTTAGAATTTATTATGTTACGCTTGGTTGCCAAAAGGTACAAACGAGTATTTTAAATTTGATGGACGAACGGGCTGGTTTTTTAAACTTTATTTTCCATTTAACAGCGACAATATCAACATAAATTACAAAAAATCATTCGTGCATAAAATGTATTTCAATATTAATGATTTGTGATCGAAGGGAAGATATAAATTGATTTGTTACGATTGTAAATTTAAGGAATTTTTTCCAACTCACCTTTTTGTGGGAGGCAATATGTAAGGAATGATTATCATCAGCTGAAAATGATACAAAAAATAAATTTTAATTAATTATTTGTCAAAATGAAGCCAAATAATCTTTATATTATAGATTTGCGTTTGTTTCTCTAACATTTAAAGAATTTCTAAAATGGTTTATCCCGTAAAAATTTAACTTAACATAAATGGCGCCCAACGTAGGGTTTATTGGTCGATTGAGGCATTTAAATTTGATTCTGCCGATAAGCTTTAAACATTTAACATGGAAGTTTAAATTTATTTGTTATCTGAAGAATTTTTTGTAAAGATTTTGAATATTTTATTTAAAACTACTGAGATTTCCTATCGACAATTTCTTATGAGTCATTCTAAAAAATTTCTATTCGATTTTTTGTCGTTTTTAAAATTGATGTGTTTGGATTTCATTAAAAGTAAGCACATTTGAATTCAACGTCCTAGGATATATTATTACTATTATTATAATATATAATTTAGTATTGAGTTTTTCGAAATTCGGTGTAGTTCGCATTCTATCGCAACATTTAGACATTTTTAGCAAAACTAAGAAAAATAAATAATATTTAAACTGCTCTAAGTTCTTATCCGATTTCTACAAATGTTATCTCATATGAAAGATATCTCCTACTTTTCATGTTTGTAAAAAAATTATAGTGTCTTTAGAAAAAGTTTGCAAAAACGCACTAAACCATTTTTTTCGTAAATTTTTTTTAAACTATTTATGGTGATTGATCGTATTGTCTTGTATAACATATCCAAAATTCAGAGTGGCTTCTAGAAAAGTATTTAGATCTAAGCAAGAAACTTTCATTATTTTCTCACAAAAGTAAAATTTAAATTTGGTTCAATACACACGAATTATAAATTTCGCAATTTTCACGACCCATAGTCCAGGGTATACTTTTTCAGAAATTGAGTTCAGGACTTTCCAAGTTATCAAGTTTATGTGATATTGTAACCAAAACATGCAAAAATACGATTTCCGTCATATTCGGTACGTTACTGCACCGCGATTAAATTTTCTTATATAAAACTCGTTACGACATATGTTAATGATACACACAGAGAAAAAAATAGCTGAAATTAGGTTACTACGACTCAAGGTCGGTTAATACGACTCATATTCAGTTACTACGAGTTTCAGACGGTTTGCAGAACTTAACATTAGTTTTCACAACAAATTTCGGTTAATTCACTGAATTTTAGTTGCACACGCCAAAATATTCAGAAATCTAATGTAAATATTGCTGTACTAACTGAATTTAAAAGTTGTTACCATTAATATACACTTCTCAATTCGGTTGGCACTTTATTTCTCTGTGTATAATTGTTTGGGTTATAATACAGTTTCTTTATTTTTAACGTAAATGTCAGTCATTTGTAAAACAAATTAAATTTCTTACTAACCTTCTAGTTCACTTAAAAAAACAAACCACATGAAATGACTGTTTTATGATTTTACATTAATTTTTTGTAAAAAATAAATGCTTGTTATTTTTTCCTAACATATGTGGTTAATTTTTACTATAATTGTGGTTCATTTTTTGAACAATGACAATGTTAGTTGAATTTACTGAATTGTAAGCCGTCCTTTCTTTAAGTGAAATTTCATCCCATTACAGAGATTTTGGTGGCTTGTGGACTGTTACACATATGATCCGGGGTTCGAACCCTGGCGACGACAAGATAATTTTATAAAACAAATAATATATATGAGTTTTCAATGATTCATAAATATGTATCGCAGCACTCAACTACGGTGTTCCCATAGCACCTAACCCCACCGAAGTAAAATACTTAATTTGTGCTATGAACCAAAAAGCTTTAATAAGCTCGCAACACATTATTAATTAGGAAGGTTGGTTCTCTTAAGAAAACAAAAAAAAAAAACATCATGGAGATGTTCCGAATTCAAATCGGATATTTTTAGAATGACTCGTTACATTTAATTTTAGTTCATTAGCAATTCGTATATCATGTTTGCGTTGGAATTTTAAAATTTTATAAAAAGCAGGCAAAAAATTATAAAATATTTTTAAAAATACTTGAACGCCCTGCATTATTCTATTTTTAGAATGACATCACATCCTTCTTTGTTCATTCAAACCAAAAAAATCTCTAACATAAATCACCAAATTGTATGAGCGAAAAAAAACAGCACATTCTGACAAAAAGCCGCCTGAATTTTAAATTTTTATTCTAAAGACATAATAAATTAATTAAGAAATGACCGTTAAATGTCAATTAAGTTAAAAACTCACAAATTAACAAATTCTTTTCTTTAATAAACAGCCAAAAAATTTATATATATTTGAATATTTTGGAGCATGAAATTTATTAATGTTTAATAAACCTAATAATAGCAATAATTTAAATAATTTAATTATAAAGTCAACACATGTTTTTTCCCAATTCAAGCTGCAAAATTGAGACCCCTTCAAAAAAGAAATAATGTTTAGTATTTGGGGAATTGTCAATTAAAATATACATAAAAACAAGATTAATAAGATGATTTGTGGAAGGAAAAAAAGATTCTGTGGGATCTTTCAAAACTTAAGAAGAAAAAAAAAGAAACACTTAAAGTTAACTTTGGTTTCTAATGAATTCATTTAAAAAAAAAACAAACTCATGTTTATTTAAATAATTTTAAAATTTCTTTTTAAAATGTTTCTATTTTTTGAGCTTTTTTTATTTACAAAAAACATATTTTTTGATGTTTTTATTTTTTTTAGTTTTGGGGAGGTTTTTAACACTCTGTGGTTTATGTTATCAAAATAATTATGTTTGAAATTAAGCTTCAACACAAATGTGTATATTTACTCTATATAACTTTGAAGTCTATAACCATAAATATGAACCCTCAAAAAAGTTTGTCGGTTAAATATACTGAAAATTACAGTTAAGACAATGGTATTTGCCATTGAAATAACAAAAAATATAGTTCAAAAACAACTACCAAATGCAGTAAAAAAAATTTATTATGTTGTGAAAAAACTCAAAATATTTTTACCATAAATTTTTTTTTAACAACTGACAAATTTGGTAAAAACTACTGTTTTCAACAGTTATTTTTTCAATATTTTAAAAATTATGATGTGAGGAAGATTATTTAAGTTCAAGATCATTGGTTCTCTGAAGATTTTCGGTGACGCGAAATGAAACATGTAAGGACCTGTCTGTAGATAAAGTCTGCTTTAAATTAGCGGACAGAAAACCTTTTTTAATAAATAAATAAACATTGCACGGTTTTTTGTTTAACAAAAAACAAATGATCTTGAACTTGAATAATAGGGCGGGTCGATTTAAAAATCGCTCAACGTTCAAGGAAAATCGTATTCTATGGATCAAAATAAGAAACTTTGCCGAAGGAACCATAACTCTAAAACGAATTCTGATGTCCCGACTTTTGACCCGTGGGGTCAAATTTTGAAAAAGCCCACTTTGATATTTCAAAAAGTAGGAGGAATCTCTCCAAGATTATGGGAGCTACTTCTTCTCCGGGAGACGCGCTAGCATCATCATCATTCTAGGTGACCGTTAAGGGGTTAAAATTTAAGTTGAAAGAGGGCCTTTTTAGCCGTGTTTTTATAGCAAAATGTACAAATCTCGGGATAGAGATATTTCAGAAAGTAGGAGGAGTCTTTTCAAGATTAGGGTCTCTATTTCTTCTCCGGAAGTCGCTCTAACAGATGAATGCATAAATTATATTCGATTGGGTTGGATTCGATTGGGGCACTCTAAATGGGTCAAAGTGGAATTTTTCAAAATTTGACCCTACGGATCAAAAGTCGGGACACCAGAATTCGTTTTAGAGGTATGGTTCTTTCGGCAAAGTTTCTTATTTTGATCCATAGAATACGATTTTCCTTGAACGTTGAGCGATTTTTTTGCCTCCATACAAATCGACCCGGCCTATTGAATAATCTTGCTCACATCATAATTTATGATAAAAGATCGAAAAATAAACTTTTGGTTTAAATTTTTTAAAATTTAAAAGTAAAACATTTGTTTTAAAAATATTTATATTTTAATGCAAAAAATTAACCCAATGAAATTCTGTGATTTTTATTTGTAAACTATAAATATATTAATAATATAAAATTAAATTAATAAATGAAAATGAAAATTATTCAAGTTCGAGGCCATACTCTATATTTCTTCATTAGGATATTGTCCTAACAAATATTCTATAGAGTTTTTTGTTTTCAAATTTATTATTTGACCCTTTCAGGAATGTGCTGATAGATCTATTTCGGGAATTTTCTAGGTTCCCATCATCAGAACACGTTTTGAAAGCGGTAACAATCCCATGCCAAACATCAAACATTCATATGAATCAGTTTACTAACTACATGAGAACTAATATACATATGAGTTTGAAGTTAAAGATTATAACCATTGATCAAAAAATAAATTGAAAACTTGTTTGATGTGCAAGATCCACCTCTGGTGGATATTCAATACACGTTTTTTTGTTTTCCTCTCCTTTTTATATTTTGTTTAGTTTGTAAACAAAACAGGGGAAGTAAACTAGGCGGTACTTTGCCTTTTTTACAATTTATCAAAAAATTTGCTTCCTGGCAACTCTTCCCTAACTACGTGAATAGCCAAAACTACCGTATGTACAAAAAATACATCATAGTTGCGCCAACTCACAAAATGTGGGAAAGAGTGGAAATTAGATTACATATGATTTTCTAACAATTGTGAATTTTTGTGGTGTTTGTCTTAGCTATCTTCTGCAATTACAATTAAATGTAAAATCGACCCCGTGTAATTGAAACTGGTTTTAAGCCACAGCAAAAATCGACCTTACTTAGATCAGTTGGTTAGAGCCTCTGTCTAAGTGTAGTGCGAAGTGCATGTGGCAAAGAAAGCAGGTTCAAGCCACGGTCAGGATTGCATTTAATAAATAAACATTTCATATAGATGCAATCAAACAATAAAAACCATAACAAATAATTACAGTATTGTCAAAAAGGATTACTGATGAAGGTTGTGTTACCAGAAACTGCGCAGTCTAATTCAACAAAAAATTTACAATGTAGTTATGATTTTTAGAAAAGTATGCTTAATCTTCTCTACCACGCCTATCTCAAACATAATTTTTATTTTTAATAAAAAGTATAACAAACTTAAATTAATAAATTTTAAAACAAAATTTTGTATTTTAAAATAACTAACAAATTTACTGCAAAAATGCTGTTTTGTTAGTTGTTTTTTTGCTACAAAATGCAGTCAGTTGTTTTTTTTTTTTTTGTAAATAATTGTCATAATAGTTGTTTTAGATTTTAAATACAAAAACAACTGCATTTACAGTTAAAACAACTACCACTGATCAGGCACGTAGCTAGGGGGGGGGGCTTGGGGGCTAGAGCCCCCCCCCCCGAAATGATTTGACAAATTTAAAAACTTATACAATTCGTTAGAAAGTAACAATGTTATTGATAAATTTAATATGAAAATATTTATTTTTGACTTGGATCAAATAGGAAATAGTTTTATATGATTCGAATCATAAAATTTCGTTAGAAAACATCGCCTGCAAATGGGCGGCTATCATTGTTAGAGTTGATTTTCGACAAAAAGCAATAACTAAAATCATTTCATAAGAGATTTCGAAGTCTTTGACTTAAAATATAACCAAAAAATTGTTTGAGACAATGCAAACTAAAAATTAAATATGTCTACACAGAAAAAACTAAAATTGAGTTTTAATTAAAATATTTGTTGATTCAGCAAAAGTTAAACTGAATTCGGTCGTGTTGATGCAATTGTAGTAACAACTAAAATAATTTGTATCTATTTAATTAATATTATTTTCAATTACATATAGTTTTATTCACATCTATTAAAAATTTAATTGAATATTGTTTACTATTGGAAAAAATAACAAAATTTTAAAAAAATCACCAAAATTGTAAAAAAATCGACAAAATTTAAATAAATCGAGACCATTTGAAAAAATCGCAAAATTTTTAAAAAAAAATTGCCAAAATTTAAAAAACAATCCTCAAAATTGCAGAAATTTAAAAAAACTCCCAAAATTAACACCAAAATTCGAAAAAAATTTAAAAAAAATCACCAAAATTAAAGAAACGCGAATTTTCAACTTTTAATTTTGGCGACTTTTTAAAATTTTTGCATTTGTTTCAATGTTGTTATTATACGTTATAAAAACTGAAAATTTTTTTTATACCAAATTCATTTTCAATTAAACAGTTAATTGAAAGTAAGTTTGAAATCGAACAAAATTTTAATTGAATTTTTTTTGACAATGATTTTTTGTGTGTATTTTGACATAATCTTTTAAAATGGAGATACCACTAAGACTCAAAATTAAGTTTACTTGTGCCGTAAAAGTCGTTACTTTAATAACAGTGCAATCTTTTTATTTAAATTTGGTTTGCTACGCACGCATCTGGTAACATAGTTTTCAATATTTTTTTACGATATAAAGGGTGGTTAAATTGTAAGGGCCGATGTTGAATGTGAACCACACCTAAACGCCAAGTTTTTTCCGAATTTTATTTGACATTTCTCTATTTCAGACTTACTCAATTTGAACCATTTTTTTTTTTTTATCAAAATGCATATCGTTCACTTCGTGATTTTTTTGGTCAATTTGATCGTCCAAATGTGCGTACAATCGCAAAAATCGTGGAAAAATTCGAGCAAACCGGGTCTGTAGAAGATGTGAGAACACCAGTGCATGCTCGTACAGCTCGTACTGCAGAAAATATTGCTGCTGTTCGCGATAGTGTGGCTGAAGAGCCGTCCACCTCAACTCGTCGTCGTGCCCAACAATTGCACCTCTCACGCTCGTCGTTGATGAACATTATGCATAAAGACTTGCATTTACAAGCTTACAAGGTACAATTGGCTCAAGAACTAAAGCCTCTTGACCATTCCAAACGTCGTGAATGGGCAGAATGGTGGCAAGAAATGGCAACAGTGGATGATCAATTTTCGAAGAAAATCATCTTCAGTGATGAGGCACATTTTCACCTCAGTGGATTCGTCAATAAACAGAATTGCCGCATTTGGGCGAATGAGAATCCAAGAGTGATTGTCGAAAAACCAATGCACCCACAAAGAGTGACTGTTTGGTGCGGTTTATGGGCTGGCGGCATCATCAGGCCGTATTTTTTCTAAAACGAGGCCGGTCAGGCAGTTACTGTGAATGATGTTCGCTATCGTGAGATGATAACGAACTTTTTATGGCCCGAATTGGAAGATATGGATGTGGACGATATGTGGTTTCAGCAGGACGGTGCCACTTGCCACACAGCTAACGAAACAATGGCTCTTTTGCGCAACAAATTCAATGGCCGTGTTATCTCACGTAATGGCGATGTCAATTGGCCGCCAAGACATTAACGGCATAGAACCTCCATTATGCCTCAGCGTCATCGAAAATTTGGACCATCGGATGGAGGTGTGCCGCCGAGGTCGCGGCGCCCATTTGGCCGATATTTTGTTCCATACATAATTGAGTAATACCAATATATCATAATAAAATAAAATTACAATAATTTCCTAAATAGTTTGTGTTTTATTCAAAATCAACATCGGCCCTTGAAATTTAACCACCCATTTTATTACAATATCTCATATATTTTTTTAGTTTTTTGAAACAAATTTAAGCCTCACACTTTGATCGATATGCATAATGTGTTAACGTAGTCCAATGTGACTAAAATTTTCTCAATTTTATTTTTAGACTAAATGTAAACAAATTTCTATCGGCGCTCCTTGAAATGCGACATTTTAAAATCAAGCAGCTAAACCAGTCTTTGTGTTATAACGATGTATTTTTTTTAGACATTTTAAAGGGTTTTTATTTAAAAAATTGATTAAAGACAATTTGAAAAGCGTTTGAAATTGTCCAAAATATAAATCAAAGTAAATTGGAAATACATAATTTAGTTTAAATAAGACCTAGGCGATGTCAGGTATATTTTTAAATTTTCCAATTTTATATTTTTTCTTTATTATTATTTCTTTCAGACTATAATCACCCTTGCTTGCAAAATTTACAATTTTTTTAATACAAGACATGAAGTCGGAAATATGAAAAAGGGGGAAAAATAGTGAATATTTTGTTAAAATAATTCAAATAAGTGGCAGCCGGGGTCCACGACATAGTGTTAAAATGGTTATCGAAATGTGTGTTTTCTCGAGCATTTTAACGCTGTTTTTAAATAAGTCTAAATTTCCTAAACTTTAAACATATTTTCATACAAAAATGTGTTAAATTTCACCACCAATTTTAAAAATAGATACGTTTTTCATATATTTTTGCTGCTTTATCACCTATCCGAATTTCAAAGGGAACCCATCGGAAAAGCTTCCTTATGAGTGTCAGGCAAATTATATAGGATATTTGCTTTTTAATTTGTTTTTTGGACGGTTATAAATCTTTAATTTATAACCGTCATTATAAATACATTATTTTATGTACACTTATAAGGTTTTGTCTGCCAGTGCATTTCACCGGACATAATTATATAAATTCATATATAAAATTAATTTCGTAGAAAAAATTTAATATGATGTCATATATAGTTGCGTATAATTATATATTGCATTCCGCATAATCCTTTTATTATTTAATTAAACTAAAAATTAATACAAGTTTGTTATAATTTTTATTAAAAATAAAAATTATGTTTTTTCGACCTTTAATTGTGCAATGAAAATGAAAATTATTCAAGTTCGAGGCCATATACTCTATATTTCTTCATTAGGATATTGTCCTAACAAATAATCTATAGAGTTTTTGTTTTCAAATTTATTATTTGACCCTTTCAGGAATGTGTTGATAGATCTATTTCGGGAATTTTCTAGGTTCCCATCATCAGAACACGTTTTGAAAGCGGTAACAATCCCATGTCAAACATCAAGCATTCATATGAACTAGTTTACTCACTACATGAGAACTAATATACATATGATTTTGAAGTTAAAGATTATAACCATTGATCAAAAAATAAATTGAAAACTTGTTTGTGTGTATGTCTACCTTTGGTAAATATTCAATACACGTTTTTGTTTTTTTCCTCCTTTTTATGTTTTGTTAAGTTTGTAAACAAAACAGGGGAAGTAAACTAGGCGGTACTTTGCCTTTTCTCACAAGTTTGTTATAATTTTTATTAAAAATAAAAATTATGTTTTTTCGACCTTTAATTGTGCAATGAAAATGAAAATTATTCAAGTTCGAGGCCATATACTCTATATTTCTTCATTAGGATATTGTCCTAACAAATAATCTATAGAGTTTTTGTTTTCAAATTTATTATTTGACCCTTTCAGGAATGTGTTGATAGATCTATTTCGGGAATTTTCTAGGTTCCCATCATCAGAACACGTTTTGAAAGCGGTAACAATCCCATGTCAAACATCAAGCATTCATATGAACTAGTTTACTCACTACATGAGAACTAATATACATATGATTTTGAAGTTAAAGATTATAACCATTGATCAAAAAATAAATTGAAAACTTGTTTGTGTGTATGTCTACCTTTGGTAAATATTCAATACACGTTTTTGTTTTTTTCCTCCTTTTTATGTTTTGTTAAGTTTGTAAACAAAACAGGGGAAGTAAACTAGGCGGTACTTTGCCTTTTCTCACAAGTTTGTTATAATTTTTATTAAAAATAAAAATTATGTTTTTTCGACCTTTAATTGTGCAATGAAATGAATTATAGAGTATATGGCCTCGAACTTGAATAATTTTCATTTTCATTGCACAATTAAAGGTCGAAAAAACATAATTTTTATTTTTAATAAAAATTATAACAAACTTGTGAGAAAAGGCAAAGTACCGCCTAGTTTACTTCCCCTGTTTTGTTTACAAACTTAACAAAACATAAAAAGGAGGAAAAAAACAAAAACGTGTATTGAATATTTACCAAAGGTAGACATACACACAAACAAGTTTTCAATTTATTTTTTGATCAATGGTTATAATCTTTAACTTCAAAATCATATGTATATTAGTTCTCATGTAGTGAGTAAACTAGTTCATATGAATGCTTGATGTTTGACATGGGATTGTTACCGCTTTCAAAACGTGTTCTGATGATGGGAACCTAGAAAATTCCCGAAATAGATCTATCAACACATTCCTGAAAGGGTCAAATAATAAATTTGAAAACAAAAACTCTATAGATTATTTGTTAGGACAATATCCTAATGAAGAAATATAGAGTATATGGCCTCGAACTTGAATAATTTTCATTTTCATTGCACAATTAAAGGTCGAAAAAACATAATTTTTATTTTTAATAAAAATTATAACAAACTTGTGAGAAAAGGCAAAGTACCGCCTAGTTTACTTCCCCTGTTTTGTTTACAAACTTAACAAAACATAAAAAGGAGGAAAAAAACAAAAACGTGTATTGAATATTTACCAAAGGTAGACATACACACAAACAAGTTTTCAATTTATTTTTTGATCAATGGTTATAATCTTTAACTTCAAAATCATATGTATATTAGTTCTCATGTAGTGAGTAAACTAGTTCATATGAATGCTTGATGTTTGACATGGGATTGTTACCGCTTTCAAAACGTGTTCTGATGATGGGAACCTAGAAAATTCCCGAAATAGATCTATCAACACATTCCTGAAAGGGTCAAATAATAAATTTGAAAACAAAAACTCTATAGATTATTTGTTAGGACAATATCCTAATGAAGAAATATAGAGTATATGGCCTCGAACTTGAATAATTTTCATTTTCATTACTAAAAATTAATATTTAGCTAAAAATTTAACGTAATTAGACAGTAACGATGCATATCCAACTTAAAGTATACAAACGTTTTCAAATTTGACGTGTTTCGCGGATTGTGATCAAACACATTAAAACGTTGTTTCGCGATATGGACATCAAAATTCGCAAAATAATGAACACAATAAGTAAAAAATGCATTTTAAGGAAATGCACTTTATGCGGGAGGTTTTTGTTGCAAAATGACCTGAAAAAGCGATTTATATTATTAATACATGATTGCCCATTACGTGTAGGTAAAAATTTAGCAAAAATTTAGGATACAAAAAAAAAAAAAAACTGTTACTCAGTGTGCAAAAAAAAAAATATATATATAAACAAAATAAAAAATCGAAAAGCCCCCCCCCCCCGCCCCCCCGAAACAAATTCCTAGCTACGTGCCTGCCACTGATAACTACACTCACAATTGTCATGTAGTAGCTGGCAAACTTGTTTGAGTGTATATTTTCAAACTCTACTCTAAATATCAACCTCCTCACACTTCCATTAGGTTACACATTTGAAATTGTTAATTGTAGTCATTAAAATAAAACTAAAAATACAACAATAAAAAAAGCGTTAAAAGTCAAAAGTAGAAAATAGAAATGAAAGCAGTTAGCAGAGCTGAACTAAACTGAAAAGACAGTCAGACAGACATCCCCATTCATATACTCAATATTAGATGGAATATGGTTTTAAAAACAAACAAAAAAAAAATCTACTCCACATATATTATAAAATGTCAGTTAAAGATCAACATTATATACGAATGTGTCTTCTTAACAGTTATGGCCAAAATATTAGAAACTCAATGAGTGATTTCAGGAAATATGCTATAATTTTCATAATGAAAAGCTTTTAAAATTTGAAACCGTTTTCTAATCCTACAGTTTCTGACTAAGCGGTATTGATTTTATTTTAATTTTCGTGATCTGAAACATATTATTAATTAAGCCACAAAAAATTAGCTTTTTACTCCCACTCCTTGTGTCTCATTCCGAAAGTAATATAAACAAGTAGTTAACGTTACTAAAACGTAGTAAAATTACAACATATCATATCAGCCAGTTTTTTTAGTAATTAGAATACATATATACTTTTTTAATTATAATCCATTTATAATGTACTTTGAAGTTATTTTATATTGAAGACTATTTAAATTTTGATCCTAAAAACTTTGCTATAACTTTAGGAACTTGGTTTTAATTAATTAATTTCGGCATTTCCCCCTGTTATTCGGCATTCCAACGGTGTTGTAATGCTCTAAATTTCGACTGCAATCGAAGTTACAGGAGTATTGAATACTTTTAATCTGCTTCTGGATCGGATTGGCGTAAAGTACACACAGAGAAAAAAATATAGCTATTTGCCAACTGAACTTCGGTTACTACGACTCAAATTTGGTTATTACGCATTTCAGTCGGTTGACACAATAGAACATCAGTTTCCACAACAAAGTTCGGTTAACTCAACTGAATTTTAGTTGCAACATCGTTGTACTAACTGATGTGTTAAGTTGTTGCCATTAAAATATATAGTTTTAAATTCGGTTATCACTTTATTTCTCTGTGTGTAGGATACAAAAGTTTTACGTATGTTATTTGAGTGTAGAAGTTCATTTCGTTTTAAATTTTTAGCGTTGTTAGACAACACCGTTCAAAAATCGTTATTGATTCAAAACACTTTCAACTTAGTGCTGTTATCTACGAAATACCGATACCGAAAAACTGTTATTCTTTAAATAACGAAATAAATAAACTAGCGTTACCCTTAAAATACCGTTACCGAAATCTATTATCGATAACCGCATCGTTTCCGTTGCCAACCATGTAAAATACCAGGTACCTGGATTTTTTTTAAACTCATTTAGGACACGTCATTAGATCTGATGGACTTTTTTTCAATCAATCCACAGTGTGGCAGCAAGCATTTGCATTTTTGCTAAATTTCATTTTACGTCATGATAGCAAATAAATGTACGATTTCGATAAAATTTTTTTTTTTTTAATTTCATCGAAATAATATAAATAGAAAAAAGATCCGGCGACGAATAAATATGTTTCTGCTGACATACTAAACTTTTGTAAAAAAATCGTAATTTTTGAAGCCAAAATCGTCCAATTTTCATTTATTTATTTTCAATTTATAACGACCTTTCAACCTCCGTATATTTACAAAAATAAATAAAGCAAATCAAACATATTAGCTAGGTTGATACTAGTATTTCGATCTGGCTAAAGATCTCATCAGAACCCGAAGTTTTAGAAAAGTTAGAGCCTCCATAATAGGCAGAACTTTAACAAAAAACCTATTAATAATCAATTTTGCTCAATTCTTGTCTTCTTAGTAATCAAGCACGTGGTTAGGTCTTTTCCTAACAAGCATCATGACGTTACTAAACTTTGAAGACCATTTATTTTGGGTACTTAAAATCGTCAAAATGATGATAAATCGTTAAACCTGGCAACACTGTATCTAATTGAAAGCATAATGATATCAACCAGTACACACAGGGAAATAAAGTGCCAACCGAGTTGAAAAGTGTATTTTAATGGTAACAACTTATTAATTCAGTTATTGGAACGATATTTACATAAGATTTTTAAATATTTTAAATTCTGTAACTAACATTCCGTTGAATTGACCAAACTTTGTTACGAAAACCAATGTTTAGTTGTACCAACCGACTGAAATTCGTAAAACCCGCATTTGAGTCGTAGTAACCGAATTTCAGTTGGCAAATAGCTGAATTTTTCTTTGTGAAACAAAAAATTCTCATCAATATCTGCGCAAACAGAAGAAATATAACAACTGATCTAAATAGATGTAACTGTGCACGTGTTTAGTCCCCATGACCAGTGCTGCCAACACAATTTGTTAAAAAATCGTAAATGTTTGTGAAAAAAATCATCATAATCGTTATTTTGAGAATGAGAAATCGTCAAAAAATCCGAAAACTCCTTATATTTGAATAAAAATATAAATTGTATACCAAACTTCGTTTTAATTATTTTATTTGTAATTATTTCATAATTTTGAAGATCTTTATTATTAGTTCCTCAGAGCATTAAAAACACAAATCCCAATACTCATTTCGAGGAATAGAATTTTAGAATCACCGACCTACATATTTTAAAATCTGTAAAATTGTATGACGAAAAGTTAATATTTAAATGTTTTCCGACTAAAAAAGGGAATTGAAGAAAAACATTGATTAATCAAGAATCAAAAATGTAGAAAATCAACATTTTATCAGTTATTTTGAAGCTAAAAGATTTAAATTATTAAAAAATAAACATTTTTGGATTTACCTTTCTAAAATATATAAAAAATCTATTTGGTTTTCGTTATTTTTTAAATAAAATTAAAATAAAACTTTCATTAATTAGTTGATGCATAAATTGGAAAATAAATATTTTTTTTTTTCGATAAGAGATTATTTCATTACATTTTCCTTAGATGTTTAGAATAAAAAGAAACTTGATAAAATGTTGTCAGTAAATTTTAGACAAGAATTAAAAAATTCGATAGAAATGGAAAAAGTTCTATAAAAATTGGAAATTTGTAAAAATCGCCATCGTCCATACAAGTAATTTTGTAAAATCGTCAATCGTCATTCTATCTTATTTCATAGAGTTGTGTCGTTTATGAACGAACTAGTTCTATTGAACGACTCACTCAATTGAACGATATGATTCGTTCATCAATATTCGATCTTGTCGTTCAATCGTTCATTTCGTTCTTTTAATGTTAATAGAACAATTGCATCTCTATTCAATCAAATTGTTCGCAAGAGCAATTATTTTTTTTAGAAAATAGTAATAATATTGTTTCAAATTAGGAATAACAATTAAAGTCATAAAAATAAGATGTTTTTTACACAAAATAAATAAATTTTTGTTAGAAAAGTTGCAATTTTATAACACTTTTTGTCTATGTACAGTAGACTTGGACTTTTTTAAGATGACATTTCAAATATTTCGGCTCCAGCTTTGACCTCTCGTGAGCTGGACCATTTTGAAAATAGGTATATTTTTGCATGTTTTTTTAATTTGAGAATCTGTTTCCTTACCAACATATACAATATGGGTATCATAAGAAAGGTTTTTTTAAGGCGCGTCCAACTGTATATACAATTTGTCCAAGGACGATCATCCATGTCCTTTTTTTAAAAATATTCTGTAAAAAAAAAAACGGTTTTTGAACTTTTTGTTCGGGGTTGTTTGTAATAAAAATGCCAAATTAACATATTTTAATCTTTAGTCGATTTAATTAAATACGGGTCTCAGCTCTTTTTTTTTTTTTTTTTTTTTAAAGAGAAGCTACACTCAGGAAATTCTTCCTATTATTTAATGTGTTGCTTTCTTTGGAAAGGGGATGGTGGAGAGATGAAAGGTGGTGAAAGATGAAGGGCTTCAAACATGGCAAGACTGTAATTGCGCGAGATGATAAATCTTAGAACAGTTGTTGCTCGCCACCTGATGTAGAGTTGGCGAATTTATTGAAGCTTTTTGTTTCATAGCCCTGATTCATTATTTTACTTCGGTGGGGTTAAGTGCTATGGGAACACCGAAGGTGGGCGCAGCGATACATATAAGTGATAGAAAACTCATACATATTATTTTTCTAAATTGATGTTGTCGTCACCGGGAATCGAACCCGGGACCATCTGTGTAACAGTCCAACGCGCTAACCATTACACCACAAAGCCCACGATTTTTTTCTATTGCCAAGTACATCATCTTTGTATGTAAATAATTTATGTTTTTACAAACTAGATGCGTTTTACACGGTGCTCTGGAATATATATAAATGCAATTTTTGGTAACTCTAATATGATAGCGGATTTAGTTTCTAGATCATGTATGGATGAAAATAGGACTAAAGAAAGAAAAAAAAAAATGATCCACGACTTTTTGGCGGCATGTTTTTTCGCAAATTAAAAAAAGAATATGCCGCAAAAAAGTCGTAGATCATTTTTTTTTCTTTAATCGACTAAAGATTAAAATATGTTAATTTGGCATTTTTATTACAAACAACCCCGAACAAAAAGTTCAAAAACCGTTTTTTTACAGAATATCCTTAAAAAAGGACATGGATGATCGTCTTTGGACAAATTGTATATACAGTTGGACGCGCCTTAAAAAACCTTTCTTATGATACCCATATTGTATATGTTGGTAAGAAAACAGATTCTCAAATTAAAAAAACATGCAAAAATATACCTATTTTCAAAATGGTCCAGCTCACGAGAGGTCAAAGCTAGAGCCGAAATATTTTAGATGTCATCATAAAAATTACCATTGTTCATTTTGAGGGGGGTACACCTTGCACGAATTTCGCTTCCATACAACTTGAGTCGCTTTAATGTACAGTAAAATTTGTGAAAAAAACTCGTAAAACATGAATAGTGCGTAACAATTGTCAAACGAACGACACAGTTCACAACACGCAGATCAGTCACAAGTCAAAGCAAAAAAGAACGAACTAGTTCACTGATTTCAATTGAAAGATAATGACCTAGTCACCAAAATGAACGATTAATCATTAATATATTTAATATTTCACTTAAAACATCGTCACTTGAAACTATCACAAATCCATTGTAAATTCTACTAGTACTAGACTGGTTCTTGTCTATATTTTTTTGCTACTGGGTTTATAAGTTAGAATTAAAAACGATTCCTATTAGACTTTCAAAATTATAGCCGTTACAAAAAAACTGCTTAATATTTTGGTTAAAAGCTAAATTGACCATACTACTTTACAACATTGTGTACAATTTTTTAAATATTCATTAATTAATCAATATTAAATTGTTTTATAAAATTGTATTAAACAGCCAACCAACCAAAGGCTATTAATTAAACGTTATTTTACAAGAAACCAGAAAAGAAAATATGCCCATCCCAAACATGCAGCTTCAATTTTATAATAGTTAGACCGGCGATATAACTGCAACAACACCACAATACGAGAAGTAATTAACAGTTTAATAAAATCAACGTATTTTAAACATAGTTTTAATAATAATAATAACTAAAAATCGCTTTAAACAAAAAACTTATAAAAAAACTAATAAAAATACAATAACGGAAATGAAAATAAATAGAAAATCAAATACCGGCGGACAATGAGGTATACAGAAATATGCTCATACACTTGTACAATATTATTGAACTTTTATTGCATTTACAACATAAGCTATATACCCGAGTAAAAAAAAATGATATATGGTCTTATGTTTTTTCATCTTAACATATATAATAATATATGATAGTATATGGTGTCATGCTTATCCATATATTATTATATATTTATTATGTGGTAACATATATAACGATATATTGTTAAATATTAATCTTTATAAAATAAGTTATTAAGCATATATGCTATACATAATAAGATATGATAGATATATTGTCATATATAATAATACATTCTTATATATAACACAATATGTAATCATATATGGAGACATATAAGCTATATAATTTAAGATATAATAATATATGATGTCTTATACAAAATATTTTTGTGTGTTATATAAGATATGCCATATGCCATATGACTAATGAAATTCAATATATAATTATATATGAAATTAATATTAACAATTTAGTTTAAGATATGGTCCAACATCATTAATATTTTCCATGCGTAAAAGAAATAATTATAAAGGGTCGCAAAATAACTTTTTTTTTTGAACTCCTGAGCCAATTGGTCTTTGTATGGCGTCATACCAAGGTCTTCATGCAAAATTCGTCTCAATGATGTCTCCGAAATGTTCAATTGTTGAGAACGACGGTGAATTGATTTTGAAGGCGCTTCACGCACACTTTCTGCCACAGCAGCAATATTCTCGGGTGTACGCACTGTTTTTGGCTTTTCACGCTTTGGTATATCGATGAGGATGCCAGTTTCTTTCACTTTTTTTCACAAGATAACGAACATACGGACCATATTCGTTCAGCGAAAGGATAAAACTAATTATCTGTCAAATCAGACATGAGCTAAGTGTTACCATTCACGAAATAAGCACTAGTTGAAAAAAAAAATGTTAGATGGCGGACCCTTTATATTGTAATATATAACCCCATATGTACTTATATATGTTTATTTCTCTTTAAATTTTATTCATAATTTTAATAAAAATTAATATATATACAAGTAATCCAATTTAATCTCGTAATATCTCATTCTTTCCACTTAAAATTACTTATCTTTTTGGATCTTATTAAATCTAAATTCATCCCACGGAATATTTTGGGATCCATCAGGATATTAAATTAGATATTATTGGATGTCCCAATATTGATCTAACTTAATCCGGTAATATATTTGAGGGATTTAATCGAATATTACTGGATACAAAAATTTTGACATAAACTTGAATAAGAATATATATCGATCTATATCAAATGAAATCTGATCTTATATAGGAGATGCAACTTTTTTCGATCGGGTAGTAAACGATCTGATTTTAAAGTTTTTTTCCCAAGTCGAAAGGTGGTTAAATACTTACAACTTGACAGTATGTGGAGTAAAGTGTGGATGCGATCAGTCGGCAGCAATAATAAAGAGTTAAATATTTTGCACGTTTCTTTATAGTGTTAATAAAACGATGGGCAATTGAAAAGTTAGTGGGGGACTCACATGCCTAAATGTTTTTGTTCAAATTATATATTATAAAATAACACAAGACCATTTAGTTATAACTGAAATTTATAACATTAACTACACTCAAAAAAATAAGTATGTAAAAAAGTTAGTAAAACATCTTGTAAATCAGGTATACTATTTTTCAGAAAATTGTTTGCTAAAATTATGTTACACTTAGTTTTAGTTATACTTATTCAGCACTCAACTTTTTTGAACTAATGTCTTACTAATATTTTACTAATTTGTTTTGCTAAAAAAATTGTGTTGATTAGCTCATCAACCAGACTGAAAGATATACGCAGAATGAATTAGATGTCGAGGCATGTCACGATGTAGTAGTGACGAGGAAAATTATACTAAAAAGTACAGCTCTAGTAAGACATAATATAAAAAAAAACCATGGAAGATTTTTGTATCTGTTTTTCATACATAAAACAAAATTCTGGATTAAAACAATTTAATCTATTAATTAAAAAAAGACAAAATAAAATATTTAAATTTAATAAAGATTAAATTTTTATATATATTAATAATCTTGTGTGGTCAAATTGCAAACAAATATGCAATAAGTAGACAGATTAAAGCCAAATACATACATTTTAGGCATTTTTTCTGTTTCCTTTTTCTTATTGCAATAAAGGGTTGTATATGTTTTATTTTTGTAATTTCCTGCGTCATTTCGTTCCTTTAAAAGATTGCACCATTTATACAATAATTGATGTAAGTAGTTCAAAGATAATTTCGTTTATGTTATATATAATTATTTCTATTGTTATTAGATATTACATTAATTCATATCGTCAATTTGGGAGTATGAACATTTTTATATTTTGTAACGTATTGTAAATTATTTTAAACAGAATCACAAAAATATGTTTTATGATTTTCAGCAAATAAATTAACTAAAGTATAATATTTCTACAAATTTTTTGAGCTTTTTTCAGTCTACTAATATTCAGCAAAAATTTTATTCATTTTTAGCAAGGGTTTTTTAATTTCTAATCTACTAAGTGTTAGCAAAACTTTTGCTGAATCTACTAATTTTGTTGCTGAAAATCAGCGAGCTGATATTTAGCAACAAAAGAAGATTTTGCTGACATTAGCAATTGCAAGCACCCTCCTGACTAAAATTTTGCTGACTCAGCAACATTTTTTGCTGACTTTACTAACTTTTTTATTTGAGTGTACTAAAAAACAACTACAAATGTAGTAAAAACAACCGATACTGCATATGAACTATTTATTTCGAAAGTGGTATGAGTCACTTTTAAAAAATTGTTTCAAAAAGTAACGTAATTGCGAACTTCGCAAAAATTGTACGTGCTAGGAAAATTCAAAACTAAATTTTGAATCTGGAGATCAAAGTTTATAAAACCAAGGCAATTCGTTTATGGGGAAGATATCCGCAATATCCAAAATAACTTACAATACAAGAAATCTGTTTTGGTAATGGACACATACCACTTTCAAAATAAGTGATTCATACGATCTATTTCAAAAATGTTCGACATCTATTGAAACCGACTTTAGATGCCTCTTATCTTCCAACTTAAACTTTACCCTTAAACTAGGACATGAAAAGTTTTACGTTAAAAATTCTTCACATTAAGAATTGATGGCCAATTAAAAATCGAAAAATTAAAAAATTTATATGAATGTTACAAGAGTTTTTTCATGGGCCTTGAAAGATATATTCACTAAAAAATTATTTTTATATCGCTGCTTGGTGAACATGTGTATGGTGGTTTACAAGTGAAACCAAAATTTTTCGATTTTTAGC
The DNA here is from genome assembly GCA_021234595.1 of Delia radicum. NCBI lineage: Eukaryota > Metazoa > Arthropoda > Insecta > Diptera > Anthomyiidae > Delia > Delia radicum. The sequence continues at coordinate 48,050,988 of CM037854.1, forward strand.
TTTCGCAGTTTTTTTCATAGCGTTTATGCGTCGTTTACTGAAATTGAGTTTTGAGAACAGTATTTGAAAATCGGTGTAATTTTATACAGCTTGAGTTATACTAATGATTATAAGGCATCGGCATACATTTTTGGAAAATGCATGTTTTAGCGTCTGATATAAAAAATGTTTTTTTTTTTTTTTTTTTTTTTTTTATTAATTAATTTATCATATAATTACAAATTATATACTATTACCCTAACCGAGCACTAGCTACTATGGCCTTCGGGTCGTTGTAGCGAAAACAGACCAGTGCCTCTGGTAGGAATCGAACCCACGACTCCCGCACTGATAAGCCAGCACGCTACCAACTAGCCTACCGGGGCGCACGTAAAAAATGTAATTCATTGATCAATACACTACTTTTTTTATATGTATTTAAACTAAGAAGTGAGATCGAAAAAACCCGACACAGATTGTCACTCACAACTGCTGCTGTGTACGACTCTGAACTTTTTTTCTGTCAAGTTGCTTTTAAGAAGGTTGTCAGCTTGTGTGAGCAAAATATTAAATGGATCGTCTCATTATTTCGGTTACAAATGGAATCTAAACCAAAAGTGAGTGATAAAGTTTTTTGTTTTGCATTAGTGCCCTCATTGATAGGAGTAGACCATTTCCAAAAAAGTGTCATTATTGGGAACCTGTCTTTGCAGTCTTCATCGATAATTTAAAAAGAATCTTAATATCATTTGATTGTTCTGAGTTCTGGACAATTAAGCAATTTTTGGTTGTTCAAAGTCTATTTGTAAAGAAACTACTAATCCGGTTTCGTTAATATTTTGTATACATAATCTGACGACTTTTTGAAAAAAATTTCACTTTTAAACATAAAAAAAGTTATAACTGATAGTCTGCGTCGGGAATTATTCGATCTCACTTCTTAGATGAAGTTTGAAGGACCAATAATGTTAAAAACGTGAAAAATTCGAATTATTAGCTTAACATTTTTATCAAATTCAAGAGTGTGTCATAAACTATGTTATAAAAAGTAATGCAATACAATACAATTTTTAAGAAATTATCAATTAACCCACTTTTAAGTTTGTAAAGCGAACTTTGCCTGTTATAATATTTGTTGTTATCATGGATGGTAACCGATTCGATGCGGCTATCGCTATTTTTATTTATTTCGGTAACGGTATTTAAGGGGTATCGATATTTATTTCGGTATATGGGTTATAGCGTTAACGGTATTTCACTTATTTCGGTAACGGTATTTTAGTTATTTCGGTAACGTTGCTTTAAGGATAACGGTTTTACAGTTATTTCGGTAACGGTATTTTAGCGATAACGATATTTTAGTTATTTCGGAACGGTATTTTAAGGATACTGGTATTTTAGTTATATCGGTTACAGTATTTAAACTATTTCTGTAACGATATTTTAGAGATAACGATAGTCAGTTGAAAGAGTGTTGAATCGATAACGGTATTGCCTACCATCCCTGGTTGTTATTTGCTATTATTGTTGAATGTTGATGGCTTGCAATCATTTTTTTTCGCTCTGTAATTATACACCAATGAATTGTACAATATAGTTTTTTTTTCAATATTTTTCATTACAATTACAAACTTAAAATGCTTTTTAAACTATCGCTATTCATTCATTCAACAACACTTTGGAACGCTGGTGGCTAAAACAATTAACCTAAACCATAAAGTTATTCATCCAATGAGTTTTTGTATTTGAGAAATAATATTTTTTTTAAGATTTTTTTTTTTTTATGTTTAAACTTGTTTTTGTTCCGCATGCTTTAATCAGGCATGCAGCAAGTAAATTTTTAGTTATTAAATTTGAAATATTGGAAATTGTAATATAAGTTGGATTTATTTTATAGCTTGGTAATAAGTTTCAAGAGTTAACTGTCATAGAATTCAATAGAATTTAGAGTGGGTAAGTCATATCCGGCAAATATTAAATCAGATCTCAGTGACACGGAGTTTTAGAAAATGTTCTGTTGCAATACTCGAAGAAACTGTAGCAAAAGTCGAACTTTTCGCATGACGTTGACCTTTACATGGCTCTGTCAAAGTTTTAAATAAATTTTAAATAAAAGTACTAGGGCTCAATCATTGAACGTTATGCTTGCAGTGCAAACGCTCTACCGTCTTAGCTATTGTTGCTTGTGCATATTGGCTGTCCAACAGCAAATTTGTATTTTTTGCGTGTGTGTTGAAATGAAGAATATAAAACAAAAAAAAAAAAACATAACAAGAAAATAAAATAAAAAGGGTACAGAAAAATAAACAAAAGAAATTGTAGTTGAAGTGAAATAAAGTGTATGATCTCGGTTGAACTGTCACGCAATAGGGCCTTTAAGGATAATTGACTAAAATTGCCTATGTAACTGAAAATTACGAAACAAGTCATAAATTTAAATATTAAATTGGTTACAGAGACCTTCGTCCTTACTAATAGTAGTATTTACATTTCAAGAAAAAATATTTTTATTCTATAATAGTTGAAAATAAAGAAAAATGATCATAAATTTTTTAATATTTTTAAGGAAAAAGTTTTGTGAAAAACTGGATTTTCTCAGCTTTTTAAATAAATATAGATTTTTAATTTTTTTCACCGAATATTCTTGACATCTCTGGTTTAAGGTAAATATATTTCAAATCAAATTACAAGAATTTGCATAACTTGAAATACACACACAAATTACTTCAAACAAGATGTGGTTGTAACGTGTGTTTCTAAATTTTGCAAAAAAAAAAAAAATTGTACTACAATTTATTTTTAACTGAATATTCATTTGTTCTTACTGATTTGTCAGTTGTTTTAACAATATTAAAAAAACAAAAATCATTTGATTTAAATTAAAAGTAAGTAGACCGGTTTTCAAATGAAGTGTCATTTCTTTTAAATAACTAGTATTTTCTTTTATTTTAATTTAAAAGATGAAAAACAAAACCAATGTTAGACTTAAAATTGTTTTGCGCTAACGAAATAGAGAAAAAATATAGAAAAAAGATTAACAGACTTAAAAACTTTTACATATTTTAGAAAACAATTTAAACAAACTGGAAAATTTTTTAAAATTAATCCTAATAGTTAACAAAAAAAAAAACTAATTCGACTTTGTATACAAAATTTATTTTAAATAAGTGTTTTATAAAAATTTTTAAACGAATTTTAAAGTACAATTTTATTATTTCAAAAAGTTTTGAAAACTTTTAAGAAGAATTGATGATTATCCGCATCAATTTAATTTTAAATTAAATTTTCTTTATCTCGGGATTCTAAAATTTCCGAGAAAGCGATATCGTGGGTCGAAAAGTTGATTTTACCAACATAAAAATTAGGAACACATCGATAAAATGTTGATTTAATGGATTCAAATCTCTCTTCTTCCATATCGTAAATAAAGTTCAAGATTTTTCTGTTTCTTTGTTAAATCAAATAAATTTTTAATTATTTTCAATTTATAACGAGCTTTCAACCTCCGTATATTAACAAAAATAAAGCAAATCAAACATATTAGCTAGGTTGATACTAGTACAAGGTGCCGCAAAAATAACCTTCCGATGTTTTTTGGCTGTAATTTAAAAAAAAAAATGAAAAACTTTGATTCTTCTTGTGGATTATTTTTATTTGGTATTTTAATTTTTTTTACATCAAGTCGAGAATATGATGTCATGTAAATGGCCGCCGCCACAGTTGATTGTCATTTGAGCCCTTTTTATGGCATTTTCCATCACTTTGGCCAAAACTTCCGGCGATAGGTCCTCACATTCTTGACGGATATTGTCTTTAAGAGCTGCAAGAGTCTGAGGCTTGTTGACATAAACCCGCGACTTCAAAAAGCCCCACAAAAAGAAGTCTGGAGCGGTCAAATCAGGCGATCTTGCTGGCCAGTGCAAATCGCCAAAACGGGAGATTAGGCGCCCGGGAAATGCATCCTTCAGCATATCGGTTGTGGCACGTGCAGTGTGTGCCGTTGCACCGTCCTGTTGGAACCACATGTTTTCCAATCCCAATTCATCAAGTTGCGGCAAAAAGAACTCGTTGATCATTGCTCTGTAGCGCTCACCATTCACAGTAACCGTTTGGCCCGCGACGTCTTCGAAGAAAAAAGGTCCGATGACTCCTCCAGCGAAAACAGCACACCATACAGTGACTTTGAGCGGGTATAATGGCTCTTCGTGGGTTACACGCGGATTTTCAGTGCCCCAGAACCGTAAATTTTGCTTATTTACGTACCCGCTAAGATGGAAATGGGCCTCATCACTCATGGTTATTTTTGATGAAAAATCATCTTCCTATTGGTGGTGATTAAGGATGGCTTGAGCGTATGTTACACGCGATTGGCGGTCAGCAGCTAACAGCTGATGCACCGTCTGGACTTTGTACGGAAACATCTTTAAAATGTTGTACCAAAATTCGCTGTAAAGACTGTCGACTGATACCCATTTGCGTGGCACGTCGTCTGGTCGATGTCGACGGTCGATGTCGACGGCTTCCATGACATCCTCTACAGCAGCAATATTCTCTGCAGAACGGCTACTCCGGGGTCTGCCACGCCTGGCAGCATCTCGTGTTGTGCCAGTCTCTTCGAGGCGAGCGGCTAAACGCCGCAGTGTTTCACCAGTAGGCGTTGGACGGCCAGGAAATCTGCGACGAAATTCACGTCGTGCCAAAGTCACCGACCGATTATTGGTCAAATAAATAGTCACCAATATTCCGCGTTCTGGAGCAGTGTAGCGCAACATTGTTTATTAACGTGTATTTCGAATGTGTTTACTACACAAATGTCAAAACAGAACTGACATTAGGGGCCAATCGCAAAATTTATAGCATTTTCTGATAGGAGGATTACTTTTGCGCCACCTTGTATTTCGATCTGGCTAAAGATCTCATCAGAACCCAAAGTTTTAGAAAAGCTAGAGCCTTCATAATAGGCAGAACAAAAAACGTATTAATAATCAATTATCACATATATTATTAGTAATATTTTTTTGCTAATTCAAACAAATATGGTGAGTAAAATTAAATCAGTTAAATTAGCAACCAAAATTAGTAAACAATTTTGTAATTTGTAAAATATCAAAAAATTTTACTTAAATATAACTTCATACTAAAAATTAGTATACTAATAGTAAAGTGAGATTGAAAACTGTTTTACTAAATCTTATACTAACTTTTTTTTTTAGTGTATGACGACAAAAGTGTATGACGACAAAAGTGTATGACGACAAAAGCTTTAATTAGAGATTAAAGACTTATTTTTTGTGTAAACATAAGGAGCGAATTTGGTCCTACGAACCAGTTCATTTGGTCTTTCGAAAGACTTTAAAGTAATAATATTTTCCGATTTTGTAAAACTTTGTTGTCATGAGAATTTTTGTTCATATTTAGCTACAGGTACCTAATTTGGCACACATCGTCACCTACTAAATAACATAGATTATTTTATTTTGATAACCATGTAAACCGGTATTAAGTGTATGATGAATTTATAAATTTACTACTTCTTTATTTCATGTTTTTATTTTCAATGATTAATGATGGCAAACTATTTTTTTTTTGGTGATGAAGAAATGTAGCCACCTTTCTGCCGTTGATGTGAAATTTTTGCCATACATTTTTCTTTTTGAATTTTTTTTTTATTACATTTTGACTTCTTTTGTCTCGACAAATGTTAACTATCATCAATTTTGTGGATTGTTTTTTTTTTTTTTTGGTGGTAATTTTTATATTTTTGGTGTAAACATTAAAATAAAATGAACTTTTTTCACAAAGCTTTTTGAAACTCTATTTAATGATAAAAATTGGGGCAAAAAAAGTAGACGTCATTATGAACCATAGATTACATAGATTTCAAACCCTTATTCTTCTTCTTTTTATCAACAAACTAATTTTTTCATACACATTTACTTATTTTTTGTATAGGTATAACACGTATATCCAACACATTCTCATGAGTTACATGTACTGACAGCTTATGACGAAGAGTTCGTGATCTATGTAATCTATGTTATAAACCTAGTTGAACAAATATTTATGTCGTATTTTTATGGTGGTATTTCGAATGTTTTTTATAAACAAATATGTAATTGCTTTTTAATTATTTTTTTTTGTCTGTTTTGTTTTTAATTTTTTAAGTTGATTTTTTTTTTGGTTTACAAAAATATGACAAAGAATGACATAATAAAATAACGGTTAAAATTAATTGACAATAAATTAAATAATTGCCAAAAAAAAAGAGGGTGGTCAAATTAATTTAAATGATTTGAAGAGTATTTAAGATGGGGAATTTTAAATCAATTAAGTGATGTGAAGAATTGTCTTGTTGTCTGTGAAATTTTCAATGTTTCCATAAAGCTAAAAAACAGTTAACAAGAGGAGTCTCCCATGGATGCTCTCCGATGTTAATGAAATTTAGATAAGTGATAAAGATAAAAATATAAGCGACACGTATTTTTCTGAGTGGCCCAATCTCACGTTTACGGGGTAAAAAGTGGCACCGAAGTTAATATATTTTTGTATGGAAACATGTCAGAAACTAATGATATTCAGATTTTTTTCTAACGCAGCTTTGATATACTCGAGAAAACAAAAATGTTAATACCAATTTAGCCCTTTTAGTGTATTAGGGTTGCCATTTATTAAAAATATTTAAAATAAAGGTTAAAAAGCTCTTCGGAAAAAGTCGCATAACTTTCAATTATTTTTGTAATTTAAAAAAATCAGCTTTGAGCGATATTAAAACCAGCGTTTTGTTAAAGAATTATAGTTGTATTAAGCTAAAAAATATGTATGTACATTAGGGTGGGGCGATTAGTAAGGAAGGAAAAAATCTTTATGGGCGCTTCAAGTTTCTGATTCTTGGGATTGTACTGAGCAAAAAAGTCCACTAGACCATACGTCTACAGTGAAAATCGAGCTTCCAGATTTTGACTTTACGGCAAAAATGATAAGTAGATAAGTTCCTCCTACTTCCTGAGATATGTCCATCCCACACATTGTTACTTTCACAAAATACGGCTAAAAAGTCAAAATCTGGAAGCTCGATTTTCACCGTAGACGTATGGTCTAGTGGACTTTTTTGCTCAGTACAATCCCAAGAATCAGAAACGCGAAGCGACCATTAAGATGTTCAAATCGCCCCACCCTAATGTACATATATTAACACATATTAAATTTAATCGAGGAGGTGTCTGTGCTTTTTCGACATTCGTAATTGTACAGTTTTGGTGAACCTGATTATAAAATCAAAACTACTTGAAAAGCAACAATTTTTACATATCAATATACTTTTTATATCATTATATGTAGTATGTGTGCTTTTGTTGTATAACAATTTGTAAAAACAACATATAGACAGCAAATAATGTTTGTATGAGGACAGGTACAACAATATTCTAATTAAATATATGGAAATAAAGAAAATTTTTATTACAAAAATTAAATCATTTTTGAACAATTAGCCTACCACGGCTCTTCTCATACAAACATTGTTTGTTGGAATATATGTTGTTTTTATAAATTCTAATACAAACAACACGCATACTACATATAATAATATACAAAGAATATTGATATGTAAAAAATGTTGTTTTTCAAATAGTAGGGGTCGTAATATAAAACAAGCACTGGTAAAGCTAAAGTAGACGTTGGTCTTACAAAAAAAAACACGTGTAAAGTACTAAATGCAAATGCTTTGTCAACATTTGAAATAGGTGTTTATACAGTACTTGTATAATAAATTAAGTACTGGCAAAGCAACAAAATCAGACGCTTTGCCAATATTTGAAATAGGTACTTTACCAGTACTTGGTTTACAAAATTTTCAACATTTTCTTTTTTTTAAGCACTGGTAAAGTAACAATATCGGACGGCTTGTCAACGTTTGAAATGGGTGATTTCCCAGTACTTGGTTAAAAAAATTATCTACGCTTAAAAAAAACACTGGAGTTTGAAATTTGAGTTTTTTGGGACACGTTTCACTTTTAATTTGAAAAGTCAATAAAATTTAAATTCGTATAGAGTTATCAAATATTCGACATATTTGGTCGAAACGCGGGTTTCGAATACTTAAAACCCCTGCATTTTTTAAAAACCAGCTTTCGGTTTTTTATATTAAACTATTTTTTTAAATCTCTATATTGCTGATATCTGAAATATTTTAAGCAAATTTTAACAAATAAAAACGTAAATGTTGACATATAAAAACTAAACTAATAACTTTTCTCAGATCCTTTTTGTTTCTTTTCTAAATAAAAGGAGTCTTGGGAAAATCTAAAATTTTGGTGGTCGTAAATTTAAAAAACTGACATACACTCACAATATTTTAACAGTAACTGAGTGTAGTTTATTAAAAAAGTAATCACTAAGCATTGGTTTTTAAGAAAATACATTTAAACTACAAAGAAATATTATTCTTAACTTATTTTACCTTTTATTAAACAACAAACTACACATAAATACTGTTTTTCTGTACCAGTTATTATTTTCATTTAAAATTTTTCATTTTGTAAAAAATTCTTTATTTGCACCAAAAATTTAATGATAGTAAAAAAAGAAAAACTGTAGTTTTTTATAATTTGGGAGTTAGTGTTTGATAGTTAAAATAAAATGGTTTATTTTTTACGGATTTGGGAGTTTTTTTTTAATTTTTTATTTTATTTTTGATAGTAATTACAAAAAATCTTTTATTTTTACAGAGTTGACCGGGTTTTAACTATATGTTTAGTAGTTTTAAGTACATATTTCTGTGTATTTTGTCTGTAATATCTTTGAGTTAAGCTAATTACCGTTTTTTTTTTTTTGCAGACAACTGAAGGTTACGGTGATGGCTATGAAACAATTGTATTGTCTATCATGAAAATGATCAAACTTTTTGAAAATCAACAAATAAAATCTAATATGAAAATATCATATTAGATTTTGGACTTGAGGTAGAACAATATTCTAACTAAACGCAATATTTTTATTTATTAAAACATGTAGATATTATGTCTTTATATATATCATAATTTCATGTTCCGCCAAACGATCCTTAGTATATTGTCTATATCATTATTTGTTTAGTTAATAGCCAATATAATTTTATATTTTTTTTAATATTCGAATTTCCTTTTTTAATCATATTTCCTGCTGATATTAAAATTTTGAAATAAAATTTAAAATTACAGTATACATTAGCAAAGGTCTAACGATCATTTTTTTTTTTGTTTGTCTATACCTTGAAATTGCGATTAATCGAAATTTGTGTTAATTTGTTATCTTCCAAATAAGTTTTATCAAAATATTTTTTTTTCTTTTCGTTGTCTTGCCAGAAGTTTGTATAAGTTTTGTTTTCTTATCTAATTCTAATATTTTACTACTTGTTTTTTTTAGAATTTCTCTTTTTTTTTTAATTTAGTGAAGATATTTTTCACCTTGTAAAAGTGTTAAAAAATAAACATTTCTTAATTAAAGCACACATTAAGAATTAGGTTGGGTACGTCAAAATTTTGACACATACAATTAGGTAAACTCAACAGAAATTTAAATTAATTAGTTATTGAAAAAATTTTAAAGAAGTTTCGTAAGGCTCCATGAAATAACCCCCCAGGAAATAACTCCCCAAAACAGAAATGAAATAAATCCCCAAAAATGTACAACAACGACATTTTGGGGAGCTATTTCCACTTTTGGGGATTTATTTCCTTTTTTATTTGGGGATTTATTTCGTAATGAAATAAGTCCCCAAAATTTCAAAATGAAATAATTCCCAAGTAATTACTTCTGGGGAGTTATTTCCTTTTCTATAAAATTAAAACAATTGACTTGGTGAAAGAAAATATTCTGCAACCGCAAAGACAATATTTAATTGATGCAACATTTAAAATTGTTCCACAAGGATGTTTTAAGCAGCTATTAGTAATTTATATTAAATACTTTACAGAGGTAAAGTAAAATAATTATTTTGTAAATAAAATTAATATGTTCAATAATTTATTTGTTTAGATCTTTCGGATGTTTTTCATTTCGATGGATAAAAAACAAATGAAATATATACAGTAAAACTCGCTTAAGACGAACCCTCGGTTAAGACGAACCCTCGGTTAATACGAACTAATTTAAAAGTCCCGACGTTTTAGCAACAATTTTCATATAAAATACATCTTTTAATACGAACTCGGTTAATACGAACCCTCGGTTATTACGAACTGTTTTAAGCAGTCCCAAAAACTCGTTTTCATACAAATTACCATGTTTAGTACACTCTTTATCCGTTTAATGGGATAGACCTAATATGAATTTCATATCCGTGGATGACTTTCTAGATATAGATGCTAATGTTTTGACGTCACATACTTTATCAGGTGAAGAAATATTGGAAATTGTTAATCCTATCGAAAATTTGTCAAGTGATATATTCGAACAAAATCGTGTGCCGAAGAAGCTGACAATCATATTTTGGTAATAGAAAAACTTATAACGAATGAAATCGTTAATTCAGTCATTCAGAAAAATATAACAGATTTTTTTTTTAAATGAAGAATTTTAATTGAATTTTTAATTGTGAATGCATGAAATGATAATTTTATTTTTTATTTATGTAAAAATCTTGTTTTTGTTTTAATAAATACATATTTTTTATCGTTATTAAAAACCCGCTTAATACGAACCTCGCTTAAGACGAACTAATTTTTTGGTCCTTCGGAGTTCGTCTTAACCGGGTTTTACTGTAGTGCACTGCTGCATTATATAAAGAACAATATTTTCGATTTGGACTCAGCTGTGTTTGTAACCGACTACGAACACGGAATGAGAAAAGCAATTAATTTGGTTTTCCTCCGAGCAAAAACTGTGGGTTGATGGTGAGTGTAAACTTATAGAAATATCTTTATAATTTTTTATTCCTCAAGTATTTATTTTAGTCCAACAATCCTATAGGCACCCAAAAATATTTTTGGGTGCTTATAGGATTGTTGGACTTAAAGAAATTTGAGTTATTTTCAAAAAAAAAAAATATATATATAGGCACCAAAAAAGATTATTGATGTGGAAAAAAATTTTCTCTATATAGATTGTTGGAGTAGAAAATTAATTTGTGAAATTAATGTTTTGGTTGTGTAATAGAAAAAATTTCGAATCTCTATATTTTTAGATTTTATTTCTGCCGGCTGTAAGCAAAATGCCTGTAAGCCCTTATTGTCGCAATACAGTTGAAGACTATATTCAGGTTTATATTTAAAAATATCTGTATCGGAAGTACAAAACTTATGAGAATTAAAAATATATGAACTTGTATCTATATGTACAATTTTGAGTTTAAAAATGGGGACTTATTTCGTTTCAAATTGGGGATTTATTTTATTATTAAATAAATCCCCAAAAAATGGGGGGTTATTTCATTCCCGATTGGGGATTTATTTCATTTCGATGGGGTTTTATTTCATTTTTAAAATTGGAGTATTATTCCATAAGGAAATAAATCCCCATTTGTGGGGAGTTTTTTCATTTTTGTTTTGGGTGGTTATTTCCTGGGGGGTTATTTTATAGAGCCGTTTCTTAACTCATTAATTAAGGACAAGTCATAGACAGATATTTTCTTATTGAAATATGCAACCAAAGTTGAAACTTTCACTACATACATTATTTTTTTTATATAAATGTATATAAGAAATTTTAATTTTTTTGAGTTAAACAATTTTATAAATTTTTTTTTGGATACAAATTGAGATATATGAGGTTTTTGCACATATTTTAAAATTGTCATATGGTAACCCTGACAGTGTCGTTTTTATAAGTATAGTAGTATTTCTATAAAAAATAGCCATTATTTATGTTATGGGTAAAAAAAAAAAAACGGAATATATGTTTGGCATATTTGTTGTGTATTTTCAAAAATCTATACATATATATTCAAAAATCTATATATATAGAGCCCTAACCGCCAAAAAGATGTAAGCGACTAAAAGTGATATTTGGCAGCTAAAAAAAATAATTTACATTATGTTTTGGCCTGTTATGCCGTATTTAAATTTCATTGCAATCGGATAAACCAAAGACAAATTGAAAAAATTAAAAAGATTCTCCTATTAAATTATGATTTTGGCGCATACGACTTTTTGGCGGTAATGGCTCGATAGATAACATCAACGCTCAGTCCAACCCGCTGGAGCTGGCAACTTGAAATTTGGCATACAGGCATAGGCGCTCGATAAGCCGGGGTTTATGGAAATTCCTACGAGGAGGGGTATTAAGGAGAAAATTCTTCCCCTTGGCGGCCTGCCAAAAACAACTTCGGGTAGAAAGCTGAAATTTTGAATATGTATTCCTTCGAGTAAGATGTTACTCACTGATATGCCACTTTTTTGAATTTTACCCAGAAACGAGCTAAAATAGATATTAAAAGGGGAGAAAAGTCACCCCCTTGGGGGTCTGACCAAACAGCTGAGTTTAGGACCCTGAAATTTGGTGTGTGGTTTCCTTATCCCTCATAGACATCAGCTCAGACATAAGTTTTGGAAATTTCTTCCGGGAGGAGTATCAATGGAAAATTCTCCCCCTTGGCGGCCTGGCCAAAATTAATTATCTAGTGCGGTCAAATTGAAAACAAATATACAGCCAGGTAGACAGACAGACAAAAACGAAAGACAAAGGCACACATCTTAGGTAGATTTTTATGTTCTTTTTCTTATTGCAAAAAAGGGCTGTACGAGTATATGTCATATTTTGTTTTTTTTTTTTTTTTGTTTCTATAATTATCTGCGTCATTTGCGTTTCTTTAAAAGATAGCATAATTTAGACAGCAATTGATGTAAGTAGTGAAAAGATAATTTTGTTTATGTTATATATAATTATTTTTACTTTTTTTTTTGTAGATATTACATAATTTCATGTCGTCAATGTGTGAACATAACATTATTATATTTTGTAACGTATTGTAAATTATTTTTAAAAGAATCACAAAAATATGTTTTATGATGTTCAGCCCATAAATTAACTATGGTATAATTTTTCTACAAATTTTTTGAGTTTTTTTTCCGTCTACTAATAGTTCTGAAAAAATTTTATTAATTTTTATCAAGAGTTTTTTTAATTTCCAATCCATTAAGTGTTTGCAAAACTTTTGCTGAAGCTACTAATTTTGTTGCCAAAATTAGAAATTTTTTTGGAAGCACCCTCCTGACTAAAATTTTGCTGACTCAGCAAAATTTTTTGCTGACTTTACTAAGTTTTTTTTTTTTATTTGAGTGAAGAACAAACTATTTGTATTGCTGGTTAATTTTAAATTAAAATTTTGTCATATTAACCAAAACCCGTATTTACGAACTTTAAATGTTTTAAATCTTAATTTTTTTAAAAATAAATTTTATGATTTTTTTGTTAATGTGACAAAATGAAAAAAAAATGAGCCAAAAAAATCTTGTTTTTGGGCAATGTAAAGTTTTTAAAATATTTTTTCTAGATAAAAATAAATTCCCTCTTCTTAATTTCCTCATATTAAAAATCACAGGCAATTTATTCTGTAATTGATTCAATCAAAAAAATAGTCAATATCAATAACCAATATTAAAATTCATTGAATGTGACATTGTTATTTAACAACATATTTATATAATGAATTTAAATTTATTTACACAGAAAAAACTAAAATCGAGTTTCAATTAATATATTTGTTGATTCAATCGAATTCGGTTCTATTAAAGAAATTTTAGTATCAATTAAAATAGTTTGTAACTATTTAATTGCTTTTATTTTCAATTATAGTTTTAATCATATCTATTAAAAATTTAATTGAATTTTTTTTTTTAATTTCAAACAAATTTTTAGTAGATACACTAGAGCCCCGACTTGCGTCGTCCCGATTTGCGTCGTTTCAATTTGCGTCGCTTTTTAAAAACTGGAAAATTCGATTTGCGTCGTTGCAATTTCAAGTTGCGTCGGACCGAGTTGCGTCGTTTTGACCCCGATTTGCGTCGGTTCGATTTGCATCGTTTTGATTTCGATTTGCGTCGTTTTGTTTCCGATTTGCGTCGTTTTGTTTCCGGTTTGCGTCGTTTTGATTTCGATTTGCGTCGCATAAAACAGTTTAAATTTTTTACTGCAGCATTGTGGATGACCATTTTTAGCATTTGATCGTCACCTGTACGTTAAGAAGTTTACAAATTGCGTGAAATAAGGGAAATTCCCTTTTATTTGTTATATAAGTGGTGCTAAGAACAACTGTCTGGTTATGGTAAGAATTTAGTGCGTGATTCGCCAAAATACCTTAAGGACGTAAAAAATGAGTCAAAGTAAAAGAAAAATAATAAGTTTGGAATTAAAATTGGTCGTAATAAAACTTTTAAATCGGGAGAAAAGGCTGTTAATATAGGAAGAGCTCTTGGAATAGCACCTACAACAGTAAGAACAATTTGCAACAGAGACAGTGATAAAATAAATCAATTAGCTGAAATTGTCACAACACTCCAATCTAAACAAGACACTATAGCAAGAAATCCCTTATTGGTTAAGATGGAGTCCCTTCTTCCAATTTGGATACATGATCAAAATAAGCGAAGAATGCCACTGAGCAAGGACGTAATAAAAAATAAATCTCTTTCTATATACTCCGACCTTAAGAAAATACTGCATCTAGTAGTAACGGAAATTCTGATGATTTCAAAGCCAGCAACGGTTGGTTTAACCGCTTTAAAACACCGGCAAATTTACATAATGTGGCATTAAAAGGAGAGTCAGCCAGTGCAGATTCAGTAGCTTCAGAAAAGTTTAAGCTTAAGCTGAAAGCTTAAGCTAAGTAGATTTTGAATGCGGACGAAACAGGTCTTTTTTCTTAATTTATTGTTTTGTTATTTCTTTATAATAATTATAAGCATTTGTTGCAGTAAATGAAATAAATAAAAATGTTTTTTATCAAAAATACAAAATTTTTCGCTTTGTTTTGAATATTTTCCCCAATAAATTAGATTTCTGTGCATTTATATAGAAAAAGGTGATTCGATTTGCGTCGTTTCGATTTGCGTCGCGTTTCTCCGGTCCCCATTAACGACGCAAGTCGGGGCTCTAGTGTACTATTAAAAATTTATTTAAAATTTGAAAAAAATCGCAAAAAAAAAATCGCTAAAAAAATTTCCAAATTTAAAAAACCGGGAAAACAATTGTCAAAATTAAAAACTAGCAAAAACTAAAAAAAGCTTATGTTAGAAATATCGCAATAATTTAAAAAAATCAACATAATTAAAAAAAAAAACGGAAAAAAAAATTTAAAAATCGGTAACATTGAAAAAATCACACAAATATAATTTAAAACGTCTATAATTTCGTAATTTTTTTTTTTCTTCTGGTGATATTTTTAAATTCTGGTGGTTTTTTTTAAATTTTTGATGATTTATTTCAATTTTACAATTTTTTTTTTAAATTTTTTTCTATTTTTTTTTAATTTGGACGTTGTTTTAAACATAAGCAAATTATATTAATTTAATAGATTTTTTAAATTTTAGCATTTTTTTTGCTGTCATTATGGTAAATTTTGTCATATTGGAAATTGTGTGTTCACCAAATTCATTCTCAATTAAACATTTAATACGTATTGTTAAACTTTTAATTGAAGGGAGTTTGAAATCAAACAAAAGTTCAATTTAAATTTTTTTGACCATAATTTATTTCTGTGTATTTTTGTTTGGATTTTTACAATTTTTCATGTAATTTTTGCAATTGCTTTAATTAATAAATTAGTTTAAAAAAAAAATCTCAATTTAATTTTTCTTGCCGGCATTTAATTTGATGCATGTTTTGTAGTAATTTATGGTCATTAGTGCTTGTTTTGTATTTTTCTGTTCAAATAATTATCAACTTATTATTAACAATTGTGGACTTTCAGTCATAATAATAAGTAGTAAAAATGATAAAAATTTCAGAAAAAAAACTTTAATACACTCATTAAAAAAAAGTCAGTACAAATAGTTGAAAATTACGCTATGACAACAGAAAATAGTACCTGAAATTGCGCCATCGCAGTTTTCAATGAAGTTGAGAATTACTTTAATTAGCGTCCTAAATTTAGGGTGACCTAAATTTTAGAAGACCTAAATTTGAGTTGACAGTATTAGTTAAATTAACTAAGACTTTAGCTTAATCAACAGAGTTTTTAAGCTGAATCAATAACACATTTTTTGCAAAAAATACCTTTCCGGATCTGACAGTGAACCTTTATTACTGGGAATATAAGTAAAGTAAAAAGTACTTAATAGATACGAAGTAACGATTTTTGGTCCATTTTGCTCTATCACGCTTAGTTTCCGAGATATATCCTATTTTATGATTATAAAATAAAAAATATAAGACTGAGACTGATAGCGGAAACACAAACAAATAATATTTGAAAAACAATTGTGGTTTAAATTAACTGGATAAATTTGTAAATTTAAGAATCACAAATTATAAAATTTTAGGTCAAAAATAGTTAAAATACGGATAAAATTTGTTGTTAATGTAAAATGAGATAACTAATAACTTTGACTAAATAACTGATTTAAACGATAACAACAGAAAAAATTATCTCAATTAAATTGGAACCAGTTTAACAGACTTTTTAACTCACTTTTTTAATGAGTGTACAGTGAATACATGACAGTTGTTGTGAAGTAATCAGCAGTCGTCGATTTTAACTGCAATTACAGTTGTTTTTCTAAAGGGTCCGCCATCTAACGTTTTTTTTTTCAACTAGTGCTTATTTCGTGAATGGTAACACTTAGCTCATGTCTGATTTGACAGATAATTAGTTTTATCCTTCCGCTGAACGAATATGGTTGTGTGTACGCTTGAACAACGCTGGGAAATATTGCGACATTACTTTGAAAATCATGGTAATGTTGCAGAATGTGTGCGAAAATTTTGCCAAAAAAATCATCTTTTCAGATGAAGCTCATTTTGATCTTGGCGGGTATGTAAACAAGCAAAATTCTCGCATTTGGGGCACAGAAAAACCCGCACGCATACATTGAAAAGCCGATACACCCAAAACGAGTCACTGTTTGGTCCAGAGGCATAATTGGGCCATTTTTCTTCGAAAATGAGCAAGTAGTGGCCGTTACAGTCAATGGCGATCGTTATCGGGCCATGTTGAACGAATTTTTGTTCACAAAAATTGAAGAGGAAGATATTGGCAACATTTGGTTTCAACAGGACGGCGCTACGTGCCACACAGCCGAAGCTACACTCGATGTTTTGCGCCCTGTTTTTGAAGATCGCGTTATCAGCCGCAGAGCTGATGTCGTTTGGCCACCTCGGAGCTGCGATTTGACACCGTTGGGCTATTATTTGTAGGGTGCCGTCAAAGATAAGTGTTACGCCAACAAACCAGAGACAATTGACGCTTTAAAGGACAATATTCGTGAAGCCATTGGTGAAATACAGCTACACACAACAATCGATAATGTGCTTAAAAATTTGACCGATCATGTAGGCTACTGCATGGCCAGCCGAGGCAGCCATTTGAATGAAATTATTTTCCATTATTAACCGGAAGGATTGTACTTTCAAATAAAAAAGAAATTTGAGAAAATATTCAGTAGTTTTTTTTATAGCATTTTCAAAAAAAAAAAGTTATTTGGCGGACCCTTTGCTAAATAATACAAAACTAGTTATTAAAAAAAGCAACTGAAGAAAAATACTGTATTTTTGTAACAGTTGTTTCAAGCAGTTATTTTAGTATTTTTATAAACAACTATTAAATGAGTATTTTTTGCAGTAAACAGTTAATTTTTGTTAATTATTTGAAAAAGAATATAAAATTCTCGTTTAGTTTACATTTATTATTCATATTTTCATAGTTTGCAAACTATAATTAGAAAAATTCTTTATATCTTCAAAGCATAAAAACGTCATAACTGGAGTTCAGTTAGGAATTTTAACTTTGCATTTGAAGTAGGATGTAGGAAATACAAAATTTTATTGTAATTGAAAGAAAAATAATTTTTTTTTAAATATGTTTTCAATACTAACAAAAAAAAGAAAAATAACTGTTAAAAAACAGTAGTTTTTACCACTTTTTACAGTTATTTTAAAAATTTTCTAGGAAAAAATTGTCAGTTATATTTATGAGAATGTTAGATTTTTTTACTGTTAGTTGTTTTTCAACAGTTAAAAATAAATAAATGTTTAGTTATTTTAACGGTAATTACCTTTATCGTTATTTTAACAGAATTTACAGTTTTTTTTAACTGCCATTTTCAGTAGATTATACTGTAAGACTTGTTTGAGTGTACGAATCTGATTTAATTTATAGTGATGTAGTTTGTTTTTATTTGTTCAAAACTTGTTTGAACTAAAAGTACACTGCGTTGCATGACTAGAATTACAAATGATTTTTGCTATTTTTTCTAATATTTCAAAAAAAATTTAAAATTTATAACGGTTTTTACCCCCTGTTTTTATAAAGGAATAATTCCTCCAGAGGAATGTGTGCATTTTTTTATTGTAACAAAAATTAAATACAAGCATTTCTCTGGAGGAATTATTCCGTTCGCTTTATAATGTGATAACTGATCTCTTATCGTGAAAATTTAAGAGATTACTTAATTGATTTAAGAGAAAAATTGTGTAATAATACTTTGTTAGTGTTACACGGTAAACATAGAAGAACAGCAAATAAAGAAAAATTAAAGAACTATTTCTGTTTTTATGCAATTTTCATCGATGTGCAATAAAATGTTGCGTGGTTCATATCTAAGCGATTTTGCAAAAGGCCAAATTTCAGCCTATTTAAAAAGTGTCTTCAGTTTTCGGGAAATTGGTAGAAAAATAAACCGTTCACATGTGGCTGTCACAAATTTTGTAAATAATCCGAGTGCTTAAGATAAAAATAAAAAATACGTCTCGAAAAAAAGCTTTCTCATCGGGACCGGCGTAAAATAATCAACTGTAACAGGAACTCAATGAAGACTTTAATCAGATAATCGATGAATGTAAGGAAAATGTGTTCAAATCAACTATAAGTGGGCGGATTCCCAGAGAATTACTCGCCAAAAGCTGATGTGTGTTCCAAGTTCATTATCCCTCCACAAAACTTCTCGACTTGAATTCGCTAAAAGGAATTTACAAACCAACTGGAGAAAGGTAAGTCAATAATGGCTGTTGTTGGCAGGACTGTTTAAACACAAAATTCATCAAATAATATAAGAGTATTGGAATGGCCCGCATGTTCAAAATCCCCTTGGGGATCAAAAACCATTGGGGATATTTGGGGTGTATTAACTAGTGAAGTTTACGCTGAAACCCGCACTTAGAATACTATGTAGGTAAACCCCACTGCAAGTGTAGCTAAAAACAAACGAAATTTCACTTAAAGAAAGAACGACTTACATTTCAGTAAATTCAACGAACAATGTCATTTGTTTTTTAATGTTCAAAAATTAACAACAATTGTAGTAAAAATAATCCACATATCGTCGGTTTATTATTGGTTTGACCCACCGACCATTTTTGAAAAACTTAAGTTAGGTATGGATTATATATAATGTAAATATACCCTTCCTAATTCTGAACCCCATTTCACGTTATCTCGTATCATATCTGAGATATACGGTATCTAATATGATCTACCTGCCCATTTTGCATGCAAAAATTAAAATGTGTGTACCTTCTTTATCGTTTTCTCGATAACAACTTTTTGGCGTATGGGTCACACCAATAATAAGCCGATGAAAACAACTGTAAAAAATGAATGTAAAATCATAAAACAGTCATTTGATGTGGTTTGTTTTTTTTAAATGAACTACAAAGCTAGTCAAAAATTAAATGTGTTCTACAAATGACTAACATTTACATTAAAAATAAAGAAACTGTATTACAAAACAAACAACTACATATTTTTAAAGCAGAAGTTGCCTGAGTGCTTTTATATGAAAGCGTTTTTTCATCTAAAAGATATTGATGCGTAGAGATCTATAATGAAAAAACTTCGAATAAATCTGGTAGACAGTATGTCTGATTGATTTTTCGAGTTGATTCAAAAAACAAAGGCCTCACGCATTATTAAAAGTACTGCTTTAAAATATTTATTTTAAATTTTTGAACATTTTGATACATTAAGCTAAGTGTATTTATAGTTATGGAACATTAATTGATTATGTTATTTCTTTCTAAATAGTAAAATAAAAATGAATTGTTTTTTTGTTAAATATTTTTAATTTTCGTTTGGTTTTTCTTTATTGGCTATCTTACGAAATTTAGTGAAATTAATGTGTAATTATAGTTTTGCAACGCAGTGTATGTACTTAAGTACTACACTTCGTTTATTACTCTATACAAATAAAATCGAATTATTACAAAGACAAAATTAATAAATTACCACCGTACAAAATGCACGATTTTATTCCAATTATCAAGTATTTTTCAGCTTTTATGTAGTTTTTTATTTCAAAAATTAACCAAACTATTTTTCAATAGACGACCTTGATTTTAGGTTATGGTCAGTTTTAATAATAAAAAAATTTTAAACATTTCATATTAAACATGAGTTTTTTAAAAACAATTTTAAGCTAAATATTTAAATTTTTTTTTTTTTTTGTGTAGTTAAAAGTTCTCTCAGCCGTAACTTTATAAAAGACAAATAAATTCGCACTATTTGCGCCAGCCAGACAATTTAACTAATTTTGATGAGCTTTATAGCTCAATTATACTACGAGTACAACCAAAAACTAGTAGTTTTTGAAGTTTTCAAAAACTACTAGTTTTTGGTTTGTAGTATAAATGAGGTATTAGTTTATTTACAAATGTTTTTAGTTAGTTAGTTTATTTAGTTAGTTAGTTAGTTTATTTATTTTTATGTTAATTTTAAGTATGAAACCTCTTGACCTATCTTCATATTTATTTTAATTTAAAATAAATCATTTCAAAAACCAGTTTTGAAAGAAAACAATTAAGAACTCACCTTACAATCTTTAAAGAAACCGAAAGCTTTACCCAAAAAAAAAGCAATTTTTAAATTGTTTTTATTCGAAAAAAATTTCTTTTAAACTTATGCTTAAGAAGAAAGAAATATGCTTAAAGTGAAAAACAAAAATGCGTGGTTACTTTTACTTTTTATAAGAAGACAGCGACAACGATAACTAATAAATAAGAAGACCAACCATAAAACAACCAACAAGTGAAGTAAGTAAAGTCTAGAGTTTGGGATACTAACTGAGTTTTTGGTTTTTGCCACCAGTTTTGCTTTGGTCATAAAATAAAAGTTATAAACAGGGCAGCGACTTTCATGCAAATCCGTGCTTGTAGTCAGAAGCCCAAAGTCGATTTAAAAAAAATACATTTCCTAATCAAATAATCAAAGAATTTGCAACAAAATGACATTTATTTGCTGTTGCATATTATGTTATTGGCGGTATGAAACAAGACCCCAATGAAATAAGGCCCCAAACCGAAAATGAAGTAAGGCCCCAAAAATTTCGATAACAAAAAATTGGGGTGTTATTTCATTTTTTGGGACTTTATTTCAATTTTTTTTTTTTGGGACTTTATTTCATAATGCAATTAGGCCCCAATATGAGAAATGAAATAAGTCCCCAAATAATATTTTTGGGGTGTTATTTCATTTTCTTAAAAAGCACAATTTTTAAGTAATATAAGCAAATAACCGTTATAATTACTGCATGAATTATCAAGTTATTAATGTAAATAGTTATTCGCTATTAGTAAGTGAGATTAAACCGTGTAGTAATTTTGAAGTTTCCTTTATGTCGCACGCAGAAAAAAACTTTATTTCGCGAAGCCGCCTGCCGGAAGAAAAAAACCCTACGGAAGAAAAAAACCCTAATAACAAGTTGTTCTGTGTGGCGGCCTTCGGCCGCTCTTAGGGGTTTTTTTCCTCCGTAGAACGCGGCAGGCGGCTTCGCGAAATAAAGTTTTTTCTGCGTGCGATTATACGATTTATAAATTTAGTTTTATTTTGTGATATACTACTAAAAAATATTAAAAAATCAGTATTGATATACTAAATATTATTAATCTTTTTATTTTAAAAAGGCTGAAAAAAAAATCGCGCAATTTTTTTTCCAGCCTTTTTACTATGTATTAATTAGGAATAAAGAAATATTTCAAAGTAATATATAATTTTGTTTTTTTTTTTTTTATTGGGGCCTTATTTCATTTTCAAAATGGGGCTTTACTGCATTACGAAATAAAGTCCCAAAAATTGGGGCGTTACTTCATTTTGTTTTGGGGTGTCGTTTCATTTGGTTGGGGGTTTATTTCATTTTTTTTGGGGGTATTGTTTCATAATGAAATAAAGCCCC
The DNA here is from genome assembly GCA_021234595.1 of Delia radicum. Taxonomy (NCBI): domain Eukaryota; kingdom Metazoa; phylum Arthropoda; class Insecta; order Diptera; family Anthomyiidae; genus Delia; species Delia radicum. The sequence goes on from CM037854.1 coordinate 48,073,262, forward strand.
AAAAAATGGGGCGTTATTTCATTTTTGGTTTGGGGCCTTATTTCATTGGGGTGTTGTTTCATACCGCCTATGTTATTAATGCATACTTTTGCCTATTTTATTGCATGTTTTTGCATATTTTACATTTCATTGCATATTTTTCATAGTTTTTAGATTTAAAGTTAAGATTTGATTAAAAATAAATAAAACAAACACAGAAAAAACTAAAATCGAGTTTCAATTAAAATATTTGTTGATTCAATTAAATTTTTAATTAAATCCGGTCCTTTCAATTAAATATATATACATATCAATTAAAATAATTCGCAGTTCAAAAAAAAAAAATTCAAAAAAAATTTAGTTGAGACTATTGAAACTATAATTAAAATTTGAAAAAATCACCAAAAATTGGGAAAAAGTCGCTAAAATGAAAAAAAAAAAAAAATACCGAAAATTGGTAAAAAAAATACAAAATTGTAAAACTAAATCGGAAAAATTTTGAAAACCATCAAAATTTAAAAAAGGATAAAAATTTAAAAAAAAAACTAAAAAAATCGGAAAAATAATCCTCAAAATTGCTGAAATTGAAAAAAAAAATCGCAAATAAAAAAAGCCAACATTTTAAAAACAAATTAAAAATTTGAAAACAATTCCCGATCAAAAAAAAAAGTTATGTCTCAAATACAAAATCAGATCGCATTTATCGAAGTTTATCTCAAAATTGGGGTATCTCCAGTAATATCTGATTAGATCCTTCAAATATATTACTGGATTTAACTAGATCAAAATTGATCTCAAAATTGGGGGAACCAATAATATCTAATTTAAGATCCTGATGGATGCCAAAATATCTCATGGGATTAATTTATATCTAATTAGATCTAATTCGATCCATATTTAATTTTAAATAAAATTAAAGAAAAAATATTTAGACATCTGGCGCATATATAATTATGTATGGGGTTATATGTATATAACAATAAATAATAATATCTTATTCGCATATAAAATATTAACCATGTTGGATCATATTGATGATGAGCCATATCTCAAACTAAATTATTAATCTATATGGAATCTTACATAATTATATCTTACATCATTTAATGTCATATATAAATATAACTTAAGTTGTATTATACATATGGCACCAAAAATAAGCATATCTAATATCAAAATATTTTTATAGGACAGTATATATTATTATATCTTAAATTATACAGCTTACATGGCACCATATATGATTAAACATTATGTTATATATGAGAATGTATTATTATATATGACAACAGATCGTTTTTTTTTTTTTTTTATATAATTTGAACAATACTCAGGGGAAGCCCCCTACTCATGCAGTGCATTGTATTGATCAGGAAAATAGGGTATGGGAAGGAGGAAAGAGGGAGTAGTGTTTCTGGATATTTGATTTAAATTTTTCTAAATTGTAAGTAACAGGGAAGACTTCTGCGGGAAGTTTGTTCCACATACAAATAGTTCGACTAAAAAACGAATATTATAATATATTTATTTCAAGATGCAAAAACATAAGACCATATATTAATTTTTTTACTCGGGTTGTCAAAATTAAATATATTCGCTTAAATTGAAAAAAAATGCTTAAATTGGAAATAATCAAAAAAATTGAAAAAAAAATCGCTAATATTTGAAAAAATTGGCAAAATTTTAAAAATCAACAAAATCTACAAAATTTAAAAACATAAACAAAATTGAAAAAAAATCAACAAAATTTAAAAAAATCGCAAAGTTTTAAAAACCCAAATAAATAAAATTAAAACGTCCAATAATTTCGGAGATTTTTGTGTTTCTTTTATTGATTTTTTCAATTTAATGGTTTATTTAAATTTGTCGATGTTTTTTTTAATTATGGAGATTCTTTCAAATTTAAAGACAAATTTGGTATCAGATGAAAGGTTTTTTGAAGAAACATTTCCTGGTGTACAAATTATCTAAAAACTTTCAAGTATTTTTGTTATTCAAAAAATGTGTGTTTGAGTAACATTGCATCTGGCGTTTTCCTTATGAATTGTGGTTGTATTAAGCTAAAAATAATGCATAGTATAATGCCTATTTAATTTAATCAAGGGGGTGTCTGAGCTTTTTCCGATATTCGAAATCGTTTATGCGACCTTTCCCGAAAAAAAATGTGGCAACTCTGTGTCCACTATATAGGTAATATGGGTATCAAAATGATTGCTTTCTTGGTCACTTTAATCCTATGAACATATAAATCCAAATTTCGTTATTTAAATAAAAGTTTTCATACAAAAACAAATGAATTTTTAACCTCACTTTTCAAACCTTAAACGTAAGATTGGGCAGCTAAAAAATAAAGGGTGTCCCAAGAAGAGCGCAATTTTTAAATTTTAAATAAAACACAGATATTTAAAAAAAAAAATCGTCAAACTTTATTATATCGTAAAGTAGACAGAATGAGGTTATGTATGGAACAATATATCGTGCAGATGGCCGCCGCGGCTTTGCTGGCATGCACGCGATCTTTTAATGAAATTTTCAAAGATCTAGGCTGCCAATTCTGATCTCCAAAACGCGAAATAACACGACCGGGAAATGACTGATGCAGCAATTGAATTGTTTCTCTGGCTGTATGACATGTGGCGCCGTCTTGTTGGAACCACATGCCCTCCACATTCATTTCTTCAATTCTAGGCAAGAAAAAACTGGTTATCATTTCACGATACCGAACACCATTGACTGTTTGCGCTTGACCTGCCTCATTTTCATAAAAAAAAGGTCCAATGATTCCTCCAGCCCAAAAACCACACCACACAGTGACACGTTGAGGATGCATTTGCTTCTCGTGAATCACTCGAGGATTTTCGTCACCCCAAATCCGACAATTCTGCCTATTGACGAAGCCATCAAGATGAATCGCAATTTGCGAACTGTAGCCGCAAAACTTTCACCATTTTGGTAAAACAATTTCACAATGAGAATGCGTTGTTCATTCGTGTAGCGCTCCATTTTTACTAACCTCGTACCTTCTACTAGCAAAAAATAACAATTGTTCAAATGTCAAACAATGACACTTCGACTGTTGCCAGATTTAAAAATTGCGTTCTTCTTGGGACACCCTTTATATGTGTCCCTTATTTTTATTCCTTTACAACATATCCAAAGTTCATTAAAATGTGTGAGTACGGATCGGGATACCTCCCTTGTTAGACAATAATATTGCATTTAATTTGAAACATCGCCCTCGAGTTATAAACAAGATTTTTAAAATCGAGAAATTTAAAGTGCATATTTTTTTGGGATTTTAGTGCATATTTTTTGGTCTTTAGTGCATATTTCAATTTAAGTGCGCATTGTCCCGCATAATTTATATTTTTACTGAATATTTGAAGCGCATATTTAAGATTTTTTAGTGCATGAAAGTCGCTGCCTTGGTTATAAAAAAGTATACTTGATATTGGGTCGTCACTTAAATGCCATTCGTTGTAGTGATATTTTCAGCTTCAACTTCTTCTTGATGCTGCACCAGCAGCAGCCAGCATCAGCAACAGCCCCACCGGTACTTTTCTTAAAAACAAAACATAAAAAATGTATCACGTGCATCAAGTGCAATCATGAACGGGCGACAATAAACCAGCAACGACCCAGTTAAATTCCATACAATCTTTTTATGTTTTTAAAAATATTTTTTGTATTATAACTGGTCTTAAGGTGTACGCGCGTTCGAGTACAAGCAGAAGATTATATGGAAGCTGCATATTTCAGTGTGTGTATATTGTGAGACATGTTTGAGACTTAAATTTCAATACCATCATCATTATTCGCACTTTCTTCTGTTTTCTTTAAGATGTTTACAAAACACCATTTCCAATTCCAATCATTATTCTAGCTTTTTCGCTAAAATGCGTATGAGTAATTTTTGGTTACCATAAAATATTAATCATTCGCAAAATTAATATTCTGATGAGTAATTATGGGTTTTACGTATGAGTGATATTTAATTTTAAAATATATATTAATCATTCGCAACCCAAACAATGCAACAATGTAATAAAACTGTCATACAAATCTGAAAAACTATAGACAGCTAATTTATTGACGACTAAACTTAAATAGCTGAAGATTTGTTAACAAAACTTTTTGTAGACTTAGACTAATGGCTTAGAATTAATTTCATTATTTTTTTTGGCGACTTGTAGTGACCTCTTTCGGAGAAATATGGTACTACAGCTTAACTCTCAAACAAGCCTCAGATTATTTGAAATAAATTCATGGGCCGAAAGAGATTTAAATCGAATTTTAGAAGGTAATGCATAGAAATGTATAAGTTTAGGGATAAATTATTACTTCTACTTATATATAATTACAGCCCAAAAATTACTCAATTAGGCGTTAAATTGGAGTTGAGGTGGCTTGGACAAAGGCAAGTCCATGGAACTCATACTATTTTTTGCCCATTACGCCATATCCATTACACCATATCCAGAAGATAGAATTTAAGGAAAGAAAGATATAGAAAAATAGGTTTGATTGAAATCAGAAGGCAAATATAAAAAAGTAGTAGTCCCTGACTGAATATAAGGCAGGGGAAGTTTATAAACAGATTATATAAACGAGACGCCACATTCCAAAATGCGCTATCTGGTCTTAGAGAAAGGTGAACAGTAACAGACATAGTGTTATGTCTTGTCCTTATCCTGTAAACCCGCAAGTTTAACCATCTCTCAATGAAAACAGCACCCAGACAATAGACCCGGTTGTATCAACTGTATATGTTGCCAAACGAATGTTTCGGTTGCTGCAATCAAATTTTTCGGTTGTGATAAAAATCATTTAATTGAAACAACGGAAATTCAGCCATGACAATATAGAATTTCGATCCGTGATAACTACCAAAAAAATTCGATAGCTACAACCGAATCATTCAATTGGTTATAAATATGGTTGGTACAACCGAGTCTCTTTTGTGTGTGAGTTTTTGTATATGAGTTGAACCAAAGTACTATTCATGAAAAGCCCAGCTGTAGGTCAGGGCTCGTGAGAGTCTATTTTTTTGGTTTGCCATTCCCCGAAATACCAACATGAACAGTAACCCATAAAATACACTCTGTTCTCCATAGAAACCCTGTTGAGTCCGCGCTTGCACTCTTCGACAGTCTTGGATGAAGTGACCGGAATCTGAAGTGCCTTAAACTCAGCCACAGTGTCATTGCATCCAAAATAGCGAAAATCTTTGCCTCTTAACATGAAATTGGGCCGATATAAAAAAATATGTGTCACTTATTTTTCTTTTCTTTATCACATATTCAAATTTCATTAAGATCGGAGAGAACCCATTCCCTTGCTAGTCTGTAAACTGTTGCCCCTCTACCCATGGCATATGAATATATGTTTACTTCGTCCAGAAACCAGCCGGATCCAGTACGGCTAGATGTTCTAGATAAATCAGTGTAGAGGATATAAGAGTAGTGCCCAAGCAGCGCTTTTCCAGTCCTCTCTACTCGGTATAATTGACCATACTTCCTATTAAATTCGATATAGGGTATCATGTTATTCAAAGACATTAGTCGGACAAAGTTTCTAAAGCCTCCCAACGATAAGACAATGTCCTCTGTAGCACTCCATATGCATGAGTCTCTACTAAAAGTGAGTTGACCACGAAATACAAACGCGGAGGGTATAATACGCCCCCTTTAGGGCAACCTCTAATGACCTCAACTGTGACTTTTGGTCCCTCCTGACTTCCAGCTGTCAACAGCCTTAAATATAACATTAAGTGACCTCATCGAGTCAAAAGTAGCATTGTCAAAAGCGCCCCTATGTCCACAAAAATACCCATCGTATATTTCTGTTTGCCTAGTCCCTTCAAGATCGTGAAGACCACACTCTCCGGACCTTCCACTCTGGTAAGCGTGTTGTTAACAATTGAGAGGGATTCGGAGCAATGTTTCAAAAACAGGGCGCAAAACATCGAGTGTAGCTTCGGCTGTGTGTCACGTAGCGCCGTCCTGTTGAAACCAAATGTTGTCAATATCCTCCTCTTCAATTTTTGTGAACAAAAATTCGTTCAACATGGCCCGCCATTGACTTCAACATGGCTCGCCATTGACATTCCATGATTTTCAAAGTAATGTCGCAATATTTCCCAGCGTTGTTCAAGCGTATACACAACCATATTCGTTCAGCGGAAGGCTAAAACTAATTATCTGTCAAATCAGACATGAGCTAAGTGTTACCATTCACGAAATAAGCATTAGTTAAAAAAAAAAACGTTAGATGGCGGACCCATTATAATTCACATTTGAGGTTTTTAGGCTTAATATAGTTAGATTTAGGTGTCTAATGTAAGTTTTATAATAGTTTCTTTGCTAGAAGTTTAGTTTTTATTATCACTTCAGTTTCAATGAAAAGATTTAATTTAGCTTTCAGAAAATTAAAAAATCAAAACTTTATTTTGATTTCAGATTCTTGTTAGGGGTCCTTAAATTATAAAGAGAAAGGTTTACATGTATGCCCCCTCCCACAACAAAAAATAGGCCCAAATTTTTGATACTTCTCAGCCTATGTTTATCACTAAAATATTCCAATAGCCACAAATGATTTACTTGATTTTGTTCTTGTCATTGAATGAAGTTATGTGCCAAATTTCGAGATTCTAGCTTTCTTAGTTTACGAGATACACCAAACGCCCTTCCTTGCGGAAATAAATGTTCATTTAAAAATCGGAGTTTCTTAACAACTATATTGACCTGAAGAACAGTTTATCCATATTATGTTTTTTTTTCAATGCCCCATATCCTAATGAACATATTTAAGCGAAAATATAAAACTTTAATGCATTATCGAAATAGTTATATTTATTTAAAAATGTGTACACTATAGTGTACAATGGTAGTGAAAGGGTTAACTTTTAATTTATAAAAACGGTAGAGCTGCTGCTTCTTTTAAAGGTATTGATTTCTGGAAAATCGATTAAGTTTATTTTTTTATTGCAGATGATCAAAACATAAGTGAAGTTGGTTGCAGTTGTAGGCGACCAACTTAAGATGAGGGGGCATTAATATCATCAGTGATGAACTGATTGCACTTTTTATTCATGGCGTGAACACACGTTTATAAATTAATGAAAAGAAAAAATAGATTAAGAAATTTTTATCAATTTATTGGTAAAAATTTTTCGTTTGTAAAACAAATGTTTTATAAATCATATATTTTTCCTGTAGGAGAATAATTTGGGCGTCTTTCTAACTGCTCTACCTCAAAGTCTGAATGTTTTCCAATATAATCAAGTTTTATTGGTCGTAGAACTTTTTATTTGCCAAAAAAAAAAATCTTCAAAATGTTACGGTTTTATTTTCAAAATTTATCGGAATATGAGATTAGTTTTTATGAACAAATTTAAACAAAAAGTGTTTACAAACTACACAGAACCCGTTTATTCTAATTCAGTTGAGCTAATTTTTTCTGTTATTATTGTTTAAATCAGTTATTAACCTAAAATTATTAGTTTACACATTTTACCTCAAGAAAAAATTTCATCCGTATTTAAACTAGCTTTTCTACCTAAAATTTAGTAATTCTCAAATTTACAAACTTTGCCATTTACTTTAAACCGCAATTGTTGTCAAATCATTGTTTTTTGTGTCTCCGCTATCAGCCTCACTTATAGATGGCGTTTTTGTCTCAATTTATTTTATTTTATAATCTTAAAATAGGCTAAATCTCTAAAACTAAGCAAGAGTAAAATGGACCAAAAAGTATTACTCCGTACCTATTAACTTATTAAGTACTATACTCTTTAATAAGTATAAATTGCTTTATAAATATGTAGTTTTTGGGTTGTAATACAGTTTCTTTATTTTTAATGTGAATGTCAGTCATTCTTTAGAACAAATTAACTTTGTTACTAACTTTGTAGTTCATTTAAAAAAAAACAAACCACACCAAATGACTGTTATATGATTTTAATTAATTTTCTGCAGTATTTTTTTTTTTTGTTATTTAACGACGATTTAGACGAATCCCCAGAAGAAGTCGACAAATAATCGACGAAACGTCGGGACAAAACTGTAAACAAAAAGTTAGTTTTTTTTACATGAATATCTTAGGTCTTATTAGCTCAAAAAAATTAACAAATTTATGAAAAAATTGACCAAAATACAATCAACACAAAAAAAAAAAATGTTTGTTTATTTTTTACTAAAATGTGGTTAATTTTTACTACAATTGTGGTTCATTTTTTGAACATCAAAAAACAAATGACAATGTTAGTTGAATTTATTGAAATGTAAGTCGTCATTTCTTTAAGTGAAATTTCATTTGTTTTTAACTACATTTGCAGTGGTCTTTACGTACAAAGTATTCTAATCTCTGGTCAGATCCGGAAAGATCTTTTTAGCAGAAATTTTCTGTTGACTCAGCTTAAAAAGTCTGTTGATTTAGCTAAATTCTGAGTGAATTAAACTACAACTCTGAACTCAAATTTAGTTCTTCTAAAATTGAGGCCACCTAAATTATTAAGCAAACTATGATTCCCAACTTCATTTTGCTGACTCAAATTCATTTGATTTCTGTTGTCGTATCTGATTTTTCAACTATTTGTACGGGCTTTTTTTTAAGAGTGTAGGAAAAATAACTTCGGAAATGGTGTAGTGTATTTATAACTGTCTTTCTTCCATTTAGTTAGCAGTACAAGTTACTACAAACGTGTAGTCTTATCAGTATTTATTTTTTAGATTTCTTTTATGTGTATTATTATTTGTTTTTTGGAAAAGACAGTTTAGCTGAATTACAAAAACCCCACATTTAAAAGTTGCATGTTTGACCATTTTATTGTATATTGCTTTTTTTTTTACCAGCACCTGTTTGTTACTTTTAAATAAGAAGCTTAAAATTTTTGGGGAAAAAAACATGACCTTTCTTACTAAATTTGAAACACTAACACACACAGTGTAACAAAAGCACAGACTGGCGACAAACAAATGACACACAATTTTAATAAATTGAAAGGAAAAGTGCTTTTATTTTTCGTGGTTGTTGTTGTGGTGGGAACTAACAAGATTTGTTTATATTTAAACATTTTTTTCCGCTTAATTAAAACGTTTATAAAGTTTTAAGGCTAGTTCACCTGTTGTTAGTTTAAATAACTATGGTTGACAAAAAAGATAAACTAGTTTTAAAATGATTATAAGTTAGTAGTTTATAAAAGAAATTACAAAAAAAAAAAGAAAATAAAATGTTAATAGCTTAAACGTTTAAAAGAGACCATTTAATATGACAATTTTAGATATTTTTAAATAGAATTTGTGAACTTTGGAATTATTGTTTTGTTAATGGCGCCCAACTTAGGGCCTAGAATATATTTTTAATAAAAAATATTTTATGCAACAATTCATCCCATTTAACAATTGCATCTATTTTAGTTTGTATTCCGGTTTTTAACCCTATCAGGCCGAGTTTTTTAGATGCCAGTTTAACTTGGATTAGTTAAGCCGACAACGAATTTTGACTGCCATTTCCAAGTTTATTAACAAAAAAAACTGTCGGAACCATATCATTTTATTTAGAATTTTGGCCTTTATTATAATACAATAAGTTAACCCACATTTCATAAGTTAACCCCCATTTACAAACTTCGTTAATCTAAGATTAAAGATAATCTACATCCCAAAAACTCGGAATCAGAGTCACTAATGCTTATGGCTCATAATGCATTTTTCAAGCACATTGCATTAAGGGTTACTTTTAAGAGCTTTGATTAAAAAAAAAAAAACACACAACATTTAAAAAAATGTATGAAATATTTATTTGAGTCGATAGAACGATCTATATAATTCGATGTTTAGAGATGATTTTATGTAAATGTTGACCGCGGTTACGCCTCAAATGGTTCATACGCTGGGTCCAATTTTGGCATACTCTCTCCAACATATTGGCCGGTATCTCACGAATAAATTCTTCACCATTGGCTTGCAGTGCGTCAACCGTTGCGGGCTTGTCCCTATAGACATAAACCTACATAGCCCTACAAGGCGTTTAATCGCACGATCAAGGCGGCCAATTGACTGGCCCCAAACGTGAAATAAACTTTTCACCGACCTCGAATCTCAGTTGGAACATGTCAACCAAGTCCAGCTTTTCCATTTTGGGTAAAAAAAATTTGTAATCATAGCACGGTAGCGTTCGCCATTCGTCTTTGAAAAAGTGCGGTGCAATGATGCCACCGGCCCATAATCCACACCAAACAGCGCATTTTTCGGGATGCATTGGCAGTTCCTGCAATGCTTCTGGCTGCTCTTCACACCAAATACGTCAATTTTTCTTCATCCAACTTTGCCAGCGCCCATTCACCAAATTTTAGCCGTTGTGGTTGTGGCTTTAATTCTTGCACCAGATATATTTTTAAAGGCTTTACACCCAAATCTTTCCGCAAAATTGTCCACCTAGTGGAGTAACAGAGGCCCAATTTCTGCGAACGGCGCCGAATCGATAATTCACGGTCATCAACAACACTGGCGGATAAAGCTGCGATATTTTCCTCTGTCCGCACTCTACGTATGCGTGTTGGTGGTTTAAAATACAATAATGAAAATTTGGTGAGAAATTTATTCACAAGGCTGACCATAAATTGCCGATCATGAATTCTGATAATAAAATTCTATTCATGGACTAAACTGAACATGCTTAATAGTAACATGTTAAACGTAAACAGCTGAGCTGCCAAAAACAGTGTTGCCAAAAAGGAAGTTGCGAAAAATCACTCTTTAATTAGAAAATCTGAAAATATTGAACAAAAAGTGATTTTCTCTAAAACGCAATATTTGACGAAAATGTTTTTTTTTTTCCTTCAACCATCTCAAATTTGAGCTTTTCACAGTGAATTGAATTATCAAATTTACTCAAACTGATAAACATTTACCTTATCCGACAATTCCCCGTGGAGACTGCAAATTTTTCTAATTGAAATTTCCTTTTGTTAATAAAAGATATAAAAGAAATACTTTTCGGGAAACTACTTAGATAAAACCTCTTTCGAAATTCCCGTTTTTTATCTCGTTAATAAGAGAGAAATAATTTTTGTGAAAAATGTCGACGTCGATAAAACATTTTTTCATTTTGTTCGAAAATTTATGATTTTTTAGATAAAAATCGGTCGAGTCAAAGATTTGTCGAAAAATAAGGGATAAACGAAATTAAAAAGCGGCATTATTATTTGTTATTCGTTTCAAATATTTAATTTTAATTTTACTGCAAACACAAGTAAAAACATAACATAAAAACAGGCAATAGTTTTGAAATTCTACTGAAGATTACTTGGGAGAGCGTGAAATTATGATATGAAACACCACAATGTCTAAAGATAAAACATTTTTTCATTTTGTTACAAAATTTTAGATTTTTAGATAAAAATCGGAAGTCAAAGAGTTTTCTAAAAATGAGGAATTAAACGAAATTATTGCTATTCGTTCCAAATATTTAATTTTAATTTTACTGCAAACACAAGTAAAAACATAATATAAAAACTGGCAATAGTTTTGAAATTCTACTGAAGATCACTTGGGAGAGCGTGAAATTATGATATAAAACACCACAATGTCTAAAGCTCGTTATAATTTAATTGTTTTGAAAGCTTTCATCATATTTAAATCAATGTTTTTGTATCAGCTAAAATCTGCTTAAATTTATTAATAAAATATTATTTATTTTTTTATTTTAAACAAATTTTAGTTCCACAAAATGCGTACAATTGTTATCGCACTTTTTTTATATAAAAATTTGTTGCACAACATTTAACCATAAATAACATAAAAAAAAGTTAAACTCATATAACAAACTTAACTGCCTGTTTCTTGTCGGCGTCATGTACGTTTATCGTATTTATTAACATGCAGGTTGCAGTTATTTTAACTGCAACATTTTTTGCATTTTCGTACGCATAACATAATGTTGCTGTTGCAATTGCATTTTACAAGCATGCATGCTTTTTACCATTAATAGCAAACCGTTACGATAGTTGGCCTTTTTTCAAATAAAGAATTTGAAATTATTATTAAATGTATTATTTTTTTTTTCTTTTAATAATTAATTCATCATTAATTTTGTTCATTTGTTGGGTTTAAACAAATTTTATTTATTAAGTGTCTGATTCATTTTTGCCTATTAAAAAAAAAAAAAAAAAAAAAAACGCTGATAAGATAAGAAATTTTATGTATTTTCTGTTTATATAAACAATACGTCTTTAGGCTTCAATTGAACTTTTTATTTTTAATTGTTCGTGCTATTGTTGGACTAGAATAAATGTTAAACGCCTTTATTATTATCAGTATAAAACAAATTTGCAATTAATCTAGATTTTTTGTTTGTTGTTGTTGTGTTTTCAATTTGAAATATTACATATTGAGCTATAAATATCGTAACATACTTTATAGAAATTTTTGAAATCAAATTTAATCTAGCAATGACCTGTATGTTAGATTTACTAAACAGGGGTTTTTGATTTTTTCTCCAGTATACGTCAGTTCAAAAGTTATAGCTAAAAATGTAAGGAGACCTCTAAAAAAAAATTACATACTTTTTGTGACATAACCTCTAAAGAAGTTTAACAACAAATTATTAGTTACTAACTTTAACTGTGATACTAGTTTTTAGAAGATTTTACTGTGATATTTACTTTTATTTTTTTTTATTACTTAATAATCATATAATTATAAATTATATACTATTACCCTAACCGAGCACTAGCTACTATGGCCTTCGGCGCGTTGTAGCGAAAACAGACCAGTGCCTCTGGTGGGAATCGAACCCTCGACCCCCGCACTGATAAGCCAGCACGCTACCAACTAGCCTACCGGGGCGCACAACTTACTTTTATTTATTTTCGACATTTGTTTTAAATTAATTTTATGTTTTCTGTTGTGTACTCGTATATGTAAAATATATTGTGACAAAAAGACTATACAGTCGAACTTCCATAACTCAAATCATCATTATCCCAAAAAAAATTTCGACTTACAGAAACTTCGAGTTACAGAAAAAAATTTGGAAAATATAATCAATTGCAAGCATGTGTTTGTTTATAGTTTGAATTTTTTTATTTAAAACAGGTACTAACCGAAAACTACATACCAAGTTACAATGAAGTAAAATATTTTGTAATTAGTGACTGAAAATTTTTTTTTTTTTGTTATTTTCAGTAAAAAATGACTCTTCCTCCAGATATAGGCATGTTTTGACTTCTAGCTGCTGTAAACTAATCGAGGACTGCATTGTCGATATTTTTGAATATTGGTGTCTTAACTCGTTTACTATGTAGACGAAATCCAGATCCAAGAGTTGATAATTTATTCTCTATTTGTAAAAAACGTTGAGACCGTACTAGCCGGGATACCATATTTATCAGCTGCTGCCTTTTTCTTTAATCCACATTTTAAAACACGTTTAGTTGCCATGATAATAAAATAAAATTCGATTTTAACATTTATCATCTAAGACGAATGACATTTATGCAAAGTACTGATACTTACGCAAACAAAAAGAAGCACAGAATGTACAAAAAGGGATTTCCCCGAAAAAAAGCAAGCAAAATATACAAACCAGCTAAACAAGCAAAAGAAAGCAAAATAAACAAAAAAGCAAAATCAATAAAACAAGCAAAAAAATTCGAGTTATAGAATTCGTATGTATGTATTTCGTTCGAGTTATGGAGAACTTCGAGTTGTGGAAGTTCGAGTTACGGAAGAAGAATTGTATGTTATTTATTCTCTTAACGCTACTGCCAACCTAATTAGTTCGAGTTAGAGAAAATTCGAGTTAGAGAAGTTCGAGTTATGGAAGTTCGACTGTATATTAATAAAATTATCCCTGAGGATGTTGGGAATAGCCAACGAAACGTCGGATGAAAAATTAATAAATAGTATTTTATTTATTTTGAAAACAAATGACATTAGAAGCCCACTTAAGATATTTCTAAAAATTTTAACAAATACACCTATCCCTCGATTTACACGATTTCACTTTTGCACGACTTTTTTATTTCTCGAGTAAATCGAGGAATATGGAAATTATCTCGAATTACACGATTTTTTTTTTTTTTTTGATTATTTATTAAAAAAACTTTTGTATACATATTCACGTTAGTAAAAAATTAATATACCAGTTAACTTCTTTTTTTTTTTACTTCTTTAATTGATTTTTTAAAAAATCGGAATAAAACACACAAGTTCATTGACAATAAAATTAAAAAGGTAATTATCCAATTATGCATGTACATACAAAATATATCAAATTAAAATATCAAAAATATACAAATTTATAAATCAGTCAGTGTTTACCATACAAGTCCGCTAGTTGTAGTTTTTTGTGAAAAAAAATATTATAAAATTTATATAAATAAATCGCATTATATAAATACAACTTTTATAACTCGATCGATATTTTATAAAAATAAATATGCAGAAAAAAATTGTAAAGAAGCAGATAAAAAGAAAAATTATATAAGAAAAATTAAAATTTTGGATTGTCTCCGCAAAGGAGAAAAATTATCAAGAGTTTCTAAAAAATATACCATTCATGAAGCCACAATTAAATCTATAAAAAAGAATGATAACGCTATCAGGAAAAGTTTAGCAGTTGGGTATCTCCACACAGAGAATTAAAATGCCAACCGAATTAAAAAGTGTATGTTAATAGTAACAACTTATAAATTCAATTAGTGCAACGATAATTATATTCGATTTCTCAGTATTTTTGATGTTGCAACTGAAACTCTATTGACTTAACCGAATTTTCTTGCGAAAACTAATGTTAAGTTGTGCCAACCGTCTAAAATTCGTAACAACCGAATTTAAGTCGTAGTAACCGAATTTCTGTTGGCAAATAGCTAAATTTTTCTCTGTGTGTAAGCGTACAACTTCGTACGTTCGGGACACTATAATTGAAAAAATGTAGAAGGCATTAATGATTTGGATTGAAGACCTAATCCAAAAGCGAATTACAATTGACACTAATGTAATTACAAATAAGGCATTTCAGATTTACGAAAAAATTAAGGATGAGCTACCATCAATATCCTCAGCAGCAAAAAAATCTTTTACAGCTAGTCATGGTTGGTTTGAAAATTTAAAAAAAGGCATTCTTTACATAATTTAAAACTTAAAAGGGAACAAGCATCCCTCTGATATTGATGCTGCAGAAGAGTATCCAGAAAAGTTCGCCGAAATTATTTCATATACTCCTGATCACGTCTTCAACGCTGACGAGTCGGGTTTATTTTGGAAAAAAAAAATCCCTGAGAGAACTTTATTGTCAAAGGGTATTATATAGTGAAATCATTGGTTTTAAATAAATAATAATAATGACTCAGGTGAAGACGAGTAAGAAATGGTTACACTGATAGCTAAAATTATTTGTGAAGGCCTTGAATTAGGACGAAAATTAGAAAATCACTTTGTCCAACATGACCAAAATGTTGAAAGAGCTCTAAAGTTCCAGAGATATATTTCTCATGTCCTGGCACAATATCGGGAGGTAAATAAAGAGTTGAACAATAATACGTCACAAGTTCTTATAACAAAATATATTTCCAAATCTCTGCGGGCTGAAGTTATCTCCAACATCGAAACAGAAACTTTTGAAATACTATCGAGTGATGAAAGTGATTCGTCACCAACCTGAAAGATAAGATTAGTTGGCACTATTAGTTTCAAATGAACTGATCTCTTTTAATGAACTGATCTCTTTTAATGAACTGAATTATTATTTATTATTAATAAATAGTAGACTGATTTTATTGATTTTTTGCTTAATTTATAGTAACTGGTTTTATGGATTTTTGATGTTATTACAGGCTTCATAATTTATTTTTTGATTTTATGAATTTTATAACTAAATTTTGTTTATAAATTAACTCATTTTGTTAGTTTTTTGTTTTATTTACGTTTTTTGCATTAAAACAAATAAATATATATATTATTATGTAAAATACAGCATTTGCCTTTTTTCGATTTACACGATTTTCCATACAAACCTTTTTGAATTCGATTTACACGATTTTTTCTGCAACGTATCTATCGTGTAAATCGAGGGATAGGTGTATTTACTAAAAAGGTCGACAATACTAATAATCAACAAACAATTTAGTTTTTGTTTAATTTCTGTTTAATTTCACACTAAATGTTAAATATTTTTACCTTAAAATCTTTGTTTCTTTGTTGTCGGCGCCAAGTAATTGCCACCCAAAACGATCCTTTTACGAAATTATTTTTTGCCTGACCTAACAATGTTTATTTAGTTGGGTAATCATTTCATTTACTTTTAAGAATTGTCTTACTATGGAATTTCTAATGGATTTATTGAAAGGTGTCAATTTGAAACATCAATAAATTCAAAAATGTTTACCTCTTTTTTTTCTTCTAACAGAAAACATTTTTTAACTATCCCAGCCAATACCCAATCACGTTTTAAATTACTGCATTTTTTTATAGCCTGGTTAAGTACTGTACAGTGTACACGTTAATAAACGTTTTTTTTTAGATCTTTAGCGCCTTTTTTCAATAATTTAGGTTAATATCAAATAGAGTGACTGTATACAAGATTTCATTTTTTTTAAACTTTATTCATAAATGTGTAGTCTCTGCATTAGAGTGCACTGAAACTTTAGCAAAATGTAAATCTTTCAATCTAAAATTAAATTAATGTCAAAATAACAAAAACTTTTGTAAAATTAAGGGTATTTCTGTTAGTTTGGCATTTTTTTTTTGTATATTTATGCATGATATTTTTCGTTAAAAACTTCGATTTCGAAATATATTACTTTGTTCGAAAATTCCACGTTTTCAAATAATAATCACAAGTTGAAGATAAATAGCGATATGGAGGAAACTTTCCGATAATAGAATATAAATATAATAGCATATCGATTTTAAACCACCCGTCTAAAAAATTTCGATTTCGAAAAAAAAATTTCTTTCTTTGAAAATTCAGATACAAATTATAAGTCGTAGATAAATTCCGCTAAAACGTTGCAAACATATTTTTACATCTGTCCCTGTCTTAAGCAAAACTCTTCCTCGTACCGAATTTAGTCCTCAATTCTGAGGAGGAATTTCGCTTAAGGCAGGAGCAGACGTACAAAAGATTTTTGGAACGTTTCAGCGGAATTGATCTTCGACTTTTATCTGAAAAATTGGTTTTTAAGCAAAGTATTTTTGAAATATTGAAATTTGTTGCAAAAAACATTATTTATTGTCTTATATTAACGAGAAAAAACGGAAATATTGATCGGATAAAATTTACATAATCTAAAATGAATTAACCCTCTAACCGACCCTACACGTTTTTGCAATGAATTTTATACCATATGTTCGACATAAAAATACAAAAAAAATCTACTACAATTTTTTTTTCTGTTGCCTACTTTAGGCGATATTTGCCAAATTACGTTTCGAGGTTATCTCGAAAACTAATGAACGACTAGGAGTAAGTTTAGGCAAAAATTATTTATCTTCGTTTGTGTTTATTATCAACGGTTTGAAATACGTTTTTAGGGATTTTAAAAATTTTCAAAAACAAAATATTTTGAAAGGACCCTGTACTTGCACACGTAAAATTTTTTCACAAAACAATTAATTAATTTTGGTTTCTTTCGGAATACATCAATTTCTAATTCGATAAAAGTTAAACATTTTTAACTTCGAAAAAATATATAAGACATTTGTTTGGCAATGAAAAATATAAAATATTTTTTTCTTAAATATAATATTTCATCAAAGAAAATAAGTAATTTCCGAAGCAAATCTATGGATAAATGTAAAAGTAAAAAAAATTGAAGATTTTCTCTATGTTTATACCATGTATTTGTTGTTCGCACGATACATTTCGCAAACATTAAGATAGTTTAATGAAATTTAGCACACTGACTTATATTACCCCAAAGACGAACTCTATTGATTTTGGTCCATGTTTGGAACTTGTGCACATATAACGATCCCCCCAAAAATTGGCTTTTATGCTTGTTCACACGCAGTAGGTCACAAAGATAAAGATATTTCGATGAAATTTGGCAATTTTTGGCTGTGTTAGTTAGCTCGCACGTGCAGTTGGTCAATATAAAGATTTTTTTGATGAAAGTTAATACATTGGCTCATATCCATTTAATACATTTTTTACTAAATATTGGTAATATAAGAATATCAAAATTAAATCTGTTGAATCTACAAAAACAAGGGTCTACCATCTAACGTTTTTTTTCAACTAGTGCTTATTTCGTGAATGGTAACACTTAGCTCATGTCTGATTTGACAGATAATTAGTTTTATCCTTCCGCTGAACGAATATGGTCCGTATGTTCGTTATCTTGTGAAAAAAGTGAAAGAAACTGGCATCCTCATCGATAAATCAAAGCGTGAAAAGCCAAAAACAGTGCGTACACCCGAGAATATTGCTGCTGTGGCAGAAAGTGTGCGTGAAGCGCCATCAACATCAATTCACCGTCGTTCTCAACAATTGAACATTTCGGAGACATCATTGAGACGAATTTTGCATAAAGACCTTGGTATGACGCCATACAAAGTCCAATTGGTTCAGGAGTTCAAAAAAAAAGTTAAATGGCGGACCCTTTATTTAGTTATATTTGAGCTAAATTTTAGTTACTTGAAAGTAACAAAATAATCAGTTTTTAGTTTTTTAAATGCGAATAAGTCTGCCCTTAGCAAGCATTTATGTTGATTTTAGCAAAACTGATCTGTTATTTGCTTTCTACTAATTTTGAGGCAAATATAGCAAAATTTTTGTTAATATTATAGTTTTTGTTTGCTTTTTTTTGAGTCTACAAATAATAAGTAAAAGTTTTTGCTAAATTTAACAGATGCTATTTTCAATTAACTAAAATTCACATCGCATATAACTAACATATCCAGTAAAAAAGTGTTAACATGGACTGACTGGAACTAAAATCAAAAGGCTTTGCCACTGGGCATATCCTTTAACAAAGTGTTACCATAGACTGACTCTAAAGAAAATCAAAAAGCTTTGCCGCTGGGTCGATATAGGTCGGTGGGCAAAATATTATCAAAATATATTAATATTTGTGACCTGCACCATGCGGAAAAGTATAAATGGCATTTTTTTGGGTGTGGGCGTTATATGAGCACTAGGTCTGGACATGGACCGATTCTAACCAAAATCAAAAGGCGTTGTCCTTGGGCCAATATAGTATCTTTATATGTGTGTCCCGCAGCGTGTGGGAAAGCAAAAAAGACATTTTTTTAGGGAAGGACCGTAATATGGGCACTAGATCTAAACATGTACAGATTTTACCGATGATGAGTAGATTTTGTCGATTGGCCATTACAAGTCAATGTACCAAATTTTATCTTAATATTTTAATATTTGCGGTATGTTGCGTCAGAATAGTAAATATGGATCGTATAAAAATAGAGATAATCTTAAATTTGGTTAATGCACGAAGAAAAAGAATCATCATATTATGATAGTTTAAGAACATCATGTTGTGATTACAATGCGTAACAATCATAATATGATCGTAGCAATTATATTATGATTCTAAATGACGATAGAAGCGTCATCCGTAATCATAATATTTTCAGCCAGAATCATGTATATGATAATTTGGATCATAATATGATAATTTTGTGTCCACAATCATGTTCAACCATATTTTTCTCTGCGTATCGTCATAACTTTGATAATTATCCATAGATTTGCTACAGAAATTACTTTTTTCTTTGTTAAAGTAATAACAAGGAATGTATTCCGACCCTAACTCACAAAATTGAATGAACTTTGGATATGTTCCCAATGTTACTTTTAAGGATTAAAAAATGAGTTGAAAAATTTATTTATTTTTGTACGAAAACAGGCCTGAAATTGACATGAAAATTCCATATTTTTTCAAGTTTCTTACCGCTCTAATGTTCATTAATGACTGACATTTAAGTTCTTAAGTGATTGTGACTGTGTGAAAACACCTTGTATGTGATACCTCCTCAAACACTCATATGTTAATGGTTTTCCATTCTTTATGCATGTACTCGGACTCTGGTTCTTTTTTTGTTCATTCATAGCCCACTGCAGTGTAATAAAATGCTTAATGGATTTTGATAGTAGAATGTTAAAAAAAAACACCGAATGAAACGAAATGACTGAAGAAAAGAACACCCAACTAATCCGTAAAACGGAAATGATTTTAAACGAAAGATGTTTAGCGGCAAAAATTGCATTTGAAATCGCTTTAAAGCTGTTCTTCAGTATTCTTCTTCTAGTGGACCCTTCTTTTTTTTTTTTGTTGTTGTTTGTTTAAATCTCTGTGGGAATTTTTTACATATTTTTTTATAAATTAAATGATCGTTTATAACTTGTGCAGCTTCTTTTGAGTTAATAAATGTTTTTTTTTTTTTGTAAGAATTGTGGTTATTTGTGAAATGTTTTCCAAGTAAAATTAAAACATTAATTCTGTGTACACTCAAAGAAAAAAGTTTCATCATATTGATGATATTGTTTCATAAATTGTTTGTTATTAATTGTTCATCATATTTATGAAGTTTTCATAAATATGATGAAAAGTTTCATACAAATTTATGACAAATGTTTCATAACCCTTCATCATTTCATAAAAAAGCTTTTTGTTGGAATATTTATTTGACATAAATCAGGTTTTGTTATGAAACGAAAATTTGGAAATAAAATTATTTAAATTAAAGAAACGATTAATTTTTATTTCATACTAACACCTGATTTATGTCACTTAATCCAATTATGCTTCAGCCTTTAGGCTTTTTTAAACTCAAAAACTACCAGAAATTATTTGAAATTCTGAAACACCAATTGAATATTATTTGATGTGTTCTTAATTTAAAATTGAGTTTTTTTTTTGTATATAATTATGAAACGTTTATAAAACGTTTATTAAACATATCATAAAGATTTATAAAACTGTTTCATTCTATTTATGAAATATTTAATAACATTTATGAATCTTTTCTTAAAAAGTTTTGAAACTTAATCATATTTATGAAATATTTCAGGAATATGAAGATGCCTGTCTTGCCCTCTTATGAAACAGCTTTATCATATTTATGAAGTGTTACAATTCACGAAAATCAATGAAGTTTTTCATCAATTTTATTAAGTCTTTCATAAATATAATGAAGATTTTTCACTAGTGTGTAAGTAAAAATTCATAATATTGAATGAAAAATATAATTTTATTTATTAAAAGTTTCATGCACTTGATGAAGAATTTCATTAATATATTGGTTTCATAAAACCTATGAAGCTTTTCATTAATTTAAAGAAAATGTTGGTTTATTTTGTGAAGAAAATTTTCACTGAAAATTTTCATTATTTTTTTGTCTAGAAAAGTTTTCTCTGTGTAAAAGTCAGCCAATGCAATGCACCTTACTAGTTTGGTGAAATTCCATAAATATATCCCTTCTCTTTCGTTTAAGTTAAAATTTTACAATTTTAACTGGTACTTAAACGACCAGCAGCGAATAGCCGCCCATGCCTGACGAGCCTTAGCTGCGCGGCATCAAAAGTTACCAGTGTACAGGAAACGGTGAAGGCGATTCTCTTCAGAGTTGAAACGTTAACAGCTACACTGAGAGAATTATCTGCATGATATCAATAAATACTGCAAAATTTCACATTATTTATTAAAAATTTCATACGATTACTGAAAAAGTTTCATTAAAACTACACTAAGGAAATTCAGATAATATACTCAGAGAACTTCTGCTGTTAATATCTGTAGTTGTTTGAGTTGTAATACAGTATCTTTATTTTTAAGTGAAAAAAAGTCATTTGCAGAAGAAATTTTATTTTTAACTACATATGTAGTTCATTTGTAATACAGTATCTTTATTTTTAAATGAAAAAGCAGTCATTTGTAGAAGAAATTTAATTTTTGACTACATACATAAGAAGTTCATTTAAAAAAACAAACCACATCAAAATACTGTATTATAATTTTACATTAATTTTGTACAGCAGTTTTATTTATTTAAAAAATAAAACTAATAAATGTTTGTTTATTTTTTTACCGCATGTGTGGTTCATTTATAAAACAATTGTGATTCATTTTTTGAACATTAAAAAACAAATGACAATTTTAATTGAATTTACTGAAATATATGTCGTCATTCTTTTTAAGTGAAATTTCATTTGTTTTTAACTACATTTGCAGTGGTCTTTATCTACATATTATTCTAAGTGTAGGTTCATAAAGGATTCCCAGAGAATTATTCGCCAAAAGCTGATGTATATGCCAAGGTTATTACACAGCCACAAAACTGCTCGACTTGAATTCTCTAAAAGGAATTTACAAACCAACTGGAGAAAGGTAAGTCAATAATCGCTGTTGTTGGTAAGACTGTTAAAACAATAATTTCTTTTAAAGGTGATTTTTTGGTGATGAGAAAAAGTTCAATCTTGATGGTCCAGACGTAGGCGGATCCTTAATGACTTGGGACGCTTTTTGTTCTACGGTATGGTTGATTTGGCATTTCCAAGCACGAATAAATATCATTCATATTTTCAAACAAAAAACCGTTGATGGTGCGGTAACAATCTAAATTGACCGTAACGCGAGCTCTGGAGAAATATAGTCCGATAATGCCA
Organism: Delia radicum; assembly: GCA_021234595.1. NCBI lineage: Eukaryota > Metazoa > Arthropoda > Insecta > Diptera > Anthomyiidae > Delia > Delia radicum. Next base: position 48,095,870 of record CM037854.1, read on the forward strand.
GCAGCGTGTAAACCGCACCGAACGGTTCGTTTTTCTGGATGTAATGGCGTCTGTGGGGTCCCTTGTGGATTGGTTTCACTCCATATGCGGCAATTTTGTTTATTAACAAACCCGTTAAGCCAAAAATTACCCACATCGCTGAACACAATTTTGCGATAATACATCGGGCTGACAGATTTTCAAAGTAAATTTGGATAATTTGGTAGCCTTGTTCAAGCGTGAATCTATTCATTATGCTTTGCCAGAGTATACTGATCATAAATGTCAAAAAGTGAGCGCAGTATCACCGTTCGGTTGACAGCTAACCCTTTTGTTTATTTTATTTTACAAAACGCAATGTGTAAAGGCGTTAGATTTTTACGAAATTAACGAAAAAATTTCGTGTCATACACAAATACTTTCGAACGTATTCGTATATTTTACGCCAACCTTTCGTAGTGCGAAACAATGAAATATTTCGTACAATGTACGTCGATTTTCGTATATATAACGCATTGATTTTTTGCGGTGTATTAATACCTATATTATTTAATCGAGCGTGTTTCAGAGCAATTACTGATACTTGCAATCGTTTGATTTTTATGCGACTTTTTCACTCTATATTTCAAATAATTTAAAAATGCGGCCACTGTGGTGCACGATGAAACCAATAACGATATCAAAATTTTTATTTTCTTGAGTACTTTAACCCTGTGTGCAAATAAATCGAATTTTCGTAAATTTAAGAAATGTTATCTTACAAAAACAAATTAGTTTTTTCGACTTGTTTAGTTAGTGAACGAACTAGTTCAATTGAACTACTCTGTTGAACGATATGTCCTAGTTTACATCTTCTAGTTCAATTTAGCATTTTCTTCTTTTTACTCATGGATCAATTTTATCCATTTTTAATGGTTTTTTTTTCAACAGGTAGCTTATTTATAAAAAAAATATTTATTTTTTATCAAACTCATATTAATTTAATTTTGTTAAAATTTTTTTTTTGTATTTTTATTGTATTCTATTAAATATACATTATTGAAATTATAAGTTTTTTGGATTTTTTTTTATCGTTATTAATTAATAGCAGTGAAAGAGAAGTGTCAAATATGAATAGTTCGCTTAAAAATTATTAAACTAGCGATCTAACAAGCGATTGAATGAAATTGACAAAGATCGATTGAACTAAAAGAGCTACAACTCAGACGAATTAGATTGTCGAAGTTTATAATTTTTATACGTGAGATTCTCTACAAAATATACAAAGTTAATTAAAATCCGCATAGGCATATCAAAATCATTAAGAAATTGTTTAGTTTAAGGGGTTTACCAGTTTAGAAATCAATAATAATGACAATATTTACACTTATAATAATCCAAGCATAAAAATACCAAATTATTGTCAAAACTTCGAAAACTTTCGTAAAATGTACAAATTTTTGTTTATTTTACAAAAAAATTGGTTAATTTGACATTTTTTTCGTAATTTTACGCATGGATTATTATCAGTGTAAGCAATTATAAAAAAAAAAATTTTATTCAAAAAATTCTTTTTGCGATGGAAAAACAATAAAAAATATTCTAAAATTATAATTTAGAATTCAAACTACCTTGGCAGCCCTGTTAACCATTTCAATATAGACACTTTTTTAAAGGCAAAATCGGGTGCCAACGTGGAACCTTGTGTACTTATCTGGGGAAAAAAATTAATTTTATTTCGCACACGAATAAATTGTTAAGTCCCTAACGTAGCCGAATTTTAAAATTTTTGATTTGCACCAACAAAATCGGTTTTTTATTTTTTAAAAAAATACTAGGCAAACATTTAAATTGTGGAGTTCTAAAAAAAATAAGCAACTTAATTATTTAGTACTCCACAAAACAAAAAGAAACCTGTTGATAATCGATCCATCCGCTGTACAGTGGAGCCCGATTTTCAATATCTTGTTTTGAGAAAAGGGCATTAAAAGTAAATGTTACTCATGTAAAATATAGGGCAATGAGTTTGTTTAACTTTTTATATTTTTGCGAATTCGCCAAAATTTTCACACTATATAGAAAAACCTTCAAACTATTGAAATAAGAAAAAAAAAATAAAAAAAAAATTTTGTTTCATCGTCTCTTACATTTATTAACAATTAGTGTTTTCAATTTCTAATAGTAACATTTTAATTATGATCTCAAACCTGATAATTCAAAATGAAATGAAAAATATAATGTAATGCTAGTAAGCCCCTTAACATCAAAGCTTCATTAATCTGTTCGTAAAGTATTAAAACTATCTGTAGACAATTTAATATGTTAAAAAAGTAAAAAAACATTTTTTGTGTGTTTTCTGTGCATTAAAACAGTTGACAAGTAAAATCGTAAAAAAATGTACAAGAAAAAGATGGCAAAACTACACTCAAAAAATAAAACAAGTTAGTGGAAAAGTTAGTAAAACGTCTTGTAAATCAGGTATACTATTTATTCAGTAAAATTTTTGCTAAAATTATGTATCCATCTAAAATTTTAGTTATAGTTATTCAGCACTTAACTGTTTTGAACTAATGTTTTACTAATATTTCACTAATGTTTTACTAATTTATTTCGCTTAAAAATAAATTGTACTGATACACACATTAATAGTGTGGACGAGAACCAGATTGCAAAATATTCGGAGAATGAATTAGATGTCGCGGCATGTCAAGATGTAGTAGGAAACGAGGAAACTGTAAGACATAAGAAAATCAACCATCAAGATTTGTGTATCCTCAGTAAAAAACGCTGCTTACCAGCAAGCAGGTTTGTAAGGGAGTAAGCCAAATAGAATCCCTTACAAACTTGCTTATATATGCCAAGATTTTTATATGGCGAATTCCCACTTGGAAGCATTACTTTTTGCAAAAAAATCGCGGGTTTTAGCGCTTACAAAAAGCTGTGATTTCATGACTTTCAGTAAAATCATTTTTCATGTCTACATTATTACGATTTAAAGTAATAATATGAATAATATATAATTTATTTTACATAAAATTCTACAGACATTAATTTTAGATATAATACTATATTTTTTTTACCGCACCTCGTGGTAACTCTTCAGGAACAGTGAAACGACTAATTATTTGTTTAACATACTCGAAAACACCAAACACAATCGGAAATCACTCGAGAAAACTGGTTAAGATCGTTTATAATCTACGACATGAAACTTTCTGCATTACAATCTGCATCCTCGTAAGGGATTAACGTAAGCTGCTTACAACCTGCGTCATTGTAAAGGAAAACAGTAAGCGCAACAAAATTGTTTGTTAATTTTTATACGAACAACATAATAGTAAGCACTTACTTCAGCGCATTTGTTTTATCCTGCTTCTAAAAAACGAAAATTTTTTACTTAGTCTGTTTTTCATACGTAAAACAAAATTGTGGATTAAAACAACTAAAATTTTGCGTTGTCACCGGCTTGTGAAAGTAATTGTCTATTAATTACATAGAAGACAAAACAAAATGTTCAAATTTAATAAAGAATAAATGTGTGTTTCTAAACTAAATGTTTATAGAGATTAATAATCTAGTGTGGTCAAATTGCAAACAAATATACAGACAGCTAGACAGACTAAAGCGAAAGACAAAGATACACATTTGAGGTTGATTTTTATGTTTCCTTTTTCTTACTGCAAAAAAGGGTTGTATATATCCTATTTTGTTTTTTTTTTCTATAACTATCTGCGGCACTTGCGTTTCTTTAAAAGATAGCATCATTTAGACAACAATTAATGTAAGTAGTTAAAATATAATTTTGTTTATGTTATATATACCTATTTCTACTTTTTTTTAGATTTTACATTAATTCATGTCGTCGGTGTATGAGTATGGACATCTTTATATTTTATAACGTGTTGCCTATTATTTTTAAAAGCATCACAAAAATATGTTTAACAATTTTCATCAAATAAATTAACTAAAGTATAATTTTTGTACAAATTTTTAGAGTTTGTTTTAGTGTACTAATATTCAGCAAACATTTTATTAATTTGTAGCAAGGGTTTTTTAATTTCTAATCCATTAAGTGTTAGCAAAACTTTTGCTGAATCTACTAATTTTGTTGCTGAAAATCAGTGAGCTGATTTTATTGACATTAGTCTTCTGCATTAGTCTGTCTACCTGTCTGTATATTTGTTTGCAATTTGACAACACTAGATTATTAACTTCTATAAATATTTAGTTTAGAAATACACATTTATTCTTTGTTAAATTTAAATATTTTATTTTGTCTTTTATTAAATTAATAGACAATTACTTGCAAATTTTTTTCCAAGCACCCCTCCTGATTAAAATTTTGCTGCATCAGCAAAATTTATTGCTGACTTTACTAACTTCTTTTTGAGTGTATTATTAAACTCTTTTTATTCAGTACAATACTGATACCTGACACGTTACTTTTTTTAATTTTACTTCCAAACTAATTAAGCCTTTAATTAAGTAGATTTATTTCGCAGCCTGAACTCCCTCTAAGGAAGGTTTCTATAAGATGCCTAATGATTGCCTAGATAAGCATGAAAATGTATAAGCGTTACTCATCCCAGCAGAAATTCGGAAGGGGTAAAAAAACTGATAAAAGCTTCTATTTTGCTTCTTTTCTGCTTCTTCAACTTCTTCCTAATATTAATAGCTTGCAGTAGTGCGTCAAAAGAAGCGATAGCGTCGTAAAAGCACGAAAAAGTGGCGATGATAACAAAATTTAGTTCCTAAAATCAGTGAATTCATGTCTCTATTTAGAGCTGTGAAATAAACGCATTTGGGATATCGAAAAAAAAGTGCTTTGACGCGAGCTATCTGAAATAAAAATCGTGCCTTATATGAGTATCACCAATATTGCAAGCACTTAGTTGTTCACTTTCCCTGCCGAAACTGCTTCCAAGCAAGCAGTGTTTTTTTCTGGGATGGTTCTAGTTGGTTCTTTTTCAATTTTTTCTTTTCTGTCGTTTGTTAAATTTGTTAACATTTTTTATTTGCAATTTATGATATAATGTTACGAATGAAATAGCATCCATTATTTTGAAAATTTTCATTTCTAATTTAGAAATTTGATTTAAAGAAATTCAAATTTCATTTAAAAATTTTCAATTTCTTTTTTCAAGTGAATCATACAAGTGTGATTCATATTCAAAAATTATCGAATTTATTTAATAAAATGCTTCTCTATTAGATAGTTTTATGTAAAGGGTCCGCCATCTAACTTTTTTTTTTTCAACTAGTGCTTATTTCGTGAATGGTAACACTTAGCTCATGTCTGATTTGACAGATAATTAGTTTTATCCTTCCGCTGAACGAATATGGTCCGTATGTTCATTATCTTGTGAAAAAAGTGAAAGAAACTGGCATCCTCATCGATAAACCAAAGCGTGAAAAGCCAAAAACAGTGCGTACACCCGAGAATATTGCTGCTGTGGCAGAAAGTGTGCGTGAAGCGCCATCAACATCAATTCACCGTCGTTCTCAACAATTGAACATTTCGGAGACATCATTGAGACGAATTTTGCATAAAGACCTTGGTCCAATTGGTTCAGGAGTTAAAAAAAAAAGTTAATTTGCGGACCCTTTATTTGTATGTTTGTGCCCAATAAATTTGGGTCATTTATATTGTCTACTACATACTGACTACCAACGCCATTGGTGTTTATAACAGAAGTTCAGCATTTCCGGAAGTATAAAGGATATTTCCTTCCGTTTTATGTAAAACAGATGTTTATTGTTTTTTTTGGTTACAGTTTGAAGGTCATTAGACATGCGCAAAAGACACACGCTCAATTTCTCCAATATTCTCTGTTAGACTGTTGGAAAAATTTTGCACTATTGTCGTAGGTTGGTGTTGTTAGTAAAAATATGCAAGTGAATGAAAAGAAAACTTTTAAAGTTCAACATAATATGTACAATTTACATAGCATATATGGTGTGTAAATTTCTATATGTATGTAATATACATTTTTATAGTATTTACATGTATTGTAGAAATAAGTTCAAGTTCATCTTTGATACGCGTGTATATACCTCATTTTTGTAATGTAATCCAATAAATGCTTCAAATCTGATGAGGTCATTTCAATAACAAAATGTCATAGTATATTAAATTAAAAATATAATATGACAAGTTAAAAATGTTTAACAAAAGAATGCTTTTAGAATGACAGATTAGTGCAACATTTGTCAACTAAAAATTTGGAGCAATAGCATAATTGCAAAATGTTTCACATTTATTCTATCAAATACAGAAATTCCATTTGAAATTCAGAAAACATCAATTGAATTTCAGAATTTCCTTTTGAAATATAGAAAACATGAATTGAAATTTAGATTTTCCAATTGAAATTTAGAAAATAGCAATTGAAATTCAGAAAATATCATTTGATAATCAAAATAATTAAAATTAAAATGAAATGTTTTCTGAATTTTAGTTGATGTATTCTGAATTTTAAGTGCTATTTTCTAAATTTCAATTGATATTTTCGAAAACAATTTATGAGTTTCGGAATTAAAATTTACGAGTTTCGGAACTCCAATTGATGAAGTGTGCACCCAAATAAACGTTAACACAGCAAAGGTTACACTATCCCAGGAAAACTTGCTATTACCATAGAATGGGAAATGGAAGAAGAAAACAAGAAGCAGAAGTACTTATAGTTGAGGCCAAGAACACCTGATTTTAACATGGGGGTGTCATAGGAGGCAAGGCCTTGCCTTGTGCTTACATATAGGGACAAAAATAAGACGTTACAAAATATGTAGTGAAATCACCAGTTACACATAAGTACTTATTTCATTTCTTATTTGTAGCATCAAAAGTAATGCTCAAAGCCATTATATGACGTATTACTTGTAAGGATGTTAATAAGTAGTTATTTATAGGTGCAAAAATAAGTACGTATTAACATGTACCTAAATAAGAAGGTATTAATAGGCAATAAAATAACTAGTTATTAATAAGGACAATTATAACTAGTTATTAATAGCTTTTGTTTTGTGAGAGTCGTTTATGTATAACTATATATTTGTTTGCTTAAATAAATTGCATTTAAATTATTAATTATGATATATTATGAATCTTTATAAATATACCTTACAAAAAAGTAGTTACTTATTACCTTACAAGTACCTTATTTCTTTGGCCCTTCCTAATAAGCAGGTATATAACACAATATTAGTAAGACATAATTGTTTAGCTTCCAAAATAAGTAGTGATGTATGTTCATATCAGTAAGGTATTATTTCAGACCTTCAAAATAACAACAAATGTAATGGATATTCATTACTACGAAAGGTCTGAAATAAGTGATAATAAGTAACTTATTATTTTTGCTATTCCAAATAAGCAGATATTTAACAAAATATTAGTAAGGCGTTGTTTTTTATCTTACAAATAAGCAGTTACATATATTCATATTAGTAAGGTATTATTTCGGACCTTCAAAATAACAAAAACTGGAATGGATAGTCATTACTTTGGAAGGTCTGAAATAAGTCCTACCCATTACCAAAGCTATAGCTTTAGAAATTAATAAAAACGAAAATATTTAAGCAATTATAAAAATTTAAATAAATATAAATATTCAAAAAATTCTTTTTGCGATAAAAAACATTTTTTTTTTTTTTTTTTTAAGAGAAGCAACACCCAGGAAATTCTTCCTATTATTTAATGTGTTGCTTTCTTTGGAAAGGGGATAGTGGAGAGATGAAAGGTGGCAGAAGATGAAGGGCTTCAAACATGGCAACACTGTACGAGTAATTGCGGGAGATGATAAGTCTTAGAACAGTTGTTGCTCGCCACCTGATGTAGAGTTGGCGAATTTATTGAAGCTTTTTGTTTAATAGCCCTGATTCATTATTTTACTTCGGTGGGGTTAAGTGCTATGGGAACACCGAAGGTGGGCGCGGCGATACATATAAGTGATAGAAAACTGATACATATTATTTTTCTAAATTGATGTTATCGTCACCAGGAATCGAACCCGGGACCATCTGTGTAACAGTAAAACGCGCTAACCATTACACCACATTGCCCACCATTTCATTGTACCCCCCTTTTTTGAAAGGCAAAATCGGGTACCATCGTGGTGCCTCCTTGGTTACTCATCTGAGAAAAAATTTTAATTTTGTTTTACATACGAATAAAGTATCTAGTCTTTAACGTAGCCGAAATTTAAACTCAAAAATTAAAAAAAGGACCCAAAAAAGGACCCAAAAAAGTCGTTGTTTTATTTTTCAAAAAATACTAGAAAAAAATTTTAAAATATCTCTACTTTAGGGACTTCATTTTTTAGTCCTCTACGAAGCAAAAAAACTCCCCGTTGGAAAATCGGACCACCAACCAATACTGCACAGTGGCACCCGATTTTCCATATCTTATTTTGAGAAAAATCATTAAAACTAAATATTGCTCATGTAAAATATAGGGCAAGAAGTTTGTTTAACAATCTGTAACCTTTTTATTTCTGCGAAAAAAGGTTAAACTATTTAAATATGAATCATTAAAAAAATAATAAATATCTAGTGCTAGTTAAACCCCTTTATAGAGACTGAGTTAAGTGATAGTTTAAAATACATTTTAAATACTGATTCAAATTTTATACAGATTTATATTCTGTACCATCTTATATAAAAGTTAAGAGTTTAATATAAATTTTATAAATTTTTCAAAAAAAAAAAAAACAGTCGAAATTTTTTTGAAAAAAAGGTCTAAAATCTATTTCCAACTTTCGATATAAGTGGACTTTCGATATAAGTGGACTGAAAAATCACAACAGAAATTGCTTATATGCCGCCCATAAACAATTTATGTTGTGATTTTTCTGCTCACTTATATCGAAAGTTGGAAATAGATTTGAAACCTTTTTTTTTTTTAATTTAACTGTTTTTTTTTTTGTTTGGTACAGTTCCGGGACGTCTCTAAGAATATCCGCTACATAAAAAATAACCGCTATATGAAAAATCCGCAAATACATAACTTCTGTCGTCCATAATTAAAATTTTATAAAAAATATAGTTTTTAGAAGTTTTGCTTTAGTTCGGCTTCAGCATTCTTCTTAGCATTTGTATCCGGAACTTTTTCCACTTTAAATATACTAAGCCCAACAATTTTTTTAACTTAGCGCACAAAATGCTTCACGGGTCGTGCTAATTCGATGACAGCAACCTTTTGATCAGCTCTCAAAATCTTCGCCACCTTTTTGGCCTTGGAAAAGTTACTGGGTTTCTTTGTTTTATCAGTTTCATGGTGTGTGTGCCAATCGTAAGGTCCTTATTGAACAGTACTACCACGTATAAAACAAAATGACTAGACACGTGTAACTTTTTTGTTATTTTTTTTAAAGTCCAACTTGGATTATTTCGAAAAGTTTTAATAACTTTTTCAAGCACTTCCTTTTTATTATTAATTGTGAAGTAACTATGCAACTGATTTTGACAAATTAAAAAATTTTATTATCTGAAACATTTTTCAGACATAGTCTGATAAATATTTAAAATAATCGCAGAAGAGTTATAAAGAAAAATGTCTGCTAACGTTCATTTGGGCGCACACTTTATTTTCTGAATTTAAAATTAAGTTTTCTGAAATGGAATTGATATATTCTGAATTTCAAATGATATTTTCGGAATTTCAAATGGATATTTTGAATTTCAATTTATATATTCTAAATTTCAATTGCCAAATTTGATTTTCAATTCATATTTTCCGAATTTCAAATGGAAATTCTAAATTTCAATTGATGTTTTATGAAAATCTGAACTTCAATTGATAAATGTCTGAAATACAATTGAAAATGGTGTAGTCTTCAGAACTTTATAGGATATTAATTCCCACAAATCGTTCTACTAATCAATTCATCCCTCAGTCCCTCAGAAATTTTAACTACAAAGAAAGTTATAAAAGTCTAAAACTAAAATTATTTCAATTGTAGCCATAAAAAGCACTTAAAAGTAGAAAATACCATAAAAAATCGGTTCTTATCTAAAAGGTGAAAGTACAATTATAAGCCAACAAAAAAAATAGTTTTTACCTTTTTTTCAATATTTTGTACAATATACAATCCCACAACATACAAACAAAAAATGATAATGATAATGAAAATTTAAAAATTTTTTTTTACAAGTAGAAAATTTCATTGTATTGTAACCAAGTTAATCATGGTACTGCCGGTGTTATTTTGATTATTACTGTAGTCTTTTTTTCTCTCTGGGTCAGTGATATAAACAATGAATGACCTTAACTGTTTAATTTTATTATGGTTTATGCATTTTTCCACACTCAAACACACACTCACAGAAATAACTTGTAGTACATTAAACATAGATGGGGCATATGATTTCAATATTATTTATATTATACTTTATTATTTATCTGTTGTGTATGTTTATCAGAGATGTAAATATGTACTCTCTCTTTTCTTTGTAATTAAGAGGTACAGAGTTTCTCAAAGAAGGAGCTGGAATGCATTTCATTGTAATTTCAATTTCAAAAGTTTGTAATAAAATTGAGACTATTTGCATTTTCTCCCTCCCCGTTAAGTTAATTTTTACGCAGTAGGAGGATTCAACATGCCAAATTCTAAGTTCTTAGCTCCACTGGCTTAAGCAGGATGATTAAGAGGTAACTTTTTCCACTTTAAAACCCGTTTTTACCCATAAGAGATTCCAGAAAATATCTCTTTGGTAATTTAGCCCATAGACCAGGCGATACATAAATTTCATATTTTGAGCCTGAGGGTTTTGGGAAGGATGCTAAGGGAAGATGTTCCCTTGTTGCCCCTAACTGATACAAATTCCAAAAATCCTATCATAGTAAATGTCTACGCCGGAAGAGGAACTTTCATGCCAATTTTTAAGATCTTAGCTCCACCGGTTAGGTTAAGTGGTTATATAGCAAAAAATAGTGCTTACCCAGAAGCACTTCCGGAAGGCATTATTTAATTACGAAGCGTTTTTAAAGCAAGCCCAAAAGGCATGATTCTTGTTCGCGATGTTCCATGTATGTATGTCTCTTTTAAGCAGGTGAAAAGCGCTTTCTTCATGTGCTCTTAGGCAATAAGCACTTTTTTGTATGTTGCCAACATAATTGCTTCATGGTATGCATTCTTTACTGCTTCATTGTAAGCATTATTCACTGCTTCACAGAAGACATTTTGTGAAGCACAACAGAATGCCTTCCCTAATTGCTTTATTGTATGCAAGGCGGGGAATCGCTATTTTGAAAGCATACAAATATACCAAATCCAGGTTTTTTGTTGCTCATTTATTGAAGATTCCGAAAAGCTCTTCTGTGATTCTTACACCATGGTACACTTATTTGAAATTTCATATTACAAGCCGAAATGGTTTGGTCAGGACGTTAAGGGGAAGACTTTTACCCTTTTCTTTCTTCTCTTCCTCTTTTAACCCACATGCAAAATTTCAATGTTCTAGTGCCACCAGGTTGTCTTTCCTTTTTAGCACGTTCTTAATAAAAATTCTAAGAAGTAGCTCTTCAGCGAATTAGCCCATGGAATTACTAAAAAGAACACAAAAGAAGCAACCAATACCGTAAAAATGTCCCAAAATTACCATCTTAATGAATGTCTACGCCGAAAAAAGAACTTGAATGCCTAATTTTAAGTTTCTTTTTTTACTTTTTAAACACACATTTTTATCACGTTCTTATTAAAAATTCCAAAAAGTATTTCTTTTGTAAATTTACTCTTACCTCAAGAAGCACATTGAAATTTTAAAAGTTCAAGGAAGAACGTTTTGAAATGGACCTTTCCCCTTTCAAACCCGCAATTTTGTCGAATTCCCACCAAAAAATTCAAAAAGTATCCAATCAGTTAGTTAGCGCTTGTTCACAGTTGACCTTAAACACAATCGCCTTCGATTTAATACTGATACCCCATATTGATAACGGATACCCCATATTCTATTCCCAAAGAAATAACACGGCGGAAAACGATTTAGCAGCTCCAGCGATAAAATCATTAATTAAACAAATGCCAATTTTGAAAACCATGGGAAGGAATGAAAAAAAAAATAAAGAATCGTAGGACAAAGTGTATTGACCTAAAATGAGACTATGAAGAGAAATCATTTTTGACAATAAAAACATTTTACTAATCAAAAAGTCACGGATTTTTTGATTCGCCCTCGTTTAGTATCGGATTTTGTTCACGCGATTTGGTATGAAGAGAATTCATTTTTGACAATAAAAACATTTCATTAATCAAAAAGTCACGGATTTTTTGACTCGCCCTTGTTTAGTATCGGATTTTGTTCACGCTAACTTATCAGAAAATTTTGTAGGATTATTTTTAAAATCTAGAAGATTGATATTATTGTGAGAATTCATAAAAGCTTAAAGTAATTGTATGAAAAAATTATTTCAGGCTCGAAGCTTATTTCTTTGAAATACATTGTAAGCAACATCTTATCATCAAGTTTGAAATGGTGATAGATCATAACCGACGGACATTATTGCTATTTCTATTTTGGAGATTATGACCAAATTTGTCATTATGTTTATCACGGTAGTAGGCAAAAAAACTTTACTTGCATTACGATGATAGTTATGTCATAACTGAAAAAAATATTATACACATTTCATATTTAGGGATTATGGATTTTTATGAATTTTTAGATCATAATCAGAAAACCAAAATAAGGACTATAATTATCATAATTTTTTATTTTATAATTCCTAGCTTATAACGGACATACGATCAATGTACATTTTGAACGTTTTTAAAAGCGAAATCTTTATTTTGAATACAGTTATTATTCCACTGAAAATTTACAGCGTAGAGGGTTTAGGAACTCTCTTTCTGTCGTAAGTCCGAAGGTCTTAACCACCATATTGACTATGACCGTTTTGTAAACCGTTATAGCTTGGGAATTTTGTTCGAAATATTTCCATCATTATCCCCAAAATGGAAATGACCTCTAACCTCTTAAGAAAATCCCAAAATAGGGGTGTGTTCTTTTGAAAAACGGTCTTAATGGCAGTGGGAAATAGATACATTTTAAACTGAGGGCTATAACCGAATTATAATTGGTCATAGTCAATAGATATATTGACTGAAATTTGTTTGAACATAATACCCAAATCAAAATTCACGATAATCTCACGTTAAATATATTACCAACGAGTCCATCAGTCAAAGTTTACTGAGAAGCTCTGCTTGTAAGTAAATGTTGCTGTTCATGTAAAACAAATTAGTTAGGCTTTAAAGTCTCCAATTCAGCCTCCTTCCAATTTACCTTACAATACCCATCAGTGATCTACTCATAATATTCAAACATAGTGTTGAAAGTAAATAAAAATAACAATATTTTCAAATAAAAATATTGAAAAAAAAAATCTTTCTCATTTTATTTTGATATTTTCTTTGTATGCCAGCTGTCGCCAATTTATCGTCATAGCTTAGACTCACAAATAGTTGATTATACACATTTCATGGGAATTTGATACAATACAAAACACCATCCCAGTCAGCTAGCCAGTCAGCCAGACAGTCAATACAATCTGCCAACCCATTCGATACTTGCAGCACTTTACAGGTTGCTGCTAAGTTGTTGTAATTTTGGTTTGATCTATCGACACATGCAGTCAGTCAGTCAGCCAGCCAGTCGACAGCATTTGCTGGCGTAGCTAGAGAATGCAGTTTTTTCGGTAGATTTATGAATGTTTCAAAAAAGAAAAAAAAAGTTTTCTTTAAACTTAATTTTGGAAAGTCTTTGCCGTCGTAAACGTTGTCTCTTCACTACAACACACCCATGCTTTTGGTCATTAATTGTCGAAAGATGAATGTTTTAAAGGGGATATATTGCATGATAGATTACCTACCAGCTACCTATATTTAGTATTTGGACATTATAATATTTTTATGATTTGTGTGAAGTTTGACAATAAAAGAAAAGCGCTTTTTAGCCTTAATAAATGTCTGTTGTAACTTTCGAATTAACACATTTTCATATTAAACCATGAAAATATTAGCATTTTCTTAACTATTAGTGAAGGGAAAAAGTGATTTATTGTTTTCTTTTTGAGAGTGATATATTAAGGAGGTCTCTTTACTTATTTTGCTATAAGTTTTTATTTCATCGACAGATGTTGCTAATTTTGTATACCAAACTTATTCAGATTATAAAGATTATTTTCGGAGAAAATGAGCCTTTACGTCTGCTTTTCGGCGACGTTATGACTTTTTTTAATTGGGGGGATGGAACAAAGTATCGTTTAATATTTTTATATAATTGAATTTTTTTTAATTCTGGTTAGGGAAATAGGTAGTTAAAACTGTTTAGGGTCTCTTTTTATTAAACTCATAAATGTTGGTTAGGGGGGGGGGGGGGGAAAAACAGTTTAGGACTTTTTTGCGAATACTTTGGTTTAGTTTTTTTTTTAAATATTTATCATAAGATTTAAATTCATCGACAGATGTTGCTGAAGTAAACTTCGCTTAGAATACTATGTAGGTAAAGTAAAGACCACTGCATATGTAGTTGAAAACAAATGAAATTTCACTTAAAGAAAGGACTACTTACATAAATTAAATTAAATTAAATTCAACTAATATTGTCATTTGCTTTTTAATGTTCAAAAAATGACTAACAATTGTAGTAAAAATGAACCACATGGTAAGGAAAAATAAACAAACATTTATCTTTTTTTAATTTTTTTAATAACAAAAAATTACTGTAACAAATGAATGTAAAATCATAAAACAGTCATTTGATGTGGTTTGTTTTTTTAAATGAACTACAAAGTTAGTTAAAAATTTAATTTGTTCTACAAATGACTTACATTTACATTAAAAATAAAGAAACTGTATTACAACTGAAACAACTACATATTTTTAAAGCAGAAGTTCCCTGACTGTTCTTTAGATGATAATGAACATTTTATGTAAAAATAAGCCACAACTTTCTTTCTAAATAGAAGGACGGAATGAAGTATCGGTTAATATTTTTTTTATAAATTAAATTTTCTTTATTAGCGGTTTAGGGAAGAGGTAAAATTAAGTTTGAATTTGAAGTAACCAATAAAACAATATGTATAATTGATTAACAAAAAAATACCGAACAAACATATGAACAAAAACAACGAACTGGTGCAATAAATGCAATTAAACTAAATGCACTATGAACTAGAATGCCCAAGTGTAAGAAAACCCCTAAAATACTTTTGCATCCTAAACCAATCCACTAGGACGCCCATAGTTACACCCAAATCAGTCCGTCAAAAAAAAGTGCAACAACAAATATATTTCAAAAAACAAGTCAGTCATTTTGAAAAATTGGAGTTGTATTTTTAAATGAATAACACTTTGTATTAATATTTTTAATAAATATATCATTTTAAATTCGTTTACTTTTAAAAGTCACTCATTTTTTGCATTTTAAAAATTCACTTAGTTTGAGGTTATGTAACTTTTATAATCAATGAGCTGCTCTCCTAAAAATGAGTTTAGTGGAAATTTATAAGTCTACTTTAAATAACACGTGCTCATGTATAACGCTATTTTCGTTATATTAAGCACAGACACCTCTAACGTACATGCATGTTTTGTGTTACCATATGGTAACTATAGTGCGTTTCGGGTTAATAAATGTCTGAAGTAAAAATGAGCAACGAGGTTATTTTATTATGAGCCAGATCGCAAATTTAATAGACAAATCATAAAAAAATGCTATAAAAAGTTATAGTTCGTCACAAGAATTTGATTTTAGGCTATCATCACGTTTTTAAGCTTTTTGCATCAATAAAAAATTGGCATTATTATTTTTTTACAATTTCTACTCCTTCCACTGGCGCACGGTGGCCAAAAAGGCTAATTAAGGTTCCCTTTTACTACAAACCAAAAAGGGTACAATTTTTACCAAATTTGGACAAGACATTCGACTCTACACAAAAAATAATTAAAAAAAAAACTTTTTTTCACGGTTTTTAAAGTTGGTCAATAGACTGGACGGAAAACTCAGTTTTTTCAAAAGCACATACAATAGCTGACAATAATGCTACAAAAATTTTAAACATATCGCGAACCAGTTTGATATAATTTTTATTAAAAATAAAAATTATGTTTTTTTTGACCTTTAATTGTGCAATAAAAATGAAAATTATTCAAGTTCGAACCGCTAACAAGTTATTAAGGTATCAATTTTTTAAAAATAATAAAAATATTTTTTTTGCCACAGAATGAAAAAGTATTTTAAACAAAGAAAAATGCCACAAACATTTTTGATATATCGCGGCCAATTAAAAAGTTGTTAATCAATAAAATATTGCATTTTAGTAAAAACAACCTTTTGAAAACTTAATAGCTTTTAACTGGAGAATGCGCAAGCGAAAATTGTTGCACAATTTTTATCAGCTAAAAATGCGTTTTGATTGTATGTAGTAAAAAAATACTTTATAAGTTTTTTGAAAAAAATTGATTTTTTCCTACCACTGTGTTTCCTAAATGGTGCACTTTGAAAACGGGGAATTAAGTTTTTTTTAAATAATTTTTGGTGTAGAATCGAAAAGTGAATTTAAATTTAATATAAATACAGCTCGTTTTGCTCTGCAGGAAAAGGATTTTTAGCGCGCGGCTGCTAAAAATCCAAAGACGTTGTGGAAGGAGTTGGAATAAAAGAAAATAATAATAACGCCATTTTTTTATTGTTGCCAAAACATTTTAAAAAGTGACGATATCCCAACAACAAAGAAACTTTATACTTTTCTGACGAACTCTAATATTTATATCTCACATTTCTGATTTGTTAGTTTTTCGTTAAATATTATGCGGATATTGTACACTTAGAATACTATGTAGGTAAAGAGCACTACAAATGTAGTTGAAAACAAATCTTATTTCATTTAAATTCAACTACTATTGTCATTTATTTTTTAATGTTCAAAAAATGTATAACAATTGTAGTAAAAATTTACCACATGGTAGTAAAAAATAAACAAACCTTTATATTTTTATTTTTTTAAATAACACAAAAACAACTATAAAAATGAAGTAAAATCATAAAACAGTCATTTGATGGGGGTTGTTTTTTTAAATGAACTACAAGGTTAGTAAAAAATTTAATTTTTTCTACAAATGACTGACATTTACAGTAAAAATAAAGAAACTGTATTACAACCCAAACAACTACATATTTTTGAAGCAGAAGTTCCCTGAGTGTACCTCTAGATAAATAAAATATGTGGTACGAATTTGAAAAATATCGGAGTTTTCGAATTTTGAAAATTTTTTAAAATTTTATTAACAAAAATGTTATTAAAAACTGTTATTTGTTAACAAAAATTTTATTAAAAAATGGCGTTTTTACATTTTTAAAGAATTTTTTAAAAATATCACCGACTTTCGACTTTCATTAGATATTATGCAAGTTCTTGTGCAACTATGTCCAAAGATTATGTGGTGCAAATTTCAGTAAATTCGAAAAATGTTATCCTGTTGCAAAAAGCCCAATCTTTCACAAAATATTACAATTTGTATTGGTGTTTTAACAAAGCTCCAAGAAAATAGTAAAGAATTATAAATTCTTTTTTTGGAAAAAGTTACATTTTTTCATAAATCTTTTACATTTTGAACTTTAAGGATTTTTCACGACTAAACTATCAAAATTGATTTAATATTATGTTGAAGTATTATTAATACGGAGAATTTTATGCTTTTTACATCGATATAATAAGTTTTTTTTTGTAGATAAATCAAAAAAAAAAAAAAAAAAAAAACTCATGGCAAAAAACAAAATTTTTATTTTTAAATTTCAATAACTTTTAAAGTAGAGCAGATAACCTACAACTAAAGAGTGAGATCGAATAAATCCTAACACAGATTATCACTTATAACTTTTTTATGTTTAAAAGTGAACTTTTTTTGAATCAAGTTATCTTTTAAAAAGTCGCTAGATGATGTGTAAAAATTATTAGCGAAAGCGGATTATTACTTTGTTTACAAATGGAAACTGAACAAAAAGTGAGTTAAGGAGCTTTTTTGTCATCTTTAGTGCCCTAATTGATAGGAGCACACCATTTCCAAAAAAAGTGACAGTATTGGGAACTTGCTTTGTAGCCTTCATCAATAATTTAAAAAGAATCTTAATATAATTTAATTTTTCTGAGTTTTGAACAATTAAGCATATTTTTTCTACGAAATTTAGGGTTTTTTTTGTAAAAATTGCTACTTTTTTTGTTTTCACTTTTTGTTCAAAGTCCATTTGTAAACAAAGTAATGATCCGATTTCGCTAATAATTTATACACATCATCTGGCGACTTTTTAAAAGATAACTTGATTCAAAAAAAAAGTTCACTTTTAAACATAAAAAAAGTTATAAGTGATAATCTGCGTTAGGATATATTCGATCTCACTCCTTATAAGCACATTTTTTCTTTATCCTGGCTAAACATTTTAGAAATCGGTCGACATTCACAAAAGTTACACCATCCAAAAAATATTTAATACACGAGGTAGTCAACTTTGACAACCTGTAAGTACACCTTGCACTAAAACAGGCTAACCCAAATACAATATTACAAAAGATTAGCACCTCTTTGACAATTTCGAAATTGATGTGAACCGATCGGATGAGTAGTTTAGAAGTTCTATATTTATTACCATTATTTTTCCAAATACCCCACTGTGCGGTGTAATGAGTTTAAATTTCTTTAGAATGTTGTTTAGATTTTTAGTCATAAGTTTTGAAACTATCGACAGATTTCGCTAATTTTTATAATCAAATTTCTTACGATGGAACTAAGCAAGCACGCTTTATTATTAAGGTTGTGAGAGTCTTTACAACAGAAATACAAAGGTTTTAATACTAAAACATTTTTCGAATAGTATCATTAGAATTGTTAAAAAAATTTGCATGTTTGTGCCGAATTTGCTCTTGTTAAAGTTATGGCAATTTTTAAATTGTGTTATTAAATCCATGTCCTACATAAATTTTTCTCATCACAAAAAAAAAAAAAACGTTTCCCAGTTTCAGTTTTCTAAATTGGAAAAATTTCTTTTTGTTAAATTAAACACCTTATTATAATTATGTGTCTCTTTATCAAGTGAAAATGTCTTGATTTCGCTACAATTTATTTAGATTTATATACTTTAGTTTTTTTTTTTATTATATTTAATGATGGATCATATGTTGAAATATTTATTATTTTCCGGTTTTCATTTTGTATAAATTACCACTTAATTTTTATAATGAGACTTGCCACTGGTATTTCACTTGTTTTCTTCTGTTGTTTCTTTAGTTTTTTTTTTTTTTTTTTTTTTTTTTTTTTTTTTAATCCAAGTGGAGGAAGATAATGAATATTATATGCATTTATGATAGTTTTTATTATGATTTTTTGTTCATGTTTTTCATATAAATTAACCGGAATGTAACAAAATCACGCACAACATTTATAAAAATGTACCGAAAAGATTTTAAGTTTTCAAAAAAAAAAAAAAAAAAATGTCTTTAAAACTACCAAAATGAAAGCATAACCTATGGTACTACTAAATATGTTCCAAAAAATAAAACACGACTGTTAAGTTAATAGATGAATTTTTTAAACATTTTATATGTCCCCTTCCAAAAAAAATTAATATGATTAAAAAAAAAAAAGCTCAACTGAAAAAATATCATAAATCACTTGGCGACATGTGGTATGAAAATTTGGAGTTAAAACAAAAAAACATAAAAAACTGCAGTCTGCAGCAGCCGATATCAAAAATATTAACGCAATCTTTTTTTGTAAAGGGAAAGGTGTTGATTTGTGGGCTTGCACATGATTAACGCATATTTTACAAATATTGTGTAATTTTTGGCTTAACAACAGGGGGTTAATAACAGAGCTTCGAAAGAACTAACTTAATTTGAGCTTAATTCAGGTACAAACGAATTCAGAATTAACAAAATGTTGATATAGCATTCCGTTAATACATTACCTAGGAATTCATTTACTAGCTTCATTCAAAGGCTTTAATTGGTATGGAAGTATTTCCTAACTTGAATGAATTCAATTATATACTGATAATAATCCATGCATAAAAGTACCAATAAATGTCAAAATAACCAAAAATGTTCCTAAAATAAACCAATATTTATTCATTTTACGAAAGTTTTTGTTGTTTTGACATTATTTTCGTATTTTTACCATGTCTTATTATGAGTGTATGTTCATTCAACATTTTACTAATTGAAGGAACAAATTTTAAAATCATTCATTTAAATAAAATAGCAGAAAAAGCTACTAAAAATTAGTTAACATTTTTAACTAAATTGCAGAAAAAAATGCTAAATTTAGCAGATTTTTTTTGCTAAATATTAATGAAAAAAGAACAGCACAAATAAGTCTGTGAACTTTAAAAAAAATTTAGTTATATTCAATGAAAATTTTAGTTAATTAAAAATAGCATTTTACTCTTTAAAATTAGCAAAAACTTTTACTAAATATTTGCAGACTCAAAACAGCAATCAAAAACGATAATATTAACAAAATTTTTGCTATATTTACCTCAAATTTAGTACAATGCAAATAACAGCTTATTTTGGCCGGTTTCATAAGGGCAGATTTTTATTTGCATTAAAAAAAAATCTTTAAAAATTTTTAATTTTTTAACGATTTTTTTTTGTAATAGTCTTTGTAAATCTTTTTGCTGATTTTAGCAGATTATTTTGTTGCTTTCAATTAACTAAAATTTAGCTAAAATATAACCAAATATTTGTAAATTCAACAGATTTATTTTAGCTATTCTTATATAACTAAAATTTAGTAAAAAAATCTGCTAATTTTAGCAGTGTTTTCTGCTAGATAATTTTTAACTAATTTTTAGTAGCTTTTTGCCATTTTTACAGGTTTATTTCTATCAGTGTAACACTCATTTAATACAAAGAAGTTTTACTTAACCCTTTGACTGCCCTTGTACACTGCAGTGTGCACATTTTTAAATATATAAAAAAAATTTGAAAAAAATTCTTTAGGATATATGTAGGTCATTGAAAAAATATTATTATATGGATAAACTGTTCATCAGGGCAATATAGTCGAGATATTTGTTAAGAATCCTACTTCTTCACTAAACCGTTATATCTAAAAATAGGGGCCTTTGGTGTATCTCGTGAACTAACAGAGCTAGAATCTCGAAATGTGGCATGTAACTTCATCTAATGACCACAACAAAATCAAATAAAGCATTTTTCATTATTCGAATGTTTTAGTGGTAAAAATGGGCTGAAAATTTGGATTTTCGGGTCCATTTTTTGGTTGCTAGGAGGGACAGGGGTCATACATGTAAACCTTTTTCTTTTTAATTTAAGGACCCCTAACAAGAAGCTTAAGTCGAAATAGAAATATATCCAAAAACAAAAAGTTGGTAGTGAAAGGGTTAAACGCACAAATTAAGACATAAAGCATAGCTTAAATTCATTTTTTTACAAATTGAAACACTAATTGTTAATAAATGTAAGATAATATGAAAAAAAACCTTGTGGGGACCAGTGCTAGAGGGACTGCCGCAATTTCGACCTACGCGACTTGGTCATCTTTAGCCTTATTCTAATCCACCACCCACAAGAAACTCAAGGGGGGGGGGGCGTTGCCCTTTTACAAAAATCATTTTTTTTTTAAAAACTTGGTTAAGTTTATCAAGTTTTTGTGTAAAAGAATAAATACCTATTTTTTTTAATTTGACACTAGAATTGTGCTAATATTTTTTGTAAAGATTACTTCACATTATAAAGAAAAATATCTAGTTTTTTGTAAGGAAATTTTTAAATAAAAAAAACACCCTTGCATAATTTTACCAAGTTTTATACAAAATTTTCCGTGAATATTATTCTTTTCCTAAATTATGGCAAAACTTGAGTTAAATCTAGATAGATTTCACGACGATAAATTTGTTCACCAAAATAACTCTTTCAAAATTGTGTTAAGAAAAATTTGGGAAACTACACCAAGTTTTTGTTTTAAAAATTTAACCCATTTTGCACTGCCGTAAAATGTAATAAATGTAATAAATTATGACAAAACTTGGTTTAAATTTAAATAAATATTTCATGACGATAAATTTGTTTTACAAAATATCTCATCCAAAGTTGTGTTTTAAAATACTTGGAAAGTTTAACAAGTTTTTGGCTACACGAGCAATAAAAAATATATGTGATCTTTTATTTTTATATCGTAAAATATATTATAACATGTGATTATGTATGGTGTCTTACATAGCCATATATTGTAATATATTTCTTATATGGTAACATATATAACGATATATATTTTTTTATGTTGACCTTTATAAAATTAGTTATTCGACTATACGTAATGAGATATGGTAGATCTATTGTAAGATTATACATATATGACACAAGATTAACAAATTATTTTGAGATATGACAATATCATATGAAATATCATTAATATTTCCAATGCGTATCACATATAATTATATATATTGTTATATATAAGCCCATACATAATTATATATTGTTATATACAAACCCATACATAATTATATATGTGCCAGTCATCTTGAGTTTTCATTAAAATTTTACTAAAAATTATATATATTATGGGATTTAAGTAGATCCAATTTAATCTCAAAATATCTTATTCGATCTAATTAGATCTAAATTAATCCTAAGGGATATTTTGGGATTTATCGGGATCCTAAATTATTTGAGATTAAATAAAATTATCTAGTTTTTATGTGAGAAAAAATCCTTTTCATCTTATTAGTTTTAAGTTAAAATAAGGTCATTGCATAATTTTACCAAGTTTTAAATAGCAGATCATGTGATAATTATTCACATTCATAAATTATGACAAAACTTGGGTTAAAATTTGTTCCCCACAATAGGTTTAATGAAAAACTTGGAGAAGTTTACAAAGTTTTTGGCAGAAAGATTTAAAGATTTACATTTTCGTAAGCAAAAAAAAATTTGGGAGAACCTATTTTTATCAATTTAAGACCAATATATTGTGTGTAAGAACAGATTTAAAATATGTCGGTTATACACTCAAAGAAACTGAATCAATATGGTAAAAAGTTTTAAAAATAGGATAATAATTTGCATTTTGTAAAATTTTGAAAATTTAAAAAAAATATGATGAAATGTTTCATAAAATTGACACAAAATTTTGCCAGTAGCCCAGCGAATTTTTGCATTTCGAACAAAAGGTATGAGAAAATATTTTCGCCTTTAGTTTTAGCTTTTATTGTGAACACACTCTTATAGTGACAATTTTTTATAAATTTTTAACAATTTATTATGATCACTTACCATTACTACTCTGTTCCTCCTGCTGCTGCTGCTGTTGTTGTTGTTGCTGCTGTCTCTGTTGATGTTGTCTCATTTTTTGTTCTTTTTTCTTACGTTCGGCTTCCGACCACGAACAATGGACGGTACCATCACGATGTAAACTAATATTATCAACAGCTTCTGGTATTTCCAATTCATTAAATATATGACGTTTTCCAGCAGCGGCCACACGACGATACAGAGATATGTATTGATATATTAAAGCCCAAGCCTGCTCCTCGGATAAGGGAGCCTTAAATGATTCCAATATGTTCTTAACACTAACACAACCAGAAGGATTGTTGCAAGAACATATGGAAAAAGATTTTAAATCTGAATCTAGAGTAGAATCGGTATTATTTGTATCGCTTGGTTTGTTTAAATGTAATTCCTCATTGGCGCTATCTGGTGAAGTGGATAGGAAACCATCTTCATTATCAGAATTTAGTTTTTGTTGTTGGTGACATTTGCCATTGATGGGTTTGGCTTTGGTAAAAGATAATTTTGATTCTTGTTTAATGCTACTTGAGCTCGATTCGTGAGCGCCTGCGTCATTACATATTGTTGTTGTGGAGGAGGAGCCGTTTCCGCCACCACCTTCATCGACTCCTCCACTAACAGCTGATTCTTCAGCAATTTTTTGTTTTGTGGCCGACATATGATCGCCAAATTTTTCATGGATTTCTGTAGTCATTTTGTTGCAGATTTTTAGTGAATTTTTATATTTTCCAGCGGATTTTTTTTTTTATGATATAAGACACTTAACAACAAAAAGTTAGACCTTCAACAGACATCCGTACATTAAAACACTCACATACACTTGAGAAATTCAAAGATTTCAAATTTAGAAGTTTGACGACATTCAGTTTAATATTTTTATTATATTTTTTATAGAAATTATTGTTTATTTTTCAAGGGTTTCTTTATTAAATTTTTTAAATTTCACACAAAATTTGTAGTTTTTTTTATTTTTTTATTACACAAATTATTTTAGACACAAAAAACACAAAACATTTAATTTGTTTAATTTTCCATTGATTTTTGGTGTTATAAATCTGAAATAATATTAAACACAAAATTGATTGATTATAAATTTTTAATTTTTTATTATTTGAAAATAAAACACGCACGTTGAGTTTGATTCGGTTTTTTTTTAAAGAACAAAAAAATTACTTATCATTTAAATGACTTTTATTTCAGTTTGTTTTGCTATATATTCCAAATAGGGTTGCCAAGTTTTATAAAAAATACACATAAACTGGAATTTAACGGACATTTAACACATTTCCGTGTTTTTTTTTTTTTGAACTTCTTTTACACACAAAAAATTTTCAGCAGGAATACGATGCAAGTATACTTAGTAAAATGTTTTTTTCATTCAAATCCTGTGGATTTTATAAAGTTTTGTTTAAATTGTGCAGTCCTAAACTACTTTTCACATAACAAGTCATTAAAAAATATTTCTTAATATTTTTATATGTTTATACATCTAGTTGTATAAATAAACTATTATGCTAAATCTTTACAAAATGTCAAACTTATATTGCATACCTCTAACATTTAACCTGCATATTTTAATCCAGCATAACTTAGTAAAATGTAACAAAATAAATTTGGACGAACATAACAGATAAATAGGTCATTTCATGTTAATGAGTGTTAAAAGCTAGAAATGTTATTTTCATGAGTATAAAAATAAGGTGTAACACAAAGTCACAATGGTGAAATATAAATTGAATTTAATATTTGTAAAGTAAAATTTTTTTTTTTTATTTTATTTATTAATAATCATATAATTACAAATTATATCCTGTTACCCTAACCGAGCACTAGCTACTATGGCTTTCGGCTCGTTACAGCGCAAACAGACCAATGCCTCTGGTGGGAATCGAACACACGACCCCCGCACTGATAAGCTAGCACGCTACCAACTACCCTCCCGGGGCGCACATAATGTAAAATTAAATTCAATAAATATAGAATAAAATAAATCGAAATGACTTTAAAATTATTGAGAGTTTTTCAACAGTAGCACAAAATAAAAAGCTATGAAAATAAATAATTATATTTACTCAAGTTGTTAAATAAACAGACAAATTCTATTATTATTATTATTTTTTGCAGTTGAAAACTATACATTGGTACTGTGTTATTTTCTGGCCTTTGCTCTTGGTGCTAAATGTGATGAATAATTCAACAATTTATTAGTATTAATTATAATTAATTTAATGTGTTTCTTTAATATTTAATAAATAAATTTTAATTTTCATAACGTCCGCCCCGGTAGGCTAGTTGGTAGCGTGCTGGCTTATCAGTGCGGGGGTCGTGGGTTCGATTCCCACCAGATTCCCTACAACGCGCCGAAGGCCATAATAGCTAGTGCTCGGTTAGGGTAATAGTATATAATTTGTAATTATATGATTATTAATTAATAAAATAATAAAAAACAAAAAAAAATTAATTTTATTACATCAAAATAAAAAAGCTGCATTTTAAATAAACTTTTTTTTTGTATTTAGAAAAAAATAGTGAAATTTTTAAAAAATAGAAAACTATTTTAACATAATTGGGTACAGTTCATGAAAAATTGGTAAATTAATCTAAAACTATCGATAAAATCGATAAATGTGATGAAATTAATTACATAATCAATCAACGATCGTGTCTAAATAAAAATCTATTACAAAGTCCGATAGATTTTATAAAAAACTATAACTATAAAATTAATGAAATCAATGAAAAGCGATAAATTGATTATATTAATAAAAATCGAAAAATCAGTAAAAAAAAAAATCTTAAATATATCGCCAAGAAAAATATATTAAACAAACGTAAAAATATATTAAACAAAATTTAAAAAATTGCAAACTTAGCATTTTTCTTGGTGATCTGATTTAGAATTTACCTGTCGAACATTTTTTAAAGCGGTTTCTAGTTTAAATCAACAAAATTTTTGCAGATTTTAGTAATCAAAACATAAGTCATAAAAATAATGATGAAACAACATTTTTTGAAAATTAAGGACCTTGGTCACAGTAAAACTTTATATGATTAAAACTTGAGACAAGAACCCGCTTTAAAGACTGATAAAAATCAGAGTTATATGAATTTTTTTAGAATTATAAAAAAAACGAATTTTGAGCCAAAACCAAGTCGCAATATCACAAAAACTATTAGTGAGTTTATAATTTTTTTTTAATATTAATGTACAATATGCCAAAATTAATTTAAAAAATTATCTATCGAACCAAGCTTCAAGCTTGTTTCACACGCTATCCACCCATATCTTCCATTTCCCAGTATTTTGTAATTTTCAAAAGAAAATTTAGAATAATTTGACAGTTCATATAACAAATAATGGGTAATAGTAAATATAGATGGATAGTGGATAGCGTGTAAATTGCCTATCAAGCTTAAGTGAAAATTAATACACTATCCATCTCTATCCATTCATATCTACTATTACCCTGTATTTGTGATACAAATTGTCATATTAATGTAAATTCTCTTTTAAAAATTAGATTTCATATCATTATTACTGGTAAATAGTAGATATGAGGGGACAGCCGTGGATAGCTTATCATCAAGCTTGATTCAGACGCTTTCAACCCATATCTACTATGTCCCAGTATTACTGATTGGAAATGTCATTTTCAAAAAAGAATTTACAATAACTTTTCAACACTGGGAAATAGTAGATATGGGTGGATAGGTATGGATAACGTGTAAATTGCCCATCAAGCTTAAAACATTTTAATAAGTAAAAATAAAATAAATTTTTCAATTTATTTAAATAAAATTTCTTGTCAATTTTTCTTAATTTTCTAACAATTTTATGTGTTTTTAAAGATTTTTTATTTAGGCACTAATAGAATAATCTGAATGATATCAATAAATGTTTGCATTCGATCTATGAAATGTTACTGGAAATCGTCCATTGAAACATTTCATTAAATAAATGCAGTTTTTCATAAAAATATATGACAGATTTTAGTTAATTTTTTAAAAATTTCATATGCCTAATGAAAATGATTTATTAAAAATTGTTTGTCACTGAAAATCGTACATTGAAATTTTTCATTTTCATTTTTCATTAAATAAATGCAGTTTTTCATACAAATGTTTGACAAATTTCATTTAATTTTTTAAAAATGTCATATGCCCAATGAAAATGATTCATTAAAAATAGTTTCATTAATATTAGTCCAAGAAAATTCTCTCTGTGTAAAGTGTACCATTTGAGTTGTTTTAAAAATAGTTATACATATATCGTAAAAATATACAAGAAAATGATCTATTGCCGAAAAATGTCCAAAGAGTTGATGTATTTGAATTTGAAATATTCCACTTACGTATTTTGAGCAAAACATGTGTTTCGGTGAAAAAAATGCATGGGAAAACATGTACAAAACACGTCTAAAACACGTTTAATGGAAACGTAGTATTAGTTTTTTTTTTTATATTGCCGAAAATCCAGGTGTAGGGCCACATTAGGGAACATTGCCATAAATTTAAATTTTTTTCATTTTCACTAAAGAAAGCGCCCTTTAGTGGAAATAAAATACAAAAATTCTTCTTTATATCTGCAACGTTTTAGTTGCAAAATGCCCAACGGATCTATAGCGGATCCATGAGGAATTAGTTTCAACATTTATTAAATTCCGTTATTGTGTATAATTTTTGTCCAAATATTTACACCTTGGCAACACTGTGATTTAATACTGACACTTGTTTTAAGTATTAAAATTTTAATAACGGTTCATTAGCTCACGTGCCCGCTGTAAATTTTTCGTTTATGAGAAAAAAAGAGCGACAAAAACAAAAGAAACGTGATCAAGACGAATGTGATGGATAAATAGAATTTGAAATAAATGATAGACAAAACAAGACCAATTAAATGTCATAAAACAATCAACACAAATGTTTTCTAATGTTTAATTATGAGGTGCAGCAGCGCACAATGGTTCTCTTTTATAAAATCCTACACACAAACTAAACTAAGAGGCCATTTAAACGGAGCAATTTGTTGCCTGCAACGTTGCCTGCAATTATTGTTTGTAGGCAAACGGGGTAGAGAAGCAAGCGGGGTAGCAAAAAATGCACGATTTTCGTTTTCAAGATATTTTTTGACATTTCTTTTTGCTATCGTTCGTATTCTTGTTAATTTGCTTTATTCGTATTCGGCTTCTCAAGTGTTGTGTATCGAAAATATTTCGTAAAATAAAAAATAAATAATGTGAAATAAAGAACTATTTATATATTATTTTAAATTATATTATTTTATATTATATATATTATTAAATTATATTATTTTTAATTATTACGAATAAATTAAATTTCAACGAATGAACAATTAAAGAAGATTGGAAAAATAAACGTCAAAAAAATTGCATGTAAAAACTCCTCGTTTAAATGTAAATGATTTTTAGAATCAACTTTAAAAGAGAATTCAAAAATTGCCTGCAATTAATTTCTTCGTTTAAAAGGCCTCTAATAAATTTCAATTCAAAAGATATTTATAAGAAAAGAAAAAAAAAACTGGTTTTCTTATAGAAAAACTAAGAACTTGTTTGAAAATTTGAACAAAAAAAAAAAAAAAAAGTAGCGATAAAAACAAAAAAAAAAAAAAAAAAAAACAAAAAAGAACAAAAGGAAAAGGTATGAAATTTTATAAATGGTTAAACAAACAAAAAAGGATGCTTATTTTGCAGGATAATAAAAAAACACTTGTTCTGTTTACACTATAAAACGGTACGAGTATTTTAATGGAAAAACACTAGTTTCATTTGTTTGTTGAGCCACAGTTTCTTTTTTTATAGTCGTTTCAATTTTTTTTTTCTAAATAAATTCTCTGTTTCAGTCTCCTTCTGACTGTGATCCAGTACAAACGTACAAAAATCTGAGCTCTCTAAAGTGTAAAGTGTAAATAAAAATAAAAACAATTGTCTTGTTACAAGATTAGACTAAAATAATTTATTAAAAATAACAAAAACAATAAACAAAATAAATAAAATTCTTTTGAACAATAACAATTTGCATTGCTATCATCATGGGTGATAGCAATGAAAGTAGTGAAGATGATGATATATGCTGGCAGGTAGTTACTAAGCCCATAACAAGAAAAAGACGACAAAGTGATTCCCCAAAAATATTTGTGAATAAAAGAAAAAATACCAACAATAATTTAAACTTTCTTTCTGAAAACAATAACAATTCAATAGTAAGCAGTATTAATAATACATCTGCATTACAATTACAAAACAATAACAAAATTGCTTATACCCATACGCAAAATAATGTCAACAACAACCATAGCGCATCAAAAAACACTAACAACATTGCTAGTACCTTTCATACAGCTTCTACAAACAATAATGTAAGTCAAAATAGATTTTCTGAGTTAGTTAATGATAATGAAGATGACAATGAATCAGAATATGAACAGGGTACGGAAATAAATTTACCAAAGCCACCACCAATTTTTATACCTAATGTTTCTGATATAAGCGGTATGATAAAAGATTTTTCAAAAATAATAAGCTCTTCATCGTTTAATTACAAAGGTTTGAAAGACAGTCAAATAAGAATAATGGTAAAAGATGTTCAATCCTATAGAACACTTGTTTCGTTCTTAAATGGCAAAAAAATTATATTTCATACATATCAGTTGAAACAAGAAAGGGCCTACAGAGCTGTTATTAAGAACCTTCACCACTCAACAAATAAAGATGAAATCAAAAAAGCCATTGAATGTTTAGGTCACAAGGTCCGAAATATTTCTAATATACAAAGTAGAATCTCTAGAGTACCTCTACCAATGTTTTATATTGATTTAGAACCTAGCCCAAATAACAAAAATATATATGACATCAAAATTCTTAATAATGCTATAGTTAATATTGTCCCACCAAAGAAAACAAATGATATTGTACAATGCCACAGATGCCAAGAATATGGCCATACAAAAACATACTGCAGAAAACCAGTTAATTGTGTCAAATGCGGGTTAGGCCATCTAACTATCGATTGTACTAAAGCAAGAGATGCCCCTCCTCGATGTGTTAATTGTTTACAAAGTCACCCAGCTAGCTATAAAGGATGCGAATTTTACAAGCAATTATTAAAGAAAAAAATAAAAAAGAATATTGACAATAGGCGTAATAATGTCATTTTCAATTATGATAACGAAGATTATCCCCATCTGAACAACAATACAACTAGTGCAAACTTTAGTCACAACAACAACCTTTCTTATTCTAATGTTCTAAGAAATAATCAACAAACTTCTCAGCATAATTCATTTGAAAAGCTAGAAAATTTAATACAAAATCAGATTGAATTAACAAATAAGCTATTAAGCATGATGACTCTTTTAGTAGCAAAACTATGCAACTAATTTTGAATATTGCAATATGGAATGCTAATGGGCTTTCCAACCACACACATGAACTTGAAATTTTTCTTAAACTACATTACATCGATATTCTATTAGTGTCAGAGACACATTTTACTAGCAAAACGTTTTTTAAAATAAAAGATTATGAACTAATAACAGCCAATCATCCAGACGATAGTGCTCATGCGGGGGCAGCAATTTTAATCAAATCTACAATTAAATTCGAACTTTTTCAAGAAATAAGAGAATCGTATCTACAAGCTGCCTGCATTAAAGTTAATTGCGATTCATACAGTATAACGTTCTCTGCCATCTATTTTCCGCCGAGATTTACAGTTAATTGTCAAAAATTTCATGATTTCTTTAATAGTTTGGGGCCAAGATTTTTCGCTGCGGGAGACTATAATGCTAAACACCCTTGGTGGGGATCAAGATTAGTTAATCCGAAGGGAAGCGAGCTCCGAAAATGCATAGCTAACAATAACTACTCTATTCTGTCAACAGGTAACCCAACTTACTGGCCAACAGATCCAAGAAAGATACCTGATCTGCTTGATTTTGCCGTTTACTCTGGAATTTCTAGTCAAACACTCAGTATAACAGATGTTAATGAACTTAGTTCTGACCACACTCCCCTTCTAGCTTGTTTCAACACATTATTACAAACAAATATACAGAAACAAAAAATTCTTACTGCCAGAACTGATTTAAAATCATTTGAAAGTTGGATAGAAAGAAATGTGAATCTAAATATCTCCATAACATCCCCAACTGAATTAGATGATGCAGTTGAGACATTTAATATTTTAATTCATGAAGCTGGTTTTCTTTCAACTCCTACTTTCCCACCCCAACGTAACCAAAACCAAACTTTTATAAATTCTGAAATCAGAGACATGATAAGAAATAAAAGAAGACTGAGAAACGTTTGGCAAAATAGTAGAAATCCAAATGACAAGAGGATATTGAATAAAGCGACAAAAGATCTCAAAATAGCTCTCTATAGGTTGAAAAACGAGCAGCTTGGAAACTATCTTAGAAACCTCAATCCGGTAAATAAGAAGAACGATGAATTTAGTTTGTGGAAGGCTACAAGTTATTTAAAAAGACCTACTAAACGAAATATACCAATAAAAGATGTAAACAATGTATGGTGTAAAACACATAAATCTAAAGCGGAAGCATTTGCCCTTCATCTTCAAACGACGTTCCAGCCTCATACAGATAATAACCCTTTTGTTGATGAAATACTTGAGTATTTAGACAGTCCTTGTCCGGTTGATTGGCCTATTAAACATATTTCCCCTCGTGAAGTAAAAGAAGAGATAAACAAACTTAATTGCAAAAAATCTCCCGGATACGACAGCATAGATGGAAGAGTAGTCAAATCCCTGCCTAAGAGGGGTATACTATATCTTACATTATTGTACAACTCTATATTAAGATTAAATTACTTTCCCTCGCAATGGAAATGCGCAGAGATTGTAATGGTAAACAAGCCAAATAAACCAGAGAACAATGTAACATCCTATAGACCGATAAGTTTACTGGCTGTATTCTCCAAAATATTCGAAAGAATATTACTGAAAAGATTATTACCAGTTCTAGAAAAATTTAATATCATTCCAGAATACCAATTTGGTTTTAGACACAAGCATGGCACTCCAGAGCAATGCCATCGTATCGTTGCATATATAAGAGATACATTGGAAACAAAAAAATATTGTTCAGGAGTATTTTTGGATGTACAACAAGCGTTCGACAAAGTTTGGCATACAGGGTTGTACTATAAATTGAAAAAATTATTGCCCACTTCTTTATATCTACTTATTAAATCATATTTAAGTGATAGACATTTTTACGTCAAAGTTAACGACGAATTCTCCAAAATTTACAACATCAAGGCTGGAGTCCCACAAGGAAGCGTATTAGGACCAATCCTCTACACTATGTTTACATCAGACATGCCAATCACCGAAAACGTTCTTGTTGCAACATATGCAGACGACACTGCGGTACTAGCTTCTGACATATCTCCAAATAATGCATGTAATTTAGTACAAAGACAACTCAACGCAATTGAAGATTGGTTAAATAAATGGGGTATTAAAGTCAATACTGAGAAATCTGTACATATCACTTTTTCGTTAAGACATGGCAATTGCAACAATGTATTTATGAATAATATAGCAATACCTCAAAGTGACTGCGTTAAATATTTAGGGATGCATATCGACAGAAGATTAACTTGGAAAGAGCATATCAGAGCGAAAAAACAGCAACTGAAAATCAAAACAAAGCGACTTTATTGGCTACTAGGCCCAAAATCTCAGTTAAGCCTTCAAAATAAATATTAATATATAAAACTATTTTAAAACCTGTCTGGACATATGGTATACAGCTTTGGGGTACAGCCAGCAATTCCAACATCGAAATCCTACAAAGATATCAGTCAAAAACGTTAAGGTCAATAGTAAACGCTCCATGGTTTGTTTCGAATAAAACGATTCATGACGATCTCTTTATTCCAAATATCGTAGAAGAAATCAGACGATTCAGTGAGAACTATTTAACAAGGTTAAGTAACCACATCAACCCACTAGCTATTGCTTTACTTGATGACTCTGAAGAAGTTAGAAGACTTAAAAGGATTCATATCCTGGAGTTACCGTTTCGGAGCTAAATATTTATGCAAAATGTATATTAGTATAAATTTGTAAATATTGTTTAAAATTTATAATATCCTTTGGATTATATGCTCATTGTTGTTCTCAATGGAGTTCAACAATTAATGTTATTTTTTATTGTTATTATTAAATTTACTTATTATCCTTAAATGGATAGATTGTAAATAAAAGAATTATTAAAAAAAAAAAAAAAAAAAAAAAAAAAAAAAAAAAAAAAAAATTCTCTGTTATTGCAGTATAAAAATCAATTTTATATGAGAAATTTCAAATATTTTCGACACTTTGAGAAAAAATATGTTCAAACATATCTTTGTATGACATGACGAACTTTTTTTTTTAAGTGATAGCCAATGTTGTATTTTTAACTCATTAATGGCACATCATAGATCCGCTGCACATTTTTCAACCAAACTTTCCAGGTATATAAAACCATGAATTATTAACAAATTTTTTGTAGTATTTTTTTTTTTTTTTGCCTTAAACCTCTAACCGGCAAGACCGCCTACAGGCGGGGTATTTTAAATTGGCAATAAATGCTCCAAATGACTGTTTTTATAATAAGAAATTACGAGGGTTTTAAAAAAATCCACGAGGTTGTATGTTTTGAGCAGCTGTTAAAAGCAAAGTAAATGACGGAACTTGCTCGAAATTTTACAGTGGTCTATTAACAGGTGAAACTTGATGGGAGCAATGTTACATTTCATATAACAACGAGGGAAGTTCGAAAAGTCATAGACTTATTGATCCGCCCTCGTATTTCGATATTAAACCAAATTTACAAATTTTTGTGTGAAGTAATTTTTTGTGTTGATGGCACGGTTGGGAAGCGAGAAAGCAATAAAGTTAGAATTTCGGAAAATTTCAAAAAATATAAATATTTTGAAATGAACAAAAATTTTAAAAATCTTGAAACATGTTTATGTTGACTGGAAACCGTTGATAATTAACACAAAGTAAGATTCATTAAAGCTGAAACTTTTCAAAAAGCTCTAATTTTGGTTCAAGGACATACAGGATTCAAAGAGCATAAATGTAAAAGACATTGTCTTAACTTGAAAACGTATAGAGGGATTTTTATGAAATTTGACAGAAAGATTATGTTTAGTAGTATTAGCAAAGCCTTTAAGTTTAATCAATATAGGTATATTGAAGTTTAGCTGCGTTTTCGCTGAATTTCGCGTTTCCCGAAAAACGAAAATCGCCATATCATCTTAAGTAAAACTACAAAAGGGGTAGTTTTTGGACTATAGTCATATCTTGGTAAGAATAATAATTTATGGCTAAACTTATTAATTGTTATGGATTAGTTTTTCAGATTCGCTTTAAAAATATTTTGGTTCATATCGCCTAAAGTAGGCAGCCAAAACAAAATTTTTCTAGAAAAGCATATTGTTTAGTTTTCGTGCCGAACAAGTTTTATCAATTTTATTGCAAAAAATGTTAGGCCGGTTTGAGGGTTAAAGCACCCTCTATTGGAAATATTGGCAATCAAAGTTGAAATTTTAACAGCATATAAATCCTAGACGGTTGAGGATATTTTAACAATTAAAATTTTGTAAACAAATCTTTATTCAAAATTATATGAAAATATATATTTTTTAAGTTAACCGATTTTTAAAATTTTTTGAAAAAAATATTGTGGTTTCTGAGCATTTTTTAAAATTGCTATATGGCAATCTTGACAATATAATTTTTATACTTGTAGTAGTATTCAAATAAAAACCATCCCTTATTTATGTTTTGAGTGAAAATGGAGGAAGTTTTGGAATATTTTAGACTTTGTGTATGTGAAAAGTTCATCGTTCGATTAGTCAGATTTTTAAAAATTATGCGATGAACTAATTGCTAGCAGAGTGATACATTTTCATATTTTTCATCAACATAACAATCAAAAGATAAAAAGATTGGAAATTTTTATATTTTTAAATACTTTTTAAAAAAGTTCCATCAAAAAAAGTTAAAAATAGATTTTTTTCAACTAATTATTTGGCAACTCAGTATAACAATTTTTCACAATTTTTTATTCACAATTGTAGTCAAGACGATAAATATTTTTAAGGACTTTAGATTAAAAATATAGAAGTTTAAAATTACTGGGACAAAAAAAGGAACACTGTGTCAAAAATAATTAACAGAGCAAAAAATATACCGGTTTTAAGTCTAAAGCAAATTAAAAATATTAAAATTACAGTTTTCGCCACGATTTAAGAAAAGTTATATCAATTGAAAGGTCTCATTGTATTTATCACATTTCAAATTATATATCACCGTACAAATTATAGATTACACAATCAAAAAATATAAAAATACACTCAACATTTTGTTTGTCCCAAAAAAGAACTTGAGCAGATAACCGCGATTTTTTGTAAAACGCGAATTTTTTGCTGGTTTTATGGTATTTAATTTATTGCATTAAATCATAATAAATACTTTTAAATTGCAATACTGAAAATTGTATGTAATAATGCTTTTTGAGGTTATGAATGCCTTTTCGATTTTAGTAGTAAGCTCATTTAAATCTTTTATTAGATATACATACGTTTTGGCGGAATTGAAACAGTGCTTTAGTTGTCACAATGCGAAATGTGTTTGAAAAAAACCGCGCTGTATCCGCTAGGAATAAAACATATTTGTTTTTTTTGCTTTAAATGAAGATTCACTCTCATGAAGATTCACTCTCTATGTTTTCAAGCCATGTTTTTTTTATAAAAAAAATGTTTAAAATTTCGCAAATGTTTTAAAATCTTCATAAAATTTTTGCGTTTAAAATTTTTCAAATGTCTTTTTCACTCGGAGGTGCTGTTTACTAAAAACTCAGTTCACGCAATGCCCTAACCAATTTCAAACATAATTCTGAATGTCAGACCCAAAAAACATACATTTTAAATATTTACGTCAATTCCTCATAAGCAGTGCAACCAGAAATATGTTGTATCATGTTTTTTCCTGTGCGTCGTATTGAAATCGATTTGCTACATCATATTTTGCTCATAATTGCATATATTTGCATTTTTTGATTATAAGAGCATATTTTTAATGCAAACTCTAATCTTTGAAGCACATTTTTCCGTTTTATTTTTCGTTTTTAAAAATTGTCATTTGTTTTTTAATGTTCAAAAAATGACAAACAATTGTAGTAAAAATGAACCACATGTTAGTAAAAAATAAACAAATATATATTTTTTTTATTTTTTTTTTTTTTAAATAACAAAAAACAACTGTAAAAAATGAATGTAAAATCATAAAACAGCCTTTTGATGTGGTTTACTACAAGGTAAGGAAAAAATTTAATTTGTTCTACAAATGACTGACATTTACATTAAAAATAAAGAAACTGTATGACAACCCAAACAACTACATATTTTTAAAGCAGAAGTTCCCTGAGCGTAGCTTTAAATTACTGATTTTTAAGGAAACATTTTTTTTAATAGAATATTTTTTTACTTTTTACAACATCAGGTGTTCGAGCAATATTGACCGGAAAAGTGTAGTTTTTTTTATCAAAATGCTGTGATTTTTCAACTTCCTAGACATACAGTTTTCATTACACTTGTAACGGCAACTGAACCACCTACTCTTACCCTTTTTTCAGTTTTTAAATTTTTAAGACGACTTATTTCGTTACGAAAATATTGTAAATTGAAACTGAGGTTGTAACTGCAATTCTAAAGTCCCGCAGAGTAAAATCTTAAAAAATCGGAATTTGTTAACAAGTTCAACCGACGATAATTTTAAGAAAAAATAAGATATCTTAAAAATTCAGAAACGGAAAAAGGGTAAGAGTAGTTTTTTAAGGTACCGTTAAAATTATTATACAAAATAGAGTTCCACGAAGGACAAAAATCGGAGCATTTTGATCAAAAACGACATTTTTCCCAGTAATATAGCTCGAACGCATGATGTCGGAGAGTGATTCTGAGACTGAGATTTGGATTTAACGCACCGTTTGACACTTAGTTCCAGTGTCAAATATTTTGCGGCCTGAATCTTTAAAAAGTACTTACATGTACTCACGAGTGCTCCCCACTCTATGTATCTATTATGCTCATATTGTTGTCCAAAAAATGAGTAATTTTTGGAAATAAAATTTTGAAATTTCAAAAATATGTGTCTCAAGTGATTCATATTCGACTCATAGAATAGGAACCCCTGATATTTTAACTTATTAAAAATAAGTACAAACATATTTAAACTAAATAGAAAACAAATTTTGTTTGATTTCAAAGATGCTTCTATTTAATTTAATGTTTACACAGAGACTTCCTTGGACGAGTTTTAATGAAATTTTTTCACTAAACTAATGAAGTTTTCTTCACAATGTGAATGAAACATTTCTTAAACTTCATGAAAAAGCTTTATAGTTTTA
The DNA here is from genome assembly GCA_021234595.1 of Delia radicum. Classification (NCBI taxonomy): domain Eukaryota; kingdom Metazoa; phylum Arthropoda; class Insecta; order Diptera; family Anthomyiidae; genus Delia; species Delia radicum. The sequence goes on from CM037854.1 coordinate 48,133,588, forward strand.
ATGAAACTATTTTTTATGAAACTTTAATTAGTCTTATGAAATTTTTAATAAATAATACGAAAATTTTCATTAAAATTTATGAAAAACATACAAATTTTGTGTTTTTATTTTTTCTAAATTACATGACCTCGAGCCAAACTAAATCAATCACACATCAACAATAAAGGTCAACTATATTTTAACAACAAACTGCATTAATTTAATGAAAAGTTTCAATGGATGAGTTCCAGTGACAGTTCATAGTTCTAATGCAAAACTTCAGTGATATCATGCAGATAATTTTCTCTGTGTTGTTTCTCATTGATTGCCTAATCCATTTTTTCTGTGTGTACGTTTTTTATTGGTTTGAATCTGAATTTTAAAAACTTTGAGCCATGAAATAAAACGAATGGAGAGAACTCTTGCAAGTTTTAGGTAATTTTTTTAATTTTTCAATTTTTAAAATGGCAATTAATTCTTTAGATGAAGACTTTTCAACGTGAAACTTTGCATACCCTAGTTTTTAAGTATATTCTACCTGATCCTATTCATTCTTTATCTCAATTCAAAAAATCTTAAAGTCATCATCTGTAGTCAGTTTCAATAGGTGTCGAACATTTTTGAAATTCCTCATATGTAGTATATTTCTATGTGTATTTTTTATAATCAATTTTTTTTATATATTCTAGTATTTTAAACTTTAATTAAATTATTTTTTTTTTCTTTTTTTCCGTTAAAAATTCTGTTATTCATTAATTTTTTTAGAATTTCATCAACACTGCACTTTATTTCTTTTTTTTTAATTTTATTTTTATTATTATTCCATAAAAATTATCTTGATTCTTTGTATTTTATTTTTTTCAAATTTATTTAATTAATTCCACCAACCGTAACACTCTCAAAAAAAAAAACAACAACAATGAAATTAAAAACTTTATCTCATTCATTGAAAATAAATGCACAGAATTCGGAAACACACGCGCATACTTCGATTTATTTTTGAAAATCAACCGCTTCGAAATGTTTATTATTTACTTGCAAAACTGATACTGAATGTGGAAATTTAAAATTGAAAACACTTGGCACAGACAACTGCCATCGGAAACACACAAAAATAACGTTCGTTAAGTGCATGAGTAAATAAAACTTAACGAAACTTTTATTCTCTTCACTACTCATTTAGCACCAGAGTACTGTTACTAAAATATAAACAAATGTTATTTTGGCAGTTAATGTTACTTCAGTTGTTTATTAAATTTGCCGGTTGTTAAATGTGTTTTTGTGTTATTAAATTAAAAATATTAAATTTATGCAAAATATTAAGAAATAATTAAATAAAACATTAAAATTATTATAAAGAAATGTGCTCGAATGTGAAAATGATGCGCAAAAGGTGTTAAATAAGTGATTATAGGAAAATTTGAGATGTCACGAATAGTGTATGCGGCATTTTACTGAATATCGAATATTCTATATAAAAATACACTGTAATTTAGATATTGACAAAATTAAACTTAATTATAAAACTTTTATATTTTGAAAAATCATCTGAAATCGATATAAACAGCGGTGTTTGACAATTTTAAGAAACATATTTTGTGAGAAACTTGATTTTCTAAACTTTTAAGATAAAAAAATATAGACTTTAAAGCTATTCTTATTTGACCGAATAATTCGGCAGAATAGTGCAATTATTCGGGATTCGGCCGAATAGTAAAAACATACCGAATACCGAATAGTAAGCGAATATTCGTGACATCTTTAAGGAAAATGGTTAAATGTGTAAAATGTTTGGACGCTACTGACCAGCTCTGCCAACTTTGACGATTTTGTTTTAATTTTAACGATTTTTGAATTGAAGAATGATAAAATGACGATTTCACAAAATTTATTGCACACTCAAAAAAAAAAGTTTGTAAAGTCAGCAAAAAATTTTGCTGAGTCAGCAAAATTTTAGTCAGGAGGATGCTTGCAAAAGAGTTGCTAATGTCAGCAAAATCTTTTGCTGAAAATCAGCGAGCTGATTTTTAGCAACAAAATTAGTAGATTCAGCAAAAGTTTTGCTAACACTTAATCGATTAGAAATAAAAAAGCCTTGCTAAAAATTAATAAATTTTTTGCTGAGAGTTAGTAGACTGGAAAAAAACGCAAAAAAATTGTAGAAAAATTGTAATTTAGTTAATTTATTTGCTGAAAATAATAAAACATATTTTTGTGATTCTTTTAAAAATAATTTACAATAATTACGAAATATAAAAATTTTCATTTTCCCACATTGACGACATGAATTAATTTAATAAATAAATATATATAACATAACAAAAATTTTCTTTCAACTACTTACATCAATGGTTGTATAAATGATGCTATCTTTAAAAGGACGCAACTACCGAAGATAATTATAGAAACGAAACGAAAAAAACAACCATTTTTTTGCAATAAGAAAAAGGAACCATAAAAATCTACCTAAGATGTGTGTCTTTGTATTTCGCTTTACTCTGTCTACATGTCTGTATATATTTGTTTGCAATTTGACCACACTAGATTATTAATCAATAAACATTTAGTTTAGAAATACATATTAAATTTAAATATTTTATTTTGTCTTTTATTTAAATAATAGACAATTATTTTCTCAAGCCGTTGACAACGCAAAATTTAAGTTGTTTTAATTCTCAATTTTGTTTTATGTATGAAAAATATATACAAAAGTCTTCCATGGTTGATTTTTTATATGTCTTATTAGAGTTGTACTTTTTAGCATCATTTTCCTCTTCTCTACTACATCTTGACATGCCGCGACATCTGCTTCATTCTGCGTATATCTTTCAATCTGGTTGTCGTCCACACTATTAATGTGCTTATCAGCACAATTTTTTTTAGCAAATTAATTAGTAAAACATTAGCATAATATCAGTAAGTCGTTAGTATAAAACAGTTAAGTGCTGAATAAGTATAACAAAAATTTTAGCTGAAAACACGATTTTAGCAAAAAATTTGCTAAAAAATAGTATACCTGATTTACAAGACGTTTTACTAACTTTTCTACTAACTTATTTTTTTGAGTGTATGGAAAATGACGATTTTTAACAATTTTGATATTTTGAAAATTTCTTGTTAAATATATTTAATTTTGTTTAAAAACAACAAAAATGAAAACAATTTTTTTATGTACTTTTGGAAGGGAAATCCAAAATTGTTAATTTTTGAAGGATATAAATAATTTTAGCTTCAATATTACTAAATAAGCAGGGCAACCACAGAAATATGATCTACCATGTTTTTTCCTGTGCCTCACATTAAAAAAAGGGATAAGATATTTATCTTTTTTAGAACAATTGAACACCCAGAAAAACGATTGGTTGTAATTCGGTCGAAACCATTAAAATGTATTTGATATGACGTTATTCTATTTGGAACTACCAATAATCGATTAATAAAGTAAAAATAATGTACTGGAAATTAAAAAGAGGGAACAGTAACTAAAAATCAATCCATTAATCCAATTATTGGCATTTCCAATCAACGTTTTAAATAAAATTTGGTTGGTAATTGTGTACGGACTGTACCATTTATTTTGTGATAATGCAAGAGAATTGATACTATCTATCAAATTTAAACAAAAAATTGTCGATATTCAAAAGTGGTTACTGCAAATACGGTTTTCCCAATCCGTATTGTGGATTGCATTGTATATAGAAGCAACTAATAATTGGAACTGGTAAACGAATTTGAGACAATGTTTGTTTTCCTAACAAAATATTTAAATTCAAATTTACACTCAAAGAAAAAACATGGTTGAGGGAAGCATATTCGAAGAGCATCATACATTTTTGGATTTATGATTGCGACAACCATGTTACTATGGTTGTGACAACCATACTCTTGTCTGCTTCTGTATCATAATATGATAATTAGATTGCCATATTATGGTTCCAAATATATGACAATATTATCATATTATGGTTCTGGAAATTTGTATGAATTATGATAATTTGAGCCCTACAGTATTCTTCCAGCATTCTGTTGAAGCTGGATTAAAAATATATGCGTGTTTTTTAATAGTATATTTATTTAATAATTCACACATTTAAATAAAATTAGGTTTAAAATAATTTAAGTAATCAAATTGTCTTTGTGCTGAAGAAAAAAAAAATATTGTTAAGAATACAATTTCACAATACATTTATAATGATCAAACCATGTTTGCAGCAATCATAATAATTGCATTAAATAGTCCTTGTTATCATATTATGATCATGGACATGTTATCATATTATAATCATGGACATGAATTTCGTCATCATTTAGTACCATGCTATGATTATTGAAAACATATTATGATTATTTCGTACTACATCCTTTAAAGCACGTTGATTTTGTTTACATTTTTCTTTTACATTTTATTTTCCTTAACAATATTTTTTTTGCGTAATTACAAACAATTAAAAAATTAAGCACTTTTTTAACACTTTTTTATAATAAACAATAACTCTATTTAACGGGTGCGCGACAATAAAACTTTTGGCTAGACTTTCAGGGCAGACCGTGTTGAGACTACAACTTATTCTTTCTTCCACAAAACAAATCACCATTACAATTAACACCACTACGTTTTTGTTTATTTTTAATGTCTTTTTGTTTAATATTATAAAATTTGTTGTGACTGAATGCTTTTCACAAAATCTCAAACAAGAATGAAACCAAAAGAGCGAAGAAGCTCATAAAAAAAAACCGACTGATCATCTTATAGTTGGCGCAACTATAACATGGCTTTAGTTACATGGAGGAATATGATAATAAATGCTATATTATGATTGGAGACAGTACAATAATATGATAACTGAAAAAAGAGAAATTTTTGCTATAACATGATTAAAGCAATCAAATTATTGGTGGAATATGATTGATGCAACAATAATTTAATTGAAACAACCATTTATGGCTGCAGGAAACATAGCAGTGTAGCCGCAATCATCTTGCAACCATATTTTTTCTTTGCGTGTTATACTCAACATTTATAAGTGTTTGTGGTTTAGTGAGTATAGAGTTTGCCTTGTACTCCGAACTTCCGAGTTCAAATCTCAGAAAAGACAAACACAAAAAGTTTTTTGTAATTAAAATAAAATATTCAAATATTTAAATAGCAAATAAGACAAAGAAAATGTAAAGTGATTGTGTTGCAATCAGTAGGACAGATAACAGGACTAGTAATCTGCCGGCCACGGTTCAATACCAGACAAATCAAAAACTGTTTTTTTAATTCATATGTTTTTTGTTGATTAACGATACATTCTATAATACGCCTTTGATGCGCGTTTTCATCACATTTGTTCGCCATTAACTTGAGCGTGTTTAACGAGAAAAGTTTTCAATTTATTTTTTGATCAAGGGTGATAATCTTTTACTTCGATCTCATATATATATTAATTCTCATGTAGTGAGTAAACTAGTTTATATGAATGTTTGATGTTTGGCATGGGATTGTTACCTCTTTCAAAACATGTTCTGATGATGGGAACCTAGAAAATTGCCGCAATAGATCTATCAACACATTCCTGAAGGGGTCAAATAATAAATTTGAAAACAAAAAACTCTATAGATTATTTGTTAGGACAATATCCTAATAAAGATATATAGTATGGCCTCGAACTTGAATAATTTTCATTTTCATTTTCATTCGAAAATTATTGTTTTCTTCCATTTAAATATGAAAATGCTTTTAATTTTGAACCATTTTTCGATTATTTAGTTAATTTCTACAGTAATGGAGCAATAAAAGCAACTACGGCAGAATAACAAGATAAATTTTGTAATACAAAATTTTTGTCTCTTTGTCTGCCAAGATTCTTGCATTGAGAAAAAAATCTTTTGCGTTTTTGCAAAAACACATAAAAAATATAAAATTTTCTTCATTCCAATTTTAATATAAGCTAAACTAATAAAAAAAAAAAACTATTAAATTGAAATATAATCAATAAATTAACATTTTTTAATCTTTTTTATACTTCTTCTGCTCTGCTTTTGTGTATTTTTTTTAAGAGATGGTAAATAATGTGATAGCTTTAACCGATAATTCTTAACACGTATTTAAGAATGTATCGAAATCAAGGACGGTGAAAGTGAAAAGTCGACACTGACAAAGTAAATCGCGGTTTGTCGACTTTACATTACAGTTTTTCTTTTCTTTCAGCCCTTTAATATTTTCATACTTAGCATTAACAAAGAAACAAACAGACAAGAACGATCGAGAAAAATAAACTCGGTGGTTGTTTTTCAAATGTGCTTTTCAAAATGTAGCAGTTGAAAATATAATTCAATTGCTAAAATTTTTAAAAAATAAGGTTACTTTTAAAATAAAATATATTTTTACTTATGATATGAATATATTCAATATTGTTTTTCTTTTCTTTCAACCTTTTAATAATTTCAAACAATTCTACATGACATTAAAGGATGATACAAAAAAAAAGTGAAAAATAAAAACAATATTAAGTTCATTTATAGAGTATGTTTTCCAATCAAATTAAATAAAGATTACTTATAATTTGTTTAGATTTAATAAATTTAATAAACTATTATTTATTAAATCTAAAAAAATTATAAGTAATCTTTATTTAATTTAATTGGAACACACTCTATAAATGCACTTATTATTGTTTTATTTTTAATTTTTTTTATATCATCCTTGCCTGATTGTCTTTGTTTTGTTTCTAGTTTCAGCAGATATTTTTTGCTGAATATTAGTTGGTTAAAAATAGGTAAAAAATTTTGTTAAATAACAAAAATTTAGAAGAATTTTTGTTTAAAATATATGCCGCTGAAAGAACTATACATGTTTCCTATTATAATAGGAAAATATCTGCTGATTTCAACTGATTTATTTTCATTTCAATTTGACAACTTATATGCTAAATTATTGTAATTTAACTAACTTTTTTTACCTAAAATTTAGGTAACATAAATTTAGCAGAACACAATTGTCAACTTCATTGAAAATTGTGCTAGCTCAATATTCAGGTACTACACTGATAGAATTATCCTTCATGATATTAATGAAACAACTTTATACATTTTTTTTCGTAGATTCAATGAAAAAATTCATTATATCAAAAAAAATGTTTCTTAATATTAAGAAATTTTTCATTATTTTTTTTTTCCATAAAATTTCATAGTTTCATAAAAGAAATTCATTTGATTTTATAAAATATCTCTTCATAAATTTAACAAATATTTTCTTTAGAGTTATAAAATTATTTCAAAGACTTAATTTTTTATTACATCATAAAATTTTATAATTTCATTAATTTTCATAGCTTTCAAACTTTAGTTTTAATGAAAATGAAAATTATTCAAGTTCGAGGCCATACTCTATATTTCTTTATTAGAATATTGTCCTAACAAATAATCTATAGAGTTATTGTTTTCAAATTTATTAATTAACCACTTTCAGGAATGTGTTGATAGATCTATTTCGGGAATTTTATAGGTTCTCATCATCAGAACACGTTTTGGAAGAAGTGATAATCCCATGCAAAACATCAAACATTCATATAACACAGTTATACCACTAAATGAAAACTAATATATGAGCTCGAAGTTAAAGATTAATTTCATTGATCAAAAATAAATTGAAAACTTGTTTGTTAAGTGCAAGGTCTACCTTTGGTAGATATTCTATACAGGTTTTTGTTTTTTCTCCTTTTTATTTTCACACTTGTTTTGTTTAAAAACAAAAATGTAAAGGGGGAGTACACAAGACCGTACTTTGTCTTTTATACAAGTTTGATATAATTTTTTTAAAAAATTAAAATTATGTTTTTTCATCCTTTAATTGTGCAATGAAAACTATTATTTTTTCATTTTCATTGCACAATTAAATGTCGAAAAAACATAATTTTTATTTTTAATAAATATTATATCAAACTTGTATAAAAGACAAAGTAGTTTTAATATTTAATTCTCAAGTATTCGACATATTTTATTAAGTGCTTTATAATATCAATATAATAGCGTTTTATTAACTTTGGATTTCTATGAAATTGTTTAAAAATCATATGAAGCGATTCAATGGCTTAGTTTCGATACATTTTTCAAGACATTCATGAAGAGTTTTATTAACTCGAAGAAACGTCTTAATATTAAGAAAACACACTTGTATTGCTTTGTTTAAAAAAAAGATGTAAAGGGGGCGAAAACAAGACCGTACTTTGTCTTTTATACAAGTTTGATATAATTTTTATTAAAAATAAAACTTATGTTTTTCGACCTCTAATTGTGCAAAGTTTTTAATTCTTTTTAAACAAAACAAAACAAGTTTGAAAATAAAAAGAAGGAAAAAAACAAAATGCGTGTATTATATTCTACCAAAGGTAGAGGGTGCACATAACAAACAAGTTTTCAATTTATTTTTAATCAATGGTGATAATTTTTAACTTCAAGCTCATATATTAGTTCTCATTTAGTGGGATAACTAGGTTATATGAATGTTTGATGTTTGCTTGCGATTGTCACTTCTTTCAAAAGGTGTTCAGATGATGGGAACCTAGAAAATTCCCGAAATAGATCTATCAGCACATTCCTGAAAGTGGCGAATTAAAAAATTTGAAAACAATAACTCTATAGATTATTTGTTAGGACAATATCCTAATTAAGAAATATAGGTATGGCCTCGAACTTAAATAATTTTCTATAAACGCTTTATTGTCGATATGAATCATTAGTTTTATGAAGATTTTCATTAATTCTACAAATATTTCATAAACAATTGACTTTAATGAAACCTGTTTCATAGATTCTATGAAAAGTTTTAATGGACGAGTTGCTGTGAAAATTTTCATTAAAGCTATGAAGAAATTCATTACTGAAGTGAAGATAATTGTCTCAGTGTATTTTCTGTTGTCGTAGCTGAATTTTCAACTATTTATGTGGGCTTTTTGTTATGAGTGTAGCTCTCAGTTCGATAAGATGGAATAATTCCGCCAAACTTATTAAACATTTTTAAGTTTTATGTCATTTCATGAAAAATGTTTTGCTTATCGGTTCTTTTTGAAATAACTATATTGACCTATATTATGCTCCTAATGGTTTCTATTTTTCAATCGAAAGTGAAACTAATTAAAGAATCCTCCTGACAGTTACAAATGTGTTGATGTTTAGGCAATTTACATATTTAAATTTACTAACATTTATAGAAACATTTATTAGGAAAAAAAAAAAAATAAACAAAAGTTCAAATTTCGTTTAAAAGGTGAAGAAAAATATCATGATCATGCTATAAACATGCCTGACTATAAATATTTTCAATATTGTATTTTGAATATTTAATCACAGCTCATTAACAGATAAATTGCTTTTCTTTTTTTTTTCGTTTGTTCGAAGCTTCTAACTAAACATTTTTAAACCACAAAAAAGATACCAAAAGATCTCATATTTCAGACTTGACATTTTCCATAAAAAGCCCTCTAGACGAAAACTTAACAAAGTTTTCATTTATTTATAAAATTTATTTTGGAAATCTTCAAAAAAAAAAAAAAAATGATAAATACGTTAGTTATTTTTGGGCATAGAGTGGTTTGGAGTTGTAAGAAGTTGTATGTAAAAATGCATGTGAAAAGTGAAACTGGTTAAAAAAAAAAAAATTATTTAAATCTTGGCTTATACCAATTTATAAAAGATGTTTTTTAGCCAGCATCTCATAATACACCACACCACACACGTTTAACCTTTTACTGCAAAGCGTTACATATATGTGTACTAGTCTGGGCCACGATTAGGGTTCTCAACTATTCGGGGGGTTTTTTTTTTTGATCGATTAAACGATCAAGAAAATTTTTATCAAACGATTAACTTTTAAAAATTTTTCAATTAATCGAACGAATGACGAATAAAAATAATTTTGTAAATAACTAAAGTTTTTGCCGGCGCTACGAAATAACCCCCAATGAAATAAAAAAAAAAAATTGGGACATATTTCATTTCTTTGGAGCTTATTTCATTGGGGGTTATTTCATTTCTTCCTTTGGGAGTTATTTCATTACGAAACAACCCCTAAATTTTGGGTGTTATTTCATTTTCACCTTTGGGGAATATTTCATTTCTTTTGGGTATTATTTCATTTTTTTTGTTGGGACTTATTTAAATTTTTTTGGGATTTATTTCATTGGGGGTTATTTCATTTTGTCGTTTGGGTGTTATTTCATTGGGGGTTATTTCGTAGCGCCGTTTTTGCCCAATCATTTCCAAATTTTGCGAATTGTTGCAACAATTTGAATACTGAAAATACCAATACTTAAATGCAATTATGTCTACACACTATAAAAACCAAAAAAAAAGTCCTCTGAACTTATAATATTTATCTTATAGTCACAGAAAAAAAAGAAAAAAGACAAATTTTAGAGAAGAAGTGTATTTTTATACATAAAAAGCACTTAAAAGAAAAATCTAAAAAAAACTTCGGGTTCTGATCAGATCTTTAGCCAGATCGATATACTAGTATCAACCTAGCTAATATGTTTGATTTGCTTTATTTTTGTAAATATACGAAAGTTGAAAGCTCATTATAAATTGTAAATTAAAAAAAATCATTTTTAAATCACAGGAAATTTTTGGTAATGGGTGCGATAAAGTAATGCTTTACCTTGTAATGTATACTACTTACCTGTATCATTATTTTCCAAAAAAAAAGTAATGAGTTACCAATAATGGGTTACATAATGCATTACTTTGTAATGTATACTCCTTACCTTCATCATTCTTTCAAAACATAAAGTAATGAGTTACCAATAATTGGACACTCATGGGTTACCTCATCCATTATTTAAAAACCTAAAGTAATGACTTAAAGATCACCAATTACATAATGCATGAAATATAAACGTAAAGTAATGTTTAAAGTATTATTTTGAATCTATATTCAGACACAGTACTTTGTCATTTTTTGTCAGCACGAGGGTAAAGTATTTATTTTTAACATAACAAACTGAAACTCGAAGCTCAACAATTCATTTACATTTTAAACAATCCATTATTATATGCAATGATAGCTCAGTTTGTACAGTTCTCGCCTAACAACCAGAGACCCCAGGTTCGAATCTCAGCTCGACGAAGTTGTTTAGTTAATAAAACAAAATATTTGTAGTATTTTTTTTTTTTATAAAAAATTATTTATAGACACATTCATTTTCCCAACCCGGTAACCATATAAGTAACTATTTAATTTACCCTCTTCTAGGTAATGAGTCCACCCTTTACTTTTAGACTCCTCGGCTGTAAAATTCATCAGTTACTTTACCCCTACTAGGTACTGAGCCCACCCATTACCTTTTGGCTCATCGCCTGTAGAATTCATCAGTGAAGTGTATTGTAATGCGTAGGGACCTATGGCGATACATTACTTTAGCCATTGTTTGGTAATGAGTGGTTTTGCTGGGATCTTAGAAGTTTTAAGAAAAATCAGCTTTTAAGCTCAAAAATAGAAAATAAAGAAATTTGCAAAACAAAAAGCATAGATATATGAATAAAAGCGGCAAAAAAGCAAAAAAAAAGACTTAATTTTTTTAATGCTCATGGTGGAAAAAATTATATTTTTCTTAAAATTAATGAAAACCTCTATACTTTTTATGAAACTAGATTTCTAATGGAACTTCTTCATTGAGTGTATGAAGCTTTTAATAATTAACTAAAATTATATTTTGCATACAATCTTATTTAAACTTGCACTAACTAAAACCTGTAAAAATAGCAGAAAAAGCTACTAAAAACAAATTAACTACGACATTGCAGAAAAAACTGCTAAATTTAAAAACATATTTTTTTTTCTAAATATTAATAAAATAGGAATATCAAAAGTAAAACTGTTAACTTTACAAAACTTTAGTTATGCTTGAGTTTAATTTTAGTTAATTAAAAATAGCAAGTTACTCTGCTAAAACTAGCAAAAACTTTTACTAAATATTTGTAGACTAAAAACTAGGAAAGAAAAACTGTAATATTACCTTAAATTAATTAGAATGCACATAACAGTATATGTACCTAAAATCAACAGAAAATTTTGCTAAAATTTTGTAGATTTCAGAATGTCTAATTTTTATTTGCATTAAAAAAAAAAATCGAAAAAAATTATGATGTTTTTGTCTACTAATATTTAAGAAATTTTTTTGTCGATTTTATCAGATAAATTTGTTATTTTCTGTTAACTAAAATTCAGCTTAATATTTGTAGATTCAACAAATTTATTTTTGCTATTCTTATCTTACTAATATTTAGCAAAAAAAATATGCTAAATTTAAACGTATTTTAAGAAATTTTCATTATATTTAGCAAACAGTTTTATGAATTTGTTAATTTTTAACTAATTTTTAGTAGATTTTTCTGCTATTTTTATAGGTTTATTGTTATGAGCGCTTATCTATATATATAAAATTGAATGCGTGTTTGTTTATTTGTTTGTTTGTACCTTATAGGAGACCAAACCTCTGGACCGATCTTCCTGAAATTTTCACAGCATTTAACTGGGACTCTGGCATGATTAATAGGGTACTTTTTTTCAACCACGCCCACTTTTTTAAAATTATGTAATTGCTCCCATATAATTTTTAACAGATTTACTTCACATTGCATACACATTATACTCCAGGCGAGGTAGAAATAAATATTTCTTACGCCACGCCCCCTTTCACGCCCCTTGTAACGCCAAATGTTATTTGAAAGTTTTAAACTTTTTGTTCTCTGTACAAATTTGTTCCTTCCAACGGATTTTTTTTTTATTTGGGAGTATATTGCTCTTAATACTGTTAACATCGCCATATAACTTTGAACCACGCCCACTTCACCGCCCCCTTTTTTTAATTCAGACACTTACTTATACCACTAACAATGTTTGCTATACAAAATACTTTTTTTGTAATATGTATTTACCTAAAGTTTTATACACTTTTTATCTACAGGTAAGGTAGCCATACAATTTTTTATTACCAAATCCCCCTTTTTCGCCCCATTTTACCTTAAATTATAATTAATCTGCTTTCAATCTGTGTGTTTGTTTATTTTTTTGTTTGTTTGTTTGTACCTTATAGGAGACCAGACCTCTGCACCGATCTTCCTGAAATTTTCACAGCATTTAACTGGAACTCTGGCATGATTAATAGGCATGATTTCGATCACGCCCACTTTTACGCCCACTTTTTTTGAATTATGTAATTGCTTTCATATAGTTTTTAACACATTTACTTCAAATTGTATACACATTATATACTCCAGCCAAGGTAGATATAAACGTTTCATACGCCACGCCCACTCACGCCCCATATTGTTTAAAAGTTTTAATCTTTTTGTCCTCTGTATAAATGTATTCCTTTCAACGGATTTTTTTTTCAAATAATGTATATGACAATTCATTTCACTAATTTAGAACGGTTATAATTGGCTGTCTTAAGAATAAATACTATTTCACCAAACGGGAGCTATGTTTGCAGCCATTCAAGTTTCAACTTTGATCGCGTCTATTTGACTAATTACAACAACGATTCTGATTGGCAGGTTAAAGAAATATTATTCTATTTTAGCAAGCGGGAGCTTTGCTTACATGCCTTGCATTTATTTAACTACACAAACACTTTTTATTTCATTTCATAATGATGGGGGTAGCGAAGCACACCGGGCTCAGCTTTTTATTATAAAAAAAATATATCATTGACACGAAATTTTTACTTAATTTTGTTATCTTATTTTTAATGTATTACACATTTCAATTATCATTTAAAACGATCATATACAAACTAAGGTCAGCTAACTTATCTCAATGTAGTCAAAGTTTAGTGATAACTATAGTAAGGAATGTTAAATTTATACGAAAATATCTGTGGTTAATTAAACTCGGCTATTTTTAGAAAAGTTATTAGCCTTAAATAAAATTTTAGGCAGGGCAACGTCTGCCGGGTCAGCTAATTAATACAAATAAAATTTGAAGGCAAAACAACGTTTGCCGGGTCAGCTAGTTAGCTATATTTTTGATTATTGGGTGATCCAGAAATTTTATCTTTTTTAATTTAAGGTGAAAATATCGTTAAAAGGCCGAAATAGCTGTGCACTTATTTTCATTTTTACTATCAAAATATACCACTTTCAGTAAGATCTGTAGTTTCATGCAGTAAAGGGTTAACTAACTAACTAACACGGCAACTGAAATGAAAAGTTATTTTGGTTATTTTCTTCGTCTTCTTCTTCATGCTGTGGCGTTTTTAAATACCGTTTTGTTATTTTCTACAATCTTCAGTTTTTCAGTTGCGGTCAGTGAGCGCCAATCATTTTCTTTACACATTTGCATGTTACATTCAACATTAAATATGCTTGTACTTACTAGTACAACATACTACGGTAGTTAGTTCACGATTTAAACAAAGAGTCACGTGAATTATTTTCACAAAACGCTCAGAAATTACATTGTTTTAGTTAAATATATGTTCATGTGGTATAATCATGATTAGAGCATGCCATCTTTTGGCGGTTTTTTGGTAAGTTATATTTAAGTTTTATTTTTACAAACTTCTATTTCTTTATATAATACATCATCATTATAACTCACACGGGTGTTCGGTAGTATTAGGTATTGACAACAAAATAATACTCCACAAAAAGTGAGTATATCCCTATGGGGAATAAGACCGGTTCTGCGTGTGCCACAGGATCGGTCCCTTCGTGCCAGAGACCGGTCCTCTGCTAAACCCTACCCTATGTAAGCAACTGGCAACTTTAACATTGGCTTGTCATAGGAGGGGGTCATTTGTCCTGTTTTAAATCACGTAGTGGCATGCCACAGGACTAACCAAAGATGGGCATACCACGAGACTGTCGCAGAAGTGCCTTGTCGTATAAAATAAAAGAAAACTAAACAGCTTCCAATGGGTAAAATTCTGGCCAACTGACTTTTTCTTCTAAATAAGCATTCTGGTTAAGTGATATGTCCTCCCTTTACCAGTACAGGATTGGTAGTTTTAGGACAATTGACATTGCTTAACCCACTTCAGTATTAAATTATACCAGCCCTGTGATAAATCCTTCTTTAACCAGTCACTTTTAGGTCAGTTGACTCCTCATTCCCCATAGGGATATTTTAAAGGCACTATACTTCTGATTTCGGAAAAACCAATTTAAAAAAAAAATATGTACATTTTAGAGAGGTCAAGACCCTAGAACTAGCACATACTTTTCTAGAGGCTTGAGGTCTGCTCAGTTCAAATCTGACCTCAGAATTTTTTTATCACATCCGGTTTTCTTACCATATAGTTTAGTAAAACACGGTATTTTTCAATATTAGGGACGTTTTTACCAAATTTTTTATGTCATCTGAAATTTTTCTCTATTGTTTTCAAGACACAGGTATAACCTTTCCAATATCTTATCAGGCTTTTGAGATATCTTCTTAATATTTAGTTTAGAAAAGTCTGTTTTTTTTGTCTATATTCGGTTGCAGTTGATCTCTTCTATTTGATACACACAAAGAAATAAAGTGCCAACCGAATTGAAAAGTTTATTATAATAGTAACAATTTTTAAATTCAGTTATTACCCCGATATTTACATACGATTTCCGAATATTTTTTGTGTTGCAACAAGAAATCATTTGCGTTATCCGAACTTTGTTGTCAAAGCTAATGTTCAGTTGAACTAACCGACTGAAATTCGTAATAACCGAATTTAAGTCCAAGTAACCGAATTTCAGTTGGCAGAGAGTTAAATTTTTCTCTGTGTGTAATAATTTACGCAAATGGAGCACATCTAGCTATTGTCCCTTCCAAAATGGAGACCTTGCTGTAGAGATGCAAAGAGGCAATACAAAAATATATAATTTTTTAATTCACTTTCAAAATTTAAGATTTTAAAATTTTTCAAAAATAATATTTACATCTATGCACAACTTATCTACCCTGGCCTAATAGAAATTTCTTCAAAGTTCGTATTCAATCTAAAGGGTGTTTTTTATACAGGTATAGATCTTTAACTGGCGGCCAGGTTGTCAGTTGTCAAGCGATTTATATTAAGTTTGGTTTGGCATTTCAACATGAATAGACTGACGTCTAAACAAAGCTTAAAAATTGTGCAAATTTATTTCGAAAATCATGGTTCTGTTCGAAATACGTATCGCGCACTACGTCCATTTTACGGTCAACATTTAAATACGGTCAACGGTGAAATGGAGACGTCAATAAACAAAACTGCCGTATTTGGAGTGATGATAAGCCTCAAGTATATGTTGAGACACCGTTACATTCAGAAAAACTGACTGTTTGGTGTGCTTTATAGGATGGTGGAATTATTGGTCCGTACTTCTTTAAAAACGATGCTGGTCAGAACGTTGCAGTGAATGGTGGCCGCTATAGAGCCATGATTACTGACTTTTTCGTTCATGAATTGAGCTGTGGTTTCAACAAGACGGCGGACAATGTCACACAGCTTGTGCCACAATTGATTTATTGAAGGAAACGTTTGGTAACCGCATAGTTTAACGTTTCGGCCCCGTGAATTGGCCTCCAAGATCGTGCGATTTAACGCCGCTGGACTATTTTCTGTAGGGATATGTAAAGTCGCTAATCTACCCAAAACGATTGGCCACTTGGAGGACTACATTCGCCGCGTTATTGTCAATATACGGCCACAAATGTTGGAAAAAGTCATCGAAAATTAGACCTCCAGATTAGACTACGTCCGAGCCAAATTTGATCCAATGTGCTCAATTTTATAAACTGCGATGGATATCAGATATCAACTCTGCAAAACAACTTAGAACTTAAGCGGTTTAGTGACTGCTTTCCGAGAAGCTAACATCACTAGATTTTAAATGTTTTCATCCTTCATGAGCCCTTAAAAAGAACTTTACGAAGCCTTCCAGCTTTGGTAGACCAGCTCCCGGATACTTATTCAATGAAGTTTTATTTACACATCTCTTTTTTTTTAAACAAGGGAATGAAAAGGTCGGTCTTCACTGATTATAATAAATATATGTACGAGTATATTAGCATTATTTTTTCATTCTTCGTTTCAAGAAATGATATTGTTTCATGGAATTTATATAAAACTTCCCAGCCAACAATTTTCTGAGTGTTCATAAATGTTGACTCTGTTTGGAGTCTTAAATATGAACGATTGCTGAACGCTCTTAATGTTAAATCATATATAATTCATATTTGATTCTTTTTGATGAGCCTTTCAAAAACCATGTTCTGATAATACATTTATTTCTGACTAATTTTTAAAAAGATTCCAAATTAAATCTAGAATAAGAGGAACATTTTTTCAACAGGACAATTTTAAATGACATGCTCATGCATTACTCTTTTTGTTGAATACCTTATAAATGCTCGAATATTTGATTCCAAAAAGAGTCCAAATTGTATTTAAAAGATTGTTTTATTTGAACACACCGAAATGGCTCAAGAATATGTACGAATTTTGAGCTCACAAATTTTTTATTTTTGTTTTTAAAGTCAAAATATTTTATTATTTTTCATAAAAAAATTTAAAATAAAATCGTATGTGTATGTAAAATAATTAAAATACGAAAATACGCGAAGATTGCATACCATAACGCGATGATTACACTAATGATATATTAAAGTTTGGATTTCAATGTTTGGATTTATTTTTATTTGCATGTGGTCCTTCATTTTTCAGAGTATTGGATTAAAGAAGAAGCGTTAGATTATGTGTATATTTTTAATGTATTACTACTTAATAGCCGGATTCATGTAATGTCGTATATAGTGTAAACATTGTATTTTTATAACATCAGTGTCCATAAATGTTTTGCCAACCCTGGAAAGTTTATCACATGATGCAACAATACCAGGGGGAATTATTAGGAAGTTACTTTTATAAATAAACAATTCTTGAACAATCAAAAAAAAAAAAAAAAAATTTCAAATTAAAAAAATATTTGTAGGACTTCGAATTTTTCATATTATTTTTCACGATCTTTTTTTTTTTTTTTTATTATTCATTAATATTCATATAATTATAAATTATATACTATTACCCTAACCGAGCACTAGCTATTGTGGCTTTTGGCGCGTTGTAGCGAAAACAGACCAGTGCCTGTTGTTGGAATCGAACCCACGACCCCCGCACTGATAAGCCAGTACGCTACCAACTAGCCTACCGGGCCGCACTTTTTTCATGATCTTTTTTTTTTTTTTTTTTGATTTTTTTTTCAATAATTGTTGTGTCTTTTACAAGATATTTTAATAGACATTTTTATATTGGATATAATGTCTTAATTAATAATATGGATTGAAGTAAAACATAAAATTTTACTTTGTTAAAGGTGTTGGAGTAAAATAAATTGCTTGTCATTTTCGGAGTATAGTTTATTCTGGAGAATAATAAATATTCTTAAATGCGAAATTTGAAAACAGAAATTTAAATTTTATGTAATACAAGTCCTAGACTAAAAAATTATTACAAAAGACTAACTTAATGTCATACGAAATTAATATACATATTTAATTAAACAGATATTTACAAAAAAATTTGAATAAAATACTTTTCCTAAAGAAATATTAAGGAACTAAAATTTTTAAATTATAGAATTATTTGCCCATAAACAGAGAAAATTTATATAAAAATAAATGGTTTTTCAGAAAAATAATATGTTTGTTGGAATCCATTGCCTTGCAGAATGTGAATAAAATTTTAAAATTTATTAGCAATCATTTTTTATTTTTAATCTAATATTTTCTTATACAAGGTGGCGCAAAAATAACCTTCCGATGTTTTTTGGCTGTAATTTAAAAAAAAAATGAAAAACTTTGATTCTTCTTCTGGATTATTTTTATTTGGTATTTTAATTTTTTTTACAACAAGTCGAGAATATGATGTCATGCCGCCGCCACAGTTGATTGTCATTTGAGCACTTTTTATGGCATTTTCAATCACTTTGGCCAAAACTTCCGGCGATAGGTCCTCACATTCTTGGCGGATATTGTCTTTAAGAGCTGCAAGAGTCTGAGGCTTGTTGACATAAACCCGCGACTTCAAAAAGCCCCACAAAAAGAAGTCTGGAGCGGTCAAATCAGGCGATCTTGCTTTCCAGTGCAAATCGCCAAAACGGGAGATTAGGCGCCCGGGAAATGCATCCTTCAGAATATCGGTTGTGGCACGTGCAGTGTGTGCCGTTGCACCGTCCTATTGGAACCACATGTTTTCCAATCCCAATTCATCAAGTTGCGGCAAAAAGAACTCGTTGATCATTGCTCTGTAGCGCTCACCATTCACAGTAACCGTTTGGCCCGCGACGTCTTCGAAGAAAAAAGGTCCGATGACTCCTCCAGCGAAAACAGCACACCATTCAGTGACTTTGAGCGGGTGTAATGGCTCTTCCTGGGTTACACGCGGATTTTCAGTGCCCGAGAAGCGTAAATTTTGCTTATTTACGTACCCGCTAAGATGGAAATGGGCCTCATCGCTCATGATTATTTTTGATGAAAAATGTCAAATAAAAAGGTCAAATAAATAGTCACCAATATTCCGCGTTCTGGAGCAGTGTAGCGTAACATTGTTTATTAACGTGTATTTTGCATGTGTTTACTACACAAATGTCAAAACAGAACTGACATTAGGGGCCAATCGCACAATTTATAGCATTTTCTGATAGGAGGATTACTTTTGCGCCACCTTGTATTTCATTATAAAAAAGCGATTTTCACCTTAATCATGAATTATTTTATAACAACTGTAGCTACAAGTTTTCCAAGTAATTTACTCAATATACTTTTCTGACAAGAATCCCCATAGTTTTTATTTTGTTTTTAAACTTTTGTTTATTTTTATTTTAACTTTGAAAGTTCAGGGATTTCAAAATGACAACTTTTTTTTTTAATAATTCTACATTTTGTGTTTTGTCATGGTTTATTATACATTTTTTTTTTATTTCTATGTTTCAAACATTTAAAAACTAAAATAAATAATTGTTTTGACTGTTTATAAAAAAAGATTCATAAATATAGGGATATTTTTCGGAAGAAATAATCATGGAATTTGAGAAGAACAATTGGTTATTTTCGTACCTGCAAATACGCTTTGTGTACTTATACACCAAATACGAAGCGCATTGAATCCCCCCAATATATAATTTGCAAATTATTAATGTGCGCATATTTTTGTAATAATTGTTTTCTATATTTATGTGCTTGTTTTTTTGAGAAATAAACCTCTATTGATCTTCTAAATCAGGAGTGCCCAAAAGTTCCTTATGGAAGAGCAAACACCAATACATTTAAAGAAAAACTAATTTTTATTCACCATTTTTTGTTGTAAAAACCAATACATACAAAGAAAAAAAGAAAAAAATATTTCAATGTTTACCAGCAAAGCATACGAAAGTGTTGTTGCTTTGCGCTTGCGTGTATAAAGTGAAGAACGACAAAAAAACTAATAAGACAAAGTTGTTTGTGTATTTCGTATTGCTAGTGCTGAGCGCTCTATATGTGTATTAAAACACACAGCCTATAGCTAAGTGTTTTTACAAAAACAATTGAGTACCAAGCGCATAGGCCGTGAGCACCCCTGTTCTAAATTAACTCCGAAAAAACTATGGAAAAGAATAATTTTTAAGCCACATTCACACTAGATTTTTTTTTTTTTAAAGAGAATTAACACTCAGGATATTTCTTCCTATTAATTAATGTGTTGCTTTCTTCGGAAAGGGGATATTAAAGAGATGAAAGGTGGGAAAAGATGAAGGGCTTCAAACATGATAACTGTAATTGAGCGAGATGATAAGTCTTAGAACAGTTGTTGCTGATGGAGGGTTGGCGAACTTATTGAAGCTTTTTGGTTCATATCCCTGATTCATTATTTTACTTCGGTGGGGTTAAGTGCTATGGGAACACCGAAGGTGGGCGCTGCTATACATATGAGGGATACAAAACTCATACATATTATTTTTTAAATTGATGTTGTCGTCACCGGGCATCGAACTCCAACGCGCTAACCATTACACCACTACACCCACTGAGTGCACGTTACTCCCCAGCATACCATATGCGCTCTAAATGAGCTCATAAAGACTCTTTTGTCGGAACGCTGACGCTCATAATGAGTTCATAAAATAATCATAAACAGTCATAAAACGCTCATATTTGAGTGGCTTTTTCCACTAAACTGGTCACTCATGAAAGAGCTCTAAATTTTATGCATAAAAGAGTATTTTCCCAGCTTACCATATGCGCTCTAAATGGGCTCATAAAGGCTCTTTTGTCGGAGCGCTGACGCTCATAATGAGTTCATAAAATAATCATAAACAGTCATAAAACGCTCATTTTTGAGTGGCTTTTTCCACTAAACTGGTCACTCATGAAAGAGCTCTAAATTTTATGCGTTCACTTATTATTAATTTGCTTTCTTTTAAGCTTGCTATTTTCATTATTTTAATTATGTATTATTTTTGTATTTATTATAAAATAACTCACAATTTTGTCTTTACGCTTCCAAAAATATTCACTAATGAATCAATTTGTGTAACTTCTTTCTTCTGCTTAGCTGGAATTTACCGTTATCTGTCAGCGTGCAGAAACTACTCATAAAAAGCACATAAAATCTATCGTTTATGAGCTCAGAAATATGCGCGCAGAAACCACGCATAAAAAACTCATAAAACTCATTACACGCAAGAAACACTCATAGAAAGTCATAAAATCGATCGTTTATGAGCCCAGAAATATGCACGCAGGAAACACTCACAGAAGCTCATAAAATCGCTCATATATGAGCTCATATATAAGAGCGCTCCGATAATGGTATGCTGGGTCATGAGAATGTGTTAGCCATACGTCGTATACCTGTACAAAAATTATTTAAATGTGTATGAAAAAAAAAGAAGATTTTGAGATCTATATAATCTATGGCCAAAACACGTATTTAAGATCTTTATTCTATTCCAACTGTTCTTTATTGTTTTCCTCTCGTTTTGACGAAACACGTGTTTTGAATTTTAGTCTGAATAAGCCCAAAATGCAATATTTTCTAACTCTATTTGGAGTCTTGATTGGGACCCTTTTTACACACTCTTTTACTACTCCGAAAATATTCTTAAAAAGAAGGGAAGTTTTCCCTTAGAGGCTCAAAATTAATAGTATTTTATGAATTAAAAAAGAACAGTCAGAAAGAGGCGTCATCTGCAAGGAAAACACATTCTTATTGTTATGATTTCAGAAGGTTCAAATTATCTTTTATGAGTCTCTTCGGACTCCAAATGTTCGTTGGGTATGTTAAACCAAGGTAATTACTCGAAACATTTAAATTAATTAAACACCACTGTGAGAATTTTCTGCATAGTTACACTGAAAAAAAACACCATAATGCAACCTCATATTTTAGCACTCCCTTTTTAGCTCAGTTCAGAATGAAAATCATTTTGAAGATGAAATAGATTTTTTTCCTATTAATCCAGGGCTGTTATCAGTTTTTTTATTTAATAATTTTTTTTAGTGTATAAAGGTTAAATTGTATTTGCATGGTATTTTTTACAACATTAAGTATAAAACTTTAGTAAAGATTCTAATTTCTATTATTCATTTTAAAATTTATGCACGAGAATGTATTTCTTGTGCAACGAACCATGAACATGTTGTAAAGCATTTTTATTCTTCTCGTACACATGTGTAATACCTTTTTATATATATATATATTTCGGAGTAAAATATATGTATGTAGGTTAGGCTGATTCTTAAAGAAGTATAATTTTCGCCTGGCCAACCCTGAGTTAGATTAAGATCCATGAAAAAAAAAATGTTCTGATTTTTTCAAAATTTTCCAAAAAAAAGAAATAAATGGCCGCTACGAAACTTTGAAAATTTTCCCGATTTTCAAAACAGGCATATATTCATTAAAATTGTATTTTAAAATTTTTTTTCGAAAATTTTAAAATTTTTTTAGAATTTTTCTTTATAAATCTTAATCATTGTTGTCCCTTGAAAAATTCGACAATTTTTTTTTAAAGAAGCAGCCTAATGTAGCTACACATAAATTTGTAGATTTGCTAGATACAATTATATTTAGCCAAGTTTTTATTACCTGCAAATGCAGTTAGAGAAATTAAAATTGTAATAGTGTTCAATTTTGGAAATTTCGAATCAAAGTTAAGTAAATTCCAATGAAAATCTTTCGATAACGGTCATAATTCTATGCTGTTTAATATGAACGAGAAATAAATTAAGTTTTTTTTTTTTTTTTTATTAATTAATATTACCCTAACCGAGCACTAGCTACTATGGCCTTCGGCGCGTTGTAGCGAAAACAGACCACTGTCTCTGTTGGGAATCGAACCCACGACCCCCGCACTGATAAGCCAGCACGCTACCAACTAGCCTAGCGGGGCGCAAGCAAAATTAAGTTTTTATCATTCATCGTAAATGCACGCACAAGTGCGCACATTTTGCTCTTACACGTGTGCATGTGCGAATTTGTATTTTCAGTTTGCAATTGCACATGAGCATGCGCGAATATTTTTTTATTATTGCAATTTCACAAGTGCATGTGCGATTTTTATTTTTAATTTTGCTAAAATTTAAAAATTGTCAAATTTAAAAAAAAAGGCAAAAATTAAAAAAAAAAACGCAAAAAATTATAAAAAATTACAAAATTAAAAATAATCGACCAAATTAAAAAAACGTTAAATTAATAAAAAAAAATTAAAAAATTAAATTAAATTAAAATTAAAAAATTGCAAAATTAAAATCAAAAACACATACAAATTTTTGGAATAGAAAAAATCGTTGTAATAAGAAAATATAGCTGGAAATTGAAAAAATCGCTAAAATTGGAAAAAGCCATAATTAAAAAATTTAAACTCAACATTTCTAAATAAAAAAAATTATTATTTAGAATATTAAAAATTGTCAAAAGTTAAAAAAAAGTTGCTGAAATTTAAAAAATTGACAAATTTGAAAAAACGTCAAAGTTAAAAAATCGCCAAAATTCAAAAAATTTAAAAAACGTTAAATTAAGAAAATCCAAAAAAATCGTAAAATTTAAACAAAAAACTCTAAAATTAAAAAAATTCCAAATTTAAAAAAATCATCAATATTAAAAAAATGCTGAAGTTCAAAAAAACTCCCCAGAAATTAAATAAAATCGCCAACAATTAAAAAATCGCTAAAGTTGAAAAAATTACCAAAACAGAAAAAATCACCAAAATAAAAAACGGCAAATTAAAATCACCAAAATTAAATATAATCGCCAAAAGAAAAAAAAATCGCTAAAGTTGAAAAAAATTTTAGAAATTCCAAATAAATGATGTTTTTATCTGCGATGCTTAGTTTTCGAGAAAAACGCGATCTAAAAGTCTAGCCAATCGAGTCGAAATTTAGGACCAGTACAGGGGTAATGTGATTTAGTTTCGAACAATTATGCAAAAAATTCTCCTGTAGGTCTTTTAGTTTTCGAGTTATGGACGTTGAAATTTAATTTAGTCGATTAAATAAAAAAAAAAATTTCAAAAAAAAAAAATTTAGTTTTCGAAATACGCGCGATATTCCAAATGAATGCGCTTTTTGCTCTTCGATGCTCAGTTTTCAAGAAAAACACAATCTAAAAATCCAGAAAAATGAGTTTTGAACAATACTGCAAATAATTCTCGTTAAGCTCTTTTAGACGTTTTAAATTTTCACAAATGGTAAAAAGTTGTCCGTGTACATTTTAGTTTTCGATAATTTTTTTTTGTTCAAAAATCACCTAATAAAATTTAAAATTCTTTAATTATGGCGATTTTTTTTTTTTAGGTTTTGGTGATTTTTTAAAATGTGACGATTTTTTCACTTACGCAATTTTTTTCATTTTTTGTTGATTTTTTTAAATTTTGTCCATTTTTTTTTAATTTGGCAAATTTTTTATGACGATTTTTTTTACAATTTTAGCGATGTTATCTAAGGTTGGCGATTTTTTTCGAGTTGGACGATTTTGTGTTCAATTATAATTTTGTTTCCATGAAGTGCATGCCAGTGCAACGCACCTGCACTTACACACGCACATGTGAACAATTTTGCTTGATGTTGCACATGTGCATGTGGTATTAACACATGCACATCTTGACGTGAGAGTGCAAACAGATTTTGCACATGTGCAAGTGTAAAATTAAAAAAAAAATCGCACATGCACAAGTGCAAATTAAAATACAAATTGGCACATGTGCAAGTGCAACTGTGTCTTACACATTAAATTCGCACTTGTGCGGAAATTACGAACCCTGCTTTTTATTTGTCCAAAATAAAAAATAACGAGTAGAGATTGCTTTTAAATCAAACCTCGCTCATACCAACCGTTACCAATTTTAAATTTCAAATAAAGCGTTACATTTTTCCTCGGTGTATCTAGAATGAGTCAGTTATCTTATTTTGTGAATGCATCATTTAAAGCTTTTGTTCGGGTTGTATACTCGTACCCTATTAACAACTTTAAAATATTACAAGGGGTCGATCAATAACCTTTTTTTTTTGTTGTATATTGTTCGGTATTTTTTTATATACCTATAATTTGTAATATTATATACAAAATTCAGCATGAATAGGCGTAGAACGGAAATGCTACAGCGTATTTAACGATGTCACAATATTTTCATTAATGAAAAATAACTACAAATTAACACTTTTTGTATAATTGAAATCCCAAGCAGATTCTATGAATGCAAGTCATTAGTTTAACAATCCAATGTATTTAATTTGGCTTTCAGTTTTCTATTATTTTATAATATCTTCGATATCTTTTAAACTGGGGGGTTTTTTGATTAAATCTATAATTTCCAATTATAGAATTGTAATAAATTACATAAGATTTTACTGATGAGTTTTTAAACTTTATGCCATTAAGGGTTTTCACAAGGTGTTCTAAGTGTTGTATATATTGTATTGTAAAAATAGAGATGGCAACATTTTATTTTCAATTTGACGAAAATTTTGGGTTGGGTTTTCACTCTGTTAGCACATTTGAACATAGTACACTAAACATAAGTACAAATGTTGTATCGTACTATCTATCATAAATTTTTTTATTTATTTTTATTTTATTAATTAAAAATTACAAATTATAAAAACAGACCAGTGCCTCTGGTTGGAATCGAACCCACGATCCACGCACAGATAAGCCAGCACGCTACCAACTAGCCTACCGGGGCGCACATCTATCATAAATTGTTGTATATTTTAAAACTAAATTTTACCATCTCTATTTTCTATTCGACTATACAACACATACAACATTTAGTACACCCCTTGTGAACACCCTTATTATAATTTTTTTGTTTGTTTTGCATTGTATCATAGTTAGGGTTGTCACTCGACTAAAAATTATTCGATTAAACAAACGAACAAATATAAAATTTGAAGGAACAATTTAAAAAACATGATTTGGAATAAACTTTGGCGATTAATCGTATAAAACTAATAATTTAAAAAATACTTTGTTACCGCTTTCAAAACGTGTTCTGATGATGGGAACCTAGAAAATTCCCGAAATAGATCTATCAACACATTCCTGAAAGGGTCAAATAATAAATTTGAAAACAAAAAACTCTATAGATTATTTGTTAAAAAATGGCACAAAATGTGTAAAAAATAAAAAGTTAAATATTAAAAATGTTTTATTTAATTCTTCTTAGTTTAAACGATCTTAAGATCATTTATTTATTAATTATTTATTTCCAATATTTCGTCTCCACATTGGGTGATTTCTTCAGGGAACAAATATTACAATTTGTAAAGCTCATGATTGTACTATGCAATTAAAATGTAATAAAAGAAAATTTAATAAAACTTTAGTATTTAACTCTTCTTAGTTTAAACGAGCTTAAGATCATTTATTTATTAATTATTTATTTCCAATATTTCGTCTCCACATTGAAAATAAATAATTAATAAATAAATGATCTTAAGTTCGTTTAAACTAAGAAGAGTTAAATATTAAAGTTTTATTCAATTTTCCTTTATTACATTTTGATTGCATAGTACAATCATTGTACAATATTTTACAAATTGTAATATTTGTTCCCTGAAGAAGTCACCCAATGTGGAGACGAAATATTGGAAATAAATAAATGATCTTAAGCTCGTTTAAACAAAGAAGATTTTTATATTAAAGTTTTATTCAATTTTCCTTTATTACATTTTGATTGCATAGTACAATCATGAGCTTTACAAATTGTAATATTTGTTCCCTGAAGAAGTTACCCAATGTGGACACGAAATATTGGAAATAAATTATTAATAAATAAATGATCATAAGCTCGTTTAAACTAATTTATTACATTTTAATTTCATAGTACAATCATGAGCTTTTACAAGTTATCAAAAAGAAACGATCTACTCTTGTCACATAAAACACTTGAGTTTACTGAAAATAAGAGTTCCACATCTGTATATGTAACTGCAGCATATTTTAAAGAATGTAATTCCGAAGGGGATTAGTTTTCAATGTATGAATCCTTTTCATTCTTACACTCATCGAACTTCTGCTTTAAAAATTTGTAGTTGTTTGGGTTGTAATACAGTTTCTTTATTTTTAATGGAAATGTCAGTCAGTTGTTGAACAAATTAAATTTTTTATTATCCTTGTAGTTCATTAAAAAAAAACAAACCACAACAAATGACTGTTTTATGATTTTACATTAATTTTTACAGTCGTTTTATGTTAAATGTTTGTTTATTTTTTACTAACATATGTGGTTAATTTTTATTGCAATTGTTAGTGATTTTTGAACAGTAAAAACAAATGTAAGTTGAATTTAGTGAAATGTTAGTCGTCCTTTCTTTAAGTGAAATTTCATTTGTTTTTGACTACACATGATTTTGTCTCTACCTACATAATATCCTTAGCGTATTAAAATATATATTTTTTTATTTTAGTCAAAGTTTTTAGGCCCCTATTTCGATTAAAACTTTCAATAATATATTTGTGGTTGGCATCTTTAATCTTTTTCCTAACGCAATCTATAACATCTAAACATTCATTTATAAAGAGTCCCTTTGTTTCCAATTTGGTGATGCTTAAATAAAGGCATTCGAAATTACTTTTTATATAAGCTAAATCAGATTTTATTCCAGATTTTTGAAATATCAATTTTGCGTTGCATATAGACGACTCTGCATCTTCGTCACTGAGCATATTTAATATGTCACAAATTTCATTGAAATTATCACAACCCAGTAAAAAATTTTCCTGTTTTTAGAAGCAGGATAAAACAAATGCGCTGAAGTAAGTGCTTACTATTATGTTGTTCGTATAAAAATAAACAAAAAATTTTGTTTAGCTTACTGTTTTCCCTTACAATGATGCAGGTTGTTAGCAGCTTACGTTAATCCCTTACGAGGATGCAGGTTGTAATGCAGAAAGTTTCATGTCGTGGATTTTAAACGATCTGAACCAGTTTTCCCGAGTGATTTCTGATTGTGTTTGGTGTTTTCGAGTATGTTAAAAAAAAATAATTAGTCTCTTCATTGTTCCTGAGGAGCTACCACGTGATGCGGCAAAACAATAAAATTGTTATATTATGTCTAAAATTAATGTCTGTAGAATTTGATGTAAAATAAATTACATATTATTGGTTTTAATCGTAATAATATAGACATGAAATATGATTTTACTGAAAGCCATGAAATCACAGCTTTTTGTAAGCGCTAAAACCCGCGCTTATTTTGCCCAAAAGTAATGCTTCCAAGTGGGAATTCGCCATATCAAAATCATGGCATATGTAAGCAGCTTTGTAAGGGATTCTTTTTAGCATACTCCCTTACAAACCTGCTGGCAGGTAAGCAGCGTTTTTTACTGGGAACAATATTGTCAGCTTTAATCCACGGATACATTGATTTTAACAAATTTTAGCCAGATTGAGCATGACACCTATGCCGAGTTTTTGGGATGTAGATTATCTTTAATATTAGTTTAACGGAGTTTGTAACTGGAATACTACTATTTTTTAGCTTTATTGCCTTATTTCAGTATTTCAGTGGACACAATTTCAGCATTTCAGTGGACACAATTCGTTATCGGTTTAACTAAACGAAGTTTAACTGACATTCCAAAAACTAGGCCTTGAATGTTAAACTTACCTTATGAAATACTGCTTTACAATTTGTAATAAGTGAACTGACATCTTCAAAATTTAAACGTATAAAGTGTGCTACTCTACAATTTTGGCAATTATATGGAAAAGTGGGAAAAACAAATCTTTATAGAAAAAAAAAAATCAAAAAAATGTTGCAAGAAGGTAGAAAATTGCATTTTATTTCAAAGTAGAGCAAAAATTAAATTTTTGGAACATAATTGAAAAAATGGAAAATGATGTAGTTTGTGGCAAATGCCAAAAAAAAAACCTTGCCATAGTAATTACTTAAGTATATGCATTTTCATTTTGCCTCCAGGACATTCAGAATGCCTTGTTAACATACAGTAACTATGGACGGTTTAGGGGTCTGGCTTTTTTTTATATATTACATATTGATCGAATTTTCCATCATAGTATTAATGAATCGATTTCATTAAAATGAATTCATTGATTTAATGAATAATTTCATTAACTAAATGAAAATTCATTAATATTGTAAAAATTTTCATTAAAATTTTATTTACTTTTTTAATTATTTCATAAAAAACATTGATTTTATCAACGAAAATTGCCAATACAAATTTTATCTTGTAATATGCCAAAATCCTAGCCTAATCGTTAGGAAAGTTTCATGTGTTTAATGAATAAAATTCATAGTTTGTATGAAATATTTTCGTTGATATTTAATAATTTGAACTTTTTATAAATATTTTAGCATACAATTACAAATTTTCAAAATAAAATTTTTTTTGAAAATAAAATTTTTAGACTCTAAGGCCTAGTTTTTGGGTTGTCAGTTACACTCGGTTTGGTAAAATCTAAAACGAATTTTGACTGCCATTTTCAAGTTTAACAATGTTGTTAACAACAAAAATGTATTATCGTTTAGCATAACGTTTTTGTGTAACATCGTCAAAACGTTAACAATTTAGGTCTCGTTTTGAACAAAACTATATCGTTTTTCATGGAGAATCTGTTTCCTGGAATTTAGTGACAAACTATTCAAATTCGTCAAAAACTGTTAGCTCTAGGCAAATTTAATAAAAAAAATTATTTATATCAAAGTTTTGGTTAATTCTGTTTAAAAGAAATTTTTCAGTTTTTTTTTATTTCAAAATGATAGTACAAAAAAATTTTTTTTTTCTTATTACAAGTCAAAGTTTTATTGAAAAAAATTTGAAAATTTTTCATTGATTTAATGAATTTTTTTTATGAAATTATGAAAAAGTCATAAGAAATGTTAATGAAAAAAATACCAATATTAAAGAATTTTCATTCAGTTAATGAAATTTTTCATTAAACCAATGAATCGATCTTAATGAAATCGTTTCATTAATACTATGAAGGAAAATGCTATCAGTGTAGAATTAATGGGAAAAATTTCATATAATATATGAAATTTTCATTCTTTGAAAGTGATTTAACGAAACATGTTTAATTGATACAATGAAACATTTCTTTGGGTACTTTTTTATGAAAAATTTTATTCATTCTTTAATACTACGCACAAGTTGCTATCAGTGTAGGAAAATGTAATTTTTTTTTGCAAGATAACGTATTATACTATTATCAAATTAATATTTATATATACATTAATGTAAATTTTGTTTCAAAATGCAAAACTTCCCAGCAAAACTTCGGTAATGGGTGCGATAAAGTAATGCATTACCTTGTAATGTGTACTCCTTACCTGTATCATTATTTTCCAACAAGAAGTAATGAGTTACCGATAATTGAACACTCATGTATTACCTTGTAATGAGACCTCATTACATTTTACATTACTTGAAAACATAAAATAATGACTTACCGATCATCAATTACATAATGCATGAATTATAAACGTAAAGTAATTATTAATATATATTTTTGAAAATCTATTTATAGACACATTACTTTGTGATTTTTTGTAAGCATAATGGTAAGGTGTATATTTTTGACATCACGAACGAAAACACAAAGCACAACAACTCATCTAAATGTAAAGCAATAAAATTTTGTATGTATCGATAGCTCAGTTGGTAGAGTTCTCGCCTAACTAATTGTTAAATACCAGAGACCCCAGGTTCGAATCCCAGCATGACCAAGTTATTTATTTAATTAAAAAAAGTTATTTATTTAATTAAAAAAAAAAATATCTGTAAAAAAAATTTTATGCATTTTTTTATGAAAATCTATTTATAGACACATTACTTTTTCCCACCATGTAACCATATAAGTAACCAGTTACTTTACCCACTACAAGGTAATGAGTTACTTTGAGCCTCATCGCCTGTAAAATTCATCAGTGAAGTAACGTGTAAAGTAATGCATGAAGCCCTATGGCGATACATTACTTTACCCATGATTTGGTAATGTGTGGTTTTGCTGGGTTAAAGAATTTTATAAGTAGAACATGTTAAATTAGCATTTATTATGATTTCGGATGGTGAAAAATGGTGATTTAAATACAAAAAATTCCCACATCATTAAAAAAATTGTCCCAAAAGAAACTTTTAGGCAATATGACTTTGTCATTGGTTAATATGCCATTTTTGTATACCCACTTTTTTCGCCTACATGACTTTTCGGTTTTTGCACTTTATGTTTTTGGGCGCTATTACCTAACGATATATGCTATGTTAGGCCAACTTTGTCATATGTTCATATGGGTGGTATAAATATTGACGAATCAGATACTCTTGATGTTCTGGGCATGAAAACATAGTGTGATGTTCGTTGGAATATGCATGTTTTTCGAAGGAAACATTCAAGAGCTTTGATTTTTTAAACCGGTGTAGGATCTACTTCAGCCAATTTGATCTCTTAACAATTTATACCATATACATCCGACTTCCGAATTTAACTTCCAGGAGCATTAAAGACTTTTTTTGGAGCGTTGGCGCTTAACAATGAAAGTAGCGCATTTAACTTTATTGACTCATTGGAGCATCGTCGAAATGTGGATTGTGTAACACTGCTCTATCGATACTTCCAGGGGAGGAGTTCTATCGAGATAAGTGATCTTATCCCCAGATCCCGAGTTTTCGTTCGCATCCGTTTATTGTCGATTGAAAATTCGTTTATCAGTCAAACGTGCCGTTTGTGGATTAAACTTCCTGCCTTCCCTGAGAATTACAACGTTGATAAATTAAAGTGTAATGACCAAAAAAACACTACTCCCTGTTTTCTCCTCCTCATAACCTATTTGCCAGATATCAACACAATGCACTATATTTGTAGGGGGCATCCCCTCAGTGTTGCTTAAAAGTAAATTCTACTGTAACTAAAATTTTAATCGCTTGATCGTTCGATCGAAAATGGCTTGATCGTTTAATCGCACAAAATAAAAACCCAAATAAATGACAACCCTAATAACAATGCAAATCATAAAAATTGTAATAATGCAACAAATAAACAATTTCAACAAAATAAACGTGATCCAATTTGCCGGACATTCGTAACAAAGAAAATAGGTTTTCTGATGATGACAACGCCGATGCTGATGATGATGTTAATAATGATTTCTTACAATATTTTTTTTCTTTTTTGAAATCTTTATCTGTTTGTCAGTTTTTAAGTCAACTGACTATAGTAGATGATACTAACCAGCCAAGTCAACATAATTGAAATTCGTTATGGCTTAAAGGGTATTACAGTGGCCTACACGTTTAAAGTTACATTTCCTCAATAAAATTGATTTATATTTTCTATTTTTCTTTTTAAAAATCTTCATTTTTATTCATTGTTTTCTTTGCAATTTCAATTATTAAAGGGTTTGAATTATTGATTGTTTTTATTGCTTTTTAATTCTTTGATTATAATTTTCCTTTAATCAATAAAAGTGAAAAAAATTGTGTAATGAAGATTTTAGAAAAAAAATTAATTGGGGCTGCAATTAGAAGCGGATTTATATTTTATAATATTGCATGAAATGTTATATGATATTATGTACTATACAAAAGAAATCTTAACTAGATTTTGACTGTAATGTAAGCCACATCTGTACAAGCTCGAAAACTGTTGGAGATTATGTACCCGATCAAAAAAAAAGTTATATCTCAAATATACTAATATATTTCATTTGACATAGTTCGATGTTTAATGTTATCCAAGCTTATCTCAAACTTGGGGTATCCAGAAATATCTGGTTAGATTCCTCAAATATACTACAGGATTCATTTATATCAAAATTTATCTCAAAATTGGGGTATCCAATAATATTTAATATAAGAACCTGATAAATTCCAAAATATCACATGGAATTAATCTAGATCCAATTGAATCTGATTAGATCCAAAAAGATACGTTATTTTTGGTGGATTGAATAAGATATTTTGAGATAACTTATATACGATGACATGAATAATTTTAAATAAAATTAAAAAAAAAATAAATTTGTCATCTGGCGTGTATATAAATATGTATGTATGGAGATATACATAACAATACATAACAATATATAATTATATCTTATACGCATTTAAAATATAAATGTTTTTGGACCATATATTATCATATCTCACTCTAAATTGGTAATCTTGTATCAAAATTGGAATCTTACATAACTATATCTAACATCATTTATTGTCATATATATGCAGCATATATAAGCTTATCCTATATCACACACCAAACCTTGTTTTTTTATAAGATAGCCCGAGTAAAAAAAAATATATATGGCGGTATATCTAATTATACAAGGTCCAGTAACTAATCAGGTACAACTTAATCCGTGTATTCAATTGTATGAATGTGGATCAAATTGGATTTAATTTCTTCTAACCCCGGTTAGAAAATTTTAATATGGAGTTTAAGATAATTATATCTCATTTGAAAAGTTCCCATATATAAACACATACAAATTTATCTGAAAAATGTACATGTAGTATTTAATTATATTAAATGAGATATAAGTTGATACAATTTTATCCGAGATTTGTCAATATTCGGAACAGTAAGTTATATCTAATTGGATTTTACATAATTTTTTTACATAATTTTTTCCGATAGTAGGAATACTTTTTGTGACTTAAAGTTATGCTTATTTAAGTTGAAAATTTTAAATTTTAAAGATCCAAATTTTTTCAAATGAAACCTCATGTAATGTTTAAAAATTAACAAGAAACAATTTTGTATTTCAAAAATATATAATTTAGGGGTTTTTTCTTATAAAATATAACAATTTTGTATTTGAAATTATATAAAAGAAATCAGTTGAAAATGATTTCGTTATGAAATGAATATGGTTATATGTGAAGCAGTATGTAATAAAGTCTTAACTTGCAGATAAATCGATTTGATATTAAACTTTACTTTTATGGTATTATATATAAAGCTATATAAAACTATAAGGAAAATTGTTTAAGTACGAAGTCATTTATAGTTTAATAAGACTTAGCATGGGACCATATATAATCATATCGATCACTATTTGGATTATTATTATATGGCTTATGTAGTTATATATGGAGTAAGATTTGGAAAGTATAATTATATAAAGAACTATATAAAAAAAATGTCTTAATAAAAATTATCAAATGTATTTGTATATAATGATATAAGCTGTAATGTGACTCCATTCAAAGTCAGATTTGAATTAATCATATTATATATGACTAGATATAACTATTTTTACCAGGGATGATATACAATTGAGTCCGAATTTTGACCAGATAATATTGTACTAAATAATATCATACTACACTCTTAAAAATGTACATATATATTTCCATACATGAACACACATTCTCCTTACACGTCCACATGCATGCATACATGATTCATATGTGTTCATTAACCCTTCTTATATGATCATATGAGCAATCATATATGTTCAGGTGTGTGTATTAACGAAAATTGAGGTAATATTTACTTATATAATCAGACATGTCCATACATTTCCATACATGTTCATATGTGTACATTAAGGAAATTTTAGGTAATATTTACATATATGATCTCATATCAACTCCTATGAACATATATGAATACCATATGATTATATGCATATAACTATGTTGATTTTTAATCAGGTACAACTAGGTCCAATTTCGTATGAATTGTTCAATTTGTACTTTTGTTAATATGTAAGTTTAAAAAAAATTATGATTTTAATTAAGATTTTAAATAATTTTGCATAAAACATTATTGAATTATTCACTGAAGGTGAGATTTGCATTTTGAAAGTGAGAAAATTTTAAATACGATTGTAGATTGTAAACTATTTATTTTTATATAAAATTTAATTAACACATTAGATTTTAAATTAATTAAGAATAATGATGTTATGCATGAACGGTAATTTAAAAGTTTCAGATCGTATAGAATAATTTTTTTTCAAGAAAAATTCAAGTACCAAAATGTGGTTCATATTAAATGAGGCAAAATTTCTTTATAATTTTTTTATAGTTTGCCACAAAGTCTTTAAAATTAAAAACGATTCGAAAAATTAAGAAAATCGCTCATTCGATTTCTTCAAAAAAAAAAAAATGTAGCGATACATTTAATCAAAAATGTATATGTTTTGGGTTAAAATTGTACAAAATTCAAAAAAACTATGGCAGAAATTGCATAGCTGTGGAAATTTTGTATGTAAAATTAAATGAAATTTTGTTTATGGGACTTTCAGAAATAGTTCGTCTTAGCCGAGGGTTCGTATGCCAAAATGTCGGGACATTCAATTATTTTAAATAAAACATGTATTTCTTATTTCAATGCATTAAGATATTATAATATGTTTTTTGAAGTAATAATATGCAATAGATAATAGAAAAAGGATTTCCACTTGTTTTAAATAATTGCTGTGGACTTTATATCGCTCACAAGATCATACGAACGGACTTAGTACCCTGAAGAGGCCGGACTGGTCCTATACTGAATCGCCCGAAGAGACCTGTGAATTCTTATTGAATACACACTTTCCGGATTGTGTGTCACAAGAACGGCTACCTAGGATTCCTAGGACTCCTAGCCTATCTGGAAGAGACATACGACTTGCGAACAGGGTGTTTCAGGAGGGAAGGATCTCATGGGCAGTGAGGAAATTTTCGTCGTTTAAATCTCCTGGGCCAGATGGGGTGCATCCGTGTCTGCTGCTGAGTAGCATGGATCTTATCCCGTAACTGGCCAGGATCTTTAAGTCGAGTTTGTTATTTGGTCACGTTCCATTGGCTTGGAGCGGAGTTAAGGTAGTATTCATACCGAAGGCTAGCCGAAAAGCGGAACATTTGCCTAAATCTTATAGACCAATAAGTCTTAGTTCTTTTCTCCTTAAGACCATGGAGAAAGTCTTGGACCACTATATCAGGGATGTGTACCTGGTGCGCAAACCCATTCATGGATTCCAATTTGCGTATCAGCAGGGAAAATCCACTGAGACGGCTGTACATCACGTTGTCACTTTGATCGAAAAGGCACTGGAGGCGAAGCAAATAGCCTTGTGTGCTTTCGTTGATATTCAGGGCGCTTTTGACAACACGTCCTACGATACGATTATGACTGCGATGTTGAGGAAAGACATCCCCAGTGTTATCGTTAGTTGGACTCTGGAGATG
The DNA here is from genome assembly GCA_021234595.1 of Delia radicum. Taxonomy (NCBI): domain Eukaryota; kingdom Metazoa; phylum Arthropoda; class Insecta; order Diptera; family Anthomyiidae; genus Delia; species Delia radicum. Next base: position 48,170,187 of record CM037854.1, read on the forward strand.
TTCACCTCTGGGGTCATTACATTCGGCATCGGGAACACTTCTAGGACCATAGGGGCGACTAGGGGCTGTCCTCAGCGGGGTGTGCTATCGCCTCTGCTGTGGACGCTGGTCATTGATGAGCTGCTTGAGCAGCTTAATGACCTGGGTTTCAGAACCTACAGATATGCTGACGATCTTGTTATTTCTGTCACAGGCTGGGATGACAGGACAATTTCTGAGCGCATGCAACAGGATCTGGACTTTACCTTGAAGTGGTGCCAGGAGAAGGGATTGACTATAAATCCCTCGAATATAATCCTGGTGCCCTTTACTAGGAGACGTAAGTTATGTCTCACTGAGCCATCGCTTCAGGGGACGAGGATCTGCTTCTCTAATAGCGTTAAGTACTTGGGGGTTATATTGGATAGGTCTCTGAATTGGAATGGGCCCCTTGATATGATCTCTGAAAGGGCCACTAGGGCAATGGTTGCCTGCCACAGGCTCTTCGGCAGGACCTGGGGCCTTAGACCTCAAATGGTCTACTGGTCTTTTAACACCATTGTGAAACCGATGGTCACATACGCCTCATTGGCGTGGTGGACAAAGGTTGAACAATCCGGGGCTCAGATGATTATTAAGAGGGTTTATCGACTGGCATGTATTGGTATCACTGGTGCCTCGAACTCATGTCCGACTGATGCCATTGGAGTCATGCACGGCATTCCTCCTTTGCATATCTCTGTAAAGGAGAACGTGTGCATGGGATCCCTAAGGCTGTGGGATTTTGGCAACATGATTAGTGGTGATCTGAAGGGGCATCTTTAGATTGCGAAAATGTTCGCTGATGACCCGGTTATTAGGGTCAGTGACAGGATACTGCCTGTGCAGGTATTTGTGAGGCACTTTTTTGTTGTGATTTTCGACAGGAGCACGTGGTTGACTGGATCTTGGGTACCGGAGGTTGGTGCACAGGTCTGGTTCACGGATGGCTCAAAACAGTTGAACATGGATACGGGGGCGAGTATCGTCGGACCCGGATTTCAGCGTGCTCTGCCCATGGGCAAATATCCCTCCGTTTTTCAGGCGAGGTCTTCGCTATCTGTATCTGTGTGGAAGAGTGTCTGCGGAGGAGAACACGTGGGGCCACGATCTACATTCTATCTTACAGCCAGGCGGCACTTGGTGCCTTGAGGGCTCAAGATGTGTCGTCGGGTCTGTTTAAGGAATATATCGACTCTCTAAATCGTCTCGGACTTAACAACTCCTTGACACTGGGCTGGGTTCCTGGCCATGAGGGGCATGAGGGCAACGAACGGGCTGATTGTTCGGCCAACTGCGGAGCTCGTCGACAATTCATTGGGCCTGAACCCTTGGGTACACTACTGGTCTTTTAACACCATTGTGAAACCGATGGTCACATACGCCTCATTGGCGTGGTGGACAAAGGTTGAACAATCCGGGGCTCAGATGATTATTAAGAGGGTTTATCGACTGGCATGTATTGGTATCACTGGTGCCTCGAACTCATGTCCGACTGATGCCATTGGAGTCATGCACGGCATTCCTCCTTTGCATATCTCTGTAAAGGAGAACGTGTGCATGGGATCCCTAAGGCTGTGGGATTTTGGCAACATGATTAGTGGTGATCTGAAGGGGCATCTTTAGATTGCGAAAATGTTCGCTGATGACCCGGTTATTAGGGTCAGTGACAGGATACTGCCTGTGCAGGTATTTGTGAGGCACTTTTTTGTTGTGATTTTCGACAGGAGCACGTGGTTGACTGGATCTTGGGTACCGGAGGTTGGTGCACAGGTCTGGTTCACGGATGGCTCAAAACAGTTGAACATGGATACGGGGGCGAGTATCGTCGGACCCGGATTTCAGCGTGCTCTGCCCATGGGCAAATATCCCTCCGTTTTTCAGGCGAGGTCTTCGCTATCTGTATCTGTGTGGAAGAGTGTCTGCGGAGGAGAACACGTGGGGCCACGATCTACATTCTATCTTACAGCCAGGCGGCACTTGGTGCCTTGAGGGCTCAAGATGTGTCGTCGGGTCTGTTTAAGGAATATATCGACTCTCTAAATCGTCTCGGACTTAACAACTCCTTGACACTGGGCTGGGTTCCTGGCCATGAGGGGCATGAGGGCAACGAACGGGCTGATTGTTCGGCCAACTGCGGAGCTCGTCGACAATTCATTGGGCCTGAACCCTTGGGTACACATACCCAATGGGTCCATCACACTTGGGGACGAATTTCGGTGCATCACATTTGGGATCACACTTAGGAACGGATCATCCATCATACTCAGGGATGGAATTCCATCCATCGCACTTGTGGTCAAATTTCTATGCTTATCTATCATACTCAGGCATATATTCCCATCCAGTAGTCGGGCAGGATTTTTCATTCAATCACACTTATTGTCACCATGGGAATGAATTTTCATCCATAATACCGTGGATCCGGTAAATAGAGGGAGGCGGCAGAAAGAGCAACTACAAATGGATTGACCACAAGGACAACAACTACAATCTAGAGAATATCATGAAGACGTAGTTCACTGGCTTTTGTTGGGTTTCGATTAAACTTTAGTTAAGATTTGCTATCTTTTTAATTAAGTAATTTGTGGGGTTTTGTCGTAATACAACATTTTGATGATGATTATAATTTTACTTTTGTGGATAAAATTCATTCATTGTTAATATAAAGAACCATCAAAAAAATTGTTTTATCCGAACAATAAAAAAGTGTTGAAATATTTAAATTTTATTGAACATCGATGAATATTTAAATATTTTTTTAGTTGCCACGGAAATAAATACTGCATAATACAATCATTTTGATCTACATTTTTACGCATTCAGTAATTTGTGTGGGTCGATAATGTGCTGCGGTGCATTTCATTCAGGTGGCGGGTGTTTTTTTTTTTGTCTTTTCCAGTTTTTTTTTTTGTAACTGGTGCCTCTAGTCTGCATTTGTCATTTGGAATGTTTATTTTATGTTTAAAAAATTCTGTAACATACATTTTTTTTGGACACATTCTAGAGCAGATTATGTTTATTTTTTTTTTTATATTTTTGTTTATTTGTGCGTAAATTTTTCCACTATAAAATCAAGATTTTGAAAAAAAAGAATTCTACCATAATGAAGTAATTTCTCAATTGTTTAACTAAAGGTGGCATACATTCATCAAATTCTTGTCATTATTATTTTAGTTTTTTATACATTTCTATCTTTTTTTTTTTGTCTATTATAGTTGTAGTTTATGCTGTTAATGATGAGTATGAGTTTGAAATTGTATTCTCTGCCAAGCTACAAAATCACCTGAGCATGACACAATTAGTTTTCTTTTACTGTCCGTACATCATGATGTTGAAATTTTCTTAGCAAAATGATATAGAAAAATTTTTGTGCTAGACCAAGGTATCTGAGAATGACTGGAAAAAGAATAGAATAACTACGGTTACGGAAATAGGAAATGACGAAAAAAGAGTTGTTTCAAATTCTAAACTAAATGTTTGTTTGAGCATTAAGTTCAATGAAACTTTATTACTTTGGTTCAGTGTTTAGAAATTATATTAATTAAATGCATGTTTTGGAAATTAATAAATCTAAAATCTTAAATAATAATGAGGAGTTTCTTTTAAAACCTGAGTTATAACATCTTTTCACGACCACAATCATGGCCAAGCGGCCAAGGTTTCTGGAACTTATAATTGCCCAGATAAAATACAGAGTAAACATGTTCAAAAGTACAATAACACTGTGATAGTTTTTGACCCGAAAAAAATGAACTTCGATGAATCCTTTTCGAACTATTAGGGGTGAGTCCCCTGAGTGCGAAAGTACATTTGGAAGTGTCAGATAGGCTCCATTTTTCTTGGATATAGCTAAGTCTGCGCTATTTAAAAAATTTTTATTCGACTGTATTAGTTTTTTTTTGCCTTCTTAACTTTCTTTTACGGAATGTTTTGACTTTTTTTTTCAAAATTTCACGTAATTTAAACCATTAATGTCGATCAAAAGTAACGATTTTTAACCATTTTTATCCATTTTTTCAGGTTTTTAGGTCGTCTTACCAAAATTTTCCTAGCATAGGCCTCAAGTTAAGCTTCAAAATCAAAATATTGGACTTTTATTTATTTGTTTAATGTATTTTTTTTTTATTTTTTTATTTAATAAATTTATCTCAATTTTGCACCACTTTTTGAATAAAAATACTTTTAATTAGCATTTAAACTAGTAAAACTTTAAATTTTGAGTATTTGTTGTTAAAACAACTTATAAGAATGACAAAAAAAAGACACCAGATTTGAAACTTTGCTGCTAAAAAGGCTTAAAAATTCACGTCGAAAGAAGAAAATAACAAGGATTTTGATTTTGAAGCTTAACTTGAGACCTATGTTAGGAAAATTTTGGTAAGACGACCTAAAAACCTGAAAAAATGGCTAAAAATGGTCAAAAATCGTTACTTTTGATGGACATTAATGGTTTTAAATTAGGTGAAAATTTGAAAAAAAGTCAAAACATTCCGTAAAAGAAAGCTAAGAAGGCAAAAAAAACTAATACAGTCGAATAAAAATGTTTTAAATAGCACAGACTTAGCTATATTCACGAAAAATGGATATATACCGATTTCTCAAAAACTGGCACTTCCAAATGTACTTTCGCACTCAAGGGACTCCCCCCTAATAGTTCGAAAAGGATTCATCGAAGTTCATTTTTTCGACTACAAATTATAATTTATTTAAAAGGGTTGGTGCAACAAAACTGTGGTGGTCGGTAAATCTGTATCTAATCCCTTAGGAGTCCTTATAGTTGGCTAAAAATAATTTTTCATTTAAGGCGCAGCAAGAATAATTTATGGCAAGCGAAATGAGGGGCAAGGAGGGGGTTTTCACATCATATTTTTTCACATCAGACAACATAAAAATTCAGATATAACGAAAACCACAAACAAATTTAAATCGTTTCTGCGGAAAATGTAGGATTTACTCATTAAATATTAAAGTTCCCGAGTAAAAACTTTCATACACAATCATATCTTATTTAATACAATATTATATAAAAACATATAGCTTAATATTGATGTATGTGATGGCACATCATAAATAACATTATCTTGTATTTGCTTTTCTAAAAATTTTTGATTTAGTTCTACACTCAAAAAAAAAAAGTTACTTAAGTAAGTCTGCTGACTCAGAAATTTTAGTCAGGAGGGTGCTTGCAAAAAAAATGCTAATGTCATCAAAATCTTTTGCTGAAAATTAGCCAGCAGATGTTTAGCAAAGTTGATTCAAAATAAAAAATATCCTTGTTAAAAGTTAATAAAATTATTGCTGAATATTAGTAGACTGAAAAAAACTCAAAAAAATTTAAAAAAAAATTATACTTTAGTTCATTTATTTGCTGAAAATCTTGACATTTTCTTTATTATTCTTTTAAAAATAATTTGCAATACGTTACAAAATATAAAAGTTTTCATAATCCCACATTGACAACAGAAATTAATGTAATATCTGCAAATATATAGAAATAATTATTTATAATATAAACAAATTTTCTTTCAACTACTTACATTAATGGTTGTTTAAATGATGGCATCTTTATAGACGCGATACAAAATGAAAAAACTAAATATGGAATATACAATTTTTTTTTGAAATAAGAAAAAAAAGATACAAATTTTCGTCAGATGTGTGGGCTCGTCTTTCGCTTTAGTCTGTCCACCTAAACGTATATTTGTTTGCAATTTGAACACACAACATTAAAAGTCACTATAATGATTTAGTTTACAAAAACACATTTAATCCTTATTAACCCTTAAACCACTAAGACCGTCTACAGACGGTCATCACTTAAATTCAATTACAAGAAAATTTAAAATATCCCAGTGATTTAAGGATTAAATTTAAATATTATATTTTGTCTTTAATTTAATTAATAGACAATTACTTTGACAAGCCGGTGACAACACACAATTTAAGTTTGTTTAATCTGCAATTTATATGTATACGATACACATTGTTGGCGTAATTTTGTTTAATTTTGTATGAAAAACAGATACAAAAATCTTCTATGGTTGATTTTTTGATATGTCTCATCTCTACTACATCTTGACGTGCTACATCTATTTCATTCTGCATATATTTTTCAATCTGGTTGTCATCCACACTTTAAATATGCTTATCAGCACAACTTTTTTAGCAAAATAAATTAGTAAAACATTAGTAAAATATTAGTAAAATATTAGTCCAAAAGAGTTAAGTGCTAAATAAGTATAGCTAAAAGTTTAGCTAAAAACATAATTTAAGCAAAAAATTTGCTGATTTACAAGTATACTTGATACGTCTGGTAACGTTTTACTAATTTTTTTACTAACTTATTTTTTTGAGATTCATACACACAAAGTTCTAGTCACGTGACCATACCAGTGACTGGATCAACAATACATACAAAGAAAATAAAAGTTTAGTAGTATTTTATTTCAACTATACATTATTTATGTTTTGAGTGAAAACGGAATAAATTTTGAAATATTTTGCAAAGTTCCTGCAGATTTTCGAACATTATATACAATTGATGAACTAACTTGGTATACCTCAAACTGTAAAATTATACCATTTCATAATTATTGTTCTCAAAATGCAATTTCATTAAACTCCGCAAAAACACTATGGAAAAAACTGCAAAAGCTTAAAAATCGGACAATGTTGGTTTCACTTGTAAACCGCCAAGCAACTTATAAGCGATATCTTCCAAGTCTAATGATTCCATTTTGTATTGGTTTGGAGCTGAAAGTTAAAAATTGTGAGCAAAAAAATAAAATGAATGAAAAAACTCTTGTAATTTTCAATTGCATTTCTTCAATTTTTCGGCATTTAAATGGCCATTAAGTTTTAAGGTGAAGACAACATGAAAGTTTGCATGTCGTAGTTTTTAACTATCGTCTACCTAATCCTGTCCATCATTTCTCTCAATTTAAAAAAAATTGAGAATGAAGAGGTATCTAAAACAGGTGCTGAAATTTTTTAAAATATCTTATGAAGGGTCCGCCAAATAACTTTTTTTTTTTGAACTCCTGAACTAATTGGACTTTGTATGGCGTCATACCAAGGTCTTTATGCGAAATTCGTCTCAATGATGTCTCTGAAATGTTCAATTGTTGAGAATTACGGTGAATTGATGTTGATGGCGCTTCACGCACACTTTCTGCCACAGCAGCAATATTCTCGGGTGTACGCACTGTTTTTGGCTTTTCACGCTTTGGTTTATCGATGAGGATGACAGTTTCTTTCACTTTTTTCACAATATAACGAACATACGGACCATATTCGTTCAGCGGAAGGATAAAACTAATTATTTGTCAAATCAGACATGAGCTAAGTGTTACCATTCACGAAATAAGCACTAGTTGAAAAAAAAAACGTTAGATGGCGGACCCTTTATATTCTTTCTAATCAGACATAGATATATAAAGTTTTGAATTGTTTTATAACAATCATACGTTTCCAAAATTTGTCTTCCAAATCCATCGTTTTCTTTATTTCCTACAACTGTTTAAACTCTTTTGTTAGACACTGTACTCTATGTATCTAAACTTGTTGCAGTCATCTATTTATATTCAATATACATTAATTGGCGACTAAAAAATCTGTCACGCTTATGGAAATCTTCCATTAATAAAATGTTTACGCAATGTTTCAAACTAGCATATGTTGCTTTCCCAGCCAACTGTCTAGCTTAATTAAAGTGTATCGCAGCAATGTTAAATTAACGTCTACGGAATAAAATTGCAACAAAACGGTAAACGCAGTTGTTTTTTCTAACACAAGCTCAAAGTCAGTTTTACTGTTTTTAAAAACCACGCACTACATTATTTCAATGTAAAAAAAAATTGGCCCAATTTATCGAATTTTAAGGCAATTTGGAGGTACTTTGTCCATAGCTATTGACAATTTCGATGTTGGGATTTTTCTGTGCTTCTTCTCAAAGTTGTTGATTGGATTTTTGGATATTTGAATATAAGTTTGGTCTAAAATTTTTAATTTTATCATTATTAAAGTTATCTCCCTCGAATAAGTGCTTTTCCTGCTATTTATTGACATCTAATTGCAAATAATGGCGTCTTTGACGAATATGCAAATTGAAGATTTAAGGTTACTTCTTACGTTTTAGAAACAGCTCGATTATTCTTTCGGTATCTTTTTTGTGTTCGCGTATAATTAAGGAACATTTTTACTAAACATCGCACTAAACCCCTTTTTTAAGCTGTCTATACTATTTAGCTAGTTATCCAGCAATTACTTTCTTTAAGCCATGTTCTCATTGATAAATCGGTTAAATTGCAATTTTTACCGGAGCAATTTTTACTTTTTCTTGTTTTCCACTATTCAATATACATCACATTGACTTTCTAGCCCTATACTCAAAAAAATAAGTTAGTACAAAAGTTAGTAAAACGTCTTGTAAATCAGGTATACTATTTTTTAGCAAATATTTTTGCTAAAATCGTGTTTTCAGCTAAGATTTTTGTTATACTTATTCAGCACTTAACTGTTTTATACTAATGCTTTACTAATATACTAACGTTTTACTAATTAATTTTGCTAACAAAAATTGTGCTGATAAGCACATTAATAGTGTGGACGACAGCCAGATTGAAAGATATACGCACAATGAAGCAGATGTCGCGGCATGTCAAGATGTAGTAGAGAAGAGGAAAATGATACTAAAAAGTACAACTCTAATAAGACATATAAAAAAATCAACCATGGAAGACTTTTGTATCTCTTTTTCACACATAAAACAAAATTGAGGATTAAAACAACTTAAATTTTGCGTTGTCACCGGCTTGTGAAAATAATTGTCTATTAATAAAATAAAAGACAAAAGAAAATATTTAAATTTAATATGTATTTCTATAATAAATGTTAATAGATTAATAATCTAGTGTGGTCAAATTGCAAACAAACATATACAGACATGTAGGCAGAGTAAAGCGAAAGACAAAGACACACATCTTAGGTAGATTTGTATGGTTAATTTTTCTTATTGCAAAAAAAAGGGTTGTTTTTTTCGTTTCGTTTGTTTTTGTTTATTTTTTCGTTTCGTTTCTATAATTATCTTCGGCAGTTGCGTTCTTTAAAAGAAAGCATTATTTAGACAACGATTGATGTAAGTAGTTAAAAGAAAATTTTTGTTATGTTATATATATTTGTTTCTATATATTTTCAGATATTAAATTAATTCATGTCGTTAATGTGGGAAAATGAAAATTGTTATATTTCGTAATTATTGTAAATTATTTTTAAAAGAATCACAAAAATATGTTTTATGATTTTCAGCAAATATATTAACTAAATTACAATTTTTTTACAATTTTTTTTGCGGTTTTTCAGTCTACTAAAATTCAGCAAAAAATTTATTAATTTTTACCAAGGCTTTTTTATTTCTAATCTACTAAGTGTTAGCAAAACTTTTGCTGAATCTACTACTTTTGTTGCTAGAAATCAGCTCGCTGATTTTCAGCAAAAGATTTTGCTGACATTAGCAATTTTTTTTGCTAGCACCCTCCTGACTAAAATTTTGCTGACTCAGCAAAATTTTTTCCTGACTTTACAAACTTTTTTTTTTTGAGTGTAGTTCAACAAACAGAGAAACTGTTTTCGATTTCTTCCAATAAGATTTTTTTTGAAGTTGTTTTTTTTCTATTTTGCCTTTTATGTACATGCTTGATTTTCATAAAACTGATGCAGTAACATGAGAAAACACGTGGTCCTTCGAAGCTAAACTCAAAATTTTGATAGCATACTTACTTGTTTTTTATCAGCTACTCAAAATTTGTTGTAATTGCAATCCGCATACGTTACCGAAATCCGTGACCGCGACGAAAAAAATGTTAAAACATTTTAAATTTTTCCAAAAAAGTGGCCGTAGTAAGCGTGGTTAAATGTGAGCAAATGCTACCCATTTCTCTATATCAATATACTTTTTAATGGAAAATTAAAAAAAAAAAATGTAATACAAACTAAATTCAGAAAAAAAAGTTTGTAGAAAAAATGTTGTACTAATTTTTATTCCTGATTTTAGCAAAATATTTTACCAATTTTTGAAAACCATTTGCTAAATTTATCAAAAATTTTGCTATTCACAAAAAAAAAAAATTATTTTAAATAAATTTAAATTGTTTATTACAGAGTTAAAAATTATATAATGATCATATGAAGGGTTTATTATTAAAAGATGATAAGCCACATTTCTTGTTTTATGAATTTTCGTTGGTTTCTAGACTTAAATTGATTAATATTTGAAAGAAATCTTGTTTACTGAATTATTACAAGTGTCTAGAGTATAAATGTCCTAAAAAATCACATTTTTTACATTCTTTCAACCTTTAAATGGCAAGAACAAACTAAAAATAAAATGTGGCTTATCAAGTTTCTACAATAAGTCCTTCATATATAGAAAAAAGTGTAAAAAGTATTTTTATTTTACTTTTTTAAATTTTATTCTGTGAAATTCTATTGGATGTACTAAAATTTAGTATTTTTTTTTTCTGATTTTAGCAAACTAATTTTAAATTGCAGTTTACTGAAATTTTACTAAAATTTAGTAGCGGTTACTATTTTTTTTCTAAATTGCTAAATACTTAAATTTTCCGTAATAGCAGACATTACAGATTTTTTTTCTTAGAGTATCCAACAAACGAAATGTTGCGTTTTCGAACCGTTTACTTTACGGCATAAACGGAGTTTGAATCCGTATATGTACCGTCTTCTGGAACCGTTTACGAACCTTAGAACGAATATTAAGGAACATTGAATCGGATTCGAATACGTTGAAAGTCCGTCGTGCATATAAGGACAGTAAAAACGGAGTGGATACCGTTTTTGAATATTCGTACCGTTTTTTTTTCCAAAATAACTAAATGTGCCCTTCATTCTTCTAAATATTATTTTTTTTTTGAGATTTATTTAAAATTATTTTATAGAAAATGCCGATGCAATGTGTTTGATTATATTTTAATAAACCATTAATATATTCTGCTCTGAATTTCCATCTGCTGCGACAAAATGCAATTGCATCCAATTATAAAATACAATATCTGTATGGTAAAAAACAAATTAATTAGTTTAGGTTTAATTACCGTTAACGTGCAGTAAATTTTGGATTCATGTCGGAGAAACCGTAAGAATGTTTCTTGGATGCATAGAATAAATACAAAACTAAATTTTTCTAAAAATCGGCCAAGATTTTTTTTTAATTTTTTGTTTTTTTTTTTTAAATTTTGGATGTTTTTCTATCGATTCAGAAAGTAACATCGTGTAACTCGGATTAGTTTTGGTATTTTATCCATTGAATATGGCTTTCATAAATATTTCTATGTTTAAGCTGAGCAATAGATAATACATATAATAAAATTACTTACGCTTCATGTAGTTTTAACACAGAAACATTGAAATAACTATGCAGGACAATATTCAACGAATATATTTTTTTTTTTAAAAGAGAGGCAACACTCAGGAAATACTTCCTATATTTAGTGTGTTTCTTTGGAAAGGGATAGTATAAAGATGAAAGGTGGGGAAAGATGAAGGGCTTCAGACATGGCAACACTGTAATTGCGCGAGATGATAAGTCTTAGAACAGTTGTTGCTCGCCACCTGATGGAGAGTTGGCGAACTTATTGAAGCTTTTTGGTTCATAGCCCTGATTCATTATTTTACTTCGGTGGGGTTAATTGCTATGGGAACACCGAAGGTGGACATTGCGATACGTATGAGGGATAGAAAAAACTCATACATATTATTTTGATGTTGCCGGCACCGGGGATCGAACCCGGGACCTTCTGTGTAAAAGTCCAACGCGCTAACCATTACACCACAACGCCCACATAAAAAAGAAATGCAACAAGTTTTGGCCACTTTTAGATAAATTTAGTTCATATTATAATTAAAATTCAGAACTAGTTATGAATTTTTAATTTTTTTTTTCAAAATCTCCATACAAATCTGTTGATGTATCAACAAATGTAGTTTAATTAAATAATTAACCACTTCTACAACTACGCCCACTGTTTTGAAAAATTGTAAAAGTTGCTTCATTCGCATTATATGAGGGCGGATCAATAAGTCCGTGACTTTTTGAATGAAACACATTTTTTTGGCAAAAATATAATTTATTTTTCAACATAATCTCCTTTTATCTCAATACACTTAGTCCAACGTTTCTCCAATTTTTGTATCCCTTCCAAAAAATAGGATTCTTCGAGGTCCATAAAATAGGCATTTGTTTGATCAATAATTTCATCATTGGAGCTAAATCTCTTTCCACCGAGCCATTTCTTTAGATTTAGAAATAGGAAATAGTCACTGGAGGCTAAATCCGGAGAATATGGCGGATGAGGTACCAATTCTTAGCCCAATTAATGGAATTTTGTCATTGAGACTGCACACGTGTGCACCCGTGCATTATCTTGATGGAAAAGAACTTTTTTCTTGGCCATATGGGATCGTTTTTTTTATAAATCCACGTTAAATCGTTCCAATAAGTTGGCATAATACTCGCAGTTTATTGTTTTTCCCTTTTGAAGGTAATCGATGTGGATTATCCTGCGTGCATGCCAAAAAACTGTTGCCACCACCTTATTGGCCGACAAACTTACCTTGGCCTTCTTCGGAGCCGGTTCACCCGGAGAAACCCATTGTTTAGACTGCTGCTTGGTCTCAGGAGTGTTGTAATGGATCCATGTGTCATCCACATTTACAAAACGCCGCAAAAACTCATTCGAATTGCGGTTAAACAACTCCAAACAATCCTTTGAAGTTGTCACACGATTACGTTTATGGTCAATTGAGAGCAAACGCTGCACCCATCTTGCAGACAGCTTTCTTAAACCCAACTGATCATTTAAAATCGAAACCACACTGCCATATAAAATGCCTATGCCATCAACAACCTCACACACTTTTACTCTTCGATCGGCCATATCCATATCATAGATTTTTTCGACATTTTCGGGTGTATTAACCTCAATTGGCCGTTCAGAACGTTCGGCGTCATTTGTACTTGTGCGACCACAACGAAAGTCAGTAAACCACTTTTTTACCACTAAAATCGATGGTGCAGAGTCCTTGGTTTGATTGACGGTTTTTTTTTCGCAAAAAATAATATTTAATGAGCACTCGAAATTCACTTTTTTCCATTTTTAAAAAAATCCATGAGGTTGAATGTTTTGAACAGCTGTTAAACGCAAAGTAAATGACGGAACTTGCTCAAATTTGACAGTAGTCTATTAACGTGTGGTACTTGATGGGAGCAGTGTTGCATTTCATATAACTACGAGGGAAGTTCGAAAAGTCACGGACTTATTGATCCGCCCTCGTAACTATATGTAGGACAACAAATACTGGGAGTTTGATATTGATATGATACTTTTTCTAGTAGCGGAGCAGTTGACCTGGGATGCGCCATATGTCGTTATTTTTAAACCAAAAATTTTTGTTTGAAGTTTAAATTTTTTGTTGCATATACTATTCTTGTTTAAATGCAATAGGCTGGCAAACAAGCGACACAGCAATATGGAGTGATTTATTTTTAGTTGTTCTGTTTTTTTTTTTTTTTTTTTGGTTTATTTTTGTTAATTTTTAGGTGCGCCTTCCTTCTATTCCTTCTATTAATTTTCCACATTTTCACAATTCAATCAACAAGTGGTGCTAACTGGGCTAACTAGTGGGTGGGTGGACAATTTAAAAAAAATTGTTTGAGTTTTAGTTGCATAAAACAACCATTTTTATGTTAACCTTTAATATTTCGACATATATTGTAGTACTAGTGCAGGGTGATAAATATCTCAATGTTTAGTAGGTCAAAACCTTATATTTTAATTGATAAGTTATTATAGCCAAAATGGTTAATAGAATAACATACAGTTTTAGAGTTGGTAGGAATCAAATAACAAAGCATGATAAAAGTTAAGAAATTAGTCTGTGTAATAGTTATTTTTTATATAATATTTAAACCTTAGAGGTTTAAATTAAAAATAGTCAAAAATTAAGAACTGATTTTAATTCTGAAGGTATATTAAAAAAAAAAATTATTTATTTAAAACAATCATTTAAGCCTCAATTTTTTATGCAGGAAAATTTTAAAGAAACAATATTTAGATAATAACCCACATCGATTACCATCAAAAGGGAAAAACAATAAACGGCAAATATTATGCCAACTTGTTGGGCCGATTTAACGAGGATTAAAAAAAAACGACCCCATCAGTGCTGCCAACCCAATATGTTCAAAAATCGTCAATTTTTGTGTAAAAAAGAATTAAAAATAGTCAGTCCGAAAAGTCCTTATATTTCAATAAAAATTTAAACTTTACTCAAGACATAGTTTTAATCACTTTATTTGTAATTATTTCACCATTTTGACGTTCATTGTAATTAGTTCCTTTACAAACGACTCAGAGCCTTAAAAACACAACTCCCAAGGAAAAGGAATTTAAAATCTCCGACCTATTTAAAAATCTGCAAAATTCTTTGAAGAAATGTTAATTTTTAAATTTTTTGTGGTATTTGGTTTCAGAAAATTTAGGCATACAAATAAAAAGGTAATTAAAGAAAAATATTCATTTAACAAGAATCAAAAATGTAGAAAATCACTCTTTTATCAGTGACTTTGAAGCTAATTGATTAAAAAATTAAAAATTATTAAAAAAATAAACAGTTTTGGATTTGCCTTTCTAAAATATATAAAAAATATATATGATGACGTTTATATTTCAGAGATTATTAAATTGATAAATGGATAATTTCGGTTAGATTTATAACATTTTCTTTAGCTGTTTTAAATATATAAAGAAACTTATAAAAAATTTGTCCGTAGATTTTAGAGAAACAAATTCAAAAATTCGATATAAATTAAAAAACTCCTAAAAAAATTATTTAAAAATATTTAAAAATCCTCATTTTCCATACAGGAAATTTTGTCAAATCGTCAATCGTCATTTTATCCTATTTCACTTTAAAAATCGTCAAAATGGAGACAAGAAAAAAGTTCTTTTTCATCAAGATAATGCATTCGTGCACACGGGTGCACACGTGTGCAGTCTCAATGGCAAAATTCAATGAATTGAGCTACGAATTGGTACCTCATCCACCATATTCTCCGGATTTATCCCCCAGTGACCATTTCCAAATCTAAAGAAATGGCTCTGCGGAAAGATATTTAGCTCCAACGATGAAATTATTGATCAAATAATTGATCAATGCCTATTTTATGGACCTCGAAAAATCCTATTTTTTGGAAGGGATACAAAAATTGGAGAAACGTTGGACTAAGTGTATTGAGCTAAAAGGAGATTATGTTAAAAAATAAATTTTTTTTTGCAAAAAACAAAACTTTTTCTTTCAAAAAGTCACGGATATACTTTATAGGGTCTTAGACCTGTATTTTGATGCGTTACAAATGGAATAACAAACTGTTATATACCCTCATCATATTATGTATAGGGTTTTTAAAATATGTAGTATTTTTAAGCTGACCAATCCCATATTTTGGGGTAAAAAAGTGGGGTCACAAGTTACATCTATTTTCGTGTTTTGCGTTTATTCATAGTGGTTTCAAAAAAAATATATATAATGATTTTCATATCAAAACCGATATGCATTGAACCCGACCCTCTCAGATTTAGATAAAATTTTGCATACAGCTACATTTTACCTATACAACCACATTCTTAGAAATTGCATTTTTTTAAATATGTGGGCGTGGCAAGGTATCGAAGTTTTTGAAAAATGACAATAATATGTACTTTCAAGCTGTGATTACTACGGAATGGCTTAACCGATTTCAAAGATCTTGGTACCATTAGAAAGGTATAATACACTACAACAAAACAAAAGAAGAGCTATTTTCAAGATATAAAAATGCTAAAACTATTACAGGAACTCAAAGCTTCCATTCTTTTATACCTTTAGATGAAACTTCACTAAAAGTTAGCAAACATTCCAAAAGTCAACAGTATGAGCTGCACAAAATTATGTATTAAATCTAAAAAAATAAAAAAAAAGTTTACCAAGGGTAAGTCCATATTTTGGGGGTGTCTGAAAAATTTGATAAGATGATTCTTGTTCTAATTTATTAGAATTACAAAAAAATCTGTATAACTTCCTTTTTTTGTCACACAATGATATCAAAATAAAAGGAAGTTAACAAGAGATGCATTTACTTAAAAAAAATTAAAAAAAAAGAAAAAAACGCCATTTTAGTTTTTAGATATGTTATATATCGCACACCCAGTTCAAAAGTGACTCAAATCAAAATTTTAATTTTTCGGTTTTATATGCTTAAACTATGCACAATATACAAGGTGGCGCAAAAATAACCTTCCGATGTTTTTTGGCTGTAATTTAAAAAACAAATGAAAAACTTTGATTCTTCTTGTGGATTATTTTTATTTGGTATTTTAATTTTTTTTACATCAAGTCGAGAATATGATGTCATGTAAATGGCCGCCGCCACAGTTGATTGTCATTTGAGCCCTTTTTATGGCATTTTCCATCACTTTGGCCAAAACTTCCGGCGATAGGTCCTCACATTCTTGACGGATATTGTCTTTAAGAGCTGCAAGAGTCTGAGGCTTGTTGACATAAACCCGCGACTTCAAAAAGCCCCACAAAAAGAAGTCTGGAGCGGTTAAATCAGGCGATCTTGCTGGCCAGTGCAAATCGCCAAAACGGGAGATTAGGCGCCCGGGAAATGCATCCTTCAGCATATCGGTTGTGGCACGTGCAGTGTGTGCCGTTGCACCTTCCTGTTGGAACCACATGTTTTCCAATCCCAATTCATCAAGTTGCGGTGAAAAGAACTCGTTGATCATTGCTCTGTAGCGCTCACCATTCACAGTAACCGTTTGGCCCGCGACGTCTTCGAAGAAAAAAGGTCCGATGACTCCTCCAGCGAAAACAGCACACCATACAGTGACTTTGAGCGGGTGTAAATGCTCTTCGTGGGTTACACGCGGATTTTCAGTGCCCCAGAAGCGTAAATTTTGCTTATTTACGTACCCGCTAAGGTGGAAATGGGCCTCATCACTCATGATTATTTTTGATGAAAAATCATCTTCCTCTTGGTGGTGATTAAGGATGGCTTGAGCGTATGTTACACGCGATTGGCGGTCAGCAGCTAACAGCTGATGCACCGTCTGGACTTTGTACGGAAACATCTTCAAACCAAAATTCGCTGTAAAGACCGTCGACTGATACCCATTTGCGTGGCACGTCGTCTGGTCGATGTCGACGGCGCTTCCATGACATCCTCGGCTACGGCAGCAATATTCTCTGCGAACGGCTACTCCGGGGTCTGCCACGCCTGGCAGCATCTCGTGTTGTGCCAGTCTCTTCGAGACGAGCGGCTAAACGTCGCAGTGTTTCACCAGTAGGCGTTGGACGGCCAGGAAATCTGCGACGAAATTCACGTTGTGCCAAAGTCACCGACCGATTATTGGTCAAATAAATAGTCACCAATATTCCGCGTTCTGGAGCAGTGTAGCGTAACATTGTTTATTAACGTGTATTTCGCATGTGTTTACTACACAAATGTCAAAACAGAACTGACATTAGGGGCCAATCGCAAAATTTATAGCATTTTCTGATAGGAGGATTACTTTTGCGCCACCTTGTATTTGTTTATCTATAAATGTCATGTCTTTCTTTATGTTTCGATTTGTATAAAGTTGCGAATATTTTTTTTCAATTTCTGAAAAATTTAAAATTTTGAGTTGAGTCACTTTTGTACTAGGTGTGCGATATATTAAATATAACTTTCTAAAAAAAATATTTTTGGAAAAAAATACTTGGCCTTTGAAGTGTTTTCCCAGTTTAAAGTTTTATTTTTGCCAAAAAATATGTTTTCGAAAGCTGACTTATATACCTTTCTAACCAAGATCTTTGAAATCGGTTCAGCCATTCCGTAGTAATTACAGCTTAAAAGTACTTATTACCGTCATTTTTCAAATATTTCGATACCTTGCCACGCCCACAATTTTTCGAAAATACAATTTTAAAAATGAGGTTATGTATGTATAGGTAAAATGTAGCTGTATGCAAAATTTCATCAAAATCTGATAGGGTCGGGTGCAAAATGTGCCTTTTTTATAGGTTTTGATATGAAATTCATCATATTAAAAAGTTTTTATAACAAAAAAGTGTCTTACCCCCATCACATACCAAAATTTCATTGACTGTTTTTTGGTCTGCTTCGGAATACCTCCCTTGTTAGGTATTCATCAATAATTTTCTGTAATTCATTATTTACACTTATGACTCCATGTGATTAGAATCTAAAGACAATTCTCAGCATGAATTTTTGTATTTCCCATATAAAGCTAAAATCCTAAGAATGAAAATAAATCCATATAACTTATAGGAACTTATACAAATGTATGTACGAGTAATTAAAGTATTCTTCCATAATTCTCATCACAAATTAAAAAGAAATTCATTCGGTACTACATTTGCCACAACAAGCTGCAACAAAAAAAGAGTCTAGTTTTTATACTAGGTGGTCTATTCTAATGTATTTTTCTTCACCTTTTTTCTATACATTGTATAGAAGCCTGATTTTTCCCATGAAAATTTCTCAAGATAAAGTATAAACGTTTTTTTGAAAATGAAGTATAAAAAAAAAAGTTGTTTCTTTTTTGTGCCCCAAGTGGCAATACTTGAATACCATTATACTTGTAGTATACAAATAAAACACACACATTTTCTAGAAATAAGAAAAGAAAAATATTTTTTAAAGTAACTTTGCTTATGCAAAAAGACGCAAAAGAAGATTTATGGGCTTTTCATACAATAACAAATAAAAAATGCAACTTGTTGCAACATAGAAAATACTTACTAGCACCATTAAACTAACAAACAAAAATGGAATACCTTTTAGTTGCTCTGCTCCAGGACATAAAATCTTGTATACAAGTACGAGTCATATACATCTAAACATATTTCAATGTGTGTATGTGTGTGTTAGGCTGCTTCTTAAAAAACACAAATTGATTAATTGTGAACGAGACAGACCTGGGCAGTCTTGCCTGACTTGGGGGTTTGTACAGAAATTTAGGGATTTTTTGTTGGTTTTGGGGACAGCAAATTTTCAATTGGGGACAGGGATTGGGATTTCAAAAATATTTTGGGGCTTTTCTGGGGATATTACAGATTCTTGATAAATATTTTAATTTAATAGATTTACAATAAAATCCGTCAAAAGTCAGTTGTCACCTGATATTTCCAAGCATTTTTCAGCGATTTTCTTTAAAAATTTAAAATTTTCAATGAAAATTATTCAAGTTCGAGGCCATACTCTATATTTCTTCATTAGGATATTGTCCTAACAAATAATCTATAGAATTTTTTTGTTTCCAATTCAGGAATGTGTTGATAGATCTATTTCGGGAATTTTCTAGGTTCCCATCATCAGAACACGTTTTGAAAGCGATAACAATCCCATGCCAAACATCAAACATTCATATGAACTAGTTCACTCACTACATGAGAACTAATATACATATGAGTTTGAAGTTAAAGATTATAACCATTGATCAAAAAATAAATTGAAAACTTGTTTGATGTGCAAGATCCACCTCTGGTGGATATTTAATACACGTTTTTTGTTTTTCTCTCCTTTTTATATTTTGTTTTACTTTTGCCTTTTTATACAAGTTTGTTATAATTTTTTTATATATAATATAATTTTATAATTATAATTTTTATTATATTTTTTTCGATGAAATGAATTTTCATTGCACAATTAAAGGTCGAAAAAAACATAATTTTTATTTTTAATAAAAATTATAACAAACTTGTATTTAAAATTTTCTTTAAACATTTTAAAGGAAATCCGTGATAAAGTTGCTTGAAAAAAGCGGATGTCATACATACTTTATAATATTTATAATAACTTTAAGATTAAACAAATCAAAAAGGAGCTAGAAATATATTACAAAAAGTTAACATTTTTAAATGAAGGTGGTTCTTCCAAAAAATCATCTTTCTTAACTCAAAAATTAAAAAAAAAATAAATTTAAACGCTTATTCTGTTAAATTTCTGAGTCTTTTCTTGTGTTTCCAATTATTCGGAGTAGGCGGTTAACAAGGGTTAATCGACAAAATTGGCCATTAATCGATTAATCGTTTAAAATGTATTTCTTTGGCTTTTTATCAATAAAAATACAAAGAACTGCTTTTTTTTGTTAAATATCACGTAAAGTTGGCCGCGTTGGTTTAAAATTTTTCCAATTATTTTTTAAAAATTACATTCTTTAAATTCTTCCCATAAAAATCTGTTTTTGGAAATATTTTTAGACCCTTCTTTAAAAAAATATATATATTAGTCAGCACTTAACTGTTTTGAACTAATATTTTACTAATATTTTACTAATGTTTTACTAATTTATTTTGCTAAAAAAATTGTGCTGATTAGCACATCAATAGTGTGAACGACAACCAGATTAAAAGTTATTCGCGGAATGAATTAGATGTCAAGATGTAGTAGTGACGAGGAAAATTATACTAAAAAGTACAACTCTAGTAAGACACATAAAAAAAAATCAGCCATGGAAGATTTTTGTATCTGTTTTTCATACATAAAACAAAACTGTGGATTGAAACAACTTAAATTTTGCATTTTCACCGGCTTGTGAAAGTTATTGTCTTTTAATTAAATAAAAGACAAAATATAATATTTAAATTTAATAAAGAAATTAAATGTGTATTTGTAGTCAAATTAAGTGGTCAAGTTGCAAACAAATATACACCAGGTAGACATAATAAAGCGAAAGACAGACATATATCTTAGGTAGATTTTATGTTTCCTTTTTCTTAATTAAAAAAAGGGTTGTAAATGTTACATTTTGTTATTTTTTCGTTTCGTTTCTATAATTCTCTGCGGCATTAGCGTTCCTTTAAAAGATGTCATCATTGAGACAGCTATTGATGTAAATAGTTGAAAGATAATTTTGTTTATATTGTGTATAATTATTTCTATATATTTGCAGATATTACAATAATTCATGTCGTCAATGTGGGAGTATGAAAATTTTTATATTTTGTGACGTATTGTAAATTATTTTAAAAAGAATCACAAAAATATGTTTTATGATTTTCAGCAAAATAAATTAACTAAAGTAAAAATTTTTTACAAATTTTTTGAGTTTTTTTTTCAGTCTAATAATATTGAGCAAAAATTTTATTAATGTTTAGAAAGGGTTTTTTAATTTCTAATCCACTAAGTTTTAGCAAAACTTTAGCTGAATCTACTAATTTTGTTGCTAAAAATCAGCTCGCTGAGATTTTGCTAATATTAGCAAATTTTTTTGCAAGCACACTTCAATTTTGCTGATTCAGCAAAATTTTTTGCTGACTTTACTTACTTTTTTTATTTGATTGTACGTTTATATTGAGCCCCAAAATACGTATTTTCGTTTTTTTTTCAAGTTTTCGATTTAAAATTGGAATAAAACCGAAAATTAAAAAAAAAAAAACGAAAAATACCTATTTTGGGGTTCAGTGTGAATGTAGTTTTAAATAAAGTTGAATGTAAAAATTAGATGTTTGTGAAAAAATAAATTTCGGAATATTTTCCTTTAAAGCAACGAAACTTCAAACTCTTAGTTCATTATTATTTACAACGATAACAATTTAGCACTTTAACTTTAATTTTCTTGATCATTGTTTTTTATTGAAAATATTACACAAAAACCTTTAAATCAACTGTTATTTTAAGCAAAATTTTGTAATTTTCATGCCATTTTTGCCTTTTTGTAAAAATGTTGCTTTATTTTTGTGATATTACGTATTAACTATTTTGTCATCTTGAACGGTTATCGTATATGTTTAGTGAAAATAAAGAGTAGCAATGTTTTTCTTTTAAAAAGCCCTAAGTATCTACAAAATTTTACCATCTCGATTTTTCGATACGACTATTCAACATTTAGTACAGCGCTTGTGTTATGTTACTTATATGGTTACAAAGTTCG
Source organism: Delia radicum (assembly GCA_021234595.1). Lineage (NCBI taxonomy): Eukaryota > Metazoa > Arthropoda > Insecta > Diptera > Anthomyiidae > Delia > Delia radicum. The sequence continues at coordinate 48,192,203 of CM037854.1, forward strand.
TAAAAGTAATGTGTCTATAAATAGATTTTCATAAAAAAATTTTGTAAAAAAAAAATTATTACTAATATTTTTTTAATTAAATAAATAAAGTGGTGGCGCTAAGATTCGAACCTCGGTTCTCTGGTTGTTAGAGGAGAACTCAACCAATTAAGTCATCTTCATATATAATAAAGGGTTGCTTAAAATGTAAATGAATTGTTCTGCTTCGAGTTTCCGTTTGAGGTGTCAAAAACATATACCTTACCCTAATGCTTACAAAACTTCATAAAGTAATGGGTCTATAAATAGATTTTCAAAAAGACATTTTAATTATTGCTTAACGTTTATATTTCATGCATTATGTAATAGATGATCGGTAAGTCATTATGTAATGTTTTGAAATAATGGGAAATGTAATGATCTATCATTACAAGGTAATCCACGAGTTTCCAATTATTGGTAACTCATTACTTTATGTTTCAAAATCATTTTCATGGTAAGGAGTATACATTACAATCTAAGGCATTACGTAACCAACTAACTCATTACACTATGTTTCGAAATAATGCTGAAGGTAAATAGTATTCATTTATCGTACCCATTATCAAAGTTTTCCTGGTGTTATTTTCAAAGCTTAAATTATGAATACAAAATTAAAAAAAAATTTAAAGATTTGCTATTATTAAAACAATTTTGGGAGTTTTTATTTAAATCATGATGAAATAATCATAAGAAAATAAAATATTGAAATCATCACTCAATTTTTGTTTTGGAAATTTCGAAAAAATTATAGATTTTTTTTTTTTTTAGAAGCAGCCTAGCGTGTGTGGAAAAGTCGTTTGTTTCTTTTATTTTTGTTTAAAGCCTACGTAAAAATGTAGGTCAAGCTTTATTTTTTAAAATTTTGTTAAAATGTTTTTGAGGGAAAATCAATAAAAATAAATAAATATTGTAGTTAGTAAAGTTTCCCACACCTAGACAGCCAATAAAACCAACATACAAAAAAAAAAAATATAGCTTGTCAACTTGATTTTTTATTACAACAACTAAAAACTTTGAAATTAATACATAACTTCTGTTTGTAACCGATAGCCAAAAAATTGTGGCTAACAAAAATGATTTGGCAATTAAAACTTAAGTAAATGACCTAAAGTCTTGCAGTTTTTTAAAGCAATCTGGGGGTTTTGAAAGTACTTTTTGAAAAAAGTACCAACATCTTGCAGTCTTTTAAGTGTGCCAAATTTATTAAATTCTCTTTTCAGTTGAAGTTTCAAGTGGGTTCACCAATTTTAAAATTAAAATTCTTTGATTTACAAAGATACTAAATTATTTCTTCAAAAAGTACTAAAGTACAAATAATCGTGTTTTATAATATAATTGTCTTAAATTTTTATTTCAAAAAGTACAAATTTGTATTATAATATAATGGTAACACATTTATTTTTTTCAAAAAGTGCAAAAGTAAAAATTTACCGTGGGTAATTATAAATCTGAATAAATTGTGGCTTTCTGAAAGTACCAAATTGTTTATTTATAAAGATACTAAATTTTTCTTTCAAAAAAGTACCAAAGTCCAAATTAATCGTTTATTTATAATGGTAATAAATGTTTCTGTTGAAAAGTATAAGTATCCAATTCAATTTTGGATTTATAAAGGTACTATATTTTGCTTTCAAAAAAGTACCAAAGACCACATCAATCAGGGATTTATAGAAACACTAAATTTTTCATTCAAAAGGTATCAGAGTCCAAATCAATCCTAGGCCAAAGTCCAATTTAATTACGTATTCTATAAATCTATGAATAAAGGTACAAGTCTATTTATAAAGATACAACATTTTTCTTTCAAAAAGTAAAAAACTCCTAAGCAATCATAGAATTATATAAGTACTAAAATTTTTCCTTCAACAGTCAATCGTGGATTTATTGAAGTACTAAGTTTTTCTTTCAAAATGTACCAAAATACAAAATAAACGCTGGATAAAAAATTAAAAAATTACCAAACTCCAAATCAATCGTGGATTTATAAAGGCACTTTGTGGGGCGTTGTGGTGTAATGGTTAACGCGTTGGACTGTTACATAGATGGTCCCGGGTTATATTCCCGGTGACGACAACATTAATTTAGAAAAATAATATGTATGATTTTTCTATCCCTCCCTTGTTCCCACAGCACTTAACCCCACCGAAATAAAATAATGAGTCAGGGCTATGAATTAAAAAGCTTCAATAAGTTCGTCAACTCTCCATCAGGTGGCAAGCAACAACTGTTCTAAGACTTATCATCTCGCGCAATTACAGTGTTGCCATGTTCGAAGCCCATCTTTCCACACCTTTCACATTTCTACTATCCCTTTTCCAAAGAAAAAAGGTACCAACGACCAAATTAATAGTGGATTTTTTGAAACACTAAACTTTTTCTTGAAAAAGTATCAAAGTCCAAATCAATCAATCAAATGTTAATCAGTGCACCACATTTTGTTATGTAGTGCAGAAGTCTAAACTTTTCTCTCGAATGGGATTTATAGAAATACTAAATTCTTCTTTTGAAAAGTACCGATATCTTGCAATCCAACAAATAAATCGTGAACTTACGAAAAGTACCACATTCTTCTTTTAAAAAGTACCAAAATCCAAATCAAATATAGATTTACAAAAGTAATACATTTTTCTTTAGAAAAAATTATAGTCCTTCCTAAAGTCTTCTTTTGAAAAGTGCCGATATGTTGCAATCCAAGATTTCGTAAACGTATGAAAGTACTAAGTTCTTCTTTCGAAAAAAAACCGAAATCTTGCATTCTAACAAATCAATCGTGGATTTATAAAAGTACAAAAGTCTTCTTTCGATAAGTGCAAAAGTCTTGTAGTTTTAAAAATCAATCGAAAATTTATTCGATTGAATTCTTCTTTTAAAAACATCTTATTATCTTACCAACCACACACGGATTTGTAATGGTACTAAAGTCATCATAAAAAAGTGATACATTTTTCTAATTAATAGAGGGTACTTAATTCTTCTCAAAAAGTACCAAAAACGTTTCGAAGCTGAAAAATGCGCATTTCATTTCCTATGAAGCTTTAATTTTATTACATCTTAGGAGACATGAAAGAAATGCTTTTCATCTGCTGAAAAGAGACATTCCAAGTGGGAATTCTGGAATTAGTTAAGGTAATTAAATAAGTCCTTTGTATGTGGCTTAACTTACTGATAATATTCTTTTTGGAACTTTCGACAGGAACATGGTAGAAATGCGTCTGAAAAGTGGAAAGCTCTTTCTTTAACGGCCTGGCCAAACTGTTGAAGCTATAAACTAGAGTTTTCACTTCCCTCACAGACATCTGCTTAAATGGACTTTTTGGAATGTCTACTTGTTTTCTTGAAAATTAGCTTGTTAAGGATAAGGCGCTTTTTTGAAATTTCTCCGGAAACGTGTTAAAAATAGGAAGCAAAACTAAAAAAGTGTTCCCCTAAACGGCCAGTTCAAACCCCTGAATTAAGGATTTGGCATTTAGGTACCTTTTCCAGCGTAAACATGCGCTAAGACGAAATTTATGTAAATTTCTACGGGTCTGGTAATAAGCGGTGAAAGTCACCCCCTTAAAGGTTTAACCAAATTCTTTTGTCAGAAGAATAAAATATGGTTTTCTTGTACTACGGCCTAACTCATAGTTATGTTGTTTTTTAATTGAAATTTTTGGAATTTTCAAAAGGAACAGAAAAATGTGGGTGTTCCAAAGTAAAAAGTCTCCCCTTAACAGCCTGTCCACAATGATAGGAACTTGATTTTTTTTTAGTCTATCGGTAATGAAGTATCAAGCCAAAGATTACATAGATCTCAAACTTTTCTTCTTCTTTTAACAACACATACATTTTTCCAGACACATTCTAATTTGTTTTGTATAGGTATACGACGTTTTCCAACACATTGTCATGAGTTAAGTGCATTGACAGTTATTGTCAAAGAGTTGATGATCTATGTAATCTACTATATGTATCAGGCTTTTAAGCTATTTTTTATAATTTTTAAAAACTTTTAGGAAAATTGGGTATCAAATGAAAGGTTTTTATAGCCGGTTATTTTTTTTTGTTGTTGGTTTGGCGGCAAATTTCTGTATAACAATCCCAATTTCGTTTTTTTCGCGGGATTGTTGAGTTAACGGAGATTTTTGGATACACAAGAGTCTATATATTTTTTATAAACCGAAAAGGTTAACTTTAAGCATTCTCTACTACACCATTTCTAATTAAAATTAAGAGCTTTTCGAATGAATTAGGAAAATTTTTAAATGAAATTAAGAAATTAGACTTTTTATTTTAAATTGAAAAAATTCCAAAAGAAATTCAGGTATTCTATTTAAATTAAGAAATTTCTAAATGAAGTTGTTGTTTTCCACTTAAAATTAAGAAAATTCGAAAAAAAACTCAGTGTTTTATTTTAATTAGAGAAAATTTTAATTGAAATCAGAATTTTTCATTTGAAATTTTTAAATAAAATTAACATTTTTCATTTGAAATTGAAAAAATTCCAAATAAAAATGTGATTTTCTATATAAAAATTGGATAATTAATTTTGTAATTGAGATTTTTTAATTGAAATTCAGAATGTTAGAAATGAAATTGAGAAAATTTCAAATGAAATTGGTATTGGTATTATAGTATTAGAAATTGTGATCATTAAAATGAAGTTAATAAAAAATTAAATAAAGAAGAATTTGCTAATTTTCCAATTTTCAATGGAAAATTCTTTAACAAATTTAAAATTACTCAAAAATCATTTATACTCTAACGAATTTCATTTATACTTTTCTCAATTTAATTTGGAATTTTCATAATATCACAACTTTAATTAAAATGTTTCCAATTTCAAATAGAAAATCACAATTTTACTTAGAGTTTTATTAATTTCTCATGAAAATTCTTAGTTTAAATAAAACTTTTTCTTATTTAAAGTTTAAATTTTAAGTTTGATATAATTTTTATTAAAAATAAAAATTATGTTTTTTCTACCGTTAATTGTGCAATGAAAATTATTCAAGTTCGAGGCCATAGTCTATATTTCTTTATTATTTAAATTTTAAATAGAACTTTTTCAACATGTAACAAAAAACCTCAACTTAATTTTGGATTTTCCAAATTTTAATTAGAGTATATCAATATTATTTAGAAATTCCTTAATGCTAAATGAAAAATCTTGACTGTATTTGGAATTTTGTCATTTTAAAATGGAAAATGATAATTTCATTTGGATTTTTCCACGATTTCGTTTAGAATTTTTTTAGTTTTATTTCAAAAATCTTAAATTAACTTTGAATTTTCTTAATTTCAGTTGCGAATGGTTTAGGCTTTACTTCAATAATGAATTTAATTAAAAATAATTCTCAAATGCTTTCATCATAACAAGGGCAACCACAAATAAGCTAGAAGCTTATTTTTTATTTGAAAAGCTTGAATTCTTTAGACTAAATACAAGTTCTGATAACTAAATTATGAAAGTTTGAAGCTTCTTTTTAACTTATGTTCGATTATTTTAGCTTATTTTGTAATTATCAGTTTTGGACCTTTCTCTTTAAAAATTAAGCTCATTTTAGCTTTTTCTCTTTTGAAATAGAGCTTTTCTGCTATTTTTTGTAATCGGTATTTTGAAGATATGTTTTATTGAAAGTTGAAAATTTAATATTACATGTTTTTAATTTATCAAAAAATATTTTGATAATCAAATTTGGGCTTTGAAGCTTAATAAAACAATTTCTCTATTACACATTTGTTTGACTGACGATGTTCCTAAGAACAATTTTTACACAAATTGTATTTGAGGCGCTCAGCGCCAAAACGGCCTAACCCACATTGTCAAAAAAATCAAACCGACCATGCCGATCCAACCGGAACTCCCTGAAACAAATACCAAAAAAGCTCAAAAAACAGTTTTCAGCAGGTAGTATAACCTAGTGTTATATTATGCAATAGGGAGTTTTTTTAGTATTTATTTCAAAATGTTCCGGCCAGACCAGCACAGCCAGTTTGATTTTTTTTACAATGTGGGTTAGGCCGTTTTGGCGCTGAGCGCCTCATTTGTAGTAACGCCTTTAATAATAGCCCTATGGGGAATGGGACCAGATCTGCGTGTGCCACAGGATCGGTCCCTTCGTGCCAGAGACCGCTCCTCTGCGAAACCCCACCCTATGTAAACAACTGGCAACTTTAACATTGGCTTGTCATAGGAGGGGGTCATTTGTCCTGCTTTAAGCCACATAGTGGCATGCCACAGGACTAACCAAAGATGGGCATACCACAAGGCTGTCGCAAAAGGGTCATTTCGTATAAACTAAACGAAAACTAAACAGCTTCCAATGGGTAAAATTCTGGCCAACTGGCTTTTTCTTCTTAATAAGCATTCTGGTTCAGTGGTATGTCTTCCCTTTACCAGTCACAGGATAGGTAATTTTAGGACAATTGACACTGCTTAACCCACTTCAGTACTGATTAATACCAGTTCTGTGATAAGTCCTTCTTTAACCAGTCACTTTTAGGTCAATTGACTCCTCATTCCCCATAGGGAGGATATGAAACTTAACGTTTTAAATTTTTAAATTAAACAGCTTATTTTTTTATTTTAAAGGCTTATTTTACTATTTGTCGAGCTTTTCGTAGAAGCTTAAAACATTGTTTTAATGGCTGTTTTTTGGTTGCCCTAATTATAACAAAAATTAATTTATTGCCAATTAAAAATCAAAAAATCATTTCCACTTTTCTAAAATATAAATTATAATTTTTTCAATATTGAACACAAGGAAGTAATTTTGGAAAGAAATTATGCATGCTGCAAAATCCATACATACATACATACATACATACATACACACATACATCTTTCTTTATGAGTATGAGAAAAAATGCATATGCAGCATGCATATTTTAGAGAACATGTGTATGAAAGTCTACCTAGTCTAGGAGAAAACAAGTTAGTTCTGCAATCAAAATTCACATCTACAGAGCTTTGTATACAACAGTACGTGAAACTTAATGAATTCTCTTAAATAGACCACTGGGTGTGCATAAATAACACAACTCAAAACAATTGCAGCAAGTAATAGCATACTCCCTCCCACCCTCACCAATATGCTGTAATATTATGCGTATCGTGTTTAAAAAAAAAAAGTATATATAACTTTCATGCCAGCAAAGTTTGCTCTCTACACTTCCATAGATACAAATGAAATACCCAGCAAAATTTTCAAAACGTTCAGCAATATCTGCGAAAAAGCATTCAATCTAAAGTGTTTATATAAAACAAGAGCTACCAATGTAGTAGCGAGTACTTTTTTCAATGCAGTTTATATATAAACTAACGAGTGAGATGCCACTTTTAGATGTCAACACCCCAAACCTAAAAAACAGTCTCAGTTGTGGCCACTGAATTTGTTGTCAATTGAATTCTGGCGGATACGACAACTATCGCAGTGTTAAATTATATTTTTAGTCGTAAAAGCTAATATTTAGTTGCCTAACCCAATATTACATTCAAAATATCACGTTCCACAAAATTTTATTGAAATTAAAAAACTTTTTGATTTTTCTGGTATTTAACCGTGGCCCTCAGATTAATAGTTCTCTGTCCTACTGATTGCGCAGCAATCACTTTTAAAATTCATTGCCTTATTTGTTATTTAAACATTTGAATATTTTATTTTAATCACAAAAAGCTTTTTGTCTTTGTCTTCTCCGAGATTTGAACTCGGAAGTTTGGAGTACGATGTAATCTTTCTACCCACTAAACCACAAACACTTATAAATGTTGAGTACATTGTCTCGAAGTCGTTTACCAATACCAATCATTAGTTGCTTCTATAAAAAATGCATAATTCGGTTGGTACTACTGAACCTCTAATTTAGTGGTATATTTTATTGCGAATACCGTGTTTGATTATCGACAAGTTCAGTGCTTAATATTGGGAACAAAATTTAATGGAACGGAGAATGAGTAGAATTTAAAAAGTAAACATGAATAGCGATATGGAACAAGTGGAATTGGGACATCAGTCAGAGATAACGAAATTGTTTTGAACTGGGAAAGAACTTTGTTTTATCAGAGTATCTAAATTCATATTAAAAGTAAAAAAAATCACCCTGTGGCAGCTTTGTAAAAAATGGAATCTTTTCCGGACCTAGCATATTTGTATTATTTATTAATATTGAGCAACAAATTTTGCCATTTTATAAAGTGGCTAGTATCTCAAAAACTAAGTGAAATGTTGAAAAATGGAAATTTTTTTTTCCGAAACTTAACCGAAGTAAGACGTACCGATAATACATATGTGTTTAGTATTCCGATTCCACTCGTTTTTCCCTTCATTCCATATCATTCCATTTTGGACCAATGTTCCATTCTAATATCAAAGTATTAAAAATTTTTATTTTCACATAAGTATATGGGTAAACAAATAATTAAGACGCCCTGTGGTTGTTTCATAAAATATGAATCTCTCCAGATCTTTTCCGAACCTAGCCTATTTGTATTATTGTATTTGTCCATTTTGCCCTATCTCGTTTAGCTTAAGAGATACCGGCCATTTTAAAAATCGCTATTTTTGAAAAGGCTTGTATTGCGAAAACTAAGCGAAATATCGAAAAACGGACATAACTTTTGGAAAACTTGACCAGGGAAACACGTACTGGTAATACAAATGTGTTAGCGTTGCGTTATCACTCGTTCCCCGTTCTATTTCTAACATTCCATTTTGTTCTAATGTCCCATTCTATTATCGGAGTGTTTAAATTTTTATTTTCACGTACGTATGTGTATGGGTAAACAAATAATTAAGACACCCTGTGGCTGTTTTATAAAAATTCATCCCTCGGAATCCTTCCCCGACCTAGCCTATTTGAATTATCAGCATCAATTAATAATCCTGAGGAGAAAAAATTGTTTTGTGTTCCAATTTCACTCGTTCCATTTATTTCTACTTTACTTGGTTACAAACCCGGCTGAAAATTAGCATTTATATAATTTCAAAAATTTTGGGCTTATTAATTATTGAACCCTCAAACCGGCCTAAGCTTTTTTTTAATGAAATGTATACCACTTCTACCAACATTTTCTTCGTTGCCAATTTTAGGAGATATAGGATAAAATAGGTTTAGATCGAATCTCAAAAAAATAAAATTAAATTTAAAGGCTTTGCTTATACTACTTAATACTATCTTTTTGCCAAATTTCATAAAAATCTGTCCATAAGTTTTCCTGTTAGATTAGATCAGAAGGCACTATGCACCGCGACCAATGTAGGTCTTTTGTGCTGCCTAAAGTTACCTACAGATTAAAGCTACCTATGAAGCCAATTATCCTATTAGGCAAAATGTTCGCGATGTCGGAAGACGAATGTACCAGGCTATCACAAAGCCTGGGACATTCGCAGAGAATATGCTCCGAGGTCTCAGACACCATCTCACAAAACCTACACATATCCGTGTCCGATTGACCCTTCTTGTGCAGATGGTATCTGAGATTACAGTGTCCAGTTAAGTACGACGCCAGGGTCCTCAACCCCCCCCCCCTTTCAAGCGACAAGAGTCGCCTCGACCGCCTACTGGAAAAAGAGATCAAGTTTTCCTATTAAGATGATGTCCTTTTCAGGTATTCTCTTGGAGTCCTGTATGTGCTTGGGCCAAAATTAGAGCTTTTTTAAGTTTAAGATTCAATCTTACTTTGTGTTTAGTATCAACGATAATTTTACGAAATTTTAACTTTAACGCTCTCTCGCTTCCAAACCGTGCCATACAAAAAAGTAAGTGACGAAATATATTGTAAATTTAGTTTTCCACTGAAAAAGCTTGAATTCTTATTATAAAAACCTCAATTGGCGCACTTATTGCAAAATACTCCACCTGGAAGCGGGCTTTCCGGTTAGAGAGTTACAATAATCATTTGTCTGAGCGAGGACTTTCCATCACAGTTTTGAACGGTTTTTCAGAACTTCAAAAGTCTATTTTTCAATGGTACTTATTTTTTTAATTGATTCATTATTAATGGCAATGTAATGTAAAAGCATTATCATTAATCAATAAAATTAAATCCTTAATTCAATAAAATTAATTAAAGCAATTATAATGAAAATAATTTCATTACCATTGATATCAATGTTATGGTAATGAAATCATCATATCATTAGTCCCATGTATGGTTTAATCCCATGCTTAGAAATCGAAGCACCTTTAAAACTCGTAATAGAACTTGTTCTAAAACGGGTAGACCTTAAGTTTAAGTTTTTAGAAATAAAGTTCTTTTCGATTTGTGTACTCCATAATTCTGAATCAAAATGAAGTTCCGAATCCTTTTCTCCTAAACCCCTGAAAAATTATGTTTTAAGACTTCACCTAGCCTTCAGAAGAAGAAAAAAATCCTCAATATAGCTCCAGTGTAAAAAAGTCTAGATGTGATTCTAACATATGTTGCTGGGTTTTTTATATTTTAACATTAATTTTGATATTATTATTCAATAGATCAGGTGAGTGGGTGGATTTGTTAGATTACTGGTGGCTTGTTTGCCCGGCTGATTGACTGCATATATCTTTTTTTATTGTTGGTTTTATTTTTTTTTAATTTTTGGCTCCGACTTTGCCCATAGCTAGAAATATTATGCAATTCTTAAAAACAATACTGCCAAAGTATTATATTTGAGATTGATTTATAGAAAAACTTAGAAAATTGTTTATGGCGGTAAAAATTCTCTTGAATTTATGAAGAAATAAAATCAATATGCAATATTTAAATCTAGACTACATGTTACCTTAAGTTTTCTTGGGAAATTTTATTTGAGCGCAATTATTTCATATGCAAAGTATTACACGAAATGAAAACATTTGATTGATTTTTGGCTTTAAACTTTTTTAATTTAGGATTTTTTAAGTCTAATTCATGTGTTGTGAACCAAAGGCGGCTTTTAAAGTTTTGAAATCTTTACTAACATCTGTTTTTTCAAGAAATATCGAATTTGAGAAATTTTAAGGTAAACAAGTTGTATTTCGATTCAATCTACACCTTTTGCAACTGTAATTGAGAAAATATTAATTAAAATTTTGAAAACATCAATTAAAATTCAGAAATTCAAATTGTAACTCAAAACACATCAATTGAATTTCAGAATTTTCATTTGAAATTTAGAAAACATCAATTGAAATTCTAATTTTCCATTTAAAATTCAGAAAACATTAATTGAAATTCAGAAAACATTATTTAAAATTCAGAAAATACCAATTAAAATTCAGAAAGTACTAATTGGAATTCAGAAACATATCAATTGAAATTCAAAATACATCAATTGATATTCCGAAAATATCAATTAAAATTCAGAAAATGTCAATTGAAATTTAGAAAATATTAAATAAAATTGAAAAGAGTGCTTTCTGAATTTCGATTGATATTTTCTGAATTCCAATTGATATTTTCTGAATTTCAACTGATATTTTCTGAATTTCAAATTGATATTTTCTGAATTTCAATTGATATTTTATGAATTACAAGTGATATTTTCTGAATTTCAAATGATTTCTTCTGAATTTCAATTGTTATTTTCTGAATTTCAAATCATCCGAATATTATTTGTTCAATTATTTATTTTTTTAAATTTTTAAGGTATTTCAAATTAGAATATAAATATAATAGAAAAAATAATTTCATAAAGGTTTTGAAAATTGCATGAGCGACAAAACAATTAAAAAATATTTTTTTTTGTTTATATTATATTTATATTCTACATTGAAATACCTTAAAGTTTTATAAAAAATAGATAATTAAATAAATTATATTAACATGCGGTACATGTCCATATACCACCATATAAGGTTCATATATGTTCATAGTAGTTCATATGTTATCATATAATATACTAATATAAACATATGGCCATGTGTGGATGTGTGTGGACATTAAAGGCGTCCAAAAAATGAAAGTGATTTTTAAAGTCAAGCCATGGGCTAGTTTGGTTCCTTTGTAAGTAAAAACATTTAATATGAAGTTTGGTGCCGATTGGATAAACACGAGGCGAAATCGATTAAAAATTGAAAGTGTGTTTTGTATGAGGGAAAAAGGGCTTTCTGCGTTTTTTCAAAAAATTGTTAATATTGAAGCAGTTTTTATTCCATATTATAAATTAATCGAGATGAAGACAAAAAAGTGTTTTTAAAAAGATATAAATTACCCGAGTAAAAAAAAATACCCCAGACCACTAATGTGCCAAATACCACTTGATCAAACATTTCGAGCCCACATCCCAAACGTTTTCAAAATTAAATACCAAAATATTTTTTTTATTACTTACTGGACCCTTTAACTGTTATGCTATAAACACATAGACGACTGCAGCTACACGACTACAGCCTGTCAAAAATAAAATACACACGTTTATATGAAAACGATTATTTTGGCACCAACACAACTACACGACTACCCGACTACTTTTGCCGCTGTAGTCAACTTAGGTTAATTTCTATTTTTGTTGGCTGCAAAACAAAAATAGTGTTGACAATAAAACAAAATATGTAACAAATTAGTGCTTAAAAATATTTTATTTTGTTAAACACAAAAAACGTCGCAACATCAAATGGTATAATTGCATTAATATTCAAGAGGGGTTATATAAATTTATTTTCACGTTATAATAATGTATTATAAATAAGTAATTGTATTTTTAAGTGAACTTTATATACGTGTCTACAACCAAGCATGTTGTTCTATTTTAATAAAGAAAAAAAAGATGTAATTGGCACTACTGAAACAAAAATACATTTGTATCAGGGATGTTAAATGGAGTTTTCAATTTTGTACCAACATCCAAAAAAAATTGTACTTTTTGGACGTTGACGGTACCATTTTTTTTAAATTTATTAAAACAACAAAAAAAAAATACATAAAAATTCTCTTGTACAGAAAAAAAAAACAAAACCTTCCAATAACATACATTATATGTATGAATAAAATAAGGCATAAAAAAGTCTTATGAATATATGAGACCAAATCATGGAATTATTTGTTTAGTTAATAAACTATTTGGAATTTCTACATCATAGCAGCATAAATTTGTCGCTCTTAACCAATCCTTAGTCTGTATGAGACTTGATAATGTTGGCTAATGTAGTCTGTTTCTTTCCTTAGTTTTTATTATATTTTGAAAAGAAAAAAACTCTTTCCACATTTGCAGACCAGTGTGGAATGGATAAAATTCCAGCAACGACTAGAAATGTCTGGAAACATATTGACATTCAGTTCATTTTGAAAATTAGCTACTACCGACCAAAAACTACAAACGTTTTAATTTTTTAACGACTTCAGTTAAAAAAATGTTAGTTTTTACTCTGGCTCAAGTAATATTTTTACTAAGAAGAAAAGAATGGAGCAAAATTAATGATTAATCGGTTTTTTGTTAAAGTTCTGCCTATTATGGAGGCTATAACTTTTCTAAAACATTGGGTTCTGATGAGATCTTTAACCAGATCGAAATACTAGTATTAACCTAGCTAATATGTTTGATTTGCTTTATTTTTGTAAATATACGGAGGTTGAGAGCTCGTTCTAAATTAAACATATATAAGATTGTTTGGAATTTTCTTTCATTTCTTTAACAATAATTTAATTTTCGTTTGAGTTTGAATTTTAACATCTTTTTCAGACAATTGCAGTTAATACTATAATTAATATGCAATTTTATTTAATTTAATTGTGAAAGGCGTGGTAGAGAAGAATGAGTGTATTTTCTAAAAATCATAACTACATTGCAAATATTCAATTTTTTCTGAATCAGACTGCGCAGTTTCTGGTATTGAACGTTCGTCAGTGACCCTGTTTTTTTTTTTGAATTTTTGAATAATGTAATATTTGTTATGTTTTTATTTGTTCGATTGCGTCTATATGAAATTTTTCTGTGCAATCACTGACCGTGGTATAGATAAACTGATTTCTAATGCCACATGCACTCGCACTACACGTTAGACAGAGCGCTTTAGCCCTCTGAGCTATAGTTAGGTCGAGTTTTGTTGTGATTAAAACTAGTTTTATTCAATACACGGTGTTTTTGTTCTTGCATACATAATCTCAGAAGTACAACTCCAACAACACAACAGTTCTATTTTTAGAAACTCACCTCACTCTAATGTCCACTGTTTTCCCATATGTTATAAGTGATGCCATATCTATATATCAATTTTCACTTCTTCAGAATTTTAATAAATTCAAAATAAAAGTGAAGTTGGCTGCAACAAGTGTCAATATATGTAAGAGCTGCCAGATAAATTTTGTAAAAAATCGTAAATTTTTAATCGAGATTAAAAAAAAAAAAATTGCCAACTTTATTCTTCAAAATCCTTAAAATGATGATAAATCGTAAAATCTGGCGGATATAGTCGCATATATTTTAAGAGCTCATTACATAAAACGAATAAATGCAATGAAAAAGGACACAATAACAATTTGTTTGCTATACTAAAAATTCAAAAAGGGGAAAAATTAAAAATTTTTAAATTGTACCAAATGAGTCGCGGTAGTACCACGGTACTTTAGAAGGTCAAAATGTACCAAAAAAAGTACAATTGTACCAACTTTAACATCCCTGATTTGTATAAAAAACAGCTATTGATATTTTTAAATTGAATCGTGATCAGCTGTTTACTATGCTGCTGTCGTTTCCAAAATAATAAGTAGCTGACCACACGGCGACGATTGCAGTCAACGGCATTTGCAGTCGTGTAGCTCTGCAGTCTGCTGTGGTCTATGTGTTTATAGCATTAGATATGAAATATTTAATTTTTAGGATGTCGGTATCCTGTCCTAAGGTGACATTGAAAACCAACAATATTTTTGGGGTATTTTTCAAATCTCCAATTTAAAATTTTAAAAAATTTTGTTCAACAAAATTAAAAAAAAGGTCTCATTTAGTAAAAAATTTAAAATAAAAATACCAAAAATTACACATATCCCCGGATTTCGAGGAAAAGGCTTTTTTTGTACAAAATTCGATCATAGGGTAAACTTTATCTACTTTTAACAAGTAACAATTAATGCTATTCAGAGTTTTATGAAAGAAACTACAAGCACTATATTTTGAAAATTTGGTCAAAATCAAACTACGGCAAAGGTCAAATTTCAAGGTCAAAGTTAAATTTTTTCGAAATTTTGAAGTTTTCATGAAATTGATAACGAAAAATCATGTGGTATCTTCGTATTTGAATGAAAGTTGACTAAATTATTTTCCGTAGTTGGTATTTATTATTTAAAAAAAAAAACTTAACTAACCCTTTTGTGCACTTGGAGCCAAAAATGTCCCAATATTTTTTAACATTAAAAAACGCGGTTTCTTTCAAATATCTGCATAATAGAGGTAAAATTTTTTAATTATAAATTACAAAATATAGATTTACTTTATTTAATTTAATTACCTAAAAATCGCTTAACGTCAAACAACTGAAGTTCGTGAAATTCAAGAACGTAAAGGATCTTCTGTGTTATATACCTTCATTTCAGCATGAATGGTTCAAAGCACTTCCTAACAATAGGAATGAAGAAATTCCATAGAGAATCGAATGCCAAGGTGTGGATGATGATGATCCCGATATGTGGAATCTGACTATTACGGCTTAAAAATGTACCAGAGAACTATAAAAGCTTTTTTTTAAAAACCAGGGACCAAAAATAACAGTTACTTTTAATTTTGTAACCAAAAATGAATATAGAGGCAAATGTCGGAGAACTGACACAAGTATACCATATTGATCCTTGTGGCGAAGTCTCTCATAAAATGCTCTGCTTTTTAAAACTGGGATTTTTATTTTTTCGAGCAAAAATAAAAGTTTTTTTTTTTGACTTTTAAAAATATAAGAGATATTTTTTGACTCCATTCTTGTCTTCTTAGTATTCAAGCACGCTGATATAGTCTGTTAATAACAAGCAGCATAACGTTACTAAACTTTGAAGACCAAAAATGTTCCATTTATATAAAATAATTTTAGTTTTTACTCTGGCTCAAGTAATTTTTATTAGTTTTTTGTTTTTATATACATCGAGATTATTTTTATGTTATTTTCAATTTATAACGAGCTTTCAACCTCCGTATATTTACAAAAATAAAGCAAATCAAACATATTAGCTAGGTTGATACTAGTATTTCGATCTGTCTAAAGATCTCATCAGAACCCGAAGTTTTAGAAAAGCTAGAACCTCCATAATATGCAGAGCTCGTTATAAATTAAAAATGATTTTGACTTTTATTTTTTTTGAGCAAAAATAAAAGTTATTTTTGAAAATAATAAAATTTTTTTTCAAAAATGCAATAAAATAATTTTTTTATTTTTGGAAAAGGTCATAAAAACGTCATATATTTTAATTTAGCTTGTTAAATTAAAATATATCTCAGGACCTTTTTTATTAAACAAGTTGTACTCCAGCTATCATCGAACATTTTTTAATGCAATTAACCGTTAGGATCTTTTTATCAATATTCAACTTTAGTCACTTGAACCCCTTTTACTCTAAGCCCTCAAATGAGAAAAAAGCAACATCAAAATCAAGGAATCATTTTTAGCTGGTAGGGTTTTACTCGCTCCGCTCAAATTACATTGTAAACTGCTTTGTTGGATTGGTTCGTGGTGTGGCCAGTCCTCAATTTATTTAAGTTTCTGGGTCGAATAAAATACCGGTAACTTTGGAAAATCCATGGTGGCTTTAAAATAAGTCTCTGGTTGCAAACAAGTCAATGTTTCCTTAGAAATTCAGAAATTTGCTATGGGAACAAAGTCAGGTTTCTATTTTTTTTAAGGAAAAAAGGCTTTGTTTGGACTCAATCAAGAATTTTCTAAGGAAACAAGAAAATTTTTCGAGCTAATCGTAGATTTTTAATTTAAAAATGTATTTTTACGACTTAATAGAGGATTTGTTTTAAAGAACAATATTTTCTTTAGAAATGTTGAGGTTAGAAGAAGAATAAAAGTTTTTCTCTAAAAATTATAAACACTATTAATTTTTAAATCAGACTAGTTTCTGCCTTTTTATGGTCATGCGTCATCAGTGATTTTCCATTTAAATTGTATTATTATTTGTGTCTTATAACACAGGTCAACAGCAAAAAAAGGCTTGACTAACCACTATATAGATTTGATGCATCATGGCTGCCTAAGTACAAAAATGGTAAAATTTTTCAATTCTATGGATAATTTTTTTTTAAAAAAATTTTTTTTTAAAATTGACAATATTTTGAGCCATTTCTCCACTTATGTTGTCATAACTCAAAAACAACTAGTCCGATTTTGTCAAATTAAATTTACAAAAATTAAGGTTTACAATATCTTTAAAGTACAACGTGTACAAATTTTTTTAATGCGATCAATAGTTTCAAAGTTATGAAACAAATTGTTAGCAAAAAAAAAAAAAAATTTGAAAAACAAAAATCTGGAAAAAATCGAAAACTGCAAAAAATATTACTTTTTATTTTTTTGTAGTAAAGCTACATATCATGCGAATTAAACTAGATATGGATCATAAAAATCGATGCATGCTTTACATTTTTATTTACAATTAATTGAAGGTATCGCATATTTACAAGCACTGTAGAAAATTGTACCTACTATATAATGAAAATGCAGAACATAAAAACTCAGGTGCATTTTACGACACGCATTTTGGCAAAACCCATTTGGGAAAAACCTCTATGACATTTTTATGATTCTAATAATTAAAAAAAAAATAAGTAATAAACAAAAGATTGTTTAATTTTTACGATTGCGGTAGGATAGTAATAAAACGCTCATAAATGTGCGTGTACGCTGAAGTGCTCTTATTTTCCGTTAGCTACCTGTAACGGATAATTTTTTTTTTTTCATAAAAGTCCTTAATGTTTTTTAGGATTCTTGGGAATAATAAAAAATTTGCAGCACACACAAACTGTATCCACACAAAGGGTTATCCCAAATTATAGTATCAGTATTTATAAGATCTCCTTGACCCTTTTTATTTCATTCAAGAAGTGTTTGCGATAACGCAAACATCATTTAATACCTACACAAAAATTAGAGTCATACAGCTTAGAAGTTAAAAACAATTTTCAAATATTAATAAAAATGAGCCAGAAAGCCAGAACATTTTCATGTAAAAACGATCCAGATTTATTTTGTTATGTGTGCGGCCAATATATCACCGGGAAAAAACGGAAGTGGTTCTTAACTTCATTGCAAAAGTCATATCAAGATTGCTATAATATCTATCCGCACAATTTGAACCAGCATTGGACACCGAGTACTATATGCATTCCATGTCGATTGAATTTATCTATGAAGTCTTCTAACGTAAAGTAAGTATAAATTAATAGATTTGGAATATTTTATAATTACAATATTTCTTAATTAAAATTTGAATTCTTCATATTCCTGATTTCAATTTTTTTTTCATTTTACAGACGACACTTGGAAATTTTGAAGCCTATGCTATGGAGAGAAACAGCGAACCACGCATCCGAGTGTTATTTTTGTTTAAGTACAAAAAGCATATTTGATGGCCCACAAATTCGCAAATTGGTGAACGATACTGAATTTGGCAGTTCAATGTCAGAAATTGAGAAGAATGCATGGGATTCGTTTGTATGGGTTATTCAAAATTTCTTAGGAAATAACAAGGGTGATGATTACGTTGCGCACGTTGAAGAGATGTTAACTCACTTCCAGAATCTTGGATGCAACATGAGCATCAAATTACACTACCTGCACAGTCACTTAGATCGTTTTCCTGAAAATCTAGGAGACTTGAGTGAAGAACAGGGCGAACGATTCCACCAAGATATCCGGACAATGGAGGAACGATACCAGGGTCGCTGGGATGCACACATGATGGCTGATTTTTGCTGGAGTATTCAGAGTAACACTTCGTTATTCAACAATAGTAGAAAATCGACTAAAAGAAAATTTCAGAGTTTGTAGTTTATAATACATATTTATTTATTTATTTTCTTGTTTTATTTATTATAATAAATGTGAATAATAAAATATAAATTTTCTACTATTTAATTTATTTATTTATTTACATTTAAGCTCATCCAACACAAATGTCTTTCCGAAGAATAGAATCAGTATATTCTAGGTAGGGTTTTGCCAAAAAATACACGAATGTTACTATGTAATGCATTTTTGATGTGAAAATTTGTACATAGCATGGGGAAAATGTTTTCAAAATTCAATCAATCGAAAGAAGAACATTAACTACTCAATTTTATGTATATCAGACAAAAAACTAAAATTTGGTGAAAATGAGCGAATTCACTTAATTGTGAATAAATTCGAAAAAAATCAATCGATTTTTATGATCGATATCTCATTTTGTTCCTATTACATGTGGCTTTGCGATAAAGCAATAAATCTGAACGATTTTTGCCGTTTTCGATTTTTTATGATTTTTTTTAACCAAAAAAATTTGCTATTTTCACGTAAAAAAAATATTTTTTCCCTCAATTTTTTATTATAACTCCAAAACTACTGAGCCGATTGAAACGCAATATATTAACGGATTAAAGGCTATGTAAATTTCAGTTTTTCTAAATTTATTTGAATAATATCGGACTAATTTTTTTTTAGTTATCATTAATTATGTGGAGACACGTCTAAAAAAATTTATAATTTTAATTAAAAATTTTTTTAAAAAAAACCTCTCCATAGAATTTCAAAATTGAACCATATTTGTACTACTGGGACCACAATACATCAAAATTGTATAGTGGTTTTCAAAGCCCCTAAAATTTTTTCAAAATTGTTGCCTTGTGTAATTGTCAGATTGTCTCTATATGATAAATTTTTCAACAACCTGAGGCTGTAAGAATCAAACCTGCAACCTGTCGTTCGACTCAATCACGGAAACATGATTTTTTTATCTCCTCGGACCCAATCGTGGTTTTTCGAAGGAAAAAAAGGGTGTTCTTTCAACTCAATCAAGGATTTTTTAAGGATACAAGGTCTTTGTTTGACCTAATCGTAGATTTTCTAAGGGAAACAATATATTCTCTTGACCTAATCAGGGATTTCACAAGGGATCATAATCAGTTTTCGAATTAATCGATAATTTCCTAAGCAACCATGATCTTCTTTTGATCCGATTGTTAGTTTTTTAGGAAAAATTTTCTGCTTTCCACAAATTCATAAATTTCCTATTAAGGACTTTCTAAGAAAATGCGACCTTTATAGAGCTGATCGTGGATTTTTAAAGGATAAAGGTCTTCCTTTGACTTAATAGAGGATTTATTTAAGAAAACAATATTTTTGTAAGACACAATCTCGGAAACATGACTTTTTTAACCTAATCGTGGATTTCCTAAGGGAACTAATTTATTTATATTTAAACGTGGTTTTCCAAGAGAAAAAATGTCTTCTTGCGACACAATCATGAACTTCTTAAGGTAGTTAGGTTTTGTTTCGACCCGATCGAGGATTTTCTAAGGTACAAAGGACTTTGTTCGACTTAATAGTGGATTTTGTAGTTAAAGACATATTTTTTTTTGTCACATTTAATGATTTTTTAGGGAACAATTGATCCAATTCCGAATTTATAAGAAAACATGGTTTTTTCAACTTAGTCGAGAAATTCATAAGGGATCATGATCTCGTTTTGACCCAATCGTGGTATTCCGAAGGAAAAAACGTCTTATTTCGACACCATCATGGATTTCTTAAGGTAACCAGATTTTATTTCGACTCTTGCTATATGTTCTAGGGAAACAATATCTTTTTCCGAAATTATCGTGGATTTTCTAACGGAAAAGGGTTTTCTTTCAATTCAATAGATGTTTCTTTCTGAATTGCGTTGGACAAACCAAGGTGAACAAAAGCTTAACACCGGACAAGTACTCCTATTCTCTGGACTATTAGGTGACAACGCCCCCCACCACCATGGAGTTGGATTTCTACTGAGCCCAAATGCATACCGCTCCTTAATCAGGTGGGACCCAGTAGATGAGAGAATAATAACAGCTACATTTAGAACAAAAGTGCGGAACCTGACAATAATTCAATGCTACGCCCCCACTGATGTTACTGACACTGCTACGAAAGAAAATTTTTATAGCAAATTGAATGGCGTATTTAGAAAGATACCAAAAGGAAACATTAAAATCTTAATGGGCGATATGAACGCAAAAGTAGGAGATAACAACAAAGATCTTGAAGACGTAATGGGACATCACGGTTTAGGGGAGATGAATGAAAATGGCGACTTGCTAGCCGAATTTTGCAACAACAACAAAATGGTGATAGGGGGCACCCTTTTCCCTCATAAGAAGGCACACAAAGTCACATGGGTCTCTCCCGACGGTACAACCGAAAATCAGATAGACCATATATGTGTTGATAAGATGTGGAGAAACAGCCTCTTGGATGTAAGAAATAAACGTAGCGCAGACATCGCCTCTGACCATCACCTCGTTATAGCATCAATACGATTAAAAGTTGTTCGAACAGACCAAAAAAACGCACAAACAGAACAACGCTTTGATATCAGCAAATTGAAACAACCTGCAACGAAAATGCAATTCTACCAACAACTAAGATCTGTTAATAGAAATTTTGAACCCACAAGCTCAGTGGATGACAACTGGAACTCAATAAAGCAAGCCTATTTAACAACATGTCAACAAGTACTTGGCATTAAGAGAGGAACCCGTAAGGAATGGATAACAAACGAAACCTGGAATCTGATAGAAAGAAGAAGAGAGAAAAAAGCTAATATTAACAGCGCACGAACACGGTCTTCAAAAGAAACGGCCAAAAAAGAATATGCAGACCTTAATCGTCTTGTTAAACGGTCATGTAGAAATGATAAACGTAGATGGATTAACACCATAGCTGATAAAGCGGAAACAGCAGCGGCAAGGGGAAACCTAAAAGAGCTGTATGAATGCACCAAGCAAATATCCATGAAACGCAAAAACCCCAATACACCAATCAAGGATAAAAGTGGACAGGTTTTAACCACTGATAGTGAGCAATTGATGAGATGGTTTGAACACTTTACAGAAATTTTTAAAGCTCCAACTGATCCGCCAAACTCTAATCCAGCGGTACTTCAATCGCCTTTTAATTTTAATGTTAACTCAATTTCGCGAATTAACATCAATTACCCATCACACAGCGAAATAGAAAAGGCAATAATTGCAATGAAAACCGGCAAAGCTCCAGGAATTGATGGCTTAAACATTGAAGTCATTTCGTCAAATCCCATTGAATCTTCTAAAATACTATTTCCACTTTTCAAGCAAATTTGGACAACTGAAATATTTCCATCTGATTGGATACAGGGTGTTGTCGTTAAAATTCCGAAAAAAAGGTAACCTAAACGACTGCAATAACTGGCGCGGAATTATGCTACTGTGCAGCTGTCTCAAAATTTTCTGCAAAATTATACTTAACCGTATCGAATCCAAGATCAACGAAACTTTACGAAAACAACAAGCAGGTTTCCGGCCCCAAAGAAGCTGCATAGATCAAATTGCAACTTTACGTATAATAATGGAACAAATAAATGAGATGAATGAATCTTTACACCTAGTTTTCATTGACTTTGAAAAGGCATTTGACCGCATAAGGCACAATAATATATGGGCAGCTATGCAACACAGGGGAATACCGCCAAAGCTGTGTAATCTTATTAAGTCGCAATACACAAACTTTCAGTGTCGAGTGCGGCATAATAACCGATTGTCACAGGCAATAAATGTTACGGCAGGAGTACGACAAGGATGTATTTTATCCCCACTCTTGTTTTTAATTGTGATCGATGAAGTCTTAATAAGCGCAATAGACAACCATCCTCAACGGGGCATCATCTGGCACCCTATCAAAATGGAACATCTCAACGACCTTGTATACGCAGATGACATTGTTCTGCTCTCAAGTAGAAAATCTGATATGCAGTCAAAAATAAATGATTTAGTCCGAATTGCTGATCCAGTTGGATTAAAAATCAACATAGGCAAGACAAGGTATATGAGCAACAAACAGGAAGAACAATCATTTAATGTAGCAGGGCAACCCATCGAATCAACCCACGAATTCACCTACCTGGGAAGCCAAATAACAGCCGATGGCGGAGCACGTGCTGACAGTCTACAAAGAATTAAAAAGGCTAAAGGGGCTTTTGCAGCATTGTATAACATTTGGCGCTCCAATTCTATCTCTGCAAGCACCAAAATCCGGCTATTTAGCACAAACGTAAAATCTGTACTGCTTTACGGTTGTGAAACTTGGCTGTCTTCAACAGAAATGAACAACAAGTTGCAATGCTTCGTAAACAGATGCCTCCGATATATTCTTCGAATATGGTGGCCTAACAACTGGATCTCTAACGAAGAGCTATACCGCAGATGCAAACAAAAACGAATAGAAGTCGAAATCACAGAACGAAGATGGAAATGGCTAGGCCACACATTGCGCAAACCTACTGACGACATAGGGCAAGAAGTACTCGAGTGGAACCCCCAAGGCCAAAGAAGGCGAGGAAGACCAAGGGGAAGTTGGCGACGCAGCTTGTTAGAAGAACTAAGACAATATGACCAACAGCTCTCATGGCCACAATTAAGGACAATGGCACAGAACAGACAAGAATGGAGAAAGTTTGTAATGGCACTATGCGCCGACAATTTGGCGTAAAAGTATTTAATAATAATAATAGATGTTTCTTTCAAGGAAACAATATCTTCTTTAGAGCGAATTAAGGATTTCAAAAAAAGGGTCTTCTTTCGAGGCATTCATAGATTTCCTAAGATTTTGTTTCGACTCAACCGATGATTTTTTATGGGAACAATATTTTCGTTTAATTCACAAGTGGAATTTCTTATATAAAATTGGTTGTTTTTACTCAATTGTAAATTTTGTAAAGAACAAATATCTTGTTTGTTGTCAATTATGAATTATTTAGGAAGCAAGGTTTTCTTTTGAGTCACTTTTTTTAAGGAATCGTCAATGGTCAATCGTCGATTTTCTGGGGGAATGAGATTTTTTTTTTTGAATCAATCGAGATTTGGCTAAGGGAACGTAACACTTTTCGATTTAATACAGAATTTTCTGTCGAAACAAAATATTTTTTGGACACAAATTTAGGTTTTCACTTAAGAGAACAAGATCTTCTTTAGATGAAATTATGAATTTTCGTCTATCAAATTAAACGTGTATTTTTATTGCTAAAAATGTGATCTATGTTTGAATTTTTTAACTCAATCAAGGATTTTGTATGAAAACAACTTCTTCTTCACACTCAATATAGGATATCCTGAAAAATCAAAGAATTTTTTTAAGGGAACATTTTCGACACAATCGTGGATTAGGTAAGTTAACAACGACTACTTTCTACTCAATTCAAAACTTTTTAAGGAAACAAGGACTTCTTTTAACTTGATAGTGAATTTCCTAAGTAAACAAGAACTTCCCTCAACTCAATCCTAGATTTTCTAAAAAAAATAAAACAAAGAAACAATTACTTTCCTCAGAAAGCCCTGGATTTTCTAAAAAGTACAAAGACTTCTTTCAAATCAGTCGCGGATTTTCTAATGAAACAAGGATTTCTTTCGAATTAATTGTAGGACTTCTTTTGACCCACTATTTTTCTTTTGATTTAATTGGGTGCATTGTAGGTAAAGGTTGTGTTTTTAAGGGCAAACTATATTTTTTTGATACAATCGTAGATTTACTTGTCTAAAAATTTCTTCTTTCGATTTTGTCGTAGATTTTTAAAGATAGAAAGGTCAACCTTCCATTGAAGCGTGGAGTTTCTAAAATAATAATGTCTTCTTTCAAACTCAGTTGTGAATTTTTTTAGATAAAAGTGAAGTAAAAAAGATATTTCTGAATTAACAAGGTCCTATATCGAGATGGAGTCAAATCAGTCATACACCCAAATAAAAATGTCTGTAAATGATAAAAAAAAAAATGTAATTGTTACTGAAAATTTGGCTAATATTAGTCTAGCAGAAAATTTCAGCAAACTCTTAATGGAAATTGATTTGCTAAAATCAACCAAATTTTTTACTAAATATTAGTAACATTTTTGGAAACTAAAATTTACTAAATATTAGTAAATAGGAGTCTTATTAATCTTACTACAATTGGGCAAATTTGTTTACTTTCTGTGTTGAAATTTTGCAGTTAAAATTGTAATTAAAAATGAGAAAATTCAAATTTAGATATGTTCAGAATTACAATTTAATATAACACATCAAATAATAAAGGGTCCGCCAAATAACTTTTTTTTTTGAACTCCTGAACCAATTGGACTTTGAATGGCGTCATACCAAGGTCTTTATGCAAAATTCGTCTCAATGATGTCTCCGAAATGTTCAATTGTTGAGAACGACGGTGAATTGATGTTGATGGCGCTTCACGCACACTTTCTGCCACAGCAGCAATATTCTCGTGTGTACGCACTGTTTTTGTCTTTTCACGCTTTGGTTTATCGACGTGGATGCCAGTTTCTTTCACTTTTTTCACAAGATAACGAACATACGGACCATATTCGTTCAGCGGAAGGATAAAACTAATTATCTGTCAAATCAGACATGAGCTAAGTGTTACCATTCACGAAATAAGCACTAGTTGAAAAAAAAAACGTTAGATGACGGACCCTTTACTTGGATAATATCAATTGAAATTCAGGAAATTCTATTTTTAGTAAAAAACTCTGAAACTTTACTAGAACTTTGTAATACTAACTTGAAACTTATGTAGTTGTATAATTTCTAAGCACTTCGATAATATATCCCCAATTTTTTTCTGAGTGTGGCCGTCAATCAAAAACTCAATTTTGATAAGTGGCGATTTGTAATTCAGAAAATTTTGTTTGACATTCAGAAAACACCAAAGAAATTTAATAGAAAATTTACGATTTTTAATTGATGTTTTAAAATTTAAAATTATTTTTGAGTTTCCAAAAGATACAGAATAACAAAAAATTTAGTTCTAATTTCAGATGGAAAATCAAAATTTCAATCGATGTTTTTAAATTTAGATGAATATTTGAAATTTAGAGACCTTTCCAATGGTATAGATTTCGTTTAGATAAATTAAAAAAAAGAATTCAAAATATGTGCTCAAAATATGCATTTCAATCGAAACATGCACACACAAAAACAAATAATATCCACGTACAATTTTTGGATTTTTAAAAATCGATGTATTACTTGAGTTTGCTGGTTTAAAAATAAAATCCTATATAAATCTTTAACAAATTAAACCTAAATACAGTAAAACCCGGTTAAGACGAACTATGTGGGACCAAAAAAATTAGTTCGTCTTAAGCGAGGTTCGTATTAAGCGGGGTTTTTTTTAACGATAAAAAATATGTATTTATTGAAACAAAAACAAGATTTTTACATAAATAAAAAATAAAATTAGCATTTCATGCATTCACAACTAAAAATTCAATTAAAATTCTTCATTAAAAAAAAAAAAATCTGTTATTTTTTTCTGAATGACTGAATTAACGATTTCATTCGTTATAAGTTTTTCTATTACCAAAATATGATTGTCAGCTTCTTCGGCACACGATTTTGTTCGAATATATCACATGACAAATTTTCAACATCGGGAGGATTAACAATTTCCAATATTTCTTCACTTGATAAAGTATGTGACTTAAAAACATTAGCATCTATATCTAGAAAGTCATCCACGGATATGAAATTCATATTAGGTCTATCCCATTAAACGGATAAAGAGTGTACTAAACATGGTAATTTGTATGAAAACGAGTTTTTGGGACTG
Organism: Delia radicum; assembly: GCA_021234595.1. Taxonomy (NCBI): domain Eukaryota; kingdom Metazoa; phylum Arthropoda; class Insecta; order Diptera; family Anthomyiidae; genus Delia; species Delia radicum. Next base: position 48,218,945 of record CM037854.1, read on the forward strand.
CTTAAAATAGTTCGTAATAACCGAGGGTTCGTATTAACCGAGTTCGTATTAAAAGATGTATTTTATATATAAATTGTTGCCAAAACGTCGGGACTTTTAAATTAGTTCGTATTAACCGAGGGTTCGTCTTAACCGAGTTCGTCTTAAGCGAGTTTTACTGTACAATGTTCAGGGTTACAATTTTTTATTTTATTTGTTTTTAATTAAAACTTAATTTTAATTTTTAAAAATATGCAATTATATTCAAAATTTGCAACAAAAAATGCCATAAAATATGCATTTATAGAAAAATAGGCAAAAATATGCATTTATAACAAAATATGCAAAAATATGCAACAACAAATCGATGCCATTTAGTTGCAAATTCTTTGATTCGGAAAAGTATTTGGCCAAAATCGGTTTTGGGCTGCTTACTAAAAACATGCATTTGCATGAAATTCCTTGCCCTAGTTATCAATAATAAATAAAATTAATTTATCAAGAATAAAACTATTTTTCACAAAGTTTATGAAACTTTATTATGAAATCATGAATATCTATGAAACATTTGTCTTCAATTTCTATGTAAATCTTCTTCACATTTATGAAAACTTCATAAATATGATGAATAATTCATGGCAAACGATTTATGAAACATTTTCAACAATATGATGAAACTTTTTTCCCTGAGTGTAGTTAATATTAAAGTGCAAATAATTTTCAGCTTAAAAAACATTATATTATTAGTATTTCCTTTTTTGCTAATTTTAGCAAATCGGGTTTCAAAAGTTAGTAAAATTAATTTAGTTTGATTAGCAACCAAAATTAGTAAAAGATTTAGTAATTTGTAAAATAAGAATAACAAAAAAGTTTACTAAAAAATAACTTAATACTAAAAATTAGTAAAATAATAGTAAAGAGTGATTGAAAACTATTTTACTAATTTTTTTTTAGTTTAAATTTTCTGAGGTAACAAAGCCTTGCAAGCTGTAATATTTCAAAACTTTAAAAGACTGAGAGACTCTACAAAAATATCAAAATGATTCGAGGTTTTCACGCTAAAGATAAATTTTCTATTGTTGATTTACTTGAATAAACGTCACTACATTGCTAGGTCTGTCAAAAAAACAGAGTAGTATTTGGAAGATGACAAAGCCAATTGTGACAATATTTTGTTGTTGTTTTTGTTTTTTTCTTTGATATTTTTAATTTTGAATCTCGCTCCTAGACGAGGACAAGAAATTCTCATTGAGTTTGTGATTTAACATAACAAATATCTCTAGAAATTCTAATAACAAAGTCCCCTGAAGATTTCCTTGGGCAGGAATGAAATCCGGATAGGGACACGCCTACATCAGATTGTTTCACAATTTGTTAAATAAGTTTTGGGACTTTAGCACATTTAATTACTATAAATGATAATTAGAGTTATTTTTAGAATATGTACTGATCTTATCATAACCTGGTTTTATTATGTGTATATACATTAAAGTAATTATTTTTAAATAACTCTCTACTCTTCATCTTCCCGAAAGATTCATAAATCTTAAAATCCAAAAAAAAATCTTTTTCACCTGACCCACGTACGTGAGACATTTGATCTCATCTAAATTTCGATAGTTTTACAACTTTCATTGCAACAATTTCCAACACCCAACATTAAAACAACAACAATTGCAGCAGCAGTCAAAAACAAAAAAACAAAAAGCGAAATTGTTATTATTGTTGTATTTAATACCATGATCTGTATTGACCTTCTTAAATGCATTTTGCCTTAAAACACAACAGCTAACCAAAAAACAAAAGAGTTTTTCCAAACTAGCATCGTCGTCGTCAATATCAAACCAGAGGCCTTCTATGATACTCTTAGGTACTCAACCCGTGCTCTTTATTTTTCGTCACTAGCTCTGCCGAACTTAAAACCGGTTTTTAAAGAGAAATTTAGGTTGTGTTGACAAAAATTAGGTTTGATGGTAAAAAGCTGTGTATGAAGGTGTTGAAATTGGGTTTGATGCAGTGTTGCCAGATAATTTCTTTGGAAATATCCTAAAACAACCAGCAAAAATTATCAAATCTGCTATATCGTAAGAAAAAAAATATGCTTAACTAAAAATCAAAAAGTTTTGTAATATTTATTATGCTAAAAAATATTCTAAATTACCACACAAATAATGTGCTAAAAAGAACTTCCGAGTCAAAATATTTAATAAACTTTTTTTGCAGTTTTTTAACGTGTAATTGTTTAATAGTATCAAAAAGTTTTAAAAATATTTTTTTTAAATTCTATAAAAACACAATTTTGATTGGAAAAAAATAAACTGAAAATTATTTGTTTTATAAACAAAACATACTAAAACGCATTTGGCATATTTATTTAATTGTACTTTGGTTTGTTGTTGGTTTTATGTTATAAATAAAACATGTCATAACCGAAACTGGTAAGCGCATCTTGTTTATTTTTCAAAAACATAGCAACCCCCGAAGAAAAAACTTTAAACAAAACGTTGCAACTCGACACATTGTTTGCAGAAAACGTTGCTACTCGACTCAATTTAAATGGAAAATCACTGATGACGCCTGTTCATAAACAGAGGCAGAAACTAGTCTAGTCTGATTTAAGAATTAATATTGTTTATAATTTTTAGAGAAAAACGTTTATTCTTCTTCTTAACCTCAACATTTCTACTCGACTCTTTTCAAAAGAGAACATGTTGGTTACTGCGTTGGGCAGAGCTCGACTTTTTCGAGAGGCAAGTGAGAGAACTGACATCTCTTTAAAACATTTACTCTATGATCAAAGAAACAACAGAAATATTTACTAATAAAACAAACGAATTGCTTTAAACGCAAAACGTCCTCAACAGATAATACAACAACAGAAAAACTGCACCGAGATCAAAGAGAGAGGAAGAAAGTGAATTTTAGTTTTTATTTTTTTTCTTGTTTTTATTTTTTTTTTGTGGCATAGTAAACCCACAACCATACCCCAAACCAATACTTAATTACAAGTTCAATGTGTCCAATATTTGTTAAAAACAAAAAAACAAGTAAATGATTGTTTTAAGTGGGCTAAGACGAATTGGAAATACTTTATACCATTTACAGATTTTTCTTAAAAATGTGTCATTCTTTAAAGACTAGAGAGTTATACCTTTGACGGCCATTGGCTTGCTCAAGGATTTTTGGGACTCCAGCTAAAAGATACAGCAAATATAGCCAACGCAGATTTGTAGTGGAGGGTTGCTATAATAAAAATTTAGTTAATTCCTTGCAGTTGGTATATTTTTTTTAGGGGCAAGGGGTTATAGCAGTTTAAAAGATTGATAATTTCATTACCATTTGTCGAGTCTCGATATAAGGAAAAACAGTGTCCCGATTTGGATGATTGGACATTCTACAAATGATATTCTATTGTGTAAAGCGTGGTAGAGAAGATTAAGCATATTTCTAAAAATCATAACTACTTTGTAAACTTTCAATTGAATCAGACTGCAATTTCTGGTATTTAAAATTCATCAGTTATTCTGATATACACTGTAATATTTCTTATGTTTTTTATTGTTTGATTGCATTTATATGAAATTTCTGTGTAATCAATGACCGTTTTAAAGATACGCTGCTTTCTAATACCGCATACACAAAGTACTACACTTTAGACATAGCATTTAGCGCTCTGACCTAAATTCAGGTCGATTTTGGATGCGACTTCAAATTGGTTTTCAATACAAGGTGTTTTTTTGTTCAAGCATACATAATTGCAGAAGTAAAACACAAACATCATAACATTGTTCTATTTTAAGAAATCATGTGTTATTCCAATTTCTATTATTTTCCCAGTTATTGTGAGTATAATATTCTTAAAGTTTTCTGATTGAACGAGGATTTTCTTAGAAAACAAGGAATTCGGCTCAATCGTGGATTAAATAAAAACTGTGGATTTCAAAGGCAACAAGGAATTTTTTCGGCCAAGCCGCTCGTTTTAAAGACTTTGTTCAACGCAGACATACATTTTTTAGGGAAATCGGATCGCAAATATCTTGAAGATTAAACTCAATCGGGAATTTCTTGAGAAAACAAAGAAATAAGAAATTCTTTCAAATAAATAGTTGGTTCCTAAGAAAACAAGGACTCCTTTCAACTCAGCCGTGAGGAAAAGCCGACTTCTTACCACTCAACTTTGGAGTTCCTAAGGAAAGAGGTATTTACTTCCAAATTATCTTGGTTTTCTATGGAAACACAATATTGGAACAATCGAGTGTTTTCTAAGGAGACACGATTCACTTTCGACTTAAACTTGGGTTGAGGAAACAATGTTTTTTTCTACTCAATGGTGGATTTTATAAAGAATCAAGGACTCTTTAGAGTCAGTTGTAAATTTTCTGATGAAATATGGATTTCTTTCACCCCAATCGTAATTTTTTTTAAGGAAAGAAGGACTACTTTCGACTCAATTCTAGGTATTGTATGCAACAAAGACTTCTTTCGACTGAAGTGGGGGGTTTTAAAGAAAACAATAACTTCATTTGATTAAATAGTGTATTTTATAAGGAAACAAGTAGTTCTGTCGACCCAATCAATAATTTCCTAAGGAATCTATTGTTTTTTCAAGTCAAACATGTATTTTTTAAGGAAACAATGACTGTTTTCAACTAATTCGTGGATGATCAGAGAAAACAAAGACTTCTTTCGACGTCATCGTGGATTTTCTAGAGAAACAAGTACTTTTTTTGACTCAATCGAGAATTTTCTCAGGATTTTATAAATAATAAAGAACTTCTCTAGACTTTAGTTAGTCTCTTTACAGGAAGAAGAAGAAGAAAACATTTTTATTGAAAAATTTTACGGACACAAGGGATACACCAGACTGCCGCAGTTTCGTCCCCCTCCTGGGACTCGTCAGTGGTTAATTTATGTGTCAATTGAACAAAGTATTTTATATTGTTAATTTTGCTCTATATGAAAAACTTTTTATTTTTTGGTGTCGTACTGTGATTTGAACTCACAGTCTTAGCATCAAAGCTATGCATCGTAATCTCACCTCTTAACCAGTTGAGCCACGGTCGACACAGCGTTGACTGCGACTAAATTGGAGTTTGGTCACACTACGTACACACAAGTATTGTTTTGATCAGAAGAGACAGAATTAGCTAATACCAATGCACAATTCATTTCTCAACTAGAATGCTTTTTCTTCTTAATCCTATCTCTTTTTCACAAGTAATTATCACGTTTTATGACTTAGTTGTAAATTTACTGAGGAAGCAAGGATTTCTTTCGACCCAATCGTAATTTTTTAAGGAAACAACGACTACTTTCGAATCAATTCTGGATATTGTATCGAAAGAAGTCTTTGTTATGACTTTTTTCGACTGAAGTGTGTTTTTTTAAAGAAAACCATAACTTCATTTGATTAAATTGTGGATTTTATAAGGAAACCATGACTTCTGTTGATTCAATCGATAATTTCCTAGGGAAACAATTGTTTTTTTCGCCTCAAACTTGAATATTTCAAAGTGTTTTTCCCCCATAATCATAGGATTTTTCAAGGAAAAAAGACTGATTTCGACTCATTCTTGGATTATCAGAGAAAACAGGAACTTTTTTCGACGTCATCAAGGATTTTGTAGGGAAACTTGTTTTAACTCAATCGAGAATTTTCTGAGGAAACAAAGACTTTTGTTCGTCTTTGACATGAATTTTCAGGGATAACAAGGACTACTTTCCAATCAAGCGTAGATTTTGTAAGGAAACAATGACTGCTATCGATTCAGTCCTGGATTCTCCAAGGATACAAGGACTTCTCTTAATTCAATCGTGCATTTTATAAAAAAGCAATAACTTCATTCGACTAAATCGTGCATTTGATTTTCAAAGGAAGAAATACTTCTTTTGAATAATTCGTATTTTTTTTTTAAAGCAATACCTTTTTCGACTTAGTCGTGGAACCAATCGATGATTTTTAAAAGAAAAGTTTATTTCTTTTGACTCAATCGTGGATTTTTTAAGAAGAAAAGAACTTCTTTGCACTCAATCGTTGATATTTTTTTACGGAAAGCAAGACTTTTTTCGATTTAGTCGTAGCTTTTTTAACACGTTGATTGCCACGTCACACGTTTGCGTACGACACCTATGTACGCTTCGTACTACACCAAAAGTGATTAGTTTGGACTTTTTAAGGAAACAAGATTGTTTTACTCAATCGTGGGTTTTTAGAAGGAACCAAGGACTTCTTGCTACTCAATCGTGGATTTTCAAAGGAAACAAATAAAATTCGGACTTTTTTCGTCTCAATCGTGTATTCTCAAAAAATGAAAGGATTTATTACAAATCAATCGGGAATTGTCTAAAGACTCAGTTGTGTATTCTTTGTAGAAACAAGGACTTTTTTCGATGTTATCGATATTTTTTAAGGAAAAAATCCCTTCTGTAGACCCAATCGAGAATTATCTTTGGAATCAAAGACTCCCATAAGGACTTCTCTTGAATCAGTCTGTTATTTTCTTAGAGAACGAGGACATGTTTAAACTTACTATGGATTTTGTAAGTAAAAAGGACTACTTTTGACTCAAATGCGAATTTCCTAAGAAAACAAGGACTTCTTTCAGCTCAATCGTAAAATTTTTAAGGAAACCAGATGTCATTCAAAGAATGACGAAATATTGGATACATATAAAATAATAAAGAATATTTTGTAAATACAAACGTGACCTAGAGCTCAATTATTTAATAAAGTCGGCAACAAGAACTTTTTTAATTCAATTGCTGATTTTTTAGGGAATCAAGGTATTTGTTTGACTCTTTGAAAAACTCTCTAAGGCGACAGGGTCTTTGCAACCGCAGATTTGTAAAATGAAAACATTCCTAATATCCAAAGATTTAGGTTTCGATGAAGATTGGTTAAACGTATGCCAATATTCCTCTTGAATGATTAAACAATTATAACGTACCAGATTTGCACTCTAAAAATATTATTTACACGCCTCTTAAAAACTTTATTTATATCGATGAATGCGCCCTCAATGTTTACCCCGTTTTTACACACCCAATCGATTATCAACCTGTTCTGGAACATATTCCCTACAACTGGTTCTGTAACCTGTAAACCTAAGTGCATTGTTTAATTTACTCTGTCCCAGTTTTAGAACCGATTTCAGTAGAACCAGTTCCAATTCGAAGTAAAAGAACTTATTGCTCTTGCCAAATCGACATTATTAATGAAAGAAAGGAAAGTAGAACAAATTTAGAACAAAGTAGATTATTATTCAACCGATTTTTACAAAAAAAAAGTTAGAAAGTTTTTCATTCCCGATGACCGACTAAACATATCTTCAAATCTTAGGGAGGAGTTTATTAAAATAACAAAGCCGAAAAAACGTGTGTACAAGTACTCCAACTACTTTTATTCATTATTTTCGGCGGTGAAATTGTGCTTTTTTATGTGTTTCTCTTTTTGCCAGCCAAACAGGTTCAAAAAGTAGTGAAGAATTTTTACAGTTGATGCCTTTCGATCCTTTTAAACAACCGCAACAACATCGAACGTTATAATTGTGTGTGAACTTAAATGATATTAAAGGTGCAGCCAGTCAGCAGCCAACAAACGAGCATTAAATCGCAAACTTTTTTGTTCAGACATTCATTGCTTTATTATTATCGCTGATGACCTAGAATATCTCATAAAAACAGCATCAACAACAAACATGAACAACATGTGATTGTTGTTGTTGTTGCAGTGGGCACATTGTAACCAACCAATGATCCGGAGCCGGTACAATAAAAATAATAATAATAATGATCTTGTCACTTTTGCTTAATCACTATCACCAGTTCGTTCGTTCGTTTGTTCATACAGACATATTGAATGTTTGAGTCTGATTGTCGATCGTTGGTTTTGGTTTCTTTGGCAGGTCGACGCTTTGATTACTTGGTTGATTGGATACTTATGTGCCTTATATTTTGTTTTTGTTTTTTTAGTTTTCACTCTCTTTGGGAAGTCGTCTTCATCGTCTTTCACTTTTATTTTCTTCTTCATGTTAATGTTGTTTTTGGCTTTAAATTAGGCAATAAATCACATGAGTTGAGCTGGAACTGAACACCGTTTTTGTTTCTTTTTTTTTGTGTGTCTCTGTAGTGCGTGTACACATGCAACCTCCAAGATCATTGAAAGGAAGAAAACACCAACAGCACAAAAAAAACGTATTGTTGTACATAAGCATCAATTTACATGATCGGTATTGTGTGTATGTGAATTTTTCAATATTAAAGAACAACTTCCGCAGTGATGTTTTTTGTTTTGTGCGTCTATTTTACTTAAAAAGCTCATTAAGCAAAGGTAATTGGAAAGATATTAACTGAACTGCACTAGCTGTAAAACATGGAATATTACAAACGGGAGTCACTTTCGTTAAGTACACTCACATAACAAAATCGGTTGTCTCAACAGAATTTCATAAAACCGAATTTCATAAAACTGAATTGATTCGTAAATTCGGCTGTCACAGCTGAATTGGGTTATTGCAACCGAATTGGGTGTTGTTGCAACCGAATTTGGTTGTGACAACCGTTGGAAATTTCAACAAGGATGAAAAAACAGAAGGAAGTCTCTCCTTGAAGTCCTTTTTAAAAAGTCCATACAAACATGTATTTTCATTTAAAAACTTTGATAGATTCAAGCAATAATAATTTTTGAATCAAAATCGCTTATACCAATTTTCGGCCAAAATAGTGATTCCAAATTACATCAATTTTAGTCATTTAGCAGAGATTCTATGAATCATTTAATCCTTCAGTTGGAACATTTTATTTCATTTAAATATATTTTTTAGTTAATATCACAATAAATGAAAATGTTTTTTTAAATTTTATTCTGCTGGCACCTACAAATCATTATCTTTATGTCCTTTTCCAAGATTTTGATGCTTTTTAGCCCAGGAGGGAATACTCAATAGAGCCCAAATGGGAATGATCATCATTATCAATAGACTGCCACCACCAATGATTATTTTTTGAGCAGCAGACATCGGAAACCTAGGTGGACCACATATTGGCGCCACGCTACGTGATGGTATTTTACAATATATTTGATTTTTAGATTTTAGCCATGATTTTTTGCAAAGAATTGAAAACATTTTCAAGGAAGATAAAAATTTTTAGATTGTTGAATGATTTAATTTGCCTTTTTATCTATGGTTTGATTTTTTTTTTTGTATTTGAAAATATATTTGATTTAATTTAAATACAAAAGACAATTTTTGTCAATCAAGTGAAATTATACAAGTGAAATGTCATGATAAAGGGCTTTCAGTTCAATATTCGATATAGTTTGTTATCGATAGTATCAATATTTATTACACTTGAAAAAATTTATAGTGGAATAATTTCCTTCCTTCATTTGAATAAAAATTATACCTAATATCGTAACGGAATAAAATATAATTAGCAATTCACACGCTATCCACACCTGTCCACCCATATATACTTTTTCCCCATATTGGTGATACAAATTGTCCAATTATTATAAATTGTCTTTTGAAAATCATATTTTGTATCATTAATACTGGGAAATAATAGATATTGGTGGGCAGCGCAAAGTATAAGATTTGTTCGATCTAACTTTTAATTTTAATAAAAATCTTAATTAAATATGAAAAATGACTTCTTATTGATTAGGACTTCTTCTTATTACCAAACTTTATGATTATTTTTTTTTTATTAATACTATGTACTTATTAGAGTTCGTCACAAAAATTTGATTTTGGAATATCATCACTTTTTTCACGGTTTTTGCATCAATAAAAAAATGGCATTATTATTTTTTAAAATTTCAACTCCTTCCAAAGGCACGGTGTGGCCAAAATCGCTAATTTAGGGTCCCTTTTAATACAGAGCAAAAAGGTGATAATTTATATGAAATTTGAACTTGGCATTCAATTCTACCCCAAAAATTATTTAAAAAAAAACTTTTTTTTCCCTTTTTTTACCGTTTAGTCACTAGAATGTTTTTTCAAAAACTTTTAAAAATAAATATTTTAGTCACACACGACAAGTTTTCAATTTATTTTTGATCAACGGTGATAATCTTTAACTTCGAACTCATATATTAGTTCTCATTTAGTGGGATAACTAGGCTATATGAATGTTTGATGTTTGCTTGGGATTGTCACTTCTTTCAAAACGTGTTCAGATGATGGGAACCTAGAAAATTCCCGAAATAGCTCTATCAACACATTCCTGAAAGTAGTCAATTAATAAATTTGAAAACAAAACCTCTATATATTATTTGTTAGGACAATATCCTAATAAAGAAATATAGAGTATGGCCTCGACCTTGAATAATTTTCCTTCTCATTGGTATCGATTTTGTAAAAAATAATAAAAATATTTTTTTTAGCTCACACAATGAAAGAATGTTTTGAGCTAAGAAAAATGCCACAAACATTTTCTATATATCGCGACCTGCTAAAAAGTTGTTAATCAATAAAATACCTCATTTTAGTAAAGCCAGCATTTTGAAAACTTAATTACTTTTGACTGGGTTACCATAAAGTGAAAATTTTGCACCATTTTTCTCCGCTTAAAATGCTTTTTAATTGTGTAATAAAAAAGTACTTTAAAAAAATTTGATTTTTTCTTACCACTCTATTTCCTAAATGGTACACTTTAAAAACGGCGTAAAAAAAAATTTTTAAATAATTTTTGGTGTAGAATCGAAAGGTGAATTCAAATTTCATAGAAATGCAGCTCTTTTTGTTTTGCAGGAAAAGGGCCCTAAATCAATGTTTTTGGCAGCAGCGAGCCAGTGGAAGCAGTTGGAATTAATGAAAAATAATAACGCCATTTTTTTAAAAGATGTCAAAACATTTTAAAAAGTGTTTATATCCCAAAAACAAGGAAACTGCATACTTTTCTGACGAACTCTAGTACCTATGCTGTCACTGCCAACAGGTTCTATGGTAAAATGTTTCTTTTTTTTTTCAAAATTTTGCTCAAAATTTTTTGAATATTAAAAATATATTTAAAAAATATTTTATTTATATTAAAAATATTTATTTTTGGTGATGCACTCAAAAAATTAAAAATTTTGATATGCATATTGGATATGTTTTAACCAGATAGTGGTTATTGAATGGCAAACAAGAAAGCCAAGAGTGCATAAAATTCTATTTTGTATATGAAAGTACCAGAAAAACACATTTTTTGCTTATTTGTATTGTCTCTGGTATACAATAATATATATCATTTAAAAGTTAATTAAAAAATATACATTATGAAGTGAAAATAAGTAGATCTTTACACATAAAAATAAAATATGTTTTTTTACAAAAACCGATTTTTTGATACTTCTTGTATGGTAGCATGTCTCAAATTTACGAAATGAAAACTGAAATGTATACAGGTTTGAAGTACTCTAAAAAATATGAAGTTTGATATGCATTACCTCTTGTTTGAGCACACAGCTCTTCAAAATGCGCCAAAAATGGTGCTGCTGGAAAGCAACGATCAAACCCGAAATAGCCCGAATATTTAAAAAAGGAAAAATATGCGTCCACTTAAACTTAATAAAGTTTATCATATGTGAATTTAGTTGTGATACTAGAAAACATCCCCATATAAAGTACCCTAAAATTAGTAGATTTTTACAACAACATTTAAGCGAAATTTTACAAAAACAACCTATCGGCGGATGCGTCTCTAAAATCTCTTTCCATCGATATCACATTTACTTACGGTTCCTTAAGAAAAAGTACCTAAATAATGAAAACAAAAAGAAAAAATGGGTTATTTATTTTTCACACCACTTTTTAACCCTTAAACCTGTGAGATGGCACATAAAAAAACCGTGTATCCTAAATTTTGCCTCTCTACATTATATCCGAGTTTCATTTAAATCGGCGTGTTAGCGTTGGAGGATTAAATTGTTAGTACACCTTGTAAAAATCCTTAATATAACTGAATCTTACTGGAAAACAACTGTTTTAAGTAAAGTTTTTTGATTTTCTTTTTCAAAATTGTGTCATTTTGATCCAAACAGGACAGAAGAGTTAAATTTTCAATTTCGATCGAAAGTGAAATGCATCACATACCAGAAAGTCGGAAATCTATTAAAAATTTGTAGGAATTAACATTTACCTACTACGAAGGTTGTAAAAGTTATTAAAATTGTAATTAAATCAATTATATTTTTAATAGTTCAATATATGGGCTATTTCAAATTTTTTGAGCACCTGCTGAAACAGACATACTATGGCTCTTATTTCGGTAAGTTTTATGAATTGAAAAAAAAAAACGTTGTACAGGGTTTGGATGACTATACTTGAAGTTTTGAAAGTTTTACGTTGAAAAGTATTCACCTTAAGAATTGGTGGTCATCTAAAATTCGAAAAATTAAAAAAAACGACTTGAAACTTGCAAGAGTTTTTTCATTCATTCCGTTTTCTTTGTAATAGTTTTTAGCTTTCAGATCCAAACCAATACAAAATATAGTCATTAGACTTGGAGCATATATCCACAAAAAAAAAAATTTGATATCGCTGCTGGGTGAAAAGTTGCATGGTGGTTTACAAGTGAAACCAAAATTTTCCGAATTTTGAACTTTTTGATAAAAAAGTTTAATAAAAACGAGTTTTAAGCGCAAAATTAAAAAAACGGCGTAATTTTATAAAGTTTGAGGTATATCAAGTTGGTGTCAGCGCACCAATAACGTATCACTGACACCACAAACTTAAAAGAAATTAGCGTAAATTTTTTGAAAATGTATCTTTTTTGCGTCTGACAATCTGAATTGTCTTTTAAGTTGGTTAGTGTATTGCGTGATGTGGGTAACTTCGTAAAGTGCACCTCCGAGGCAAAAACGCACTTTAAAATTTTTAAACGCAAAAATTTTATGAACTTTTGAAAAGTTTTAGAAAAAAACATTTTTTTTAAGCTTTTTTTATATGAAAACATGGCATGGGAACATGTTTAGGTATGTTAATAGATTCTTCGCGACGGACTAAACTAATAAAGTGCAAAAAAAATAATTTTTTTTTAATCCTGGCGCGTGCAGCGGCAGTTTTTTTCCAAACACATGCTGCTTTGTGACAACTAAAGCGCTGTATCAATTCCGCTCAAACGTACATCGAATGGAAGACTTTACTGAGTTTGATACTAAAATCGAAAACGCACCAAAAAATTTTAAGGATTAAAAATTTTAAGGAGAAGACAAAATGATTTTAATCTCAAAAAGCATACTTGTATGAAATATTTGATTTTGAAAATTTAAAACAATTATTTTTGAATTCGGGTTAATAAGTAACCCAGAATCCCAACAAGTATTTTATAATCGGTCCAATATTAATATTTGCAAAAAAAAAAACGATGTTTTTTTTGAACCCCTAGAAAGTGAGACTATATTTTTAAACAATATTCACAAGGGCCACCTTAACAAATTTCAACAAAACAATTGAAACAGTTTAAAAATCATGAGTGGTAAAGTTTAAATGGTTATATCTCTTAAACCATTAGCGATAGCCAAATAGTTTTTTCCCAAAATATTACAAATTATGTCTTATACTAGCCGTAATTTTGTAAAATTTTTATCAATTTTAAATAAATTTTTATATGCATACACGATCAAAAAAATTTTTTTTTATATTTTTTTCAGTGTATTTTAAAAAGTATTGAAGCTTTTACAAATATTTTAGTGTGCTAAGAAAGCCCTTAAGGGGTATTATCCACACGCGTTATCCTTTTTCAATTTTAACTAAAACTGTAATTTTAATATTTTTTTTTAATTTTTAAATTTAAACCGCCGTAAAATTTGCGCCGTTTAATAAAAATGATTAACGCGAACTGATTTCACATGCTCAAATATCGGTTTATACACACGCAAATCGACATTGATATCAGACAAAAAAAAAATGTCTAGGTGCCGTAAATTATTGAAGTTGCACATATATACAAGCAGTTTTGTTAATATCCTGAAACCTTTAAAAAAATTTATTATTAAAGTTATTGCTCATAATTAAGCAAATATTCATAAATTATATGCAAATTATTCACAACATTTTTTTTTAACGATCAATAATGACTTTTTTGTTGAAAATGATTGGAAAAACTTGATAATTATCATATAATAAATGTTTGAAATATAGCAAAATAAAGATATTAAAAATTTAATATTTTTTTTTTTTTTTTGCATATTCATGATAATTAAGCAACAGTAGTCAAATGTTGTTGAAGATCATTCATCGGATCATGACTTTCAATTACCACATTTTCCAAACATATTAACCACACTGATCGACCATAATATAAAGAAGATATAATGAAGTTTTTATATTGCCTGTGGAAACAATATTCACACATTAACCAACCACATGGATTATTTAAACAATTGATGACCGAACGATCACAAACATTATAAGCACCTCTCACTACAATGAAAATTAATGATAGACTTTAATTTCGTTTTTGTTTTGTACCCCACGCAGGAATAAATTTATATTATGCGTTAAATTGCACAGTAAACAGTTGGATATCATAAAAAAAAGAGAATTGCGTAACAGACAGACCGATAATTTGGAGCCATATAAAATTATGTCATCCTCTACTTATAACTCATTAATACAAGCAGATGCGTTTAAAAAAAGTGGGAAATATTAGGCCCAAATAAAAATAAGGGAAACAAGTTTTTAAAAATAAATTTTAAATGTATTTCATTGCGCGACTTTTATTAACGAATATCTTATTAGATTTTGAAAAGCTGCACAGTGGGATATATCACAAAATTTTTGGAAATAATTCGGCTAATTTTTACTTAGTAGTCCGATTGCCATGACATTTTGGAACAGAGGAGTTATTATGTAAATCGATTCGAAAATTTTTGTTCGAATTCGGAAATCTGAAAACTCTTGTAAAATGATATCTGTATTTAAAAGTCCAACTTTTTTTTTACTTTTCGCATTTACTAGAACATTGTCTACGCACGTTTTTACCCATTAAAAAGTACTTTTTATTACATTATTTTCAATGTGAAAATTCTGTTCGAATCGAATTTCTTTTCAAATTGAATTACATAATAACCCCCCTGGCATAACTGACATAATATCGAGCTTAAGGTTTGATTTTGAACCTTCCAAACACCCCGGGGACTGCAATATGATCGACCCCCCAATCTAGGGAACATTTTTCATATTGAATTTTGAGTGCTCGCCATTTTTTGTTTCTAATCCGAATTTAAAAAAATTAACGTATTTGTAATATGCTCCCTGCGGGAAATGGACCAGTCACTGGTATGGTCACGTGACTAGAACTTTGTGTGTATGAACCTGTCATAGTTTCGGTTCTGTTATATGAAAGGTGACCGGTACTTTTAACATGGGCTTGTCATAGGAGATGACAATTGCCACCTGTGGAGCACTGTGTGACGTGGCGAACAACTTGACCAAGGTAACCTATCACCGTACCGACTGAAATGAATATGCTACGGGACAAGTTAGAAGTAGGTAGTGTCAAAGTATGACCATTTTAGGATTATGTGATATGCAACAGAACCAGTGGAAAAAAATTTACCACATGGCTGGTGTAGGTGTACGTATCATAGAACTGGAGAAAAATTTTTGCAGGAAAACTAGTCACATATTAAGCGCAGTGTGTTCTGTGATAGGGCTAGTTTGACAGCGACGTACCACTGCACTGGTCTAAGGGGTACATGTCTCCGGGCTTTCGAAAAATAATTAGCAATTAACCTGACACTTTATATTCCGCGTGTGTCAAATAGCCCATATGGAAAATAGAAATAGCCCATATGGAAAACAGTGTGTCATGTCACTCTTATCCAACACAGTGTGTCATGTCACCTGTTGAAAAAACCTTCAAAAAGACACAACAAAAATCAATTTTAATATAAGTTTATTTCAGTGTTATATCCGATTTGTAGCAGTCAAGGGACTGAATCCTTTTTCACTAATTGCCATGTTTTCATCAACTACTATCGGGATTGAACCAGTTCAATGACCAGTAAGAACTTCATCTGCATCGGCCCTAGTTGCTTCAGTACACTATAATGTTATGCTACTTTTTCTCCAGTTACATGATATACCTGATATCAACTTGTCAATATTTTGTCACCATTACTATAGTCACGTGATTGGTCATTTCACACAAATTAACACTTTTTGGTACACCACAATTTGGTTTCGCCAGTTTCGTGACGTGACACCCAATCATATATCACAAAATCGTCACTTTGGATCAATCGGCCCTTCATTTCCCGCAGGGCTAGTACACTTGGAATATTATGTAGGTAAAGGCCACTGCAAATGTAGTTGAAAACAAATGAAATTTCAACTAAAGAAAGGACGACTTACATTTCAGTAAATTCAACTAACATTTAGAAATGTTGAGGCTAAGAAGAAGAATACACGTTTTTCTCTAAAAATTATAAACACTTTCAATTTTTAAATCAGACTAGACTAGTTTCTGAATTTTTATGGACAGGCTCATCAGTGATTTTCCATTTAAATTGTATTATTATTTGTTATTTGTGTTTATAATTGTCAGATTGTCTCTATTGACAAATTTTTCAACAACCTGCGGCTGTAAGAATCAAACCTGCGTTCATCTTACATTACAAACGTAACAATACCAAGTCATGACCGTTTAGCAATCACACCCAAGTATGGCCTCGAATCTAATGCAGCTAAATTGCAGTTTTCTTTCCTATTAGCTTTTTCTGTTATTGTATATTATACTCAGAAGTGACAACACTAACAACACAAATAATCTATTTTTAGATTTTTGTTTATTTTTCTAATCTCCTCCGTCTCTATTTCACAATGTTACCAGATTGACGTATGGTTTTTACGTTCAGGGTTGACAACATTGTCATTTGTTTTTTACTGTTCAAAAAATTAACCACAATTGTAGTAAAAATGAACCACATATGCAATAAAAAATAAACAAACAATAACTTGTTTCATTTTTTTTAATAAAAAACTGTAAAAAATTAATGTAAAATTATAGTACAGTAATTTGATGTGGTTTGTTTTTTTAAATGAAATACAATTAAAGGGCTTATTGTAAAAACTTGTTAAGCCACATTTTTTTTATTTATGGATTTTCGCTGTTTCCTAGATAATTAATTGATTAATATTTAATACAAGTCTTGCCTAAACAGTTATTACAAGTGGAAAGAGTATAAACGTATTTATATTTTGTGCGTTAATCAACCATTAAGAAACGAAAAGAAACTAAAAATAAAATGTGGCTTATCAAGTTTTTACAATAAGCCCTTCAATTGTAGTCAAAACTGAAATTTCTTCTACACACACAATATTTTTTCCTTAAAGACTACAGAATATACACATTAAATTAACTAAAAATCAGTTAAAAACAGAACTCCTTACTTTTCGTTTAAAATAATTGTATTTTTTAAAAGAAAAATACAAATACAAAATTGTAAAATAAATTGACAAAATCGTTAAAAGCAATTGATTGTTTTCCTTTACTTCAATACTCAATATAATACAACAACTTTTTGTTTTCAATAGAAAATTTCAACTGAATATTCTACCTATTACCGAAAGTCCGTTTTTTTTGTTTATTGAATAACAGACAGAAAGTTAAAAAATATATTTCTTTGGTAATTTAACTGTATATTCCATTGAAACAACTTTACTGATTAAATCTTTAAATAACTGTTGAACTTTTATGGAAAAGTTCTTGTGAGTGTACAAATGACTGCTTTTTCACTTAAAAATAAAGATTATTGTATTTCAACCTTAACAATTACAAATAGTTATAGCAGAAGTTCCCTGAGTGTAGAGACTAACAAATAACATGAGTAAATGTGAGGGTTATAGCCACACACAGGGATAAATTAGTTGGATTTCGATTATAACTACTTAAAATCATTAGTTTGAAATAAAATGCTATCATTATTATAACATTATTGTAATCGGAATAATCACAACTTCTTAGTAATTGAAATATGATATTTATTACTAAAAGTCGGTCCGACATACAAATTTCTTTATATTTATGACCAAACCTTTTAAAAAATATTTCATTATTTTGTTTCTATGACCTCAACCACATTCAAATTACACTACTAAAAACAGTAACTAGTAATTGGTGATAATAATCACCAAGTTGTATTCAGAATAAAATTTCTTTCGTGAAAGCATTTATTCACTAGACTTCATAAATTTATGGTTTATTTGCTAAACAGTAATATTTCGTTTTGAAAAACTTGTCAAAAAAAAAATTTTTTTTGAAAAACTCAAAAAAATATTAACCAAATAGAAATAATAAACAAATTATTTATGGATGTGAAAAAGAAATAAATTTAAATTGTTCAAAATGTAAGTGCGTTCTTGAATTGTCATCAATACTTTTTTATTTTATATTTGTTTTTGGTTGCAGTACGTGGCGAAGAACATCATGAATTTGAAGAGAGGATTTCTGCAAAATCAATGTGTAATGATCCAAATAGCCATTTCGTAATAACGAAAACCTCAGCAAGAAGATTGCATATTTAAGATTGGATAAAAACGAGAAATTTTTCCATTGAAAATTTTTTAGACGCCAGCTCAGTTGATTTTAAATAGAATAAAGATTTTTACAGTTATATTAGTTTTTTGTTTTTATATACATCGAGATTATTTTTATGTTATTTTCAATTCATAACGAGCTTTCAACCTTTGTATATTTACAAAAATAAAGCAAATCAAACATATTAGCTAGGTTGATACTAGTATTTCGATCTGGCTAAAGATCTCATTAGAACCCGAAGTTTTAGAAAAGTTAGAGCCTCCCTAATAGGCAGAAATTTAACAAAAAAAACCTATTAATAATCAATTTTGCTCCATTCTTGTCTTCTTAGTAATCAAGCACGTGGTTAGGTCTTTTCCTAACAATCATGACGTTACTAAACTTTGAAGACCAAAAATGCAGAAAAAAAAATCTTCTTATAATATGGAAATAAATACATATAATAAGAATCGTTTAAAAGCCCAATTCTTGAAAATCTTACTAGAAACAACTTTTGAGATTCTAGTAACATTTGCGAAAGTGTTGCGGCAACAAAATGATACCACAAGGGGGTAAAAGAACGTTTTCTTTTTTGTGATATTTTTACACGGATATGATGGACGCCAGAAAACGGTATTTGGAAGAGTATTCTAGATTCTAAATTTTTCAGATTCAGTTCACTTTTTCCCTTACAAATAAATCCCTCATATTTTCAGTATGTTTTCGGGTAGAAAAATATTAAAATTGTAAGTACTTTTTCCATTCAAAAAGCCTTCAAATTCTAAATTATTTTCCTTAAAGAAAGTATTAAAATACTGGAAGACATTTTTCTATAAAAAAACTATCATAAGAAATGTTTCTAAAGAAAAAAATTCCAGACTCTTGAAAGTCTTTTGTGTAGAAAAATCGATAGATTAACTTTCTGATTCTAAGCAGTTTTCTCACCATTCAGAGAAATGTTTCCAATAGAAAACTCATATATACTGATGAGTTTTCCTATTGAGATCAAATTCGGAGGCCTTTTCCCTCCTAACAAAACCTCCGATTCTAAGTACTTCTTCCTGTATCAAATATTTGGTTCTTATTTAAAAAGACTTTAAACTTTTTTTTTTGTATAAAAACCCAAATATTTTGATTATTTTATCTTATAAAACGATCTGATTTTATGAATTTTTCTGTAGAAGAGCTATCTGATTTGATTGATATGTTTCTATACAAAAGTCCTAATGTAAGTACATATCAAAATATTCCCAAAACCTTAAGTTTAATTATTTATAGAAACAAAATCTTTTTAGTTCTCAAAAGTGAAAGGGTCTTTGTAGAAAATATACAACGAATCTTATAATTAAAATACAACAAATATAAACAGTAACTAATGATTTATTCATAATCTTATAATTTAATGCATATATGTATCTATTGATGTTTTTTAATAATGAGTTTGTTTGTAATGATTATTATAAAAAATAAAATATTTTAAAATTTATATAAAAAAGTTTTTTTTGGAAACAGTGTAGTTACAACTTCAATAAATTCGATAGGGACTACTAAACAAAGTCGATCGTTGCCACAGACATTTTTTTCTAATTCGGTTGGAATAACTAAGTACATCAATATTTATCACCAAATGATAATGGTGCTAACTAAATCTTTAACAAATATTATGTTGGTACTTATAACTATCAAAATTCGGTTGGCAAAAAATTCGGTTGGAGCAATGAATCTGTTTTCTGTGTGCAATAGTTCCCGATAGATTATCATTTTAAAATGAGAAATTCAAAATTTGGCTTGACTAATGTCCAGTTTTTTGTGAATAGCGAGATGAAAACGAAGCTAATTTCCTTTTTGAAATATTGGTTATTTAACTAAATAAATTTTTCCTGATTTTTGAAATAATCGATCTTTTTTATTTATTATGTTCTCAATTTTTTTTTTGGAATCTTCTAGATCATGATTTCAAGATCATTTTTATTTTCAAGTTTTCATACAAAAACAAATGAATTTTCAACCCTACCTTTAACCAGTGTTGCCATATTTTGAATCCCTAGATATCTTTCCCGTACCTAGCCTATTTGTATTATATGGGTTAAATAATTCCTATGGAACAAGAATTTTGTGCGTTTGGCCACTGTGTTTCTTAATATAAAAACTTTTTATTTCTTAAAAAGAACTTTCTTTTTTTTATACACAAACTTTTTATTTTATTTTTTTTTAAATTTTTTCAGCTGATGAATTCAAAATAGTGGTTAGAAAATGAGTAAAATGATATGTCAAAATTATAGTGATATGCAGAAAGGGATAGATATATACAAAAAATCCCTATGGGGAATGAGGAGTCAATTGAACTAAAAGTGACTGCTTAAAGAAGGACCTATCACAGGACTGGTATAATTTAATACTGCAGTGGGTTAAGCAGTGTCAATTGTCCTAAAATTACCAATCCTGTGACTGGTAAAGGGAGGACATACCACTTAACCAGAATGCTTATTAACAAGAAAAAGCCAGTTGGCCAGAATTTTACCCATTGGAAGCTGTTTTCGTTTTTTTTTAAACTAAAATTATTAATTAGGTTTTTTTTGTCGATACATATTTATGTTTTTTTTTTGGGTTTATTAAAAAATTATCGACATGCGAAAATTGACCTAAAAGAACCTGGACTACTGGGAAAGGACTTATCACATGACTAGTATTAGTTAGTCCTCCGACATGCTCCTTTTGCGACAGTCTTGTGGTATGTCCATCTTTGGTTAGTACAGTGGCATGCCACTATGTGGTTTAAAGCAGGACAAATGACCCCCTCTTATGACAAGCCCATGTTAAAGTTGCCAGTTGTTTACACTGGGTAGGGTTTAGCAGAGGGCCGGTCTTTGGCACGAAGGGACCGATCCTGTGACACACGCTGGACCGGTCCCATTCCTCATTGGGATGTTACATGGGTTTTTTTTTTGGGATTTTTATTTCTATCTCACTTTGCAAATCACTATAATGCAATACGGTACAAAATTACTTTTTTTTTGCATATGTCATTGGTAACCTGTCTGTGTAGTCTGTGCTGTTTTGTTTGAAGATAGAGTGGAAATGGAAAAAAATATTATATAGCCCGGTAGGCTAGTTGGTTGGTTGTCAACCAACTAGCCTACCGGGTCGTGGGTTCGATTCCCACCAGAGGCACTGGTCTGTTTTCGCTACATCGCGCCGAAGGTCATAGTAGCTTGTGCTTGGTTAGGCTTATAGTATATAATTTGTAATTATATGATTATTAATTAATAAAAAAAAAAAAATTTTTTTTTGTTTTTTTTTTTTCCAAAGAAAAATATTTTGAAAACAACCGATAAAAATAAAAAAAAGTTATTTAAAAAATTACTTTATTTTAAACAGAATACTTGTGTTTTTTTCTGATAAAAATTTAAAAATTAAGTTTTTTGTTTGTAAAATGCCGTCTAAAATTTTAAATAATTTTTTTTTTCATTGCAAATTATGTTTTCTATATTTCAAAAGAAGACTAAAAATATAAATTTTTTGTTTTTAGATTTCACTATTTTTCCCTAATAGCAAAAATGTATATAAAGTTTATGAAATGATGAATTTCTATGAAACATTTGTCATTTGTTTAAGAAACTCCTTATCATAGTTATGAAGGTTTGATAAATATGATGAAGAGTTTCATACAATTTGACTACAAAAGATATATGAAACAATTTCATCAACATGATGAAACTTTTTTAACCGAGTGAACCCCTTCTCCATACAAAGACAATGTTTTGGGATGGATAATGAAAATTTTTAGTTTTCTTCAAAAAAATAAATGAAAAATAATTAAATATTAATAAATAAAATAATTAAAATTAATGAAAAGAGTTCATACTTTTTATGAAACCAGTTTTTAAATGATACTTCTGCTTTGAGTTTATGAAACTTTTAAATAATAAAATAAAATTGTACATGCAATACTATAAAAACTTGCATTTACTTAACGAATTGCATTGATTTTATGCAAAAATTCATTAATGTCATGCAGGTTATTCTCTTAGTATAAGCAAAATTCCTCTAAAGTTCAAATATGATAATTTTTCCGTTTCTTGCTTAATACAAAAAAATTAAACTTTAATTTAATTAACAGCTTTTAAAAAGCCCACGAGCACTTCGTTATTTTATTTAATGATGAAAATTTTTACCATCTGGTGGTTGGAATCAAGTCATTAATAGCTATATGTACAAATATTTATAAAATTCATTAAAAAATTAAATGTTAATATGTTACAATTACAAATTAAATGTTAATATGTTACAATTAAAAATTAAATGTGTGTAAAATGTGAGATGTCACAAATATTCGGTCAATCTTTGACATTAGTTTCATTATTTTTCTTTTCAGGCGAATACGAAATAATAGAAATTACTTAAGAAATTATATGAATAATCGTGTAAAAATCCATATTTTTTTTTATCACAAAATTAGAAAATTTAATTTAATAGAATGTTTTTTATATCATATCTTTTTCTACAGGTAAATATAAAATCGGATAAGGTTAAGCATTTACACTATGCCCAAAATCCAGTTTAAACTAGATTTTGAAATCTGCAACATTTTCCCGAAATTGTTTGTGACTTAACATTTTAAATTAATAAAAATCTAAATGAAATTGTGAATTTCCATTTTTAATTTAGAAAATTCCAAATAAAATTAAGATTATCTATTTCAAATCGAATAAATTCTAAATCAAATTTAGATTTTCTATTTCAAATTAAGAAAATTCGAAATGAAATTGTTAATTTCCATATCTTTAAATTGGGATTTTTCATTTTAAATTAGGAAAAGTTCAAATTAAAATAAGACTTTTGATTTGAAATTAGGAAAATTTCAAGTCAATTGTGATTTTCTATCTGAAATTGGCAATATTTTAATTGAAAATGGGAATTTCAAATAAAATCCAGGAATGTTTAAATGAAATTAAAAAATATATAATCGCATTTTAATTTATTTCAAATGATTCTTCTTTATTTAATTTTTCTCTACTTCATTTGTAATGATCTCAATTTTAATTATTAAAATCCCACTTTCATTTGTAAATTTCTGAATTTTCATTAAAAAAATCTCAATTTCAAAATAAATTTTGCATTTTTATATAAAAAATCAAAATTTTATTAGGATTTTTCCAAATTTTAATTGATAAATATAAATTTCATTTAAAAATTGCTCTGAAATTTTTTTAAATCAAAATAAAAAATCGGAATTTTATTTGGAATTTTATTAATTTTCAAGCGGAAACTTCAATTTAACTTGGATGTTTTTTAAATTAAAATGGAATATCTGAATATCTTATTATAATTCAAATTTTATTAGCAAAATTTTAGATTTTTAGTTAAAAATCTAAATTTCAAAGTTAACAATTCTATTTTTTTTATAGAAACTCACATTATAATTAGGAATTTCCGCAATTATATAAAAAATGTCAATTTCATTTAACAATTTCTCAATTTCAAATAAAAAAGTTTTATTAAATTTCTTAATTTAAAATGGAAAACTTCAATTTCATTAGGATATTTCTTATTTTATTAAGGAATTTTGAAATTTCTAATGGAATTGTCTAAATTTAAAATGAAAATATTACGATTTGTTTTGAAATTCTTTCAATTTAAAAAATCTAAATTTATTTTGAAATTTCATTTAGAAGTGGTATAGCTTGTGTATCATACTATACAATAGCATACGATCGAAATCGAGTTTAAACTGGTTTGCAAGGATTAAACTAATTACCGAATATTCTCTATTCAGTAAAAATGACAAATACATTATTTGTGACAACTCTTTTATAAATCTTTTTTAAAAAGAATATAAAAAAATTAAATAATTATAAGAAATTGCCTAAAGATATCATTATTCGAACGGATACTTTTCGTAAACGGGCTGTGATAACTCCATACCAGAGCTGTGAATGAATCATTTATTTTTGAATTAATTCGCGAATCATTCATGCACTGAATTAGTAAAATTTTGAATTAATTCTTTTCGCCAAAAAACGAATTGAATGAAATTTGAATCGATTCATATGCATTTGGTTGGAATGAATTGCAATTCATTTTAAATCAAATGAATTCGGCAAAATGAATTGCAATTCATTTTCAATTCAAATGAGTTTGGCGAAATGAATTGCAATTCATTTCCAATTTATTTCCAATTCATTTGACTTGAATTGATTTTGAATTAATTTAAATGAATTAGAAAAATGAATTGCAATTCTTTTTCAGTTCATTTGAACTAATGTAAGAAATACTTGACGAAACAAACTCCAAACACCATGTTTACTTTGATTTATTGCAATTCATTTTTCAATTCATTAATATGAATTGCAATATTTTTTCTAATTCATTTGAATTTATTCAAATCAATTCAATACAAATGAATTGAAAATGAATTGCAATTTATTTCTCTAATTCACTTGAATTAATTCAAAATCAATTCAAGTCAAATGAATTGGAAATGAATTGCAATTCATTTCGCCAAACTCATTTGAATTGAAAATGAATTGCAATTCATTTTGCCGAAGTCATTTGAATTGGAAATGAATTCCAATTTATTTTTATCAAATTCATTTGAATTAATTCAAATTTCATTCAATTCTTTTTTTATGTGAAAAGAATTATTTAAAATTAAATTGAAATTCGTAATGAATTAAAATCAAAAATGAATGATTCATTCACAGCTCTGCTCCATACAATGTGTAAAAATAGTATTTACATCATACTTGGGACTAGTTCAATGAATTTACAAATTGATTGACGATTTAATTGGCATTGTTTAATGCCAATGGTAATTAAATTGCTTGACATTACAATTACTTAAAAACAATGCCAATGAAATTTTGTTTTAATTAGCATTGATCAATTCCAATTATTTTAACAGACAATTATAATTGTTACAATTGCCTAACTTTGATAAAAATTCTATATTTGAGTACTTATTTAATAAATAATCGTTATTTTATCAAGTATTTATCAAATATAAACAAACGCCGATTCATCATGTTTAATCAGTTACCAAACAAGACTGAACAGGAGTGAATACGCAACAAAACTTGATTAAAATAGCGAATACTTTAAAAGTCAGAATTCAATTTAATTTTTTTTTCTCTGTTTTTTTTCTAAAACAAACCACTTTTTATAAACAATTATTTTTTCGTCAATTACAATTGGTTTTTTAGGCATTAGTGCCATTTCATTACCAATGGTCTAATCAAGGCCAATTCAAAAAAAAATTCATTGGCATTGGAATTGTAATGATTTTTTTGGCATTGAAATTGATCATAAGCAACCTATATACCCATAAAAAAAAATAAAACTTTAAAAATTTCACATTTTTTTAAGATTTTTTACTAATATTTAGTAAATTTTTTTGCTGACTTAAGCAGTTTATTTTGTTAGTTTCAGTTAACTAAAATTTAGCTCAAATATAACTTAATATTAGTAAATTCAACAGATTTATTTTTGCTACTCTTATATTACTAATATTTAGGAAAACTATCTGCTTATTTTAGCAGTTTTTTCTGCAAGGTCATTTTTAACTAAATTTTAGCAGTTTTTTTTGCTTTTTTAGTAGCTTTATTTTACAAGTTTATTTCTATGAGTGTAGTTACTATTTTCACACATTGTATGGAGTTACAATCCGTTTACGAAACATAGCCACTTGAGTAATGAAGCCTTAACAATAGATTTTTGCGTTGGTGTTTTCACAAAAAAACCTTAAAAAAGAGATACAATTATTTACAAAATATATACAGTCATAAAAGAGGGCAAAAAAAAAAACTACAGCTATTGTAAGGGACATTAAAAAAAAAATTAAATCGATTTTAAAACAAAACTAATGATAGTTTTGACCGTTCATCGCATTACTGTCATTTCTACAGATTTTCTTCGCTCGGTTTGCCTGACGTGTTAAGATCAATTCTCGAAGGTGGTGGTTCTTCTTCCCTGAGAGAAGAAGTTTGTTCCGAAATACGACGTTGCGTTCGGCGAACAACTTCCAAGCATTCGGCGATCTAGTATGACGAGAAAATAAAGATGATGATTTAAATTTCTTGACTTTCGCAGGACTTACCGATCCATTAGTTAGATTGTGTGAAGGATAGTAGTTGGAGTGGCTAGGAAAAGAAAAGAGAATTTAAATTAAAAGAAAGAAACATTTTTAAGTGACTCACTTCCAACTACAATTTATGAAATAATATAAGACAAAATCCATTGCATACACACAAAGTGGAAGAAAAATAATGAAAATTTTCATTAATCTAATGAAACTTTTCTTCACAAAGTAAATGAAACTTTGTATAAATAATATAACAGTTTAATGAAAACTTTCAATGAACGTGTTAAAGTGCTAAACAAAAATTCATTTATTATCATGCAGAGAATTCTCTCAGTGTAAACTTATATTGAACAGTGAACAAAAGATAGTTAATATTAAGAAGAAACTTACCTAAATGAACACATTTTTAAACGCTGCAATTCATTTTGCAGCAAACTATAATCTCTATGTAAATTATTATAACAATCCCAACTCTTTTCTCTTTCCTCTATCAAAGTTCTTATATGTTCTTCATATTGCTTAAGATTCTCACGGGTTTGCTCTTCTGCTTTTGTTTGTGTATTTCTCCATTTATGAAACGACTCTATAAGTAGCTCATGCTGTTTGGTAATTTCTCTCTGATTTCTACAAATATTAGTTTAACTACATTAATTTGAATGTATTTTTACATTTTTTCTAAGTGTAGAAACAGAATACGAGCTTGTTGTTTACTTCCATACAAATTGACATTTAAAAAGCGTCGAGCTGTGATGGCACCCCCAAAACCCCGGAACACGTAAACTTAATTTTGGAGCGTAGAATCCAGTGTTATACTCCGTTTTAAAAGGTTAGGTCAAAATAAAAAGAAAATTTAAATTTAGCTGCATTACATTCGAGGCCATACTTGGGTGTGATCGCTAAGTAGTCATGACTTGGTATTGTTACGTTTGTAATGTAAGAAGAGATCAGGTCTGGTTCTTACAGCCGCAGGTTGTTTTAAAATTTATCATATAGACCCAATCTTACAATTATAAGAGACAAATAATAATACAATTTAAATGGCTAATCACTAATGACGCCTGTCCATAAAAAGGCAGAAACTATTTATGGACAGGCAGAAAAACGTTTATTTTCTTCTTAATTTCAGGCTTTCTAAAAGATATTTCAATTTTAAGTTTGTATTGACTCAAGCGATTTTTTGAGTGTATTTAAGCAAGAGACACTAAAATCTTTTTTGAAATCACTTTATTTATTGTTTATTTGTCTAAACTTAAGTCTAACAATTATGGCTGTCGATTTTTAGGAGGATACAATTTATTTATATACAATCCGAAACGTCAGGGTAATAACCTTTCACTTATACTGACATCTGTTAGTTCAGTGTCATATTCTTCGAATCTTCAAATTTCATTAGAAAACATCATCTCAAAATGGACGGCCATCTCTGTCAGCTTTCATTTCGACACATACAAAATAAATAAAGACATTTCAAAAGTGACACTCAAAAAATCGCTAGTCAAGGTTAACTTAATATTTATATATATTTTTATTTTGACCTAGCTTATTAACTCGGAGTATACCACTTGATTCTACTAACCAAAATTACATTTGCGTGTTCCGGGGTTTTGGTGTGCCACTTCAAAACTTGAAATTTTACTTACAGTGTAATTTATTTTACGTTCACAGCGTTTGTTCTTAATCTCTCCTTTTTTGTTTCTCATTCTCTTAACAGTGTTGCCGCGTTTTAACTATATTTTGTAAACATACAACATAGGATAAGTAAAACCAACAGAGATATTCTATGGCTCATATATTCTCTTAGGCCTAGTTTTTGGGATGTTAGTTAAACTTCATTTAGCTAAACCGACAACGAATTTTATCTACCATTTCCAATATTGTTAATAAACAGTTGCCGAAACTACTTTTTCTAGTTCAGAATTTCGGTCTTTACTGAAATAAAGCAAAATAAACAAAATTCCAATAGCAGTATTCCAGTTACAAACTGCGCTAAACCAAGATTAAAGATAATCTACATCCTAAAAACTCGAAATTAGTCTACTAGATAATGTAATATAAACCAACTTAATGTGTTCGAATCCTCAATTTTCATTCAAATATATTATTTTGTTATTGGTGCTAACCATAGAAGCACTTTCTTTGTCGAATCGACGAACGCCGTTTACTTTTTTGTACGTATATTTTTTGTTGAACATTGCAATTTTGCATAGTTCTAGCCGTTAGAAAAATCTTGAAGTGTGCAAAGTTTCAGACTCGTAAATAGTAGGTAAGCGTAATTTTTTTAAGATTTTATTCGTCAAATCGAGTTATCAAATCTGGACAATTTATACTAAATAGCACTGAAGAATGAATGAAATAAATTACTTTTATTGTTTGAAGTTTAAAAGTTAATAAAGGGTGTTTTTTATAGAGCTATAGAACTTTGAAATGGAATAAAACAAAGATGATTTTTTTAAATTGACATGAAATTTACTTTATTCGAAAGATAATCTTCTGGCATTATAATTTAAATATGACTTCTGGCATATGACCGCCACGGCTGACTCGGACGTAGTCTAATCTGGAGTTTCAATTTTCGATGCAATAACGCGGCGAATGTTGTCCTCCAAGTGGTCAATCGTTTTGGGCTTATCGGTGTAGACTAGCGACTTCACATATCCCCACAGAAAAATAGTGCAGCGGCGCACGATCTTGGAGGCCAATTCACGGTAATGAAACGTGAAACTATGCGGTTACCATTGACTGTAACGTTCTGACCAGCATCGTTTTTAAGGAAGTACAAACCAATGATTCTACCAGCCCATAAAGCACACCGAGCAGGCAGTTTTTCTGGATGTAACGGTGTCTCAACATACACTTGAGGATTATCATCACTCTAAATACTGCAGTTTTGTTTATTGACGTATCCATTTAACCAAAAGTGAGCTTCATCGCTAAACAAAATTCCATTATGAAAATCGGGATCAACGGCAATCTTGTTTTGAGCCCATTCACCGAATCTACGCCTTGCTAGGTGATCGTGTGGCTTCAATAGTTGCACGAGTTGTATTTTGTAAGCACGCAAACCAAGATCTTCACGCACAACCTTCCATAAAGTGGATGATTCCAATTCCTGTGCACGATGTCGAATAGACTGATTGGGGTTTTCCTCTACGCAACGCTCTACACCAGCAATGACTTCTATCCGCACAGTACGACGTCTCTGTGGATGCATATTATCACATAAAACGTGGTGCGAAAACGTTCCAAAGTTAATCGAATTAATTGCTCTGATGGAAGATTATGTTGACCGCAAAATGGACGTAGTGCGCGATATGTATTTCGAACAGAACCATGATTTTCAAAATAAATTTGCACAATTTGGAAGCGTTGTTCAGGCGTCAGTCTATTGAAATGCCAAACCAAACTAAACATAAACTACTTGACAGCTGACAAAATGTCCGCCAGTTAGAAAAGTGTTGCCAAAATAAAGTTCTATACCTGTATAAACAACACTCTTTATTTAATCAAATAAATAAATTATTATGAACCCTATGTTGCTGCTTTTTGTGATTTTTGGAGACTCGATAAAAAAAGCCATAAAAAACTTGATGTGGATTTTTCAAATATTCGAATTATTAATTGTAAAGGGTCCGCCATCTAACGTTTTTTTTCAACTACACCTTTTACAATTGTAATTCAAAACATATCAATTGAAATTCAAAATTTCCATTTGAAATTCAAAAACTCCATTTAAAATTCAAAAATTCCATTTGAAATTCAAAAAACATCAATTGAAATTCAAAATTTCTATTTGAAATTCAAAAAATATCAATTGAAATTCAAAATTTCCATTTGAAATTCAAAAAATATCAATTGAAATTCAAAAAATATCAATTGAAATTCAAAATACATCAATTGAAATTCAAAAATTTCTATTTGAAATTCAAAAGTTTCTATTTGAAATTCAAAAATTATTCCATTTGAAATTCAAAACATATCAATTGAAATTCAAAAGTTTCTATTTGAAATTCAAAAGTTTCCATTTGAAATTCAAAAATTTCCATTTGAAATTCAAAAGTTTCAATTTGAAATTCAAAAATTTCCATTTGAAATTCAAAAAATTCCAATTGAAATTCAAAAAATATTCCATTTGAAATTCAAAAAATTCCAATTGAAATTCAAAATACATCAATTGAAATTCAAAAAATATCAATTGAAATTCAAAAAATATCAATTGAAATTTAAAACACATCAATTGAAATTCAAAATATGTCAATTGAAATTCAAAAATTTCCATTTGAAATTCAAAAAATTCTAATTGAAATTCAAAAAATATTCCATTTGAAATTCAAAAAATTCCAATTGAAATTCAAAAAATGTAAACAAATCACTTTAAGAAATTAATACATTAGGCCAACACTTTTTTTTAGTATTTTGGTTTGTCATGGGTGATAAAAACATTATTAAAACTTTTAATGCATTTATTGCAGGAGAGTATACAAGATTTTGTTGGAAAATATTTGTAATAACCTGTCATAAAGCCATAAAATATTTATGCATGCAACTATTGATGTATAAACTAGTGACGTTCAGAGTAAGTGTTTGGATGGATTACTCACTCACGTACTCGCTTGTCATTAATAAAGAGAAACCGCTGAAGTGGGAAACCATTAATTTGAAAAATTAGTTTAACTCTATCATAAAGATCCTGTGGAATGTCATTTTAAAATGGTAGTAAATGCAAGAAAATACCGAGTGAAAGTGGAACCCCTCAGAACTATATTTTACCGGCCCAACAACAAAAACAACAAGAACAATACATAAAAAAATAATATTTCTCTCTTGTTGTTATATAATTTGTTGTTGGGCCGGTAAAAAATTGTTCTGGCTACGTGGCTGCCTCATTTCATCTTAATTAAAGAACCCAGAGACATGAAATTCTGGAATAATAAATTTGACTTTGATGAAACTTTTTTAGCCTCCACAATGTAATATATATTGAAAACAAAAATAGGAGTCCCAAAAGATTTTTTGAAATTTAATTTCAAAAATAACTTTTATAGTTCGGTTTTCAAAATAATTTTTTCACATTTTCTTTAGAATTAAATTAAAAATTTTTTTTTTAAAAAGACTTATTTATTGATGAATCAAAAAACGTCATTTAAACATAATTTCAAATATGTTTTTCGTTTTTAGTTGGCTGTTTAAAGGCATATTTTAATTTGTTCAATTAAACGTGTCAAAAATTTATAAGAATTTTTATATTTTTTGTTCAAATATTTAAATTTGTTCGAATTATTATAGTTATACAAAATTTCCACTGAAATTAAATTCAAATATACAAATTTTTCAAGTTGGCTATGGAAAACAATTCTTTAAATTTGTTAGAAAAAATTTATTTCTGTTTTAAATTTAAAGCACGATGGAAGTGAAAGATTTATGCGCAATCTGTCAAAAAAATATGGTTCGTGGTGATATAAAACGAATGAATCCTTGCAGACATTTGTTTCATTTGGTTTGTGTGCAAGATTTTACATCCGAAACGCAATGTCCGTTATGCAGAGGCAGCATTGCCAGTATGGAATCGGTTATACGAAAAAGTTATAAGTGCTATAACGATCAAGACCGGAAACGCATTATTGAATATGCAAGTAGAGGCTGTGATTGGACGGAGCTTGCAAGTTCTTTAGGAATTCCGTACAACACGGCCTATACGTGGGTTACTAAGGACCAAGAACAACTGTCAAAACGAGGCGGTGCTAAGCCTCACATATTGGCTGAAAATGAAGTTAAAACAATTTTGGAGTGGGTAGAGTCGAAGCCGTCAATAACGCTTAGCGAAATTAAACGAAAGGTATGGAGCGAACTCAGTAAGTGGGTTTCAATTTCTACCATTTCAAATACTTTACACGGAAAATTATATTCTATTAAAAATGTTCATGCTGAACCCGAAGGTATGAATAACCCTCAAAATAAGGAAAAACGAGCACAATACGTCCGTAAACTCAATGAATATCTTCAAAATGGGAAGCAGCCAATATTTATTGATGAAACTAACTTCAATCTTTTCTGCCGTCGGAAGCAAGGATGGTCAAGAGTTGGTTCACGGGCTGTCCAATTGACTCCATCGTCTAGAGGCCCAAATATTCATCTTATAGGAGCCATTGGAAACAGCGGAGTTATTAAAATGGACAAACGTCGGGGTTCCTTCCGAGCAACTGACGCAAACGATTGGAAGAGATGGGCAATGAACTCTCTGAATTGGTAGTGGTATGCGACAATGCCCCATGTCACAGCAAATTAGAAGAAGTCTTTTTGCTATCTCCGGCAACCTTATTAAGATAAGGTCCATATTCACCTCAATTAAACCCGATTGAGAATATATGGTCGAAAGTCAAAAGTGTGGTAAAATCTCAAATGGGGGTCCCCACTGTAACTCCTCCTAATATGGGAGAACAAAGACTTCAATATTTGGAAGATTTGGTGGAGGGTGCAAAGGGTACAATAACAGTCGGTGATTGTACTCGATCAATATTACATTCTACTTCTTTCCATCAGATCGCATTGTCCTTGGAGGACATGCCTGTGGGCACATAAATGTATAAATTTTACTTTTTTTAATTATTTACATGAATTGATCACCTATTTATTAATTATTTTATTTTACTTTAATTTTTTTGTATTATTTATCTTAGTTAAAAAAACTTTTTGTTCTTCCAATTAATAAATGGCTTAAAAGTTTTCATAATGTTTTTATCACCTATGATAAACCAAAATACTTAAAAAAGTGTTGGCCTAATGTTTACATTTTGATTTGTTTACATTTTTTGAATTTCAATTGGAATTCTTTGAATTTCAAATGGAATTCTTTTTGAATTTCAATTAGAATTTTTTGAATTTCAAATGGAAATTTTTGAATTTCAATTGACATATTTTGAATTTCAATTGATGTGTTTCGAATTTCAATTGATATTTTTTGAATTTCAATTGATATTTTTTGAATTTCAATTGATGTATTTTGAATTTCAATTGGAATTTTTTGAATTTCAAATGGAATATTTTTTGAATTTCAATTGGAATTTTTTGAATTTCAAATGGAAATTTTTGAATTTCAAATAGAAACTTTTGAATTTCAAATGGAAATTTTTGAATTTCAAATGGAAACTTTTGAATTTCAAATAGAAACTTTTGAATTTCAATTGATATGTTTTGAATTTCAAATGGAATAATTTTTGAATTTCAAATAGAAACTTTTGAATTTCAAATAGAAATTTTTGAATTTCAATTGATGTATTTTGAATTTCAATTGATGTATTTTGAATTTCAATTGATATTTTTTGAATTTCAATTGATATTTTTTGAATTTCAAATGGAAATTTTGAATTTCAATTGATATTTTTTGAATTTCAAATGGAAATTTTGAATTTCAAATGGAAATTTTGAATTTCAATTGATATTTTTTGAATTACAGTTGTAAAAGGTGTAGTGCTTATTTCGTGAATGGTAACACTTAGATCATGTCTGATTTGACAGATAATTAGTTTTACCCTTCCGCTGAACGAATATGGTCCGTATGTTCGCTATCTTGTGAAGAAAGTGACAGAAACTGGCATCCTCATCGATAAATCAAAGCGTGAGAAGCCAAAAATAGTGCGTACACCAGAGAATATTGCTGCTGTGGCAGAAAGTGTGCGTGAAGCGCCCATCAACATCAATTCACCGTCGTTCTCAACAATTGAACATTTCGGAGACATCATTGAGACGAATTTAGCATAAATTGGTTCAGGAGTTCAAAAAAAAAGTTATTTGGCGGAACCTTTATCAAAATTAATAAATTTAATGATGGATACGAATAAAAACTAAATTATTTTTTCAATCAAAATTTAAAATTTTTTTGTATTGGGACCGCATTAAAAATAGACTTCGTTGATTCGACGAAGAAAGTACTTAGTGTGTGTAAAATAAGATGTGCCATCTAGGGTTAAGCTTTATATGTAAAAACTAAAAAATCTTGTGTTGTTAATAGGCGAAAGAGATACAGGAGAAGTAATAACCCTCTACGGTAGACCTTACACTAAAATAGATACGACAGCTTTTCCAGTCACTGTCGAACGTCGTTATTTTGGGCTTATTTTATCTTGCAGCGACAATCGTTGTAGGCAATGCTCGTATTCTGGACCGACACTAAATTATATAAATTTACGATACTTACTCGTATTCTTCTCTTAATTTTTTATACGTCTCTATTAAATCGGATAGTTTTCTTTTAACATTCTCATTGGCCACTTGTAGTCTTCTGATTTCTTCTTGATGGACATGTTCTTTATGTTGCATTGCATTTTGTTGTTCTTTAATAACTTCATGGGCTTGGTATAGGTCTTTTTGAGTTGCTAAAAATTGTTCCTCCATATTTTTATGTTTACCCATAACACAGGCTTCCTTTTCTTTCAATGACAACACTTCTTCGCGGAGTAAGTTGCGCTGGAATCGGAGGGAAGAGGGTTTTTAAAATTAAGGTTTATGCAATCCAAAATTAAACCCAAGTAGTACACTCTAAAGAAAAGCTTCATTATATTTATGAAATGTTTCATGGATTTTCATCAAATGTAACGTTTCAGAGAATTTATGAAACATTTCATATAAAACAAAATCAATTTCATTATATTTATGAAATGTTTCTTTATATATATGAAGGATATTTTGTATTAATAAGGATTTCATTATTATTGTGTAGAAAAACGTTAATATAGATCATGATATGGCCATTTTAGTTCTTGTTGTTTATAAAATCTTTCATGAATATTGATGAAACCCTACGGGAAATGTAGGTTTAATTGATCAGAAGTGACAAATCTGTGATAGGTGAAAAGGTATAAACGACAACTTCTGTGTATCAATGAGTGGCAATTTCAGCAAAATATCCAACATCGTGATTCTTTAAATGGTGGCAAAACTTTGGCTGGTTTATTCTTGATATATCATGTAACTCGAGAAAAAGTAACGCAACACTAAAGTGGACCAAAGTAGAAATTGTGAAGTAACTTTGAACTGGTGCAAAATGATTAGCTGTGTATAAAAAATGTCAATCGGTGCAGAAACAAAGGATCCCTTGACTGTTACACAACGGACCGACTTTTTCACTGTAGAAATAACACATATCATAATTGCATGTGCGACTGGCGGAAGGTTGATACAAGATGTTTGGTTTATTAAATTACCTTATTTAATTTTGTTTGTAAATTTTTTGTCAAAACTGAACACGAACTTATTATTGAAGATTTAATAATTTAGGTATTGTAATAAAATCTTATCGTTTTATGCTTCCAGATATTTTGAAAACTCTACTAATTGCAGACTTTGAAACCTTGATTTTAGGTCTTCTAAAAGGGCTAAAATTTAGTTTTTTTATACTTTAGCAAAATATTTAAATAGCCCATGGCATTTTGTTTGGAAGTCAATAAGGAAATAATTTTAACAAAAGAACATTGCCACAAAACTATTCTAAAAGACAACGTTTGGGGATATGTCCCAGGTTAGGTCTGTGACGTGTCACATGAGGTCAGTTTCTCCCCTCCATGACAGCGCCTTGTTAAAGTTCCACATAAAGTTATCGGTTTCACTTCGTCTTAATTTTCCAAACGGCATTGGGACGATAGATGTTTCTGTTATTTATTAAAAAATAAATTTTTTTGGGAATTGTGCAGGTAATCTAACACAATTTTTTAAGTGAATTCAGTGACGGGACTCTTTCAGTAACCCGTACATAATATGGCACATGCGGAATAAAAAGTAACATGTCATGTTGACAATTATTTTTAATTTGTCCAGTAATGCTATAAACACATAGACGACTGCAGCTACACGACTACAGCCTGTCAAAAATAAAATACACACGTTTATATGAAAACGATTATTTTGGCACCAACACAACTACACGGCTACCCGACTACTTTTGCCGCTGTAGTCAACTTAGGTTAATTTCTATTTTTGTTGGCTGCAAAACAAAAATAGTGTTGACAATAAAACAAAATATGTAACAAATTAGTGCTTAAAAATATTTTATTTTGTTAAACACAAAAACGTCGCAACATTAAATGGTATAATTGCATTAATATTCAAGAGGGGTTATATAAATTTATTTTCACGTTATAATAATGTATTATAAATAAGTAATTGTATTTTTAAGTGAACTTTATATACGTGTCTACAACCAAGCATGTTGTTCTATTTTAATAAAGAAAAAAAAGATGTAATTGGCACTACTGAAACAAAAATGCATTTGTATCAGGGATGTTAAATGGAGTTTTCAATTTTGTACCAACATCCAAAAAAAATTGTACTTTTTGGACGTTGACGGTACCATTTTTTTTAAATTTATTAAAACAACAAAAAAAAAATACATAAAAATTCTCTTGTACAGAAAAAAAAAAAACAAAACCTTCCAATAACATTCATTATATGTATGAATAAAATAAGGCATAAAAAAGTCTTATGAATATATGAGACCAAATCATGGAATTATTTGTTTAGTTAATAAACTATTTGGAATTTCTACATCATAGCAGCATAAATTTGTCGCTCTTAACCAATCCTTAGTCTGTATGAGACTTGATAATGTTGGCTAATGTAGTCTGTTTCTTTCCTTAGTTTTTATTATATTTTGAAAAGAAAAAAAACTCTTTCCACATTTGCAGACCAGTGTGGAATGGATAAAATTCCAGCAACGACTAGAAATGTCTGGAAACATATTGACATTCAGTTCATTTTGAAAATTAGCTACTACCGACCAAAAACTACAAACGTTTTAATTTTTTAACGACTTCAGTTAAAAAAATTTTAGTTTTTACTCTGGCTCAAGTAATATTTTTACTAAGAAGACAAGAATGGAGCAAAATTAATGATTAATCGGTTTTTTGTTAAAGTTCTGCCTATTATGGAGGCTATAACTTTTCTAAAACATTGGGTTCTGATGAGATCTTTAACCAGATCGAAATACTAGTATTAACCTAGCTAATATGTTTGATTTGCTTTATTTTTGTAAATATACGGAGGTTGAGAGCTCGTTCTAAATTAAACATATATAAGATTGTTTGGAATTTTCTTTCATTTCTTTAACAATAATTTAATTTTCGTTTGAGTTTGAATTTTAACGTCTTTTTCAGACAATTGCAGTTAATACTATAATTAATATGCAATTTTATTTAATTTAATTGTGAAAGGCGAGGTAGAGAAGAATGAGTGTATTTTCTAAAAATCATAACTACATTGCAAATATTCAATTTTTTCTGAATCAGACTGCGCAGTTTCTGGTATTGAACGTTCGCCAGTGACCCTGTTTTTTTTTGAATTTTTGAATAATGTAATATTTGTTATGTTTTTATTTGTTCGATTGCGTCTATATGGAATTTTTCTGTGCAATCACTGACCGTGGTATAGATAAACTGATTTCTAATGCCACATGCACTCGCACTACACGTTAGACAGAGCGCTTTAGCCCTCTGAGCTATAGTTAGGTCGAGTTTTGTTGTGATTAAAACTAGTTTTATTCAATACACGGTGTTTTTGTTCTTGCATACATAATCTCAGAAGTACAACTCCAACAACACAACAGTTCTATTTTTAGAAACTCACCTCACTCTAATGTCCACTGTTTTCCCATATGTTATAAGTGATGCCATATCTATATATCAATTTTCACTTCTTCAGAATTTTAATAAATTCAAAATAAAAGTGAAGTTGGCTGCAGCAAGTGTCAATATATGTAAGAGCTGCCAGATAAATTTTGTAAAAAATCGTAAATTTTTAATCGATATTAAAAAAAAAAAATTGCCAACTTTATTCTTCAAAATCCTTAAAATGATGATAAATCGTAAAATCTGGCGGATATAGTCGCATATATTTTAAGAGCTCATTACATAAAACGAATAAATGCAATGAAAAAGGACACAATAACAATTTGTTTGCTATACTAAAAATTCAAAAAGGGGAAAAATTAAAAATTTTTAAATTGTACCAAATGAGTCGCGGTAGTACCACGGTACTTTATAAGGTCAAAATGTACCAAACAAAGTACAATTGTACCAACTTTAACATCCCTGATTTGTATAAAAAACAGCTATTGATATTTTTAAATTGAATCGTGATCAGCTGTTTACTATGCTGCTGTCGTTTCCAAAATAATAAGTAGCTGACCACACGGCGACGATTGCAGTCAACGGCATTTGCAGTCGTGTAGCTCTGCAGTCTGCTGTGGTCTATGTGTTTATAGCATAACTTGTTCGCTTATCGCAGTTTAATGATATATCACGAAACTATTAAATTTGTACAAGTCCGTAACATAAGGCATTGCGATTAGTCTGTAATTAGTGTTTTACTAAATATATTTCTTGGGCACTGTGATCTGATAATTTGACTGCCCAAATTGAGTCCTAATCGGCGTTCTTTTCGTAGTCTTAGTTAAACTAGTGCCATTTGTGGGAAAATAGTACTAATCGTGAGGCTTCTGAAATTTTAAATTGGTTAATTTCAGTTCAGATTACGGATCTTTTTTTGCAAAAAAAAATAGTCACAATTGTGAATTATTTTTTAGGGAATCCGTGATCTTTCTGAGTAATGTGGGCATTACTTTTATTAATATTGAACCAGTAGTTTAGACGTAATTAATTTGAGTGTGCCAGATTGGCATTTTTCCCACTGTGATTCTAGTACCAATCTAAAATGGGTCACAATTGTGAATTTTTATTGTTTATATTAAATAACGCAAGTCCAAATTCCATTACAGATATAAATTATTCTTATTCGCTAATATTTTTAAGCTCCACAATTGGTACTAATTACCGATTTTTCCCCCAATTGCGAGTTTGTATTGTCCTTATTGAGTCTAAATTGTGGATAATGTTATAGTAAACGAACTAGTCCTTATTGTAGATTGTATTGCAGATCAAAACTAGTCCCAATTGACGATACTAGTATCAATTGTGGATTCAATTACAGATCAAAGTACAAATCTTTTGAACTTCAAAAATGTTTCCTAATGGCGAATCTTTTACATTTCAAATAGAATCTCAATCATAAATTATCATAGTCAACAACTTGTTCCAATTGTGGTTTATATTACAGATATAAACTAGTAAAATTCCTAAATCTTCTGAAATTTCAAAATCGGTCCTAGTTGCAAATCTCTTTATTGTACATATCTCGTCTCAATTATGGATCTTTTTATAGTCTTAATATGGTCCCAATTATGGATTCTAAGTAAAAATTAGTACTAATTGTAAATACTTTGATATTCCAAAATCGGTTCCACTTGTGGATCTTTTTAATTACCAAATAAAGTCCCAATTGTAGCCTAAAATTAGTCCTAAGAACTAGTCCCTTAGAGACCGGCTTTATAGGTAGCCCTGACCCGGAGGAGGTAAACCGGGCAGATCTACCTATAAAGAAACAAAACAAATTATGTATCCAAAGAAAAGTAGTAGTACAATATTTTGAATAATACGCTCAATAAAAAATGCTAGTTACAACTTTTTACTAATTTGGTTCATACAATCAAAAATTGCACATAAAAAGCATCCTCAGACCCTCTTAAAAAACTTCATATTTTTCAAAAAATATTTTGCTTTAAGATTATTAAGAGTCGAGTTCTGATTTTAATCGCAAGTATTCTAATGATATTGTTCTGTTGCTTTATTCTTACCTCCATATTATGTTCAGCTTGCCTTTTCTCCATTATTTGAAATTGCCCACTTAACGTGTCCAGTTGTGCATTAGCTTCTCTTAATTTTTTCGCTTGATCTTCATAATTTTGTTCTAATAATTCATATTTGGCAATCAAGTTCATACGATGAGACTCTTGACTTTTTAGTAAAGCAACTAAACGCTGCGTTT
Organism: Delia radicum; assembly: GCA_021234595.1. Classification (NCBI taxonomy): domain Eukaryota; kingdom Metazoa; phylum Arthropoda; class Insecta; order Diptera; family Anthomyiidae; genus Delia; species Delia radicum. Next base: position 48,259,380 of record CM037854.1, read on the forward strand.
GAGAGATTGACTTAGCTGGAATAAATAAACATTAAAATTAATCATTAATGAAGAAATATTGTTAAAGAGATTACTTTACCATTTTTCTTTTTACTCTCATTTAACTCTTCATTTAGTTTTCTAGATTCCACACGTAAAAAGTGTTCCTGTTTTGTAGCTTTATCTAATTTCGCAGTTAATGACTCGATTTTTTTCTCTAGTTCGCCACAACAATAATTATGAGAGTGGCCATATTCTAAAGCTCTTTGTGGTATAAGACGTGGCATTGCGGATATACTTTCTAACATACTTCGGAGTTTTCTAATCTCTTGTTCACTTTCAAAAACTTTATGCTGTAAAGTGTTATTTTGGCATTTGAGAGTTTCATTCTGGTTATAAAGAGACGAAAAGGGAGAGAGAGAGAGATAGTGGGGTAGTTAATAGAGAAATCTTAAGAGTGGGAGAAACTGTGTTATGTAAAGTATTTTACGATTATCACACTTTTGTTTGTAATTCGGTGTAGGCAGCGTCTTTTGTTTGTGTTTGCAGTTTTAAGGCCAGTTCAAGTCTGTCATTTTGTGCTTCTAGTTCCTTTAAAGAGGTCTCCAAATCTATATCTTTGGTCTCGTTCGATTTATCCTGTTCCGTGCACTCCTTTTGCACCATTGTCACTTCACTTGATATCTGTTCAAGATCATTTTTTAAATCATCAATGATCTTAAGATAGGATTCATGAGTGGCAGACATAACGATGGTTTCATCATGACACTGCTTTAGTGAAGCCTCCAAATGTGCAGTGTGTGGACAATCCCCAGCCTTTGTAATAAATAGAAATTAATATAGTTTTAAATAATTTCTATTAAATAAAACTTATTATTCTCATCTTACCATATTAAGTTGAATTTATCAAATGTTGTATATTTTATTCCATTTTAACTTTAGTTGCTTTTATCTATTCCTTATTACGCGGGGGTGTTTATTAATTTTACTTTAATTTACGGTTGTTGATGCCGTGTTTCGATTTAAAGTATCAAGAAATTATTTACAAGTATTTGCCATCATTACTATTTTCAGTTTCAATAATTTTGCAATAAAAACTTTGTCACGAAATGTTAGAAGAAAAAAATTACAATTTGAACTAAAGCCAAAAAAAAAAAACATATAACACCTGTGATATATGAACTCTGAACTTATTTGCAAATAGATATTTTTCTAAGCTTGGAGGTAACTCCTAGTTTTCTTGTGACAATCAATCATTCAAAATGAAAACACTTAGACCTGCTAACTTATCTCAAATTAACCAAAGTTTAGTTATTAAACATAGTTATAGGTTTATAAAGAAATTTCTGTGGCTAAAGTTAAACTCTGATTATTTAAAGAAAAGTTACTCGCCCTTACCAACCATGTATGTTATTAAAATATAAAAAAATAGTTCCAATTGTGGATCATATTACAGATCAAAACTAGTTTCATTCGTAAATTTTTTAAATTCCAAAATTTATTGCAGCTTTATATTATTATTTTCGAGCTCCCAACAGTGAATTCTATTATGAATCAATTCTAGACCTAATCGTGAACAGATTCATGATTAGCCAAAAACTTAGCCCAATTGCAGTTTTTTGTATTCCTTATAGAGTCCCAGTGGTGTGTCATTTTTTAGTACAAAAAACTAGCGGCAATTGTGGATTCTATTAAGGAATCCGAACAGTTCGGCCTATAAACAATATTTGGTCAGTTTTTTGGTATGTAGAGGCAATGAGGAAACATTTTGGTATTGGAAACATATCTGTTGAGCCGATTTAATTCAATTTGGTATTTAAAATTTAAGGAAAAAGCCAAAGTTTAGATATAAAGTCAGAAGTTCGACCGCTGAACTATTTTCGATTTGGCCAAACTTTCGGAGGCCGAACAGTGAATTCATTGATTAACTAGGGAATTTTCCTTCAATATGACACTCAAAATCGTATTTAATCGGGCAAATATACATTTTTCCATTAGCCAAGTTTGTCCATAATGCTTTAAAATACCGAATACCGACCAAATGCATTTTCTGGCCGATCTGTTCGGCCGGACTCAAATTATGCAAATGCAAATTAGTACTAATCGCGAATCTTCTGAAGTTACAAAATTAGCGAAATAGAATCTCAATAGAGAATCTTTTTGTAGTCCAAAACTAGTCCCAATTATGGATTTTATTTCATATTAATCCTAATCGTAATTCTAGTCCTAATCGTAATTCTTCTGAAGTTTTAAAATTGTCCCAAATGCTAATATTTTTATTGTACTAATCGTGTCTTAATTGTGGATATTTTTACAGTACAAAAACTAGTTCCAATTGTTTATTCTATTACAGATCAAAATAAATCCTAATCGCAAATATTCTGAAGTTCCAAAATTTGTCCCAAAGTGGAATATTTTTCATTGCCCAAAACAAGTTTCAACGGTCTATCGTTTTATAGTACAATTGTCGATTATATTACAGATCAAAACTACTCCTATTCGTAAAACTTTTAAAATTCCAAAATTGGTATTAGTTTCGTTTTTTTTTTTATGGTTCTAGTCGAGTTCCAATTGTGGATCTTTAAATTGTTTAAAAAACTAGTCCCAATTGTGGATTATATTTTCTAGTCTTTAGATTTTGACAAAAAGTAATTTGGTTTGCCTTATTTTAAGAGTTTACCTCTCATTCGAAATTATTGACACGTTGATAAACCACAACTTAAAAAATCTTGGATCTTTGTAGAATTTAAAACTGGGCCCAATTTCTCGTCTAGTCTAATATTTCTTTAATCTAAAACTTACCTCAATCTAGGGATTTCTAACAAATCAAAATTATACTCAATCATGTGACATCATGCAGATATTTTAATAATTTAAAACTACGCTCAATCGTACAAATTTATTATTGTCAATAAAATTTCAGTTAAACTCTTGTTTAGGATAAATTGCACTTTATGGGGCGTTCCTTAAAAAAAAAAAGTAGGTCGTATCTTCCAGTGCCCAAAAACCGGTACACGTAGTATCAGATAAGTGTGAGGGTACTCTAATTTTATTATTTATAGGATCCATGATACTTAGCGCCCTTTACACATACAAAAACTTCGAAAATCGCAAAACGGAAAAAGTTTACTCAGCAAAGCCACTAAACTACCTATCACATAGGAGAAACCCCCAAAGCAGGCCAGTCAGGCAGAAAAACTCTCCTCAGCGAAGCCGGAATTTGGACGGACTGGAGGAGAAACCCGTTGAGCCAATAAATATTGTACTATCACCAACACGCGGTAATCCATGGGTAATGCCAACTATAGCAGCTAAAAAGTCATATTTTTCATGTGAAATAAATTCCTTTTAACAGTAAATTTTTTTAAAATATCAAAAAAACTCCTTTCCCATTTTTGTACTAAAAATATACTAAAAATAGCTGTAGAGGGCGCTACATATCATGGATCATAAAAATAATATAATTTTTAAAATTCTGAGGAAATTTCCGTTCATTTGAGTACCCACAATTATATGTGACCCTCTCCGAGAAAAGGTACCTAGTGTGTCAAAAAACGGGTTTGGACTTCTGGTACCGAAAAGGGTGTAGAATAAGATGAAATGAGTTAGATTTCTGATAAAAATTTATTTACCCCATAAAAACGTACAAAACGAACTTGGGAAAATCGATAAAAATGAGAAAAACATTAAAATTTTACTTTTTTTTGATTTTTTGGTTTTAAATTCAGCAGCATTATTTTTAACAAACAGAGTAGCAACAATAGCAATGGTATTGTCACACTAAAAGCGAAAACAAATACGTCACCACATAGGCATGACGTCACCAAAGTCGGCACCCAATCATAACTAACCATACCAAATCGCATCTCCCAACTGAAGGTGTGTTCACAGTGATAATGCGTTATGAAACTTTAAATGCGTTTTTCTCAAAACTTCATTTTCACACACTAGGTCTCTTTTCTCGGAGAAGGTCACATATGTTTTCTACGCATAAGATCGAGAACATTTTCTTTATCAATTCGAGAGGGGTCATATTTTTTTATTTTGAGAAACTCCCTTTAACGTACAATTTTGCCCTTGTTTGATTTCAAACTCACATTCAAATAAAAGTTTAATAATATCTATTAAATGTTTCATTGAATATGAATATGTTGCACACTAAATTTTTAAAAAATGACAACAAATTGAAAAAATTACTAAGTTTTCAAAAATTGAAAAGAAATAGCCAAAAAAAATCGAATAAATTGAAAAAATCACTGATATTTAAAAAATCGCAAAAATTCAAAAAAATTAGCCGAAATTATAAAAATAAAATAATGTTTTGAGTTTTTATTTTTTTCAAATATTAGTGATTTTTTAATTTTGGCAATTTTTTCCACTTTTAGCAATTTTTCAAATTTTCTGTTTTTTTAATATGTAGCAGATTTTTTTCCAATATTGCCAATTATTTTCAATTCCTTAAATAAAATTTAAATTTATTTGATTAGACCTTATTTTATTTGAAATTACAAATAAACGATTAATAAAGCAGAAATGCTGTACTGGTTATTAAAAAGTAGGAAAATGAACAAAAAAACATCCTATCAAAAAAATTAAAATTTATTTGATATTGATTGGTATGTGAAAAAACTAAAGGATAAACTACATTTTCACTTCACGTGGTCTTGGCCAAATTACTGTTTAGAACATACTCAAACTTATAATAAAGATTGTAATAAGATAACAAACAAGTAAGGACGCTTTCAACTCCACGCTTTAATAAAAGATATTTAAATTTTTTCCTGAAAATGAACAGCGAAGCTGTTCGAAATATCGAAAAGATAATAAATATTTAAAAATAAAACTTTAAAAATTTGAATTTTATTTTTAATTTATGACTTTGAGCCAAACCAAAAAAAAACCTCATCGCAAAGATTTTCTTTTTCAGTGTAGAACATGGCAAATAAGTCATACTTCCCCTAATAATTTTTAAGATTTGTTAAAGTTTAAAAGAAATATTAAATAAAAACACTTGTGCACATGTGCACACAATCTAATATAAGATCGCATGAAATTTTTTTCTTTTTAACACCATTTTCAATTGTTTTTCAGAAGTTATCAATTGTATTTCAGATTTATTGATTGTATTTTAGTAATTATCAATTGTATTTCAGAAATTGTGAATTATATTTCAGAAATTATCAATAGTATTTTAGAATTTATCATGTGTACTTTAGAAATTCTCAATTGGATTTCAGAAATAGTAATGGAAATCTTTTAATAATTTCTGAAACACAATAACTAGTACTTGTTTACAGTGGTGTTCAAAACATTTGCAACTGAAATCATGGTTTAGGTAATTATAATTTTTTTGGATCAAAAAGATTTGTGGTATAAGTTTTTGTTTTATTAAATTCAGTTATAGCATATTATTTTACAAATACAAAAAAATTATTCATAACTTCTCAAAAATAAAACAAAAGTAATTTTAACAAAATAAGTCGATAGTGCAGTTTTCAAAACATTTGCAACTCTTAAAGTAATTAACAGGAAATACAAACAATGGTTTTAAAGCTCAGTATTTTGTAGCGTAGCCATTATATTTTATAACTTCTGAATACCTCTTAGGCATTGAGGCAATGAGCTTTTTAATATAATCGTCAGAAATTTCATTCCACTGCTTCTCCAACTCGACGAAAAGTTCATCACCATTTCGGAATACTTTATTGCCGATATTCTGTTTTACAATCCACATGTTCTCAATTGGGTTGAGATCGGGAGATTGAGCCGGCCACGACATGCTATTAATTTTATTTTCCTGCAGCCAAACTTTTACAACCCCCGCCGTGTGTTTGCTGGAAGGTTCATGAGAGTGGCATTTCCCATTCAGCATACGAAAGCATAACTGAACTCAAAAGATCTCTATAGATTGTGGCCGTCATTGTGCTAGTAATGCGGTGAATCGGACCATCCCGTTTACTGAAAAACACCCCCACACCATAATGTTTCCACCTCCGTGCTTCACTGTGGCGGTTGTGTATCTTGGATTAAACTTTTCGTCTCGTGGTCTTCGAACATTGGCTCTTCCATCTGATCGCCGGAGGTTGAATTTAGACTCATCTGACCACAATACATTTTTCCATTGCTGTTGAGTCCAGTTAAAATGGGTGCGTGCAAAGTCAAGCCGAGCTTTTCGGTTTTTTTTGTACATCTATAACTTCTAAGAACATATTCTCGGGCTCTTCTTTTAATGGTGGGAAGACTGGCATCTATTAAAAGTTCAGTTTTAGCTTCTCTGGGAACTGCTTTGGGATATTTCGTAAAAAAATTCTTCGTTTTCCGATCTTCTCTTACAGTTGTAATATGGGGTCTTCCACCTTTATGAGTTGTGTGGATGTTACCACTATTAACAATGCGGCAAATCGTTGATTTTGGAACGGAGTACTTTATAGAAATTTCTTTTTGGGAAAGTCCATTTTGAAAATCATTTAAAACTTTTGATTTAAAATCAGAATTGAATTTATTTCCTGCCATTTTTTACAAAAATTATACTTACGATGTTTTTGCTTCCAACATCTTATTACAATTATTAAAGAACAATAATTATAATAATAAAAATAAAGAATGCAATTACCGTTATATCCTAGCATTTGTTAGTTTAAATTGTTTCGTTAAACGTAAGAATAATGAGAGTTGCAAATGTTATGAACACATGCATTTGGAATACATCTGTTATTATTAATTTTTTATTAAAAAATAAATTTTAGTAACTAAGTGTGATTTGAAGAAAATAAATCAATGAAAACAACAAATGCGATCTCAGTTCCAAATGTTTTGACCACTACTGTATATACTTATGTAATAAGTTTGCTATTTTCTGCGTTTTTATCAAAAAAAAAAAGACTTAAAAAGATAAATTTTCGCTAAAATTTTTGTTTTTTTTTCAATAATTTTTTTTTTTTGTTAATTGCAAATTTTTCGTTTTTAGCACAATTTTGAAAATACTATAATAAAACAAAGATTTTATTAACAAAGTTCAAAGGTAAACTTCTAAAGTCACATTTTTACATTTACAAATTTTAACAAAATTCCGCTATTGTAAGTGCTATTTGTATTTAAATTGGTCTGTATAACTTTTTTTCCATATTTTGTGAATTTTTAAGTTTACATTTTTGCAACTTTTACTTATTTTTTTTTTATACAAAATTTTCCATATTGATAAATGTGTTCTAGATCTAACACACAAAAAAATAAAAACCAATTTCAATCAATTAGAAATTGATAGCTCTTTAATTGAATTATTTTTCAATTAAATTGAAAAGTGATCATTTGATTAAAAAGTGATCAATATCGTATAACTTCTCAAAAACCAAAAAAGTTGTTGTCATACCAAATGTTTTCTTTATAAAAGTGTTGTTGCCATACCAAATGTTGTTTTATAGCTTTAATTTTATAACATTGAGTTTAAACCGGCATGAAATTCTCATTTAGTTAGCGGATTTTTTATACTTATGTGAACAAATTCACACAGAAATTAGTTTTTTTTTTCTTTTTATTGAAAATTTTGCCAGAGTCCCTGCTATGGAAAATTTTTTTTTGGATTTTTCTTTGTAGAAATTAGCGTTTTTGTTGAAATCAGAGTATTTTTTATTGAAATAATTTTTAATTTATATTTTGCATTTTCTTTCTTTTTAAATTTTTATTAAACAAAATTATATTTTAAAAATTACATTATCAATTTTATGATAGATAAATAAATAAATATTGAGATTTAAACAACTGAAACTAAATTATTTGACTTAATAAAGAATTAAATCTAATAAGAATTAATATTAGTGTCCGACCGACCAGTTCGGCCAAAAACCTATATTTTGTCGGTTTTGGATATCTAGAGGTAATGATGACAAATTTTGGTATTGGAAACATGTTTGTTGAGCCGATTTAATTCGATTTTGTGTATAAAATTTAAGAGAAAAGCCGAAGTTTAGCTATAACGTTAATAGTTCGGCCGCCGAACTATTTTCAATTTGGCCGAACTTTCTGAGGCCGAACAGTGAATTCATTGCTTAACTGCAGACTTTTCTTCAAATTTGACACTCAAAATAGCATCTAATCAACCCAATAAACATTTTTCCATCCGCCACATTTGTCCATAATGCTTTAAAATACCGAATACAGACCAAATGCATTTTCTGGCCGAACTGTTCGGTCGGACACTAATTAATATCTAATCCAATTGAAGTGAATTTAAAATACTTATTACTAACCCAGCAAAACCACACATTACCAAATCATGGGTAAAGTAATGTATCGCCATAGGACTTCACGCATTACATTACACCTTACTTCACTGATGAATTTTACAGGCGATGAGCCTAAAGGTAATGGGTGGACTCATTACTTTGTAGATTTTCATAAAAAAATGCATAAAAAAATATTTTTACGGATATTTTTTTTAATTAAATAAATATCATTTTTTTTTATTAAATCAATTACGTGGTCATGCTATGATTCGAATCTGGGGTATCTGGTATTTAACAATTAGTTAGGCGAGAACTCTACCAACTGAGCTATTGATACATATAATATTTTATTGCATAAAATGTAAATGAGTTGTTGTGCTTCGTGTTTTCGTTCGTGATATCAAAAATATACACCTTAACCTCATGCTTACAAAAAATCACAAAGTAATGTGTCTATAAATAGATTTTCAAAAATATATATTAATAATTACTTTACGTTTATAATTCATGCATTATGTAATTGATGATCGGTAAGTCATTATTTTATGTTTTGAAGTAATGTAAAATTTAATGAGGTATCATTACAAGGTAATCCATGAGTGTTCAATTATCGGTAACTCATTACTTCTTGCTGGAAAGTAATGATATAGGTAAGGAGTACACATTACAAGGTAATGCATTACAAGATAATGCATTACTTTATCGCACCCTTTACCAAAGTTTTGCTGGGAATACCACTAAACATAAACATTTATAAAAAACTACTACATAAATATTACAAAAAACATCAACAATAAGTTGATGTTTGCTTTTGAGCGATAACATAAAAAAATTTCAAGCAAGTTCTGAATTTGAGCAAATATTTAGTTAATTCAATTAATTACACTGTTCAACAAAATCAAATTTTTTCCAAAATTAAAAGGTCCGACCTATAAATTTTGATAGAGGAGACAAAAAAAAAAGACACATGTATCGGCGTTTTGCAAGTTTTCATCTGGGTTTCATTTTAGGGGGAGGTAAAGTTTCCCCCAAATGCAAATTGTTGTATTGTCAATCGGCATAGAAAATCGAGTAAAGATTACTTTTAAAGTATATGGTGTGGTCAGAATTTTTTGTAAAATGTTACGGAGAACATTTTTGTAGAATATGTTAACCCTCTAACTCCTCAAGGTATGGGTATTTTTTGTCCTTTCTTAATATGATAAAATTTTACTATAAGTCCCTGAATACTCCAAAATCAAACATTTTTGTAGAATAAGTTAACTCCTCAAGGTAGGGGTATTTTGTGTCCTTCTTTTAAAAAAGAGCAAAAAAACACCTTTAAAACCGGGATTTAAGGGGTTAAAATGTTAAAATATCTTTTGTTGTGTCTTATTTCTGACTTTCTGGTTGAAATTTCCGTTTTGGTGTATTCAGGGACTTATAGTAAAATTTCACGGCGAATATTTTTGCGGAATATTTTAACCCCTTAAATCCCGGTTTTAAAGGTGTTTTTTGCTCTTTTTTAAAAGAAGGACAAAAAAGACCCTTATCTTGAGGAGTTAGAGGGTTAACATATTCTACAAAAATGTTTGATTTTGGTGTATTCAGGGACTTATAGTAAAATTTTAGCATTTTAACCACTTTACTCCCTTTTTTAATGATGTTTTTTGCTCTTTTTTAAAAGGACAAAAAAGACACTTACCTTGAGGAGTTAGAGGGTTAACATATTCTACAAAAATGTTCTATATAACATTTTACATAAATTTGCTGAACACACCATATACTTTAAAAGTAAGCTTTACTCGATTTTCTATGCCGATTGACAATACAAAAATTTGCATTTGGGGGAAACTTTACCTCCCCCTAAAATGAAACCCAGATGTAAACTTTCAAAACGCCGATACACGTGTCTTTTTTTTTTGTCTCCTCTATCAAAATTTAAAGGTCGGACCTTGTAATTTTTCTTTGTGTTGTACAGTGTTATTTTTTTAAGTAGGGAAATATTTTTTTCTGTATAAAGATATGCTAAAAAAAAATATTTAAAAATATCAAGCTTTGACCATTTCTTAAGTTTTTTCTGTCTCTTGAACAATTTACTTTATGGTCTGTATACACTCAAAAAAATTGCTAATATCAGCAAAAAAGTGGCTAAATTCAGAAAATTGTTTGCTGAATTTATAAAATTTTTGCTGAGATTGCCAATTTATCTTAAAAATGTTGCTGACTTTACAGAGTGTACCCCCATTTTTTTGAGTGTACCCTCCATTACGTCCCCTCTTCAATTGGTAATACTGAAACACAATTGATCATTTCTGAAATACAATTGATAATTTCTGAAATACTATTGATAACTTCTGAAATACAATTGAAAATGGTGTAGATTTCTATTTTTTTTTGGCTTTTCCTTAGCTTTTCCGTTAACTCTTAACTAACTTACAATGGTAATGTAATCAAAACTATTGGCAGACACATATGCCAATTTCCATCACTGATAAATACAAATCAAGTTGCGTGGTGTTCGTTCGTTTTTATTCATTCAATAGTCAATTTGTTAGACACTTTTTAAGCACGATTGCGTGTGTATCACATGTTTTGCTATTTTTTTTTTTTATTTTTTTATGAAATAAACGTTATGTGCAGGCACGTAGCTAGAAATTCGTTTGGGGGGGGGGGGGGGGGGGTGGGGGGGGGGGGGGGGTTGGCTGTCATAATTTTTTTTTACTTTTGCTAATTTTTTTTGTTAAGCTAGTTATACTAAAACTATTGCAACCAAAAAAGCTAGTGCTTTTTTATTTGAAATCATAAAACTATTTAGAAAAAAGTTTCGTAAGTTTTGGCTTATTACAGGAAAAATATTTTGAAATTTTCTTTACAGAGTAATTTTAGAGCAATTTTTTAGCAAAAAATTTATATTGATTTTAGCAAAACATACACTCAGAATATTCTTACCGTAACTACTTGTATGTCATTCAGGTAGTAAACAGTAGTAATTGTTTTAACTGCTATTGTAGTAATTTTTTTATGAGAAATTGAAAAACGACTGATTTAGACAGTTATTACAAAAAATAACTATCCAAAAATACTGTACTGCAGCAACAGTTGTTTTAAGTAGTTATTTTAGTATTTTAATGAACAACTAACAAAACAGTAATTTTGCAGTAAACAGTTAATTTTTGTTAGTTATTTAAAAATTCTTGTTTAGTATATAAAAGTTCCGCCATCTAATGTTTTTTTTTTCAACTAGTGCTTATTTCGTGAATGGTAACACTTAGCTCATGTCTGATTTGACAGATAATTAGTTTTATACTTCCGCTGAACGAATATTGTGTATACGCTTGAACAACGCTGGGAAATATTGCGACATTACTTTGAAAATCATGCTATTTTTCTTCGAAAATGAGCAAGGAGTGGCCGTTACAGTCAATGGCGATCGTTATCGGGCCATGTTGAACTAATTTTTGTTCACAAAAATTGAAGAGGAGGATATTGGCAACATTTGGTTTCAACAGGACGGCGCTACGTGCCATACAGCCGAAGCAACACTCGATGTTTTGCGCCCTGTTTTTGAAGATCGCATTATCAGCCGCAGAGCTTATGTCATTCGGCCACCTCGAAGCTGCGATTTGTCACCGTTGGACTATTATTTGTGGGGTGCCGTCAAAGATAAGTGTTACGCCAACAAGCCAGAGACAATTGACGCTTTAAAGGACAATATTCGTGAAGCCATTGGTGAAATACAGCTGCACACAATCGATGTGCTTAAAAATTGGACCGATCGAGTAGGCTACTGCATGGCCAGCCGAGGCAGCCATTTGAATGAAATTTTTTTCCATTATTAACCGGAAGGATTGGACTTTCAAATAAAAAAAGAAATTTTAGAAAATATTCAGTAGTTTTTTTTATAGCATTTTCAAAAAAAAAAAGTTATTTGGCGGACCCTTTATTTGTTATTATTAATATCACAGTACAACATTTTTCAACACATGATTTTGGGACTCAATTCTGGAAATTGCACGTGAAAGTAGCTCCAAAAAAAAGAACTTCTGCATCATTCGTTTTGTTAAGTTGGCTACAGTAATAATTTAATGGCCATACGAATTTTTTGGCTCAAGGCGGATTTTTAGCACTTTTTCTATATTTTAACACGGTTAAGTAAACCTCGGTTAATTTCCCCACGCATAAATACCTCTTTCGCTTATTTACCTTGAACTTTGAGTCCCCGTTTATTTTAACCCATTTTTTCATACAAAAGCCGACGGTTAATTAGCTTTCGCTTAATTACCCATTTCGGTTAATAACCTTAAAATGTTCATTCCCAAAATGAAATTTCCTTTAAATGTCCCTCGTTTATTTACCCAAAGTACGTTTTGGTTACATCCTTGCACATACACAACCAAATTAAGTAACTTTCGCTTAATTACCCATTTTGGGTAATTAACAGAAACTGTACATTCCAAAATGAAATTTCCCTTACATTTTGTACGTTTATTTAACTTGGCTATTTGTTTACGCACCTTGCAGTCTTTCAAGAATCAAAAAAAGAAAAAAAAAATTGTTTCTTTTCCAGTTTTTAGTAAAAAAGTTTTAAGTGTTTTAACGAAATGGCTCCAAGGAATAAAGCTTTAACTATAAAGGAAAAACTTTAGCTGATCTCACTGGCAAAAAAAAATGATAAAACAAAGCAACAACTGGCCGTCGACTTCAAATGTGATATTTCAATAGTCAATACATAAATATATTCGGATAATTGCATCGTTATGGGTATTTAAGCGTATTCGTATAATTACCTCTATCAGGTAATTAAACGTATACGCTTTATTGCTTTCCCCGGATAATTACCCAAAAATCTTGCCAATTTTGAAGAGGTAATTAACCGAGGTTTACTGTATATCTCGGTATACCGTACGGAATATCTCTTTTGTGTCTGAAGCAAAGTTGTACATATTGAAAGGAGAAAAATTGCGGAACAATCCTACACGAAAAAAGTGCATCCGGTGAATTAAAAATCGCAAAAATGCCCGTTTATACCCATTTTTCACATTTTTTGCTCAATAACTCGTTTACAAATCCGTAAATATGCTATTTTATCTTTCTAAACTTTATTTTGCATGAAAACAAAAATTCCGATTTTATTCCCCCCATTTTTCACCCTCACAAATCCAAAAATATGCTGTTTTTTCTTTATAAACTTTATTTAGCATGAAAATAAAAATTCCGATTCACAGCTATTCTTACATAGAAAATATGAGATTTTATACACTCAAAAAAATAAGTTAGTACAAAAGTTAGTAAAACGTCTTGTAAATCAGGTATACTATTTTTTAGCAAATTTTTTTGCTAAAATCGTATTTTCAGCTAACATTTTTGTTATACTTATTCAGCACTTAACTGTTTTATACTAATGCTTTACTAATATACTAATGTTTTACTAATTAATTTTGCTAAAAAAAATTGTGCTGATAAGCACATTAATAGTGTGGACTGAAAGATATACGCACAATGAAGCAGATGTCGCGGCATGTCAAGATGTAGTAGAGAAGAGGAAAATGATACTAAAAAGTACAACTCTAATAAGACATATACAAAAATCAACCATGGAAGACTTTTGTATCTCTTTTTCATACATAAAACAAATTTGAGGATTAAAACAACTTAAATTTTGCGTTGTCACCGGCTTGTGAAAATAATTGTCTATTAATAAAATAAAATAAAATAAAAGACGAAAGAAAATATTTAAATTTAATATGTATTTCTATAATAAATGTTAATAGATTAATAATCTAGTGTGGTCAAATTGCAAACAAACATATACAGACATGTAGACAGGGTAAAGCGAAAGACAAAGACACACATCTTAGTATGGTTTCTTTTTCTTATTGCAAAAAATGGTTGTTTTTTTCGTTTCGTTTGTTTTTGTTTATTTTTTCGTTTCGTTTCTATAATTATCTTCGGCAGTTGCGTTCTTTAAAGTCATTTAGACTACCATTGATGTAAGTAGTTGAAAGAAAATTTTTGTTATGTTATATATATTTATTTCTATATATTTTCAGATATTAAATAAATTCATGACATCAATGTGGGAAAATGAAAATTTTTATATTTCGTAATTATTGTAAATTATTTTTAAAAGAATCACAAAAATATGTTTTATGATTTTCAGCAAGTATATTAACTAAATTACAATTTTTTTGCGTTTTTTTCAGTCTACTAAAATTCAGCAAAAAATTTATTAATTTTTACCAACGCTTTTTTAATTCTAATCTACTAAGTGTTAGCAAAACTTTTGCTGAATCTGCTAATTTTATTGCTAAAAATCAGCTCGCTGATTTTCAGCAAAAGATTTTGCTGACATTAGCAATTTTTTTGCTAGCACCCTCCTGACTAAAATTTTGCTGACTCAGCAAAATTTTTTGCTGACTTTACAAACTTTTTTTTGAGTGTATGTTATCTATGCATGGAAACAAAATTTAGAACATTTTCAATTATAATTGAGCCAATAAGGTAAAAAAAAAATCGGAAGTTTTATTTTCATGCAAAATAAAGTTTATAAAGAAAAAAACAACATATTTGTGGATTTGTGTTGTACTGTGTATGTTAACAGATTGCAAATAACAATTAGTAAATTTCATTGTATCTCCAATGCATAAAAACGTCATAACTGGAATACCGTTTGGAATTTTGACTTTGGCTTTTATTTATTTTCAAAATATTTTTTTATTTTTTAAATACAGAAAAAACAACTGTTAAAAACAGTAGTTTTTACAACTTATGTAGTCGTTTTATGTTTAATGTTTTTATTGTTTTGTCTCTTGTTTTAATGGCTTTTGTGCATTAATTTGAGGTTAGTTGTTTTTGATCGCCGTTTTTACTACCATTGTAGTTGTTTTTATCAATATTTAAAAATGACTACATGGTTAGTAAGTTTTATGACAAATATAGGGCGGTTTCTCTAGCACCCTAGCCCCCCCCCCCATCTACGTGCCTGGTTATACGATTTCTGTTATTTATAATATAAGACGCCTTAAGGTGATAAATATGAAAGACTATCTGGGAATGGCAGATGGCAAAAATATAAAAACTATTTGTTTCGAAGATAGGAGGGGGTTCTAGTTCCTACAAAATGTGTGGCAGGTCAAGTTCGTAGATTTGTGTTTATATGCATAAATTAGATTTCAAGAAGCACAAAAATTAATATATGATTTGTTTTCCGTATAAGCATGTTTAAGCATGCCACAAAAAAAAAAAAAAAATAGTAATATACATGTAACCCACTTAAGTGTCTACCATTTTAGACAAAAAATAACAAATAAATAATAGAATTGTTTACATGATATAAGCATGTTTGTGGTAAATAGTCCTGTGATGTCAAGGTATATTTGTATATAAGATTGTAAGCAGGAAACCATGGGAAAACTGGGGGTTTTTTTGACAGGTTGTCTAAATATAAGGGCCTAGTTTGAGTTATTGCAACTTGAGTTTTTCACAAGAAAGCAGTCCCGCTATTCTGGAAAATAAAAAAATTTGGAAAGAAAACACTTAATGCAACAAATCCATTCGATTGGCAACAAATTGTGATGACGGAAAGAATTTAAGGTTCTATTAAGGAATTATCTAATTAAATTGCATGCCGCCTTAATTTTAAAGATCAAAATGTTTAAGATTGTCAGATGAAAAAAGTTCCTATATAGGTATATAAAGTCATATATACAATTCCATATCACATCATATATCGGGTGATCTGAAAAATGGCATACATCACATTATCTCATGATATTCAATGGGATCTCATTTGATATAATTTGACCAGAAAAAGTTTCTATTAAGGAATTATCTAATTAAATGCATGTCGCCTTAATTTTAAAGATCAAAATGTTTAAGATTGTCAGATGAAAAATGTTCCTATATAGGTATATAAAGTCATATATACAATTCCACATCACATCATATATCGGGTGATCTGAAAAATGGCATACATCACATTATCTCATGATATTCAATGGGATCTCATTTGATATAATTTGACCAGAAAAATGGGTCTATCTAATTTGATCAAGTTATATATAATTTGATACAATTTGATCGTCAAAAAATTTTTTGGAAATTCGCATTCACATCCAAATAATAAAAAAAAAAAAATATAAATCAACGAATTGGAAAATTAGACATGATTTCATTTTGACGTATACACTGAGTTTCATACTTATAACGTCATTTTGTTTTCCAATTATTTCTTAAACAACTGAACCGATCCCTTAAGTGTCTGCAGAATATGAATTCATCTGTGTCTTAGCTTTCGATGGATTCAACGTAGGAAGTTTTTATTGTGCGTTGCAGTTTTTGGTAAATATACCGTCTTTTTAAGAAAAGTTTAGAAATTGATAGAAATTTTTTCATAAATTCAACCAAGTTAACGTCGAGACTTGATTTTTTTTTTTAACAATCCTACTTATTAGATTGAAGACAAATACTTTTTATAGTATTTGATTTATTTTTTAAATAAAAAAACTACTGTATGAAATGATTGTGGTTTGTTTTTTTTTAAATGAACTACAGTTGTAGTCAAAACTATATTACAAACTCAAACAACTACAAATATTTACAGCAGGAGTTCCCTGAGTGTATGAACAAATTTCTATCAGTTCGGTGACGAATGTTTTTTCTTCAAAATAAAAATAGTGTTTTACCACTACAGTGCAGCGCATATCGCGGGGCCACGTAACACTATAATATGTAAATTAAAACGGTAACTAATAAAGGGTGATTTTTTGAGAGCTTTCGGATTTGATTTAAATAAAAAACACATACAACTTAGAGAAATGTATGAAATCTTTATTTGAGTCGATAGAACAATCTATATAATTCAATGTTTAAAGATGATTTCATGTAAATGTTGACCGCGTCTTCGCCTCAAATGGTTCATACGCTAGATCAAATGTTGGCATACTATCTCCAACATATCGGCCGGTATCTCACGAATAAATTCTTCTACATGAGCCCCACAAAAAATTGTCTAATGGCGTTAAATCCCACGATCTAGGCGGTCAATTGGCCGGCCCCAATCGTGAAATAAACTGTTCACCGAACTCGCCTCTAAATTGGTTCATTGTTTCGCGTGATGTGAGGCCTGTGGCACCGTGTTGTTGAAACCACATGTCACCCAAGTCCAGCTCTTCCATTTTGGGCAAAAAAAAAATCGTAATCATCTCCCGGTACCGCTTGACATTCACAGTAACGTTCCTGACTTCGTCGTCTTTGAAAAAGTACGGTCCAATGATGCCACCGGCCCATAATCCACACCACACAGTGCATTTTTCGGGATGCATTGGCAGTTCTTGCAATGCTTCTGGCTGCTCTTCACACCAAATACCGCAATTTTGCCTGTTCACGTATCCATTCAACCAGAAATGAGCTTCGTCGCTGAACACAATTTGCACTTTCTTAACCGAGAAATTCAATAATATGCAAGCGTTGTTCGTTTGTAAGTCGATTCATAGTTAAATTATAGACCAAACTGAACATGTTTCACAGTAACATGTTACACGAAAACAGCTGAACTGCCAAAAACAGTGTTGCCAAAAAGAAAGTTGCTGAAAATCACCCCTTACATTGATTTATATTTTATAAAATAAATTGGAACATATTTTGATTTACTCGATTAATCGCCCAAAATTTTCGAGTTATTAGTTACTCGAAATTGGCCATTTTAATTTACTCGAACAATTGTTTGATTTAAATTAATCGATTAATCTAGTAACGGTTAACATATTGAATACCCTAATATAGACATCTTCTTTTTTAGTAGTAATCCAAAGCTTATAAGTTTAGTTCATATGCGAAAATATAATGGGAATGCATTTTTGAAATGCATTTTGAAATTTATTAAATAAAAATATTAACATGCCATTTAACCACATAGGTCCATTTTTATTAAAAAACTATCAGGGAATTTTGCAAAAGTACTAATTTTTTTCAAAATTTAGTTTTATGGAGTTAACCGAACTATCTTCTGAAAAGCTCATATATTGATTGATTTTTTATAAAAAATCAAATTTATTCACATTTGCTGTAATATTTACATATCCAAAACAAACCATTTTCAATAACGAATTCCAACAATAACAAGAAAACTTGTTACTTTTAGCCCTAATTTTCCACCTTAAAAAGCACAATAATTTTTGTTTAATTGTTTTCAAAAGGTGTTGTATGCATTTTTAAGTTTTCACTTGTAATTTTTTTTCTCCACCATAAAAGGTATTTTACAAAAATTTTAATTAAATTTCCACAAAACTTTGTTCACTAATTTATGTCTGGAAAGTGCAATTTAGCACAAACTTTGTTATTTTTGTATAGAGAGTGTACTTCTTCTTTTATTACACTTTATATTCTAGTTTGATTTTTTTTTTTTATATTTCAATTCAATTCAATATTTTTTTTTTTTATGTTTAACCGAAAACTTCCGTTTTATTTAACTTCTTGTTGATAAAAAGTCTTGTCACGAATGCAGCTAGTCGGGAAATGCGCGCTTTTGTTTACCGTTATGCTGTTTCCTGTCATTCTTTGTATTCATTATATGTTCGACATATATTGATGAATGTTGTTTGTATTTGTATTTGTGCCTTTGTATGATCGTTAAGTTGTAAGTATGTATATAAATAATACACAAATACCAATAAAGAAATAAAAAAAAGTCATTGTATTCCTATTTATTGACTTTTTTATGTAGGTAAATAGTAACTGCAGGATTATTGTAGGCATGTTTTATTTCTTCGTCTCTTGTTGAAGTTGTTCCTTTTCATGTTGTACTACTTATGTCTGTATATACAAACTTTAAAAAAAGTTCGTTTTTTTATTTTACTTGTAAATTTATTAAGTGTTTTATATTATGCTAAATAATGGAGTGTTATTAACTGAAAATTATTGTGGCAAATCGTTTAGGATTAAAATTATTTTTTGTTTTTGACGTATGAGTTATATTTTTAATGATATTAATATTAAGTATACGTATATTGGCTTATGTCAAACATTTTTTTATCCTTTGAAACTACACCCAGCAAAAGGATTGGTTGGAATTCGTTTAAAACCATTAAAATTTATATGATATGTTGTTATTTTATTTGGAATTGCCAATAATCGATTAATAAAGCAAAAATACTATACTGGAAATTAAAAGGAGAGAAAAGAAACTAAAAACCAATCCATTTATCCAATTATTGATATTTCCAATCAACTTTTTAAATAAAATTCGGTTAGTAATTGTGTACGGTAGAAGCAACCATTTATTTTGTAGTAATACGAATAATAAGCAAATTGGTCCCATCTATCAATTTTTTTAAAAAAACTTTCGATAACACTGTACAACAAATTTCGGGTCATGGCAAAAAATTTCAAGGTGAAAAAAGTACTTGAGGTAAATATTCAACACTATTCATCTCTATATGTCTGGTTACAAAATGTACAAGTCACTTAATTTAGTAAAATTCAGCAATTTGTATGAAACATTTTGAGGTTGCCTTACATTTACACTCATAACTTTTGAAGCGCTGGACAAATTTAGCTGATTTTGAACACCACACTTCTAAAGAAGTTACCAAACAGTATGTGTGAAAATGAGCATCCTCGCTTTTGTCGTTATTGCATTTTATGTATACCGATTTCAACATTTTATTTTCATTCATAGTAAAAAAAATACCAAAAATATGCTAAAAAAGAGTCAACTTCAAAAGCCTATAAAAACAAAACAAGAGCAAAGATTGCAAAACACTTTGGGGGCTTTAGTCTACTAATGGTCTACTTTCATTTTCCGTTGGAATGGTACGGGATGTTTTTTCTTGTTGCACAGTGTAATCAAAAGTGGTTACTGCAAATACGGTATTCGCAATCAAATATGCCACTGAATTTGTGGTTAAGTAGTACGAGTACATACATACATATATGGTTTACACAAGAAAAAAATTCTATCACTGTTACATACACACAGAGAAATAAAGTGCCAACCGAATTGAAAAGCGTATTTTAATGGCAATAACATATAAATTCAGTTAGAACAACGATATTTGCATTATATTTCTGAATATTTTGGGGTCTGACAACTAAAATTCAGTTTAATTAACCGAACTTTGTTGTGAAACCTAATGTTCAGTTGTACCAAACGACTGAAATTCGTAATTACCGAACTTGTGTCGTAGTAACCGAATTTCAGTTGGCAACTAGCTAAGTTTTTCTCTATGTGTACAATTGTATAAGTCATCACATATTTGTCAAATTGAAATCACGCCTAATTTTCCGATAAATTGATTTACATTTAAATTTTCATTATTTACACTTTTCAGTTTTTTACAGGAGAGACAAAAAAAAACATTTTAAATAAAAAAAAAAAATACTATATAAAGCTTACACTCACAGTATTTTTTCCGTAAAGACTACTATACACATACACATTAAACAACATTAAACATTAAACACACTATACAAATACACATTAAATTAACTGAAAATCAGTTAAAAACAGGACTACTTACTTTTCGTTTAAGACAATTGTATTTTTTAGTTTATTTTCAACTGTTGAAAAATTAATTGACAAAATCCATAAAAACAATAGATTTTCGTTTATTTCAATACTCAATATAATATAACAACTTTTTGTTTTAAATAGAAAATTTTAACTGAATATTTTAACTACACTCAGGGAACTTCTGCTTTAAAAATATGTAGTTGTTTGGGTTGTAATACAGTTTCATTATTTTTAATGTAAAAGTCAGTCATTTGTAGAACAAATTAAAATACTTACTAACCTTGCAGTTCTTAAAAAAAAACAAACCACATCAAATGTCTGTTGTATGATTTTACATTCATTTTTTACAGTTGTGTTTTGTTATTTAAAAAAATAAAAATAAATAAATGTTTGTTTATTTTTTACTACCATGTGGTTCATTTTTACTACAATTGTTAGTCACTTTTTGAACATTAAAAAACAAATGACAATGTTAGTTGAATTTAATGAAATGTCGTCCTTTTTTTAAATGAAATTTCATTTGTTTTTGACTACAATTGCTGTCGTCTTTACCAACATAATTTAATAAGTGTATTACCGAAAGTCCGTTTATTTTTTTTTTTTTGTTTATTTTGTTTATTGAATAACAGACAGGAACTTCAAAAATATATTTCTTTGTTAATTTAACTGTATATCCCATTGAAACAACTTTACTGATTAAATCTTTAAATAACCGTTGAACTTTTATGGAAAAGTTCTTGTGAGTGCAGAATCTAAATTTTAGAATTATGCTTGAGAAGCAAAGGCGGATTTGATTCTGAGAAAAAAATTCATGGAAAAATATTAGTTTTCAAGTAATGTAGATACGGCCTTTTGTACGTGATTTTTCCGAAACTCCAATACAAAAATGTATGCAAAAAATGAAACAAAAGTTTAAGATAAAAAATACTGCTTTTCGGCAGTAATTAAAAAAGTTTTTGGTCAACTTGTGTGTTTTTTTATCTATTTATTGTAAGTATTTTTTAAATAAAGTGCATTTTAACTATTTAAAAACTTTCGAAAAAAATTGGTTAAAATAATTTATTTCCAGAAAATTAAATAAAATATAATTTTTTAAACACAAAACAATCTAAATCAGGGGTGCCCACGGCCTATGCGCTTGGTACTCAATTGTTTTTGTAAAAACACTTAGCTATAGGCTGTGTGTTTTAATACACATATAGAGCGCTCAGCACTAGCAATACGAAATACACAAACAACTTTGTCTTATTAGTTTTTTTGTCGTTCTTCACTTTATACACGCATGCGCAAAGCAACAACACTTTCGTATGCTTAGTGGTAAACATTGAAATATTTTTTTCTTTTTTCTTTGTATGTATTGGTTTTTACAACAAAAAATGTTGAATAAAAATTAGTTTTTCTTTAAATGTATTGGTGTTTGCTCTTCCATAAGGAACTTTTGGGCACTCCTGATCTAAATCATTACAAAAAAGTCAAATAACAACACTACACGACTTTGTGGTTTAATGAATATATTGAAATTGCAGTTACGGCCTTCTGATTTTCGTTAATGAAATCGGCATTTTGGACATACAGTGCTGCTCAAAACATTTCCAACTGCCCTTGCAGTGAAATAATTTGAGGAGATACTATGATAATAATGGCTTTATACTTAATACTTCTTTTAAAAAATAATCCTTAATTAGTCATTTTTCTAAATTATGATTGAAAAAATAAATATAGTACAATAATTTTTTGTTATTGTTTCAAGTATAAAAAAAGCTGTTTAAGCCTGCTCAAAACATTTGCAACTACCTAGTATCTTCTCTTATTTTAATTTTCTATCGTGTTATTTTCGCATTATTATAATGGTAAAAAGAAGATCATTGTCAAAATGAACTAGATTGAATAAAAAACACATTTCCAAATAAATTTCACTTAGTTGATTGCATAATTTTGTCATAAACTGATCGGTTCGGCACATGTACTATATTTCCGAAAAAAAATAATAAAATGGGTGGCAATAAATATAATCAGCACAATAAAATGCAAATAATCAACGATTATAACAAAGGTGTATCCCAAAAAGAAATTTCAGAAAAGTATAATGTTTATAAATCAAGTATCTCGTGTTATTAGTCGTGAAAACACCAAAACAGTGCATAGAAGTGGGAGAAAACGTAAGACTACACCAAAAGAGGACCGAAAAATTAAAAAAACTATACAACAATTCCCTCAAATATCATCAAAAGAAATAAAAAATTCACTTCAACTTGATATATCCGCGAAAATGATCAGACGTAGAGCGGTAGAAGTCGGACTTAGAGCAATTACCAGGCCCGATTCATAAAGTCGATGAAATTATGAGGTCAGATGATTACAAAAACATTTTGTCTGATGTAATGTTGCTATATGCATATTGGGAAATGCCGCTTGCTTGGGTATTTCAACACGACAATGACCCCAAGCACACGTTTAAGGTGGTTAAACAAGGGATAGCCAATGAAAAATTGTGTGTGCTTGATTGGCCTGCTAAATCACCTGACCTTAATCCCATAGAAAACCTTTGGGAGATTGTGAATCGAAAGATTGGTAATAAAGTTTTCAAAAACCTGAGGATCTTTACGTTGACGTATAATTACATCAAGTCCATGCCAAGGAGATGTGCAGAAGTCATTAAACGAAGTGGTTACGCTATTAATTACTAACAAAAAATTTAAATTTTATTGATTATCGAAGTCATGTAATATAAGTTGCAAATGTTTTGAGCAGAGTTATATATGACTTGTAACATTATTTTGTAGATTATCAACAACTCGTTGTCGATAAGTAATTTATGTTACACAATCCTTAAAATTGAAATAATAAAGAATAGTTTAGCGTTTTAATCTTCGTTTCTATATTTTTATTTTTATTAAAATGAAGGTGTTTTTCAAACAGGTGCCATGGTTGCAAATGTTTTGAGCAACACTGTAAATGTTTAAAATTTTGTGGGACGGTATATTTTGGTTAACTACAAGGTAATCAATCGAAGTCAATTTTGATTTTTTTTGATAGTTACGGCCTTTAGGATTTTAGGTGACGATATACATACCTGTATCGAAAATTTTTTCATCGGGCATCTATAAATTTTGTATTGATGTCTTTTATCAGAAATGCAATTATTGAATAAAACTATTTTTAGTCACAACAGGTAAATCTCCCAATAGCGGACAGAGATCGAGTTTCAGAAATATTGTCCATTCTAAAAACATGTTCTTTATTAGGGCGAAATTAAATTTAGCCTATTAAAGGTTAAGGATGTAATATCAAAAATTGTATTTACATTGTAAATTTTACAAGCATATTTATTAGTCATATAACTAATATTTAAAAGAAAAAAAAAATTCGGCACAATTTGGCGGGAAATATATTTTTGAATAGAAATCAACGTTATATATTTACTTAAACATATCCAATGCATTATAACACAAAACAAAAAACGACTTATATATATATATATATATATAAATGTATATGTATTAGGTATTTAACAAAATTCTAACATTTATACAAAAACAAAACTTTCGCCTTAACAGCTACAACATGAGTAATTTAAATTTAATTTCAAATCGATAACCTACATTTAATTTTGCCTTACAAAATACAACCTAAATCATATTCAAAATACATACATATGGGTGTAAACTATATAGAATTCATATGTGTATTAAGTATATACATAAGTTAGGGTGTCCCTTAAAAATAGATTTATCATTACAACCCCCAGTTTTATTGCAAATGGTTCCTAATGAAAGAAATTTGTTTTTTTTTTGGAAAACGTTAACGCGTATCGAATTTCGGCCAAAAATGGCCCATTAGTGAAAAATTGTTTATTTTTAATAAAAATTTCGGAAATTCGAAATTTTGAAAAATTTCATTTTATCCTTTTAACATATCGCTCATTTACTTCAAGACTGTCATAAGTCAAAAAATACGATTTTTGAGTTAATGATGCAGATTTATTAGTAATATCATGTTTTATATTGTGTAAAAATAACATATTAATATCATGTATGCTTTTCGAGATAGAGGATAATAAATTTTATTTTTTCTTTAAAGTGTGTGCAAAGAGTATTTACGTTATAAAGAAACTGTGCTACTCACGGGTCTCTCGATAATCAGCGAATTCGCACACAACTATCACTAAGAGAAAAATACATTAAAAAGCCATATTTAAAAAAAAAAAACGTGACCAAATAAACAGAGAAAGGGTCGAGCGAGGCAGATATGGATTGAAAACTTTAAAATCATTTTCTGCATAATCGTGTTTTTTGAGTTATGTCAGTCTTGCAGTAAATGAGCGATATGTACTTAAAATTATTCAGACGTGCAATTCTAACTTCATCGCATATCATTAATCCACTTTTTACACGAATTTGATAAAAAATACAAAAACATGTTTTATTTAAATAAATTTAAAAGATTTTTTCAAATACCTAATTGTTGAGATGTCGGTTGCTATTTTAACCCTCTAACCGGCATAAGCTTTTTTGGACTGAAATTTATTATTGTTCGGCACGAGAAATAAATAATTTGTTTTAGCGAAATTTTTTTTGTTGCCTATTTTAGGCGATATGGGTCAAAATAGGTGTAGAGGCTATCTTAAAAACTAACCTATTAAGTTTAAAAAGTTAATGGCATAAATTATTCTTCTTACAAAGATATCACAACAGTCAAAAAATTAGTCGTTTTGAGCTTTTAGATAAAAAGATTTGGCGATTTTCGTTTTTCGAAAAACGCGAAATCGAGCGAAAACGAACCTTAACTTTAATATATTTTGACGAAACTTTGAAGCTTTGATAGTGTTACCAAATATAATATTTCTGCCAAATTTCATAAAAATCCGTCCACTCGTTTTCAAGATAAGATGATGTCCTTTATATGTATCCTTTTAAAGTCCTGTATGTCCTTGGAACAAACTTAGAGTATTTTCCAAAAGTTTAAGCTTTAATCTTCCTTTGTGTGGAATATGGATGGTTTAATGTTAACAGAAATGTGTTTTAAGGACTTTTCAAAATTGTGGTTGTTTCAAAATATTTATTTTTTGAAATTACTGAAAATTTTAACTATAACGCTTTCTCGCTTCCAAACCATGACATGTACACAAAACATGTCTTCGCAAAATATGTGGATAACTTCGTTCTCTATCGATATAGCTTACATTTTTATAATAAAACACTTTTTTGGCGAACTTATGGCCAATTTAAAATACCCCGCCTAGAGGCGGGCTTGCCGGTTAAAGGGTTAATAATATAATAGTAGTTAGCAATTAAAGCAATTATATTGAAAAAATTATAATTTGTGTTTGGGTGTGGAGCGACACATTTTCAGGAATATTTTATGAAAATCCATTTTTGTAAAAAATTTTACAAAATTTTAGTGATTTCATCAAAATTTACATAATTTTTGGAATAAAATCCTTACAATTTGATAAAAACTATAATTATATTTGGGGCGAAAAAAGACGACAAGACTGCAAGAATGTAATTGTAAATAATTATACAGTAAGTATGTAAAAATGCCACACCAAAAACCGCGGGACACTTAAACTTAATTTTGGGGCGTAGAATCTCAATAGGTAAGTTCAAAATAAAGACATTTCAAATTTAAGTAATCATTGACCCGTGATTTTTTGAGTGTATTTTGAGTAAAAGACATCAACATCTTTTTTGAAATGATTTTATTGTTTGTTTGTCTAAACTTAAATCTAACAATGATGGCCGTCCATTTTTACGAGGATACAATTCATTTATATACAATCCGAAACGTTAGGGTAATAAGTTATTACTAATATTACTAATAACCTTAGACTTATACAGACGTCTCACAGTGGCGCCATTTGAGTTTTTTCGTTGCAAAAAAACTTTTGAACCAAATGAGGTAATCAAAAAATTTAAAAGGCATGTGATAGATAATTGATCAACATATGAAATGATTGTTTGAAAAGGGTTCTACGCCTTATAGGTGCCTTATGGGTTAGCAAAGTTGAAATTTGTTCAAAAATCAATTTTATGAGAAGTAAAATATTTTTTAAATTTTTGATTTTTTATGTTTCTTTTTAAAAGCTATTATAATTTAAAATTGTTCCAGAAAAGATTTTAAAAAAAACTTTATTTTTAAAATTTATTTTTAAATTTTTTGTAAAATATTGCTCACATTTTCGCTGTTATATGTCATAAATTGCCCAAAAATGCATGCAACACATTTTTGAAACCATGTCTTATTTCAAAATTTTACATCTAGCTAAAAATGGGGCAAGGACGGGCAGCTGGAAATTTTTGCATTAGGTAAAGGATTAATCGAAGAACTTATTTTGAAAATATGGAAAATATAAAAATTTATAGTTTTTTTTTTTTTATTTTCCATCAAAGTTGAGAAATATTTAAAAACTGGATAGTTGGTAAATATCGATTTACCTGGACAAACACAAAACAGTACAATATTTTTTGATTCTTCTCTTATTAAATAGATCTATCAACAGAATCAAAAAGAATGACGATCCGTTACATAGTTTTCGACTAGGTATCTGAAAGCGGACCAAATTAAATAAAAATGGTCTGTTATTTTGAACACTGAAAATCATTCAACTTTGAGGGACTATATCTTCCGAACCAAAAATCTTATTGTAACTACAGTAGCATATTTGAAATCGTTGGATAATTTCCTGTAAAATATGTTTATTCAATATTTTTTAGGGGCACATGAAATTTTTGATTTTTGCAACCTCAATTGATCTACAGGCGCCACTGTGCGTCTATTGGTTCAGTGCCATATGGTTTGAATTTACAAATTTCATTAGAAAACATCGTCTCAAAATAGACGGTCATCATTGTTAGCTTTGAGTTTCGACATATAAACAATAAAAAAAAGTAATTTAAAAAGAGATTTCGATGTCTTTTACTCAAAATACACTCGAAAAATCGCTTGAGCCAATGCAAATTTAAAATTGAAATATCTTTTTATTTTAAATTAGGCTCTTAAAACGGAATATACCACTGGATTTTCAACCCAAAATAAAGTTTATGTTGCAATTTTGCTTACAGTATTATTTTAGGCAATTTGATTCATTTATGGTTAATGTTTTCAGCTCAGTTTTGGCTAAAAAAGACCCACTAGGAAAAGTCAACTTTCAGATTTTGATTAAATTCGGATATGTGATAAAGCGCACTAAACTACACTGATAGAAAGAAATTAGTAAGAAATTGTGCTAAAACTACTAAAAATTAGTAAACAATTTGCAAAATATTAGAAAAACAAATATGATAAGAAAAGCAAAAAGAAATCAGTTGGTTCTACTAAATATTTAGTTACATTCATGCTAAATTTTAGTTAATTAATCTAGTAAAATAAGCAAAAAATTTTGCTAAATATTAGTACACAAAAAAAAAAAATCATAAATGAATATAAAACTTTTAGTTTTTTTTTTGAATTTTTTTTTTGTAATGCAAATTAAAATCTGCCCGATTGAAAACAACAATCTCCAATATTTTAGCAAAAATTTATGTTGATTTTAGCAAAATATAGTTATTAGCATTCTACTAAATTTAAGGTAAATATAGCAAAAGTTCGGTTGAAATTACATGTTTTGTTTGCTGTTTTTAGTCTACAAATATTTAGTAAAAGTTTTTGCTAATTTTGGTAGGGTAAATTGCTAAAATTCAACTCGAATATAACTAAAATTTTGTAAAGTTAACAGATTTAGTTTTGCTGTTATAATTTCATTATTAGCAAAAAAATCTGCTAATTTTAGCAGTTTTTTCTGCAACGCCATTTTAACTAATTTTTAGTAGCTTTTTCGCCTGTTTTAATAGGTTTATTTCTATGAGTGTAACGAACAAGTGTAATTCTTTATGGTATCAATTTTACTTTTAACGGTTAAAAAGGTGGGGGTCGGAATGGCACCAGTTTACTTTGTTCATTTTTTTTCAGATTTATTTCAACGAAACTATACAAAAATGGATATCAAATTAAAGATATTCTAAAGATCTATCTAACGACTTACCAAACAATTTAAAGAAGTATATATTTATTTGTTTTTCCTGGGGCCATTTTTGACCCCATATTTTTAAACATATAAAAGTAAGATTTATGTGATAAAGAATTGCGCTTGTTCACTTTATCACATATCCAAGTTTAATGAAAATGTGCAAGAAATTATTGTGTAAATTTCTTAGTGGGTCTTTTTTTTTTAAAGAGAAGCAACACTCAGGAAATTCTTCCTAATCATAAAATAAAATTATTATTTTTATTCAGTGGAACTCTTCTTTTTATCAATTTAAAAGCTTTTCAATTTTGTAGTCATAATTAAAATTACGTTTCATGGGTTCAAACCCCAGGCCACTAAGGGTTAGAGATGTTTTAAATAAAATTAAAGATAATTATAGTCCAGCAATAGTAAGGTAATATTTTTCCTAAAATGTTGTATAATTTGATATAAACATTCAAGTTTTGTTTAACTTCTGACAATATAATGAATTTTTTTAAAATGCCCTGGAACTAATTAATTGCATGGACTAATTAATTAATGATTTCATTACAATTTCATTGATATCAATTGTAATGTAATTATTTTCATTGGCATTTTTTTTTAATTAATGGTAATGAATTTCATTGATTTGATTTCATTGAATAAAGGTAATGATTTTATTTATTTTTATATATTTGCAATTGACTGAATGCATATATGCTAGGTCTGGGAATTCTGAATTCTCTGGTTACTGGGAAAACTCTCCTGGTCAACGCCAGGCTAAAAGATTGATCTCTTTTTCCAGTAGGGGGTCGAGGCGACTCTTGTCGCTTGAAAGGGGGGGGGGGGGGTTTGAGGACCCTGGCGTCGTACTTAACTGGACACTGTAATCTCAGATACCATCTGCACAAGAAGGGTCCATCGGACACAGATATGTGTAGGTTTTGTGAGATGGTGTCTGAGACCTCGGAGCATGTTCTCTGCGAATGTCCCAGGCTTTGTGATAGGAGACTTAGGTTTCTAGGTGATCGCTTCATTTCGCCTTCCGACATTGCGAACATTTTTCCTAATAGGATAATTGGCTTTATAGGAAGCTTGAATCTGTAGGTAACTTTAGGCAGCACAAAAGACCTACATTGGTCGCGGTGCATAGTGCCTTCTGATCTAATCTAGGTCTGGGAAGATTCCGTTAAATTAATTTTTTTATGAAAAAACCACAGGGTGTCTTAATTATTTGTTTACCCAAAATCGTACGTGAAAATAAAAATTTAATCACTCCCATAGTAGAATGAAACGATATGGAATAAAACGGGGAACGATTGGAATCGGAACACTGTACACATTTGTGTTGTCGGAAGTGGTGCCGTGTATTAAGGTTTGCAAAAATTTTGTCCGTTTTGCGATATCTTGCTTAGTGTTCGAGATACAAGTCATTTTACAAAACTAAGCGAGATAGAGCGATATATATACTCCTATAATATAAATAAAGAGAGGGATCCCGAGTGATACATTTTTTAAAAAACAGCCACAGGGTGATTCCATTATTTTATTTATTTACTTGATAATACAAACATAATAATATGTTATCGGACAATAGAAAGTTAGTTCATCGTTCCATTTCGTTTTTCGTATTCAGTGTTACAATTTACACTCGATTTTATTTGTAAACAAATGCTGGAAAGCAGTCCACAGTTGAACACACAAATACGAATTATAATTTTTTCAATTTATTTTTTGTCTTAAACTACGACTATTATATTATAAAAATAGCAATCGACATTTCCAAATTAGGCATTATAAAAAAAATTTTAAACTTGATTTAAAAAAGAACACGTTTTTTAATTTTTAGTCAATTCGTGTATCATTTTTGATTCCAGGCTAAAGTGGGTTAATGATATTGATGAAGTCAGAATTCTGTAGCTAAATAATTTTGAGTATATTAAATGAATAAATGGAATAAAAAATAAAATTTTTTTAAATTTCGAATTTTGGTAATTTTTTATAAAAATACTTTTTTTCCAATATAGGCCATTTTCGGAGGAAACTAGGTTAACCTTTTCCGAAAAATTTGATTATTTACATTAGGAACCATTTGCAATAAAACTGGGGAACGAAAATCGACAAATCGATATTTTAAGGGACATCCTAATATAAGTAAAAAAAAGCACCCACTCTAGGTAATCATTATTTGTAAAATAAAAAAATACTTTGATTTTACTTAGAAAATCTTTTAACGGATAGTTTTGTTTTTGAGAGGAAGGTATGCCAGCTTAGAAACTTAAGATTTATATGATTGAAATTAAAATGATAAAAAGTTTGGAGATAAATACAATATTTGAGGTTATGTTAAAAAAATATATTTTTAATTTAAAGGAATGTTTAGCTTATTAGGTATAACTTTTTAACAGCTCGACAGATTAATGTAGTTTTCTTAAACCTAACTTCTATTTAAGATATTAATCATTTTGGTAAAAAAAATCCTCTAGCTGCCTCTACATCAGAGGGGCATAATAGTGATTTCATACTAGAAATGTCTAACAAAGTTAATTAAATCCTAGTTAACAAGTTCACCTAGAAAACAGACTCGGACGTGGCTACCGTATTACTTGTCAATCGAATGTTTTGGTTGCTACTGCCGAACTTGTCCACTGTGATAACAATCATTCGATTGAAACAACAAACATTTTTCCACGACAATAGAGTTTCAATTGCATTAACAGAAACTCGTTTATAATTACAAAAAAATTCGGGAACTATAACCGAAATATTCAATTGACTACAAATACGTATGCTACGACCGAGTCTATTTTCTGGGTGTTGGTATACCTTCCTTTCAAGTTCGTCCTGTATTTCAATTTGAAGCTTTTTAATCACAAGTCCTTGTCATTGTTGTCTATTGGTTTTGGTGTTTTTTTTTCTTCACACCATCAACGACATTGTCCTTGTGTGTTTATTGTAGGCTGATATTAAAAGTAATTTATAGTAAAACTTTAATATTTTGAGACAATTGCAAAACCCAATTATAGTTTTTTTTCTATAAGACCTTGTAAAGATGTCGATGTTGTTTTATCGTGTTCCTGGTCAGTCAATAGTGTAGCTGCTGTAGATGTTGTTGTTGGTATAGGTGGAGGTGGTGTTGTTGGTGGTAATGTTGTTTTATTCAGATGCTCCAAATCGATGATATTCTGAATAATAATGTTGTAGTTTTCAATATTAAAAATTCTTTGGAAAATATGGAAATTAAACTTACCAATCGCTTACTTTGTTGTTCTCCAAAAGATTTTTCATTATTTATCAATGCCAGTGACAATTCTTGAATCTGTTTAAAAAATAAAAATAACTTTTATTAACTTTATGGAATGTCAATATCAATCATTATTACATTGTTACTACGCTCTTCCGCAGTGCGTAATAGTTGTATTTCACGTTCTTCATATCCTTTTTTAATTTCCCTGATGACTTCACAAAATGGATTATTTCCGTTGTGGTTGGAATTATAAATCTCGGCGTATGAAAAATGTTGTCCTATCTGTAATAAATTTTAAAAAAGTGGTTTATGAAAGATAATTAAACAATAAAAGTGATTTTTTTCTAATAACCTATACAAGGTTTTTGTTCCAAAGGTGAAAAAAAAGTTTGAGGTGAAAAAGTTTTGAGTTGAAAAAATCTTTTTAAATAAAGTTTTAAGTTGAATTTGTAGTATTCTTCTCTATGCGTCTGGTGAAAAAATGTAACAAAATGTTTTATTTACCAGACGCTATATTTAAATGATCAAAAATGCTCCAATTTTTATAAAATAAAATTTATATAAATTTTTACTCTTATATTTTAAACATCTTTATCGATTTTAAAAATTTTGAATTTTGTTTCCATGCATAGATAACATATAAAAATCTCATATTTTCTGTGTAAGAATAGCTGTAATATGAATCGTAATTTTTATAGCAAAATAAAGTTTGTAAAGAAAAAAAAACAGCACATTTGTGGATTTGTAATCCAGTTATTGAGCAAAAAAGGTGAAAAATGGGCATTTTTGCGATTTTTAAGGCACAGGATTCACTTTTTTTGTGTAGGATTGTTCAGCATTTTTTTCTCCTATTCAATATCTACAACTTTGCTTCAGACACAAAAGAGATATTCTGTACGGTATACCGAGATATAATCGTGTTAAAAAATAGAAAAAGTGTTAAAACTCCGCCTTGAGCCATAAAATTCGTGTGGCCATTAAATTATTACTGTAGCCAACTTGACAAAACGAATGATGCAGAAGTTCTTATTTTTGGTGCGTGCTACTTTCAAGTGTAATTCCCAGAATTGAGTCCCAAAATCATGTGTTGAAAAATGTTGTACTGTGTTATATATTGAAAGAGATAAATAAATTTTTGCCATTTAACACGACTTTTAGCGAATAGCTTCTTGGCTGAATATCCGCAAAAAAAGGGTTCGGATGTGTTGTGTGCACAGCTTCAAAAATGGTTAAAAGCACAACCCAAATCGCCTTTTTCTAAGTTTGTGACTGTCTATGTATTTTACGAAAATTAGATATATTTGCATAATTTAACTCGAGTAGTCGGTGTTGCTCTATTACAGTTTGTAAATGTTGTTTAAAAACACCAACATTTTTAAAAAATTCTCAATAATCCTGAAAATCCAACAGATCAAATTGTTGAAATTATTAATTATTAATATAGTTTAATAGAAGTTTTCAGTGCTGGCAAGCAAAGCCGCTAAGATATCGTCGATGATATAAATTAATTAACTACTGTCACCCATATAATTTTACTTACTCTTAAAATACTCTTAGCAAAATTAATATAATACCGTTTTCTAAAATACTGTTATCAAAATACCATGACACTTAAAAACTCGATACCAAACTAATCTAAAGTGTTATCAATAACCTTATAAACTCGCTTGTCAGCTATAAAAATTTCTCAGTATTTCTGTACTCACCATTCGCGCCAATAAATCGGCAATTTCTTTTAAAGTTTGTCCGTTACATTGAGAAATCTTTGATGCCGTTTGTAAATTTGAAGAAAGTTCTACAAAATTGAAACGATTAAAATCTGCAATATTATACAAAATTATTTCCTAAATATATTTACCGCTATTTTCCATTTCTAACTTGTGTACCGTTTTCCTCAGCTCCGTTATGGTCGCATTTAATTTACGGAAAAGTTTACGTACCGAATCTAACACTTTAACATCTGGATCTTTTTCACATTTAGAATGAATACCAGAATCAGAATCATTAGCACACTCAGACTCCAAGTCGGCTAATTGATTAAGTATAAAATTTAATTTACTATGAGCAGCTACTTTTTCGCTTTGCTGAAGGCGAATAAGGAAATTAAGAGACATTTTTTCTGATTAAAAAAAAAAACATATATAGAATTTTTTTTTAGCAAACACTTACCAACTTTTGGCAAATAGCCGTGAAACGTTTGACTTTGTTTATATTAACATCATTGTATTCCTTATTAATGCAAAGCAACTCCAAAAGTTCGTCATGTAAATCTTTAATCTTCTGACTCTCCTCGTGCATAGTATGACTCAAACATTCAAATTCAGAAACATTTGCATTCTAAAGTTTTTAAGAGATATGGCTGATATTAGAAAGAGAAGAAACTGTTTAAAAACACAATTATTTTCTTACTGTTAAAGTTTCGCAATCGGATACGTTGTTGGTACGAGCTGTTTGTAGTTCATAATTTATTGGTGGCATACCCAAACTAGTTTCCAGAGAATCACGATGATTAAGCTATAATTAAAGAAAGATAGAGAGATATAAAATAAAATGTATTTTAAAAGATTTAAAAAGAAATAAATTAAAAAGTTTTGACGTTATTACAGTTTTTTTTTTTTTGTTTTTAATATCTATTTGATTTTTCTATTTTATTTTCTGATGTTTAAATTTTTATTAATTAAATTTTGTTGTCAAAAGTTGTAAATTTTGAAATATGAACAAAAGTAAATTTGATGTAGACACCTTGTTATGGGCACATTTGAGATCATTTCTTAGCTCCTTGATGACATCTTCTTTAAAGTGGATTTTCTTTTGGGCCTGTTGTATTTCATCTTCCATACATATAACCTGGCGTTTAAGCTCTCTTACTTCGTCATGTTTCTCAGCAACTTCAAAGGCTAAAGCTTTGATATTAGCCAAAAGCTATTATAAAAGCAATAAGCACAAAGAGAGTACAACAGAGCGAATAAGAGTCATATACAAGAGGAAAAAAATAAAACAAAGAAAAAAATACTATTAAATTTGGATTATATTAACAATATCTTATATAATTTAATAAAAAATAATATTTAATTCATTAAATAAAACCTTCAAACGATGATTTATTTAATTCCTCTACGCACCTTATTTTTATGCATGGACTCGGCATCGGTAGAGCTCTGAAATTTGTGCAAAAAAAAACTAATTATTTCTAATTTTTCTTTAAAACTAATTAACAATTTAAAATCCTTACCCTTGGTTGTAGACCTGCACCTTTTTCGGCATTAATATCATCAACTTGCTGCTCCGTTAATCCTAATATTTCAGCTGTATTAACGGTCTCACAGTTTAGAAGCTGCAGATCCCATATATCAGAATGATAGGCATTTCGTATAAATTTTGTTAAAATATCAATATCTTTGCGACATTTCATGAGCTCATTGCCTTGACTGTGACGACAATTTATATTAACTATACGTTGCACTATTTCTAAGCGTTCGGCTACTTCTGATTCCAGTTCTTCGATATTTGTAATCATATATTCATTAACTTTTAACAGCATATCTACCCATTCCTGATATGTTACCAATTTGAGCTAAAATGAATTAAAAACATTTAAATTATTTTTAAAATGAATTAAAAGCATTACAAAATGTTTGAAATATTGTATAAAATAACGACTATGAAAAATCCAAGACTTTATTTGTACTGACACCAAACATTTAAATCGACTTAAGATGTTTTGTAAAAAAGTCTTTATTTTTTACTAGATTTAACACTTTGCATACATTACACTGGGCAAAGCGAAAAATAAAACAAGAGTACCGACTATCAATCCTAAATACTTTGGGCACGCTGATTTTAATGACGTTCCCAGTTTTTACACAAGTGGGCCAGATTTTTTGCAAATTTGCATTAAAGTTTTGTATGTTTTAACGCAGTTTTTTATGCATACAATTTTAAAAATCAAATATTTTATCTTAGTTTTTTTATGGCAAATACATGAAAGACCAAATTTTGTTAATAAACGTGCAGCATTAACAAGTGAATCCATGTTTTTTCTCAGTTTTTACTATATTTTACTATATTTTACTATACTATATTTCATTTTTTACTATATTTTACCAAAGCACATTAGCAAAAAGATAAATCTGACCAAATACTTCGTTTAAGAAGAAAAAAAAAAAAATACGGTTCTAGGGAAAAGCTCGAAATGTGCCTAATATGTGTATGACAGCATAGAGTAAAAGGATGAACTATGAGTTCATCTTTTAGTATAATATTTGTTATAAAATGATGTGTACTGAAATTCAGCCAACAAAGTTTATATTTGCGAACGTTATTTTAACAAATACTTTCATTACAGTGTATGTCTACAAAATGTTTTCATACTTTCATTACAGTGTATGTCTACAAAATGTTTTCAAATTTTATTTTAAAAATGTTAACATATTTGTATGAATTTCAAAACAAAATATGAAAATATTTTGTAGACATTCACTATAATTAAAGTGTTTGGTAAAAGTAACTTCAGCAAATGTTAACTTGGATTTTGGTACACATCATTTTTTAAGCAATGTATATATTTTACTAAAAGATGAACTCATAGATCGTTCTTTTCGCTATCCTGTCACATAAATTTTAGGCTCATTTTGGGTTTTTTCCATGAGCCGCAGTTTTTGTTTTTTTTATCGATTGCTGCGCGATTATTAAGCAAATTTGATACTCGAATGTTAAAAAAGGTTTTTTATGAATTTACCATAAAAAAGTAAGATAAAATATTTGATTTTAAAAATTTTATGGATAAAAAATTGCGTTAAAATATTTAAACCTGTAATGGAAATTTGCTAAAAATCTGGCCCGCAAATGAAAAAAAAAAAACTGGGTACGACATTAAAATCAATGCGCGGTACTCTTGTTTTCGATTTTAGGGGTCAATTTTGTAGCGCTGTGTTATTAAACAGATCATAGAAGTTTAAAGCAGGTACCGTTATTATTATTCCTTTATTTTTTACTTTTATTTTCTCGAGCAATAATAAAAACTATTTTTTACTTTTATTTTTTCTAGAAAAAATTGTATATATTATTAATTTACTTTTACCTTTTTTAGCAAAAGTTACTTTTTTGTTTTTACGCAAAAATAAGAGTTATTTTATTATATTTTAAGCAACTAAAGGGTCCGCCAAATAACTTTCTTTTTTTTTGAACTCCTGAACCAATTGGACTTTGTATGGCGTCATACCAAGGTCTTTATGCAAACTTCGTCTCAATGATGTCTCCGAAATGTTCAATTGTTGAGAACGACGGTGAATTGATGTTGATGGCGCTTCACGCACACTTTCTGCCACAGCAGCAATATTCTCGGGTGTACGCACTGTTTTTGGCTTTTCACGCTTTGGTTTATCGATGAGGAAGGATGCCAGTTTCTTTCACTTTTTTCATAAGATAACGAACATACGGACCATATTCGTTCAGCGGAAGGATAAAACTAATTATCTGTCAAATCAGACATGAGCTAAGTGTTACCATTCACGAAATAAGTACTAATTGAAAAAAAAAACGTTAGATGGCGGACCCTTTATTTTCTCATTTTTGTTTAAATTTATGGCAATTAAGAATTCCCATGAAGGTAATTTTTTATCAGTATTCTTACATTTTGATGCGTTTGGTGTATAGATGGGCACGTGAGCAGAATTTTGCGTGAATCACGCGTGACTGTGAGCGAATACTAATTTTACGCACGTGAGCGTGAGTGAGTGTAAGTAGAAAAAAATGTTCGTAAGTGTGTGTGAGCCAAGTTTTTGCATGAGTGAATGTGCGTTAGTAGAATTTTAGAAATATAACATTTTTCTCTTGAAATAAATATTTTCGTTATTTTAGAAATGTTGAGGTTAAGAAGAAGAATAAACGTTTTGCTCTAGAAATTATAAACACTATTAATTTTTAAATCAGACTAGACTAGTTTCTACCTCTGTTTATGGACAGGCGTCATCAGTGGTTTTCCATTTCAATTGTATTAAATTGCAGTTTTCTTTTCTATTAGCTTTTCTGTTATTGTATATTATTTCTTTATTTTTTCGTCGATTTAATGTTTTTGCAGGGACGGTAGGCAATACCGCTGAAATACTGTTATCGATTCAAAGCCCTTTCAACCGGACTATCGTTATGCCTAAAATACCGTTACCGAAATAATTGAAAAACTGCTATCCGTAAAATACCTTTACCGATATAACTAAAATATCAAGATCCTTAAAATACCGTTACCGAAACAACTAAAATATCGTTACATTTAAAATACCGCTACCGAAGTTATTGAAATAGCGTTATCCTTAAAATAACACTTCGAAACAAATCTGACAAGAGCAGAAAACAAATAATCGCTTTAAATAGATTTATTTTACCGAAGTTTGATTATAAACTGGCCAGTCATTGGAATTCGGTCATAAGGGTATAAAAATATCGGTGTGCATTGATATTACCTGAATAACTTAAATAACGTTATCCTTAAAATGCCGTTACCGAAATAACGAAATAACCCCGTTATCTCTAAAATAAAGTTACCAAAATAACTAAAATAACGTTAACGCTAAAATACCGTTACCAAAATAAGTAAAATACTGTTAACGATAAAAACCCTTTACCAAAATAACTGAAATATCGTTGCCCCGAAATTACCGATAACCGCGTCGAATCGGTTACCATTAGGCTGATGAGTTGATTTTTCAAAACCGGGTTTTTGTGTGTTGTCGGTTTCGGTTTAAATTTTCGAATATCGAATAATTTTGTAGTCGAATATCCGATTTTTTCTTAACTATTATTTTTTAGCTTTAATATGAAAAACTGAAATTGCAAAAATCATTGTTAAAAACAAAACGTTTTGAAAAATTTTCTTAAAATCTGTTTTTTTTTAATTTCATGTAAGAGAACTCCGCTTTACATAAAAACTACTCATATAAAAAACTCCAAAAAAATTTCATAAACTAAACATTTTTTTTCCAATTTATAACGAGCTTTCAACCTCCGTATATTTACAAAAATAAAGCAAATCAAACATATTAGCTAGGTTGATACTAGTATTCCGATCTGGCTAAAGGTCTCATCAGAACCCGAAGTTTTAGAAAAGCTAGAGCCTCCATAATAGGCAGAACTTTAACAAAAAACCTATTAATCATCAATTTTGCTACATTCTTGTTTAATAACCGTTTTTGTTTAATAATTTTGCTCCGTTTTTGTTTAATAATTTTGTTTTCTTCAAAATATTTTTTATTTAAGTCGTTTTTAAAAGGTTTTTACTAAATTGTTATAATGCAAAAGCTGTATCTCAGACAATAACTTCGGAGCGCTCATGATTTATAAAAATAATCAATGTTTTATTAAAATCATCTAAAAAAATTTTGAGATCTGATTTCAAATAAAAAACTAAAACTATTAAAATTTAAAAAACTATATATTTTTTAGTATAATTGTATAACATTTAAAAACCGGTTAACCGGTTTTTTTTAAATTCCAGAAACTTAAACCGTTTTTTTTTAGAAGTCGAATAATCGATCAAATATCGATCGATACAAAATAAATGACAAAACTGCATATTCAGAGTAATTTTGAGTTAAACTATTCGGAAAATCCTAAAACCGGTTTTTGAAAAAAGTCGAATAATCGATCAAATATCGATCGATACAAAATAAATGACAAAACTGCATATTCAGAGTAATTTTGAATTAAACATTGTAATTTTTTTTTATAATTTTGTTTCATGAATTTGCGAAGTTCAAGTGTATCATTCAAATTTTACTCACGTGAGTGAGTGTGAGTGGTAAAAAAAATCTCGTGAGTGGAATTATTCTCTCGTGAATGTCAGTGAGTAAAAATTCACTCACATGCCCATCTCTAGTTTGGTGTAAGCTTTTCAAAATTTATTTTTAATTTTAATTCATTTTTATTTTTACTCAAAAAATAAAAGTCAAAAATAACTGTTAAAATTGCTCGAAAAAATATATATCTAAAATTTAAAAAGAAGTGCATTTTATGAGACTTCTCTGAAACTGACAGTTAAAACAAAGTTATATGCGTTTAAAAAGCCAAAAAGGGTATTTACTTTAAAGATTACTGAAAAGATAGCTTTTGAGCCGTTGAAAAATAACTAACAAATTCAGTAAAAACATCTAAGAATGTAACAAAATAACTGAAAAATGTATGCTTCAAAATAAAAAAAAAAAAAACTAACAAAATAGGTAAAAACTACAGTTTTTAATTATTTTTACGATATCTTAAAAATATATTTCAATATAAAATACAAAAAATACGATTTTTTTTAAGTCGATGCACAGTTGGCACCAACAATGGAATTTGTAAATTTAAACACCCTCATTTTTGAACCCAAATTTATTTGCAACAAATTTTTTATTTAAAATGCTTGTAAATTGTAGTTTTTGATACAAAAATTTTTTAAAAACCAAAATTCGAAATTTCAAAATATCAACAAAATTTACAAGTTACAAGGGCGGATCAATAAGTCCGTGACTTTTCGAATTGCCTTCGTAGTTATATGAAATTCAACACTGCTGCCATCAAGTACCACCTGTCAATAGACTACTGTTATATTTTTAGCAAGTTCCGTCAATTACTTTGCGTTTAACAGCTGTTCAAAAAATACAACCTCGTGGATTTTTTTAAAAATGGAAAAAAGTGAATTTCGAGTGCTCATTAAACATTATTTTTTGCGAAAAAAAAAACCGTCAATCAAACCAAGGAAAAGTTTGATAAATACTATGGGGACTCTGCACCATCGATTTCAATGGTAAAAAAAGTCTTTTACGTTCTGGAAGGCCAATTAAGGTCAATACACCCGATATGGGTGTATTGACCTTATGACCAACACCATGATATGGTGTTGGCCGATCGAAGAGTAAAAGTGCGTAATTGTTGATGCCATAGTCATTTAATATGGCAGTGTGGTTTCGTTTTAAATGATCAGTTGGGTTTAAGAAAGCTGTCTGCAAGATGGGTGCCGCGTTTGCTCTCAATTTACCATAAACGTAATCGTGTTTTGTAACTGTGGATGA
The DNA here is from genome assembly GCA_021234595.1 of Delia radicum. Classification (NCBI taxonomy): domain Eukaryota; kingdom Metazoa; phylum Arthropoda; class Insecta; order Diptera; family Anthomyiidae; genus Delia; species Delia radicum. The sequence goes on from CM037854.1 coordinate 48,300,349, forward strand.
AACATAGATTCATTACAACAATCCTGAGACCAAGCAGCAGTCTAAACAATCGGTTTCTCCGGGTGAACTGGCTCCGAAGAAGGCCAAGGTAAGTTTGTCGGCCAATAAGGTGATGGCAACAGTTTTGTGGGATGCACGCGGGATAATCCACATCGATTACCTTCAAAAGGGAAAAACAATAAACGGCGAATATTATGCCAACTTATTGAACCGATTTAACGAGGATTTAAAAAAAAAAACACCCCATATGGCCAAGAAAAAAATTCTTTTTTATGAAGATAATTCACGGGTGCACACGTGTGCAGTCTCAATGGCAAAATTCCATGAATTGAGCTAAACCTAAAGAAATGGCTTGGTGAAAAGAGATTTAGCTCCAACGATGAAATTATTGATTAAACAAATGACTATTTTATGGAACTCGAAAAATCCTATTTCTTGAAAGGGATACAAAAATTTGAGAAACGTTGGACTAAGTGTATTGAGCTAAAAGAAGATTATGTTGAAAAATTATTTTTTTTTTTCAAAATAAAACTGTGTTTCATTCAAAAAGTCACGGACTGATTGATCCGCCCTCGTTTGTAGTAGATAGCCCAAAATCGATTTTGACCAAATACTTTTTCAAATCAAACAATTCGGAACAAAATGTCATGAATTTGTTGTTGCATAGTTTGTTACAAATGCATATTTTGCATACTAATACATATTTTATGGCATGTTTTTTTTGTATTTTTTGCATACTTTCAATTTAAATGCATATTTTGTAAAAAAAAATAAAATTCGGTTTTAATTTAAAATAAACAAAAGAAAAAATTTCTAACCCAGAATATAGCATATAGGTTTCATTCGTTAGACATTTATATTTTAAAATATTTTGAAACCAACAAGCTCAAATAATAAATCGATTTTTAAAAGTCCAAAACTTGTACATGCACATTTTTTTGATTTTTAGTACATGTTTTTGAATTTTTGTGCATATTTCTATTTATATAATTTTTTGGGGTGAAGTTAGAAATTTAAGCAAAATTATAAAATTACGAAAATATCTAAGTAAGAATCCATCAAACAACATAAAAATACGATCTTCGTAAGAAGACGGGTAAAAAGACTGTCTGTTTTATACGCCTAATTAAAGTGAATCGCAATTTTGAATGTGTTGCAGTTTATGGAATTCTTAAAAGTTAACTTTATGGACATCTCGTTGAAATAAATTATATTACATCTATTAAATATTAATCAATGGATGTCTAGAAAACAACGTAAATCCATAAAACAATATATCGCACACCTAGTACAAAAGTGACAACTCAAAATTTTTCATTTTTTAGAAACCGAAAAAAAAACATTTGCAAATTCATACCAATTGAAACATAAAGAAAGACATAACTGTTTTTTAGCAACAGTTAACAACAACAAAATACACTAATATTTTTTTTATAGATAAACAAGTATATTCTTTATAGTTTAAGCATATAAAACCGAAAAATTTAAATTTTGAGTTAAGTCACTTTTGAACTGGGTGTGCGATATGCGGATTATCAAGTTTTTACAATAAGTTCATCAATTGTATTTTAAGTTATTTCTACCTACATAATTCTCTGATTGTACATCTCAAATCATTTATATAAAGCTTTTCAGTAGTGTTATTTTCTCTATTTCTAGAAGGTTTCTCGGTCGTGTATAAGTGGCTTTTAAAAATTATTGAATTGTTTTGTGGTCTATTATATCAAAGATAAAATTTCAAAAATTTAAAATGAAACTTACATTAACATCACCATAAGCATTAGTATCGATGTCTTGCAATCTCTTTAAAAATATATCATTTAAACATTCATTCATTTCAGAGGATTTTCCCCGAGATTCTGATCTACGTTTTGTAAATGTTGTTCAAAATGTGATGTGGGTATATCGGAAAGATATGTTCCCATTTGTACGGTTGAATGCGAAGGATGTGTACATTGAGGATTATCTGCGGTAGGCGACGATGGTAAAGATGTTGTCATATTTGATAATTTTAAAGTAGCACTGGTAGGATAAATTGCAGTCGATGTTGTAGGTTGCTCGGAGTTTAGACGTCTATGTAGAGGTTTATTAAACAAAGATGCTTGCTGTTGTTCAATATCGGATTGTGGAAGACTAAAAGCTCTTTGTTGTTGAACATTTTGAGTTTTAGTAGAGTTATTAAAATTGGATTTTTGAGATTCTAGGGCTATCGGTGATGACATATGTAGCGATTTTGTTGGTAGTAAGTTCTCTGATTTTGAAGATGTATATAAATTCGATTGAATGGACTGTGAAGTAGCAGGATTATTGAAGTTCACATTTTGTTGCTGTTCTTTTATAGATGCTGGTATTCTACTCATTGATTGTGTGTTAAATTGTCTCTCATATGATTTTATTATTTTCTCTTCATGCCCAGGAGTTGGGGTATCTGATCTTCTTTCCAAACCCATACTTCCGGTTGTAATGTTAAATCTGGCATTAACATGTTGTTGTGGTAAATCTTGTATTACATAATTTCGCATATATGAAGAATTTGGTGATTGCGCTCTCGGTCCTGTAGATCTTGTTGGTGTTGTGGGAGATTCTGGTGTCCCTGGCGCATTATCGGTATTATCCATTTTTATTAATGATTTTTCTAAATCAAAATTTATATACAATTCAAATAAGAAATCGATAGAATATTTCAACTGCAAAGCAAGTTAAGAGATTTTGTGTGCAAAAATAAGTATAAAATTTTTAGGAATTTTGGTTTTATTTTCGACTACTGTGACGTTATATAAAATAACGAAATGTAAAATTAACCAGTAGATGAATGAATGGAAAACAAATTTCAAAACACATTTCAAATTTTACAAGTTTTGTTGTATCTATAGAATTCTATAGAGTTGTTGTCGAAAGAATGTATCCCAATTGGAAATATTTTGATATTTATTTAATGGGCAATTCACACGCAATTCACCCATATCTACTATATCCCAATATTGGTTATACGAATTGTCAAATTATTGTAAATTCTTTTTTTTGGAAATGGCAAAATAATGGGAAATAGTAGATATGGGTGGATAGAGGTTAATAGCGTGTGAATCAACACCAAGGCTGCGTTTACAACACGATCATAAATATTTATTCACACGCTATCAAAAGAGAATTGAAAACATATAAAATCTACCAATCGTTTTCCTCCACTCTTTCCGATTTCAACCAAATTTTGGTATAGGATACGAGGGTGGATCAATATGTCCGTTACTTTTCGATCTTCCCTCGTAGTTATATGAAATGCAACACTGCGAAAAAAAACCCGCCAATCAAACCAAGGAAAAGCTTGATAAGTACTATGGGGACTCTGCACCATCGATTTTAATGGTAAACAATTGGTTTACTGACTTTCGTTGTGGTCGCACAAGTACAAATGACGCTGAACGTTCTGGACGGTCAATTGAGGTCAATACACCCGAAAATGTCGAAAAAATCCACGATATGGTGTCATCCGATCGAAGAGTAAAAGTGCGTGAGATGGTTGATGCCATAGGCATTTCATATGGCAGTGTGGCTTCGATTTTAAATGATCAGTTGGGTTTAAGAAAGCTGTCTGCTAGATGGGTGCCGCGTTTGCTCTCAATTGACCATAAACGTAATCGTGTGACAACTTCAAAGGATTGTTTGCAGTTGTTTAACCGCAATTCGAATGAGTTTCTTCGGTGTTTTGTAACTGTGGATGAAACATGGATCCATTACAACATTCCGGATACCAAGCAGCAGTCTAAACAATGGGTTTCTCAGGGTGAACCGGCTCCGAAGAAGGCCAAGGTAAGTTTGTCGGCCAATAAGGTGATGGCAACAGTTTTTTGGGATGCACGCGGGATAATACACATCGATTACCTTCAAAAGTGAATAACAATAAACGGCGAATATTATGCCAACTTATTGGACCGATCTAACGAGTATTAAAAAAAACAACCCCATATGGCCAAGAAAAAAAAAACGACCCCATATGGTCAAGATAATACACGGGTGCATACGTGTGCAGTCTCAATAGCAAAGTTCTATGAACTGGGCTACGAATTGGTACCTTATCCGCCATATTCTACGGATTTAGCCCCCAGTGACTATTTCTTATTTCCAAACCTAAAGAAATGATTCGGTGGAAAGAGATTTAGCTCCAACGATGAAATTATTGATCAAACAAATGCCTATTTTATGGACCTCGAAAAATCGTATTTTTTTGGAAGGGATACAAAAATTTGTTATAATTTTTATTAAAAATAAAAATTATGTTTTTTCGACCTTTAATTGTGCAATGAAAATGAAAATTATTCAAGTTCGAGGCCATATACTCTATATTTCTTCATTAGGATATTGTCCTAACAAATAATCTATAGAGTTTTTGTTTTCAAATTTATTATTTGACCCTTTCAGGAATGTGTTGATAGATCTATTTCGGGAATTTTCTAGGTTCCCATCATCAGAACACGTTTTGAAAGCGGTAACAATCCCATGTCAAACATCAAGCATTCATATGAACTAGTTTACTCACTACATGAGAACTAATATACATATGATTTTGAAGTTAAAGATTATAACCATTGATCAAAAAATAAATTGAAAACTTGTTTGTGTGTATGTCTACCTTTGGTAAATATTCAATACACGTTTTTGTTTTTTTCCTCCTTTTTATGTTTTGTTAAGTTTGTAAACAAAACAGGGGAAGTAAACTAGGCGGTACTTTGCCTTTTTTCACAAGTTTGTTATAATTTTTATTAAAAATAAAAATTATGTTTTTTCGACCTTTAATTGTGCAATGAAAATGAAAATTATTCAAGTTCGAGGCCATATACTCTATATTTCTTCATTAGGATATTGTCCTAACAAATAATCTATAGAGTTTTTGTTTTCAAATTTATTATTTGACCCTTTCAGGAATGTGTTGATAGATCTATTTCGGGAATTTTCTAGGTTCCCATCATCAGAACACGTTTTGAAAGCGGTAACAATCCCATGTCAAACATCAAGCATTCATATGAACTAGTTTACTCACTACATGAGAACTAATATACATATGATTTTGAAGTTAAAGATTATAACCATTGATCAAAAAATAAATTGAAAACTTGTTTGTGTGTATGTCTACCTTTGGTAAATATTCAATACACGTTTTTGTTTTTTTCCTCCTTTTTATGTTTTGTTAAGTTTGTAAACAAAACAGGGGAAGTAAACTAGGCGGTACTTTGCCTTTTTTCACAAGTTTGTTATAATTTTTATTAAAAATAAAAATTATGTTTTTTCGACCTTTAATTGTGCAATGAAAATGAAAATTATTCAAGTTCGAGGCCATATACTCTATATTTCTTCATTAGGATATTGTCCTAACAAATAATCTATAGAGTTTTTGTTTTCAAATTTATTATTTGACCCTTTCAGGAATGTGTTGATAGATCTATTTCGGGAATTTTCTAGGTTCCCATCATCAGAACACGTTTTGAAAGCGGTAACAATCCCATGTCAAACATCAAGCATTCATATGAACTAGTTTACTCACTACATGAGAACTAATATACATATGATTTTGAAGTTAAAGATTATAACCATTGATCAAAAAATAAATTGAAAACTTGTTTGTGTGTATGTCTACCTTTGGTAAATATTCAATACACGTTTTTGTTTTTTTCCTCCTTTTTATGTTTTGTTAAGTTTGTAAACAAAACAGGGGAAGTAAACTAGGCGGTACTTTGCCTTTTTTCACAAGTTTGTTATAATTTTTATTAAAAATAAAAATTATGTTTTTTCGACCTTTAATTGTGCAATGAAAATGAAAATTATTCAAGTTCGAGGCCATATACTCTATATTTCTTCATTAGGATATTGTCCTAACAAATAATCTATAGAGTTTTTGTTTTCAAATTTATTATTTGACCCTTTCAGGAATGTGTTGATAGATCTATTTCGGGAATTTTCTAGGTTCCCATCATCAGAACACGTTTTGAAAGCGGTAACAATCCCATGTCAAACATCAAGCATTCATATGAACTAGTTTACTCACTACATGAGAACTAATATACATATGATTTTGAAGTTAAAGATTATAACCATTGATCAAAAAATAAATTGAAAACTTGTTTGTGTGTATGTCTACCTTTGGTAAATATTCAATACACGTTTTTGTTTTTTTTCCTCCTTTTTATGTTTTGTTAAGTTTGTAAACAAAACAGGGGAAGTAAACTAGGCGGTACTTTGCCTTTTTTCACAAGTTTGTTATAATTTTTATTAAAAATAAAAATTATGTTTTTTCGACCTTTAATTGTGCAATGAAAATGAAAATTATTCAAGTTCGAGGCCATATACTCTATAATTATAACAAACTTGTGAAAAAAGGCAAAGTACCGCCTAGTTTACTTCCCCTGTTTTGTTTACAAACTTAACAAAACATAAAAAGGAGGAAAAAAACAAAAACGTGTATTGAATATTTACCAAAGGTAGACATACACACAAACAAGTTTTCAATTTATTTTTTGATCAATGGTTATAATCTTTAACTTCAAAATCATATGTATATTAGTTCTCATGTAGTGAGTAAACTAGTTCATATGAATGCTTGATGTTTGACATGGGATTGTTACCGCTTTCAAAACGTGTTCTGATGATGGGAACCTAGAAAATTCCCGAAATAGATCTATCAACACATTCCTGAAAGGGTCAAATAATAAATTTGAAAACAAAAACTCTATAGATTATTTGTTAGGACAATATCCTAATGAAGAAATATAGAGTATATGGCCTCGAACTTGAATAATTTTCATTTTCATTGCACAATTAAAGGTCGAAAAAACATAATTTTTATTTTTAATAAAAATTATAACAAACTTGTGAAAAAAGGCAAAGTACCGCCTAGTTTACTTCCCCTGTTTTGTTTACAAACTTAACAAAACATAAAAAGGAGGAAAAAAACAAAAACGTGTATTGAATATTTACCAAAGGTAGACATACACACAAACAAGTTTTCAATTTATTTTTTGATCAATGGTTATAATCTTTAACTTCAAAATCATATGTATATTAGTTCTCATGTAGTGAGTAAACTAGTTCATATGAATGCTTGATGTTTGACATGGGATTGTTACCGCTTTCAAAACGTGTTCTGATGATGGGAACCTAGAAAATTCCCGAAATAGATCTATCAACACATTCCTGAAAGGGTCAAATAATAAATTTGAAAACAAAAACTCTATAGATTATTTGTTAGGACAATATCCTAATGAAGAAATATAGAGTATATGGCCTCGAACTTGAATAATTTTCATTTTCATTGCACAATTAAAGGTCGAAAAAACATAATTTTTATTTTTAATAAAAATTATAACAAACTTGTGAAAAAAGGCAAAGTACCGCCTAGTTTACTTCCCCTGTTTTGTTTACAAACTTAACAAAACATAAAAAGGAGGAAAAAAACAAAAACGTGTATTGAATATTTACCAAAGGTAGACATACACACAAACAAGTTTTCAATTTATTTTTTGATCAATGGTTATAATCTTTAACTTCAAAATCATATGTATATTAGTTCTCATGTAGTGAGTAAACTAGTTCATATGAATGCTTGATGTTTGACATGGGATTGTTACCGCTTTCAAAACGTGTTCTGATGATGGGAACCTAGAAAATTCCCGAAATAGATCTATCAACACATTCCTGAAAGGGTCAAATAATAAATTTGAAAACAAAAACTCTATAGATTATTTGTTAGGACAATATCCTAATGAAGAAATATAGAGTATATGGCCTCGAACTTGAATAATTTTCATTTTCATTGCACAATTAAAGGTCGAAAAAACATAATTTTTATTTTTAATAAAAATTATAACAAACTTGTGAAAAAAGGCAAAGTACCGCCTAGTTTACTTCCCCTGTTTTGTTTACAAACTTAACAAAACATAAAAAGGAGGAAAAAAACAAAAACGTGTATTGAATATTTACCAAAGGTAGACATACACACAAACAAGTTTTCAATTTATTTTTGATCAATGGTTATAATCTTTAACTTCAAAATCATATGTATATTAGTTCTCATGTAGTGAGTAAACTAGTTCATATGAATGCTTGATGTTTGACATGGGATTGTTACCGCTTTCAAAACGTGTTCTGATGATGGGAACCTAGAAAATTCCCGAAATAGATCTATCAACACATTCCTGAAAGGGTCAAATAATAAATTTGAAAACAAAAACTCTATAGATTATTTGTTAGGACAATATCCTAATGAAGAAATATAGAGTATATGGCCTCGAACTTGAATAATTTTCATTTTCATTGCACAATTAAAGGTCGAAAAAACATAATTTTTATTTTTAATAAAAATTATAACAAACTTGTGAAAAAAGGCAAAGTACCGCCTAGTTTACTTCCCCTGTTTTGTTTACAAACTTAACAAAACATAAAAAGGAGGAAAAAAACAAAAACGTGTATTGAATATTTACCAAAGGTAGACATACACACAAACAAGTTTTCAATTTATTTTTTGATCAATGGTTATAATCTTTAACTTCAAAATCATATGTATATTAGTTCTCATGTAGTGAGTAAACTAGTTCATATGAATGCTTGATGTTTGACATGGGATTGTTACCGCTTTCAAAACGTGTTCTGATGATGGGAACCTAGAAAATTCCCGAAATAGATCTATCAACACATTCCTGAAAGGGTCAAATAATAAATTTGAAAACAAAAACTCTATAGATTATTTGTTAGGACAATATCCTAATGAAGAAATATAGAGTATATGGCCTCGAACTTGAATAATTTTCATTTTCATCGGGATACAAAAATTTTAGAAATGTTGGACTAAGTGTATTGAGCTAAAAGGAGATTATGTTAAAAAACAGATTTTTTTTTTCAGAAAAAACTGTGTTTCATTCAAAAAGTCACCGATTTATTGTGCCACGAGGGCGGCTAGTTTAAAAAAGCTAGGATGTTGAAAAATAGCGTTTCAAAATAAATATGAAAAATATTTAAAAATTTTACAAAAGTAGTTTAAAATCGGTTATAACTCTAATATCTTAGTTAAAAGCTACTGTTATCCTGCTTTAAATGAAATTAGAAAAAAATTATTGTTGGAAGATAAAATAAATTTTTTCAAAATCCGCGGTTCAAACCAATGTATTTAAAAAAACTAGCTTTTTAACATCTTAAAAAAAATATTTTAATTATAAATTATTCCACTATGCTATAGCCAAATCTCTTTTTGGAACTCTTACCGCAGGAGTACCATACAAGTACATTGCAACGCTATAGAAGAGTAATTTATAATTAGCAAACATTTTTTTTTTTTGTTTTAATCCATCTTTATTTGACAATTTCGCAGACAAGCCTAAAGGCTTCGCGGGGATAGATTTAAGAACAAATGTCAATGAAATTGTCAAATAAAGATGGATTAAAAAAAAAAATATATATATGTATATATAGTTTTTTAAATTTTGGAAACACAGGTTTCTGAAATACAGCGCTTTGAAGCAAGGATTGTGAAAAAATACGTTTTGCCTTCATAAAATGAATAGTTTTCCTGTACCAGTAAGACTACGATTTAATGACTTTTGAAGCTTTAATGACTCTCGTAGCTTTAAAAGATATAGGCAATTATGCGCAACTTGTTTTGTAAAACTTTAATTTTTATTTTTCAATAAAATATTTTTTTATGTTAATCTTCTTTTCTACTACATTTAGCATCGTTTTTCAGATTTTTATTCAGCACTTTGAATTCCGTAAGAGTTCCATAAAGGGATTTGGCAACGACATATATGAGAATAATTTGTAATTAATATATTTTTTTTTTTTTACTTCAATTAAATGTTTAATGTTACACATTAAAATGTTTAGTCATATAAACATATATGTTAAAGCATAAATATTTGTATCTAAGAATTGTAAATTAAATACTGACAGAGCACTTGTGCAAAGCGCATTGCCAGCGTTTTCAAAAAGCGTTTTTCGAGTATTTGTTCTACAATAATTTCGGTGGTCTACAAAAAAAAAATACATTGGCAAACAATTGGCTAAAACTACTATCCCAACATTGGCAAAAATTGTTTTTCCAGTACTATTAAAATAGAAATTGCCAACGGCGCAAAGGTTCTGCAACTGGTAGAGCATTTATTTTATAAAAATTATAATGTTTTGTTTAAAAAACTTTGCAGTCGGAAGGTTCCGAGTTCGATCCCGCTTTCAGACATACATTTTTTTTGTGATTTTAAACTTTTTATATATAGAGCAATTCCATATGAAAACGATCAAAATTGGCAAATTTTTGGACGACCCCTCTCCGATTTTAAAATAAATAGTCTCAATCGATTGCCCAGCAAAAAATAATGTACCTACATATTTTTTTTTTTTTTTATAGTGACTGGTTTAGTGGTGGTGTGCACCACTGTCATGTGACAAAATTGAAGAATTCTTCATAAGGGACCTCATTGAAAGTTGTTTTAAAAAAAAAACTACTAAAGCGATCGCAACGAGTGATAGCTCGTTGGAAAGGTATTGCATCAGGCTTTAATTGAAAAATAAAATTTTCCTAATTTTTCTCAGAAATTTACCTTTTTCCCCATGACAGTGGTGCACACCACCACTAAACCAGTCACTATAGAGCAATTACATATGACATGTGACAAAATTGAAGAATTCTTCATAAGGGACCTTTAATTGAAAATAAAATTTTTCTAATTTTTCTTGTTAAATAATTAAAAATAATTCAATTATAAAAAATATAAAAACAATGAGAACAATGAGAACAAGGTGGTCTCTTAAATGTTCTTCTCCTGTCCAAACAAGGAGTCGGGGCCCATTTTTTTATTGCTGATTCTTAAAGCAAAAATTATGAGGAATCCAAAAAAAATAAAATTAGCCGGAAAATTTAGGAGCTTCTGTGGAAAATCGGAAAATTTAATTTTCATGGGAAAATTTAATTTTCATGGGAAAAAAGGTAAATTTCTGAGAAAAATTAGGAAAATTTTATTTTTCAATTAAAGCCTGATTCAATACCTTTCCAACGAGGTCCAACTTTCAATGAGGTCCCTTATGAAGAATTCTTCAATTTTGTCACATGACAGTGGTGCACACCACCACTAAACCAGTCACTATAAAAAAAAAAAAAATATGTAGGTACATTATTTTTTGCTGGGCAATCGATTGAGACTATTTATTTTAAAATCGGAGAGGGGTCGTCCAAAAGGTGATCGCTTTCATATGGAATTGCTCTATATATATTTTTTTTTAAATAAAATTGATTTTTTTGTTTCTGGAATAGCTCTTTTAAGATCATCTTTTATTTTTGTTTTCCCAAAGATGATTATGAAAAATCGCAAACATACTAGGACGGTCCAAAACTTAACCGACCTAACAAAGAAAACAACAAATATGGTGAAAATTTTCTTTATTTCTCAACATAATCTCATTTTAGTTTGATTCACATTTCACAGCGACATTTAATAGCTTCGATACCCTGTTTATAGGAAAAACTATCTAGCTCCTTATAATAGCCATTAACCGTAGATGGTGACCAATTTTTTCCCATGTTTACAAATTCAGTAGATCGTTTATTTTTGATGGCTCAAAAAAAATACTAAACAACATGGCGCTTTAAACTTAAAACATGTGTTTCAATTTTCCATGTTTCAGATTTCAATTTTTTTCAACCCACTGTCTCCAAATATACGTCAGCTTGGCTAATTTTGGGACCGCCCTCGTAGTTTCCAAACACAAAACTGAGCTAATATCTGAAAAAGCAATGTTCAAGCACCTTTTGAAAACTTAATTTCCATCTGGGATACATTCTTTCTTGGAATTATAATACAACATTTTAACTGCGTTATAGTGACATAAATAAATTTTTTATAATAATATTACTGAAAGGTCAACCCATTCATTTAAAGCATGTTTTAAATTATCAATTAGACGCAAATACACTCAAAAAAAAGTTCGTAAAGTTTAGCAAAAAAGTTAATCGAGTTAGCAAAATATTTGCTGAGGGGATCCTTGCAGAAAATTTGCTAATATCTGCAAGTGTTTTGATGAACATCAGTGAGTTTATTTTTAGCAAAAAATTAGTAAATTCAGCAAAATTTTTTTGCTGACACTTAGTTCAATGTAAATTAAAATCGACTAGTTGAAATCAAACAAATTTTTTGCAGGAGATTAGTGGATTAAAAAAAAACTGAAACACTTAGTATCAAATTTTTACTTTAGTTAATTTATTTAGCTGAAATTTAAATTTATTTTTGTTTCTGATTGTTTTAAATATATATAAAAACCTCAGGACTTCCACATCGTTAACATAATGCAATTAAATAAAAAATCTGGAAATAAACAAAATAATGTAATGTTAAAAAAAACGATTTCACTAACCCACTTTAGCCAGGAATCTAAAATGACCAACGAATTTGATAAAAATGAAGAAACGTAATTTTTTCAAAATTAATTTTAAACATTTTTTTAAAATGCCTAATTTGCAGATGTGGATTGTTATTTTTATGATATAATATTACTATTTTGTGTAACTTGATCCATATAGGGTTAATGTTATCACTTTTCAATAAAAACAGACCCACTAGGAAATTTACAGAATAACATCTTTTAGATTTTTATTAAATTCGGATATGCGAGAGAGTACACAACTAACGAACAAGAGCCATTCTTTATAGCAGTGGTCGGCAGAAAGAGAGAATATGAATGTATTGGTGTTGTACACTTTAAGAAATAAGTTTTTTTTTTCTTTACTAATCTATACTAATATTAGAAAGAGGTAATACTATTATTGTTTGTAGGAGGTAATCTCCGAAACTTCTCATCCGATTTAAAAAATTGTTTAGTAATATTTAGACTGATTGAATGAATAAATGAATGAATGATTGAATAATTGAATAAATAAATGAATGAATGAATTACTCTTCCTATACAAAATATATTGAATAAATGAATAAATAAATAATTAGAAAAAATTAATAAGTAATGAAATAAATTATCGATAAGTCGATATTTGTATTCATTGAATTAAAAAATTAAAATAATTCATGTTCTTTTTTTTCTCTATTAAAAAAAGTAAAATTAGTTCAAAATAAAAATTACAAATATTAATCATAAAAAACATATTTCATTTTGTGTACTTAAATTATTTGTTCTTAAAAAGTATTCCATTAGATATCACCATAGTTTTATTTGGTTGCAATATGCCTTGTTAGGATTATGATTATTAATAAACATTATTTTTGTTAACAAAATAAATGAATGAATAAATAAATAAAAAAAATAAAGAATTTAATTAATTAATCGATAAGTGGATATCCGTATTCAATAATTTAAAATAATAAAAATAGTTCATGTCTTTTTTCTCTATTAAAAAAATAATTCATAATAAATTTTGCAAATATTATTTTAAAAAGACATTTGATTTTTTTGTGCATAAATATTTTTTTTTAAAAAAAGTATACCATTTAATATCACAATAATTTCATTAGTTTGCTATGTTTGTATGATTGTTAAAAAAAATTATTTATTTGCGTTAACAAAATCAATAAGTTTGTCTATATTAATTTCTTTTTCGTAAAAAAAATAATAAATAGAAAATAAAAATGAGTCTTCCAACTCAACTTTCCACATTTTTAATTAAAAATGTACGAAAAATAAATACCTAAAATAAAAAATACAATTGTGTTTGCTTTCAATTCTCTAAAATTTTAAGAGTGTACTTTATTTCTTCAACAAAGCGACATAGACCTACTTGGTTGATAGCGAACATACGACTAAAAGAAATAATAGTATTTCTTGTGCTCTTAGCTGTGAGTTTTGTTGATATTCGTGTTGTGTACGTGTAAATAGCCGATTGTGTTCGGTTCCTGAGTGCTATGAGTGCCGATCACTGCTTTATAGTCTCAATCTTATTTTTAATGGTTATTTTTGACCAAACGTTTTTAACCCTCAAAAAAAAATTTTATTCTGTAAGTTTACTAGTGTATCGTTTTGGTGAAAAGTGAAACTATCACCGCTATATGGACCACGTTCCACAAAATAATAATTTTTATCAAGTAGAAACATTTTTTTTTTTCATTTAAAGGCTTAATGATCTTGAAGTCATAATTTAAATTAAGTTTAATGGGTCATTTGTGTTCCTCTCCAATAAGAGTTAAACATTTTTTGAATAAGAGCAAAATTAAATTATAGTAAATATTATAGCAAATATATATATATTATAGTAAATGTATATATATATAGTAAATATTATATAATTATTATATTATAGTAAATATGAAATGTGTTATTCTGTAAATTTCCAAGTGGGTCCTTTTTGGCCAAAAGTGTAAAAATTAACCCTATATGGATCAAGTTCCATAAAATAATTGTTTTTATCAAGTTCAGATTTTTTTTAGTAAATTTAAAAGTCATAATTAAAATTAAGTTTCATGGGTCTTTTTTGTCCCCATGCCACTAAGGGTTAACTATTTTTTAAATAACAGCAATTATAATTATAGTCATACTAAATTCAAGTGACATTTTCCCGAAAATTATGCAAACTTTGTAAATTTTGTTAAATTTTTGGCAAAATAAGCTATTTTCATAAAATGTCCCGGAAAGGAGACGTTCCAAATACAAACTCGAATTATCATTTTCCCAATTTGTTTTTTTTCTTAATAACAACTATTATATTATAAAAAATAGCAATCGACATCTGCAAATAAGGGATTTTAAAAAATCTTTAAAATTTATTCAAGTTTGATATAATTTTTATTCAAATAAAAATTATGTGCGCCCCGGTAGGCTAGTTGGTAGCGTGCTGGCTTATCAGTGCGGGGGTCGTGGGTTCGATTCCCACCAGAGGCACTGGTCTGTTTTCGCTACAACGCGCCGAAGGCCATAGTAGCTAGTGCTCGGTTAGGGTAATATGTATCAAATTTATTAAAATATTATTCATTAAATTATTTTTTAAAATTAGTTTATTTAATTTATTTAATTTATTTGTTGTTTTATTTATATTTGTTTTAATATTCACAATTTTTATCTGCACATGCGTGCATTTGTTTGATGTGCAGTATACAAAAAAAAATTAAATGAACGAAATCAATCTCGCTTGCATTTTGTTTAAGTCTTATAATGGTTGTGTTTGTTTGTATCTTCTCTTTTTTCTCTTGTGTGGACGAAACACAAGCTGCGACATTTACATCTGGTCTTTTTACTTGTTCTCCATGCTATTCATGTGCTTATCAGCACAATTTTGGTAGCAACGTAAATTAGTTAAACATTAGCTCAAAATTAGTTTTTAGCAAAAAACGTTTAACTATTAAACTCTAATAAACTCTAAACGCGATGTCAGAAAAAAATTGTTCAAAGTTAGTTAAATATTTTATAGAGACGTTTAACAAAATTGTCAACTAACTCTTTTTTTTGAGTGTAGTACAAATAGTATCCACGTAGTTAGTTGTTGTTGCTGTTGTTATAAACAAGTACAAACGTTGTCTACACAAATAAAAAGCTTCACTTACGCATTTGCAAACTATCGAATTCACAAACGAAAAATACGTAAAGTATCAGTATCTGTAGTTGTTGTCGGCAATATAAACAACAAAAAATAACACTACTCAACAATTTTCAACTTTTTGCAGAACCTGTCTTTGAAATACATGGGATATTCTCAAAAAAATTTTAAATTGGAGTTTATTTTTTTTTTTTCACAATAATAAAGTACTATTTAGGGACTTCAAATCAGTTTGCACGAATCACTTGCTGCAAGTGACGCAAAAGTTATGAAACATAAATTCTCACAATTATATTTTTTTATTGAGTTCAATAAAATGTCGCATATGTTGTTTTCCCTTATTTTGTGCTTTCCAAAAAATATTTGGCAACCCAGCAAAACCACACATTACCAAATCATGGGTAAAGTTATGTATCGCCATAGGGCTTCATGCATTACTTTACACGTACCTTAACTGATAAATTTTACAGGCGATGAGCCTCAAAGTGACTCATTACCTTGTAGGGGGTAAAGTAACTAGTTACTTATATGGTTACATGGTGGGAAAAAGTAAAAAATGCATAACAATTTTTTTACAGATATTTTTTTTAATTAAATAAATAACTTTTAACATAACAAATATCTCTAGAAATTCTAATAACAAAGTCCCCTGAAGATTTCCTTCGGCAGGAATGAAATCCGGATAGGGACACGCCTACATCAGATTGTTTTTTACAATTTGTTAAATAAGTTTTGGGACTTTAGCACATTTAATTACTATAAACTTTTTTTTTTTATTAAATAAAAAACTTGGTCATGCTGGGATTCGAACCTTAGTTAGGCGAGAACTCTACCAACTGAGCTATCGATACAATATTTTATTGCTTAAAATGTAGATGAGTTGTTGTGCTTCGTGTTTTCGTTCGTGATATCAGAAATGTACACCTTACCATTATGCTTACAAAAAATCACAAAGTAATGTGTCTATAACTAGATTTTCAAAAATATATATTAATAATTACTTTACGTTTATAATTCATGCATTATGTAATTGATTATCGGTAAGTCATTATTTTATGTTTTGAAGTAATGTAAAAGGTAATGATGTCTCATTACAAGGTAATCCATGAGTGTTCAATTATCGGTAACTCATTACTTCTTGTTGGAAAATAATCATACAGGTAAGGAGTACACATTACAAGGTAATACATTACTTTATCGCACCCATTACCAAAGTTTTGCTGGGAAATTCTGTGGTGTTTCAACATATTTAATTATTGACTTAAATCGCGGTTTAAACGATATTTAAAAATGATAATTTGTTTTCAAGATAATCATTTGCAGAGAAAATGTATTTTTTAAAAGTTACTTCCAACTTTGTGCTGTCTTTTTAACATGAATCTGGGCAAATTTACGGAATTGGATGCAGACGCATGCGTGTTTTGTTCTATGTTATGTCGCATGATCTGTCCGATGTTGATTGCATTTTCCCAAATTTAGACACTGCTTGGTATTACCATCTCTTTAGGGCACATCCACGATACAAATCTCCAACTGTTAATAATTACAAATTTTTATTCCAAGAAACGTGTCACTGTCCGGTACAAAAAACACCAAAAATTTTAAAACAAAAAAAAAATTGGTTTAAATTTCTTACTACCGCGTATTGTTAGGTGATGGTACACCAATTAAGTACGCGTTAAATTTATTTCTCTAGTGTTGGGAGATTAAGTAATACCAAATGGAATCCGAAAAATGAAAGCCGCAAACAAAAGTATAAAAAGAACCGAAAAAATTGCACTCAGGAAATTAAGAAAGTAGAAATGACTAAAAATTACAATTGAAATAACTACAAATTTAATAAAAAGGCGATGACTGTATTTGCCATAAAAATTACTAACAATGTAGTCATTTTAAACTATTGATAAAAACAACTACAAGAGTAATAACTAACTTGAAATGAATGCATAAATCATAAAAACGAGAAACAAATCAATAAAATTAATGAACATAAAACGACTACATATGTTGTAGAAAGTACTGTTTTTAATAGTTATTTTTTCGGAATTTAAATTATTTTTTTTTTAATAAAAAATATGTTTTTTTCTTTTAAATGTTTTACTTTTAAATTTTAAAAAATTAAAACTTTTTTCATAATTTTTTCTTTTAATTACAATAAAAATGTGTAATTCCTACCTCCAATTTAAAATGTCAAAAGTCAAAACTCCAAACGGTACTCCAGTTATGACGTTTTTATGCATTGGGAGATACAATGAAAGTTTGTAATTATTATTTGCAAACTATGAACATATCAATAATAACAAATATGAACTAAGTGTATCAACTTTCGTCCAATGTAACAATTTTATCAATATGTATGAAACATTTCATAAATAACATGAATTATAATGACCATATCATTGTCTTCATGAATTTTTTCTACACAAAAATAATGAAATCCTTACTAATACAAAATATGCTTCATATATATAGTGAATCATTTAAAAAATATAATGAAATTGATTTCGTTTTTTATGAAATGTTTCATAAAACTATGAAAAGTTACATTTGACGAAAATTGATGAAACATGTCATAAATATGATAAAGATTTTCCTTTGAGTGTATGGTCCTAAAATTTTCCACTTCTTCGAGTTAAGGTGTTGGTAATCGAAATATATAATTCCCCTTTTTAAAATATAAAAATTATTGAATAACAAGTTTGATATAATTTTTATTAAAAATAAAAATTATGTTTTATCGACCTTTAATTGTACAATGAAAATGAAAATTATTCAAGTTTGAGGACATACTCTATATTTTTTTTATTAGGATATTGTCCTAGCAAATAATCTATAGAGTTTTTGGTTTCAAATTTATTAATTGATCACTTTCAGGAATGTGTTGATAAGATCTATTTCGGAAATTTTCTAAGTTCCCATCATCAGAACACGTTTTGAAAGAAGTGACAATTACATGCGAAACATCAAACATTCATATAACCTAGATTTCCCACTATATGGGAAGTTAAAGATTATCACCATTGATCAAATATAAATTGAAAAATTGTTCGTTATGTGCAAGCTCTACCTTTGGTAGGTATACAATACACTCTTTTGTTTTTATTCTCCTTTTTTTTTTTTTTTTTTTTTTTTTTATTACTTAATAATCATATAATTACAAATTATATACTATTACCCTAACCGAGCACTAGCTACTATGACCTTCGGCGCGTTGTAGCGAAAACAGACCAGAGCCTCTGGTGGGAATCGAACCCACTACCCCCGCACTGATAAGCTAGCACGCTACCAACTAGCCTACCGGGGCGCACAAATATTCTCCTTTTTATTTTTACACTTGTTTTGTTTTAAAAACAAGATGTAAAGGGGGAGTAAACAAGACCGTACTTTGTCTTTTTTTACAAGTTTAATACAATTTTTATTAAAAATTATTTTTTTTCGACCTTTAAATAATATCAGTTGCAAAGGAATTACAAATTTTTCAGATAAGCACATATAGATTTTAACATACTTGGTTTGGTATCTAAATTAAAATCTGACAAACATATTTTTTTTTCAAATTTGCAGTTTTGAAATATCACGGTTTTTAATATTTAACTAAGCACATATAGATTTTAACATACTTGGTTTGGTATCTAAATTAAAATCTGACAAACATATTTTTTTTCTAATTTGCAGTTTTGAAATATCACGGTTTTTAATATTTAAATAATTTTTTCGTTTATTTTGCTTAATTGCAGTTGTAACCGCCCGAATTCAATTCGCAACTAATTCGGTGGCCACAACTGACTTGTTTTCTGGGTGAAGAGTTCTCTGAATTTAAAATGGTAGCAAGTACAAAATCCTGAGAAGACAAATTAGGTTTGTTAACTTTTTGCTTTTTTACGGAGGTAAGCAAAAGCTTTTTCTTTCTTCTTTGGTTTATTTGGATTGATTATACGATATTGAGTTTTAAGAACGTTTTCTTAAGAATTTTGAGCATAAATGCGTTTTCAATGAGTTTCTGACTTAAAATGTTTTTTTAATTATAAAAAATTATTTTTTTTTTATTAAGGTCAAATTAAAAAAAAGAAAAGTATTGCTTTTTCAAATTTTTTACTTTCCTTTTGTTACAATATATTTTTGCTTTAAATAGATTGAATTTAAATTTTTTGCTGGGAAATAGTACACTCACAAGATTTTTTCCATAAAAATTTAACAGTTATTTAAAAAGTTAGTCCGTAAAGTTGTTTCAATTGAATATGTAGTTAAATTAGCAAAGAAATATAGTTTTTAACTTTTATGGCTGTTTTTCAATAAACAAAAAAAACGGACTTTCGGTATTAAAATTTTCTATTTAAAGCAAAAAGTTGTTATATTATATTCAGTATTGAAATAAACGAAAAAAATCTATTGTTTACACGAATTTTGTTAATTAATTGTTTAACAGTTGAAAAAATAAACTAAAAATACAATTGTTTAAAACTAGAGTTGTGTAGTTCGTAAACGACCTAGTTCAATTGAACTAGTCTTTTTTTTGAACTAGTGAGCTGGATCACAATCATCAGCTCTTTTAGGTCTTTCGCTCTTTTCGTTCTTTTTGTCTTTTGAGTAATATTTATTTTCTTTATGTTGCTTTTGAGTTTTTTTAATGTTGCCAGCTCAATTTTTTTTTTAAATTCTTTTAAAATAATTTAAAATTTTTATAATTATGTACCATTTTATGATTTAACAATCATTTTAAATATATTTTAAAGTGTTGAATTATTCTCCGAAAGTAAATTGAATAGAAAGTTACACATTTTGTTTCGCATCAGGTGATTCAATGCACTTCAATTAGTTCGTGTCGCACAGCTCAATTTAGGATAAAGAACTATTGAACTAGAAGAGCGAACTAGTTCATTGAAATTTATTGAATAATGATATAGTATCAATTTGCTATGAAATTTTTTTATCTAATGTTTTGAGAATTATTAGAAACAATGTCCCTTTAGCTAATCCTAGAGTATATAAATTACCATGGTATACTAAAGGATTGAAAAGATTAAAAAATCTTAGAAATAAGTATCATAAATTGTATAAATCCACAAATAATGCCGTTGATAAAGCTAATTTTACTCATTATGAAAGGGAGTTTAATTTTCTTAATAAGTTTTTATATAATCAGTATATTTTGAGTTTTAACGATTCCATAAAATACAATCCAAAGTGTTTTTGGAGTTTTGTTAATTCTAAGAGAAATAATTCTTCAATACCGACTTTGATGAATTATAATGGTGTTTCTTCCAATACATTGGAAGATTCTCTTAATTTATTTGCTAGCTATTTTCAATCAAACTTTAATGATGACTCTTTGCATCTTGATGAATTTGATTTAAGTGATGTTGTTTCATATTTTGATTTTAAATCAATGCAAATTTCTGATAAGGATGTTGCTTCGGGAATTGGCAAACTTTCTAATTCGTTTAAATCTGATAATGATGGCCTTTCAGCATTCATTTTGAAAAAATGTTTTTCTGCATTTATTGTGCCCCTCAAAATTATTTTTAATAATTCTTTGAGGGTAGGATATTTTATACAAAGATGGAAATATACTACAATTTTCCCTATTCTTAAATCTGGTAATAGGAATAATGTTGTCAATTATAGACCAATTTCAAAATTGACAAATATTGCTAAAATTTTTGAGCATATTGTCTATGATAAACTCTTTTTTCAACTTAAGCGCTATATATCGTTATCACAGCATGGATTTGTGGCTGGAAGGTCTACCACCACAAATTTAGCAGTTTTCACCAATTTCTGTGTTTCTTGCTTTGAAAAAGGGTTTCAAGTAGATTCAATTTATTTGGATTTTGCAAAGGCATTTGACAGGGTTCCACATGAACTACTGTTACTTAAGTTATCTAGGATTGGTTTTCATTCTAGTATGCTAAGTTGGTTTAGATTTTATTTGACTGGAAGATATGCTGCAGTTTCTGTGGATGGAGTTTACTCAAATTTTTTTACTCCCACCTCTGGTATTCCTCAGGGCAGTATCTTAGGTCCTTTATTGTTTAATATTTTTATTAATGACATCTCTCATTGTTTCAAAAATTCTCAGCACCTCATGTATGCTGATGATCTCAAGATTTTTAAATCAATTTCTTCCTTTAGAGACATTTCTGACCTTCAGGAGGATTTGTCTAGAGTCGTTTTATGGTCTGACCGTAATGGTTTGTCTTTTAATATTGCGAAATGTTTTTATATGAAATATCATCGATGCCTTCATACTTTACATTCGCAATATAGTATTAAAGGTCATATTATCTCATCTGTTGATGAAATATTGGATCTTGGTGTAGTCTTTGACTACAAATTATCGTTTTGTAGCCATTTGAACTTCATTATACCTAAAGCTTATTCATTATTAGCATTTATACGTCGTAATTCTGGTAATCTTTTTGATTGTCCCACAAAAAAAGTTCTGTTTTGTTCTTTTGTAAGATCTAGGCTAGAATATGCATCATTTATTTGGAGCCCTGCAGCGGATATCCATATTAATCGTATTGAGAAAATTCAAATTAAATTTGTAAAATTTGCTCTCCCATTCCTAAATGTTAATGTTAATCAATCTCCTTTTGATCCTACATTTTCTGTTCCATCCTATGAGGATAAATGTGAATTTATTTTCATTAAAACTTTGGAAACACGTAGGACCATTTTTGCCTTAAATTTTTTACATGGTATTATTTGTGGTGTAGTTGATTGCCCAGAATTATTGCATTTAATCGTTAAGAGTTAGAGATAAGTTCTTTTATATTGATGTACATAGAACTAATTATGCGTTAAATGAACCTCTTACTAGAGTTTTGAGATTGTTTAATAAATATTGTAATCAATTAGATACAAGTGTTAACCACTATCAATTTAAAACTGTATTAAATAATATATTTTAAGTTTTTTTTTAATATTGTCATAATTTTGCTAGTCTGTAAGGATTTTTGTATCCATAGACGAAATAAATAAATATAAAGGAGCTGAACTGTAAAGAGCGATCTTTTGAAAGACCTAAATGCCCAAGCCTATTTAAAACGAAAAGTAAGTAGTCCATTTTTAAGTGATGTTCCATTAATTTAATGTATATATTCAGTAGTATTTGCGCAAAAATATAGTGAGCGTAGATATGGGTTTACAGGGTCGGATAGCGTGTGAATCAAGCTTTAATTTTAAAAATCATGCAAATATGAGAACATTTTGAAAATAAATTTCGTAAATATTAACTTTTTTGGTTTAATTTTGGTGCACTTAATTATTTAAGCTATTTACATGAGTATTATACTAAAAGATGAAGTCACAGGCCATCCTTTTTCGACATACTGTCACATAAATTATACGCCAAAATAGCGATTTTTCTTGGAAACGCTCTTTCTTTTTTTTATTTTTTACACGAAATAATTGTTTAGATTTGTCTTTTTATGCACAATAATGACTTGATCCTTTGCGAAACGGGTGCAAAATTATTAACCAAATTTGATACCCGAATGTTGCTGAACGTCTTATGAGTATTTACCATAAAAACCTGAGATAAAATATTTAATTTTTAAAATTGTATGTATAAAAAGCTGCGCAACATTTTAATGCAATGTTGCAAAAAATCTGTCCTATAAATAAAAAAAAACCCCCATTCAAATCAGCATGGCTGAAATATCAATGGTCGGTACTCTTCTTTTATTTTTCGCGTTGCGCAGTGTAATAAAAAAATAGCCACAAAAAACTATCTGCAGCTGTTCAATTTTTATTTATTTACAATTATTTTGTTTGTTTGTTTGTTGTTGTTGGCACTTTTGTTTGTAAAAAATATAAATTTTTGACGTCACTTGTTGTGTTGTTTACACTATTTATTGTTTTTGTTGTCTTCGGTTTTTAATGTTTATTTTATGATTTTATTACTGTTGTTGTTGTTTGTATTTCAAGATCTTGCGCGCTTTACTTTTAATGGACCGTTTACGCGACACGTTCCGCTCGTTTTCAAGCTAAAGAATGACTAAATTGAATATGGCCAAATGTTGAGGTGAAATATACACACAGTATATTCAGTGTATCTTTAAGAAAACTTCAATTTGTTTTTTAGTTGCATTACCAACAAATAGAGTGTCATACTCAGAGCGAATAAGAGAGTGCAGAGATCTCTAGCTTAAATGATTCTCTTAAACAGTACCGTTTAATAGAACAAGTTTTCTTGTGTTCAAATAGAAGAATATTAATATTGTACGATTTTTGGTACTACTTCATAGACAATTGGGTTATACTTTTGTTCATTGGTCTGTTAGGATAAAATGGACAACGACACCCAAATAAAAAAGGGTGAAATCTACACTCAAAAAAGTTTGACAGTACCCTAGTAAAAAAAGTTATATAGAAAATTATATAATTTTACATAGACACATACACTCAAAAAAAAAGTTTGTAAAGTCAGCAAAAAATTTTGCTAAGTCAGCAAAATTTTAGTCAGGAGGGTGCTAGCAAAAAAATTGCTAATGTCAGCAAAATGTTTTGCTGAAAATCAGCGAGCTGATTTTTAGCAACAAAATTAGTAGATTCAGCAAAAGTTTTGCTAACACTTAGTAGATTAGAAATAAAAAAGCATTGGTAAAAATTAATAATTTTTTTGCTAAATATTAGTAGACTTGAAAAAACGCAAAAAAATTGTAAAAAAATTGTAATTTAGTTAATATATTTGCTAAAAATCATAAAACCTATTTTTGTGATTCTTTTAAAAATAATTTACAATAATTACGAAATATAAAAATTTTCATTTTCCCACATTGAGGACATGAATTAATTTAGTATCTGAAAATATATAGAAATAAATATATATAACATAACAAAAATTTTCTTTCAACTACTTACATCAATGGTAGTCTAAATGATGCTTTCTTTTAAAGGACGCAACTGCTGAAGATAATTATAGAAACGAAACGAAAAAATAAACAAAAACAAACGAAACGAAAAAAACAACCCTTTTTTTTGCAATAAGAAAAAGGAACCATACAAATCTACCTAAGATGTGTGTCTTTGTCTTTCGCTTTACTCTGTCTACAAGTCTGTATATGTTTGTTTGCAATTTGACCACACTAGCTAATTAATCTATTAACATTTATTATAGAAATACATATTAAATTTAAATATTTTCTTTTGTCTTTTATTTTATTAATAGACAATTATTTTCACAAGCCGGTGACAACGCAAAATTTAAGTTGTTTTAATCCTCAATTTTGTTTTATGTATGAAAAACAGATACAAAAGTCTTCCATGGTTGTTTTTTTATATGTCTTATTAGAGTTGTACTTTTTAGTATCATTTTCCTCTTATCTACTACATCTTGACATGCCGCGACATCTGCTTCATTCTGCGTATATCTTTCAATCTGGTTGTCGTCCACACTATTAATGTGCTAATCAGCACAATTTTTTTTAGCAAAATTAATTAGTAAAACATTAGTATATTAGTAAAGCATTAGTATAAAACAGTTAAGTGCTGAATAAGTATGTATAACAAAAATTTTAGCTGAAAACACGATTTTAGCAAAAAAATTTGCTAAAAAATAGTATACCTGATTTACAAGACGTTTTACTAACTTTTGTACTAACTTATTTTTTTGAGTGTATAATTATATATAGTCAGGTGTGGTACTATATTTGTGTGGATATAATTCTGTGTTGCTTTCAGTTTTTGAACAATATGAATAAGTATGTTCCCATACATATTTATATGTACCATAAACTCGTTGGAAATGCCCGGAAGTTTTTAACATACACTCAAAAAAATAAGTTAGTACAAAAGTTAGTAAAACGTCTTGTAAATCAGTGTATACTTTTTTTTAAGTAATTTTTTTGCTAAAATCGTGTTTTCAGCTAAAATTTTTGTTATACTTATTCAGCTCTTAACTGTTTTATACTAATGCTTTACTTATATTATACTAATGTCTTACTAATTAATTTTGCTAAAAAAATTGTGCTGATAAGCACATTAGTAGTGTAGACAACAACCAGATTGAAAGATATGCGCAAAATGAAGCAGATGTCGCGGCATGGCAAGATGTAGTAGAGAAGAGGAAAATGATACTAAAAAGTACTACTCTAATAAGACATATAAAAAAATCAGCCATGGAAGATTTTTAGCAACAAAATTAGGAGGTTCAGCAAAAGTTTTGCTAAAACTTAGTAAATTAGAAATTAAAAAAACCCTTGCTAAAAATTAATAAATTTTTTGCTGAATATTAGTAGACTGAAAAAACTCAAAAAATTTATAGAAAAAATATATTAACTTCAGTTAATTTATTTGCTGAAAATCATAAAACGTATTTTTGTGATTCTGTTTAAAATAATTTACAATACTTTACAAAATATAAAAATGTTCATACTCCCAAATTGACGATATGAATTAATGTAATATCTAATAACAATAGAAATAATTATATATAACATATACGAAATTATCTTTGAACTACTTACATCAATTAATGTCTAAATGATGCTATCTCTTAAAGGAACGCAAATGCCGCAGAAAATTATAGAAACGAAACGAAAAACTAACAAAATATAACATATACAACCCTTTTTTCCAATCAGAAAAAGGAAACAGAAAAATCTACCTAAGATGTATGTATTTTAGTGTTCGACCGAACAGTTCGGCCAGAAAATGCATTTGGTCTGTATTCGGTATTTTAAAGCATTATGGACAAATTTGGTGGATGGAAAAATGTTTATTGGGCTGATTAGATGCTATTTTGAGTGTCAAATTTGAAGAAAAGTCTGTAGTTAAGCAATGAATTCACTGTTCGGCCTCAGAAAGTTCGGCCAAATTGAAAATAGTTCGGCGGACGAACTTATAACTTTAAAGCTAAACTTTGGCTTTTCTCTTAAATTTTATACACAAAGTCGAATTAAATCGTCTCAACAAACATGTTTCTAATACCAAAATTTGTCATCATTGCCTCTAGATATCAAAAAACCGACAAAATATAGGTTTTCGGCCGAACTGTTCGGTCGGACACTAATGTATTTGTCTTTCGCTTTAGTCTGTCTACTTATTTGTTTGCAATTTGACCACACAAGATTATTAATATATATAAACATTAAGTTTACGAATACACATTTAATCTTTATTAAATTTAAATATTTTATTTTGTCTTTTATTTAATTAATAGATTAAGTTCTTTTAATCCAGAATGTATTAAAAAAAGGATATAAAAATCTTCAATGGTTGTTTTTTTAATATTATGTCTTACTAGAACTGTGCTTTTTAGTATCATTTTCCTTGTCACTACTACATCTAGACATGCCGCGACATCTAATTTATTCTGCGTATGTCTTTCAGTCTGGTCGTCGTTCACACAATTGATGTGCTAATCAAAACAATTTTTTTTTAGCAAAATAAATTAGTAAAACATTAGTAAAATATTAGTAAGACATTAGTTCAAAACAGTTAAGTGCTGAATTAGTATAACTAAGATTTTAGTTTAAAACATAATTGTAGCAAAAAATTTGCTGAAAAATAGTATACCTGATTTACAAGATGTTTTACTAACTTTTCTACAAACTTATTTTTTTGAGTGTAGTTACTTTTAGTTAACTAAATACTCAGCTCAAACACAACAAAATTTTGGTAGATATAACAGATTTTTTATTGCTATTCTTACACTTAGCAAAAAAAAAAAAAGTTGCCAATTTTAACAATGTCGTTTTTAACTAGTTTTTAGTAGTTTTTTTTAACGAAAAAACTGTTTTTTTGCTGATTTTAGTACATTAATTTGCAACTTACATTTAAAATTTAAATTTATCTTATTAATATTTAGCATAAAATAGTTTCTAATTTTAGCAGTTTTTCCTGAAACGTCATATTGAACTAATTTTTAGTAGTCTTAAGCTATGTACAATATTGTCAGAAAAATGTTCAGGAAATGTCTAACAACAGTGTGAACTTACAACTTTTGTCTTGCAACATTGTCAGAAAAAGCTTTGTCTTAACATTGAAAGACAATAATATTGTCAGACATCTGACATTCGTGTGAACACCCTACGTTACCATTGTCAGATAATTGCAAGACATTGTAACCAATTTTTTATTGGCAGATGTGTTTAAATTAATACATCTGACAATGGCAGTATTGTCACAGAAATGTTTCTCTCGGGATCTCTCTCGGACCTAGCCTATTTGTGTTATAAGGGTCTATTAATACTCCTTTGGAGCAAAAAATTTGTCCGTTTTGGTCTATCTCGCTTAGTTTTGGAGATACTGGACATTTTAAAATATCGCCATTTTGTAAAATGGCTTGTATCTCGAAAACTAAGCATGATATCGCAAAATGGACAACATTTTTGCAAACCTTGGCAAAAACTCTATACCGACAACACAAATGTGGACAGTGTTCCGATTCCAATCATTCCCCGTTTTATTCCATATCGTTCTATTTTGGACCAATGTTCCATTCTGTTATCGGAATGATTAAATTTTTATTTTCACGTACGACAACACAATTGTGTACAGTGCTCCGATTCCAATCGTTGCCCGCTTCATTCCATATCGTTCCATTTGGACCAATGTTCCAATCCATTATTTGAGTGATTAAATTTTTATTTTCACGTACTTTTTTGGGTAAAAAAATAATTGTTTTTTCATAAAAAATTAATCTTTCGGAATATTTCCCAAACCTAGGATATTTGCATTCAGTCAATTGCAATTTTCTTTCTTTAATTAATTCATTACTAATGGTAATGAAATTTTAAATCATTACCATTAGTCAATCAAATCAATGAAATTCATTATCATTAATTAAACAAATGCTAATGAAAATAATTTCATTACAATTGACATCAATGAAATTGTAATGAAATCATCAATTAATTAGTTCTGGCAATGTTTAACAACAGATCTGGCAATTTTTGCCATAAAAGAATCTGACAACCGTGTAAACTGACAATTTTCGTTGGCAGATAAATTTATTATTACAATCGTCTGAACTGCAAATTTACCTTTTGCTAATCATGTTTCATTGTCAGTACATTGCCAGCACATTGCCAGATCTTACAATATTGTAAGATCTGACAACCGTCTGTACATAGCTTTAGTAAAAAATTTTACTTTTAATGCAAGTATTAAAAAAAGTACTAAAAAAGTTTTTAAATTCAATTAGAAATGTAGAGCTTCTTTCAAGTTGCAGCATTAAAATATACAAATTCAAATTGTTTTTTTTTTTTTTTTTGTAAATACAAAATCACATTATTTGACAAATTTTGCCCACGACAGTAACGGCGATTATGTAATTCGTCTTTCTTCTGAAAATGGCCGACTCTTAATGTAAACTCATTCATGAATTAATGAAAGTAACAGGTTTCTATATGTTTGTACATAATGTCTATTTTGAGTTCACGCAAAATGTGTGTAGAACTGACGAATTAAGGAAAACTTTGTATGGCGAAAAATTGGAGAAAAAAATTTCCAAATTTTTAATATCATAAAAAATAAAAATAATGCATTTTTAGAAGTTTTGCTGGTTTTTACAGTAAAATACCCTGTTGAAAAATAACCGGTTCCTCTATGCTACGCTCTACAGCAGCAATGACTTCTTCTGTACGCACTTTACGACGTCTCTGTGGATGCATATTATCATTTAGAGTAACCGTGGTGCGAAAACTTTCCATACACTGATAATAATCCATGCATAAAAATACCAATAAATGTAAAAATAACAATAACTTTCGTAAAACATACCAATATATGTTTATTTTACGAAAGTTTTTGTTGTTTTGACATCCCAAGAAACATTTTTACGGACTCTCCGGCATGTACGGATTCTTGAATCCGGGGTTTACAGTTAAATGAAGTATATTTTAATATTTTTTCAAATAAATTAATAAATGTATAAAAAAAAATAAAATCCATTGAGTTTTTTGTAAAAAAATGGTTGGAATACGGACCAAATAAGTATTTTCAACGATCCGTTTATTGTCCGTTTTATATCCGTAAAAAACGGAATCATCCGTTTTCAGCACGACAAACCGGTCCGGAAACGGTCCGTATTTGACGGACTTTAAACGGATTTGAGTCAGTTTTTAACACGACACAACGGTCCGTAAACGGTCCGTCATTGACGGACTTGCAACGGATTCGAATCCGTATTCGATGTTCCTTTTAATCCGTTTTCTGGTCCGTATACTGATCCGGAAAACGGTTCGGAAACGGACTCCGGATCCGACTATGCTGTACCGAAAACGGCACATAAACGGACCGGATTGTTTGCTGGGATTATTTTCGTATTTTTAGCATGGATTATTATGAGTGCAGTTAATCGAATTAATTGCTCTGATGGACGATTATGTTGAACGTAAAATGCACGTAGTGCGCGATACGTATTTCGAACAGAACCATGATTTTCAAAATAAATTTCCAAAATTTGGAAGCGTTCTTCAGGCGTCAGTCTATTCATGTTGAAATGCCAAACCAAACTAAACATAAATCACTTGACAGCTGACAAAACGGCCGCCAGTTAAAAAAGTGTTGTCAACTTAAAGTTCTATACCTGTATAAAAAACACCCTTTATATATGACTATATCGTCACCTAAAATCCAAAATGCCGTAAATAACAAAAAATTCGAAATGG
Source organism: Delia radicum (assembly GCA_021234595.1). Lineage (NCBI taxonomy): Eukaryota > Metazoa > Arthropoda > Insecta > Diptera > Anthomyiidae > Delia > Delia radicum. The sequence continues at coordinate 48,330,475 of CM037854.1, forward strand.
GTTTTTTGATTGATTACGATGTTGTCACAAAATTTTACACATTTACGTCCAAAAACAGAAATTTTATTAACAAAAATCAAAAGGCCGTAACTGCAATTTTAATATATTCATAAACCAAAAAGTCATGTAGTGCAGTTTTTTGCCTTTTATGTAAAGATTGAAACTGGTTTTTGTTTAACCAAGCTAGTATATTTTATTTTCTTGTAATAAATTTAATAATTTCGTTTGATTTTTCTCGAAAATTTTAAAATAGTTAAAATACGTTTTGTTTTAAAAATATTCATAATAAATAGATAAAAATATTCATAATAATATATGTAAAAAAAACCTAAAAGTGAAGTTACGATTTTTAGGTAACTAAATTAAATAAAGTAAATCTGTATTTTGTTATTTATAATTCAAAAATTGTACCTCTATTATGCAGATATTTGAAAGAAACTGCGTTTTTTAATGTTAAAAAATATTTGGACATTTTTGGCCCCAAGTGCACAAAAGGGTTAATAAAGTTTTTTTCTTTTTAAATAATAAATAACAACTACAGAAAATAATTTAGTTAACTTTCATTCAAATACGAAGATACCACATGATTTTTGTTATCAATTTCATGAAATCTTCAAAATTTGGAAAAAAATTTGACCTTTGACCTTGAAATTTGACCTTTGCCGTAGTTCGATTTTGACCAAATTTTCAGAATATAGTGCTTGTTGTTTGTTTCATAAAACTCTGAATAATTAATTGGTACTTGTTAAAAGTAGTTAAATTTTATCCTATGATCGAATTTTGTGCAAAAAAAAACGTTTTCCTCGAAATCCGCCGAATTTAAATAGCTGCCCTTACTAAATTAAACGGGGGATATGTGTAATTTTTGGTATTTTTATTTTAAATTTTATACTTAATGAGACGTTAGTGTGCGAAACTATTTTTTTTAATTTTGTTCAACAAAATTGTTTAAAATTTGAAATTTTAGATTTGAAAAATACCCCAAAAATATTGTTGGTTTTCGACGTCACCTTAGGACAGGATACCGACATCCTAAAAATTAAATATTTCATATCTAACAGTTAATGGGTCCAGTAAAAAAAAAATATTTTGGTATTTAATTTCGAAAACGTTTGGGATGTGGGACAGGATACCGACATCCTAAAAATTAAATATTTCATATCTAACAGTTAATGGGTCCAGTAAAAAAAAAATATTTTGGTATTTAATTTCGAAAACGTTTGGGATGTTTGATCAAGTGGTATTTGGCACATTAGGGGTCTGGGGTATTTTTTTTTTACTCGGGTAATTCTCAACCGATTTTAGATTTTTATATCTTTTTGAAAACACTTTTTTGTCTTCATCTCGATTAATTTATAATATTGAATAAAAACTGCTTCAATATTAAAATTTTTTTGAAAAAACGCAAAAAAAAGCCATTTTTCCCCCATACAAAACACACTTTCAATTTTCAATCGATTTCCGCCTCGTGTTTTCTTTATCCAATCGGCACCAAACTTCACATTAAATGTTTTTACATACAAAGGAAACAAACTAGCCCATCGCTTGACTTTAGAAATCACTTTCATTTTTTTTTGGACGCCTTTAATGTCCATTAGGGCGGGTCGATTTGTAGGGAGGCAAAAAAATCTCTCAACGTACAAGAAAAATCGTATTCTGGGGATCAAAATAAGAAACTTTGCCGAAGCAACCCTACCTCTAAAACGAATTCTGATGTCCCGACATTTGACCCGTAGGGTGAAATTTTGAAAAAGGCCACTTTGATATTTCAGAAAGTAGGAGGAATCTCTCCAAGATTATGGGAGCTACTTCTTCTCCGGGAGACGCGCTAGCAGATTAATGCATAAATCATCATTCTAGGTAACCGTTAAGGGGTTAAAATTTAAGTTGAAAGAGGGCCTTTTTAGCAGTTTTTTATAGCAAAATGTACAAATCTCGGGATAGAGATTTTTCCGAAAGTAGGAGGAGTCTTTCCAAGATTAGGGTCTCTATTTCTTCTCCGGAAGACGCTCTAGCAGATGAATGGATAAATTATATTTGATTGGGTTGGATTCGATTGGGGTACTCTAAATGGGTCAAAGTGGGATTTTTCAAAATTTGACCCTACGGGTCAAAAGTCGGGACATCAGATTCGTTTTAGAGGTATGGTTCCTTCGGCAAAGTTTCTTATTTTGATCCCTAGAATACGATTTTCCTTGTACGTTGAGCGATTTTTAAATCGACCCGCCCTAATGTCCATACTTCGGTAACATATTACTCCTCGCTTACAAGTAAAGAGTTGTCAACATTTTTTTTTTTTTATTAAAATATTTAAATTTTAAATCGAATATTATTTTTAAATTGACAAATTTGTAAAAAAAAATTTAATTATATTAAATTGTATGTAGAAACGAACTAATTATACCATAAGAACATTTATACGTGTGAATTTGATATTACCAATAGGCAGGCAGTAATACAAAACATAATGCAAGGGTAAGACGTTTAAGGACGAGGTTAAGACGAGGTTTTGCTGGGTGTGTTTTTAAGATTTTTCAAAATTCGGTTTAATTTCACAATATTTATTTTTTGAAATCTTCCGAAATTTTAACTTTAACACTTTCTCGCATTCAAGCCCTGCACTGCACACAAAAAATAACTTCACAAAATATTTTTCAAATTTGGTTTTCTATTGAAATAGCTTAATTTCTTATTATAAGACACTCCTTTGGCGAATTTATGGCCAATTTAAAATACCCCGTCTGGAGGCAAGCTTGCCGGTTAGAGGGTTAATAGTTTCAATAGCTGTTATTACGCACTATAATAGACAACTTCAATAAAACATATTGAAGTTGTTCTTGAACTTGATCATCTAATTGTAAAAAATGAAAGTGAATACCCGAGAAAAATATTGAATAAAACATCATTTTAAATAATTTTACATTCAATTTGTTTTTATTATAGTTGTTCTTGTTGTTAATTTTTTTTTTTTTTTATTAATAATTATTAAATTTGTTAATTTTATACTTAAATGTTAAAATGAAAGTTTTAAAAAAAGTATTCAGAATCCATTCACAAAGATTTTAAAGAGAAAATTAACAAAAAAAAATGGAAAAAGAAAACAAATGGAAATAAATTAATTGTTAAGTATTTTTAAGATTTTATATTAAATTTAATTTGTTCAAAAATGTTTTAATTTTTGTATTAAGACTACAAAAATTGTTTTTTCGCACTTTCTATATTTTCATATATTTAGTTAGAATATTGTTCTACCTCAAGTCCAAAAATCTTAGATGATCTGGTCATATTCAATTTTATTTGTTGCTCTTAAAAAAGTTTGATAAAAGTTTTCATGATAGACAATACAATTGTTTCATTGGCATCACCCAAATCATCAGTTGTCTGCAATAGAAAAAGATAATTGGCTTAACTCAAATCGAGATATTTCATGCAACGGACAATATCATAAATGGTGATTTTTTTTAGCAACTTTCTTTTTGGCAACACTGTTTTTGGCAGCTCAGTTGTTTTCCTGTAACAAGTTACTGTAAAACATGTTCAGTTTGGTCTTTATTTAACTATGAATCGACTTACAAACGAACAACGCTTGCAGATTATTGAATTTTATTATCAAAATTAAGAAAGTGCATCGTGCACTTCTTCCAATTTATGGTCAGTTTGGGAGACCTTCTGAGGCGGATATTCGGAATCTTGTGACTAAGTTTTGCACCAAATTTACATTATTGGACATTTAACTACCAACACGCATGAGTATAGTGCGGACAGAGGAATATATCGCAGCTGCATCCGCCAGTGTTGTTGATGACCGTGAATTATTGATTCGGCGCCGTTCGCAACAATTGGGCCTCTGCTATTCCATTACGTGGAGAAATTTGCAGAAGTATTTGGGTGTAAAACCTTTTAAAATACAGCTGGTGCAAGAATTAAAGCCACAAACCTACCACAACGGCTAACTTTAGGTGAATGGGCCCTGGAAAAGTTGTATGAAGATCCACTTTTTTGTGGGAAAATTGTGTTCACCGACGAAGCTCATTTCTGGTTGAATGGATATGTGAACAAGAAAAATTGACGTATTTTTGTGGAGCTATGTTAAGGCTCATGTCTATAGGGACAAGCCCGCAAAGGTTGACGCACTGGAAGCCAAAATTGAATAATTTATTCGTGAGATACCGGCCGATATGTTGGAGAGAGTATGCCAAAATTGGACCCAGCGTATAAACCATTTCAGGCGTAGCCGCGGTAAACATTTACATGAAATCATCTTTAAACATTGAATTATATAGATCGTTCTATCGACTCAAATAAAGATTTCATATATTTCTCTAAATTTTATGTGTTTTTATTTTTAAATCAAATTCGAAAGCTCTTAAAAAACACCCTTTATAGATTTTTTGAAATGAGGTAGAACAATATTGAAACTAATTATATAAATTTCTTAAAATAACTATTTTACAATTGAGTAAAATCTTTAGAGAACAATTTTGCTGTAGACTTAAAACCGCTGTTTAAATTACAAATGAATTTTTGTTAGAGCTGGCAAGAGTGGTAGGTGAGGAGAGGTAGAGGTAGAGGGCAATTTGAAGCAAATATGTAAAGTGTACATTACTCAATTGAAGGGCTTTTTGTAAAAACTTGATAAGCCACATTTATTGTTTTATGGATTTTCGCTGTTTTCTAGAAATCCATTGATTATTATTTAAAAGAAATCTTGCTTAAACACTTATTGCAAGTACCTGGAGTACAAAAGTCCTGTAAAAGTAACATTTTCTGCATGTTTTTAACCTTTAAAAGCCAAAAACAAACTAAAAATTAAATGTGGCTTATCAAGTTTTTGCAATAAGCCCTTCAATTGTATTAAATTGGTTGTTTCATCAAATATAGATTTTGTTATTAGAAAAAAAAAAAAAATGTGTCAAATATTTAGATAAAAATACAAGAATATTGAGATAAATTTTAATTACATTCCGTTGTTTCTGAGGAGACAAACAGTGATTCTTAAAGCCAATTAACAATGTTAATTAAAGCAATAATATTTTTAGGATTTTCAAATAATGACTTAAGTCGACTTTAGGAAAAATCGCATTTTATGTAAATCGTGGTTTGACTAGACTCCGAAAGTAGTTTAAATTTTCTATATGAGATAGAACGCATAAATAAAAAAGTTGGCAGCAGTTAAAATTTTCAGACAAAACTTTTTTGTTGCACAGAGAAAAATTAGGCAATTTACCAACTGAAATTTGGTTACTACTACTCAAATTCAGTTAATACAAATTTCAGTCGGTTGATACAACTGAACATTAGTTTTACGAACAAAGTTCAGTTAATTCAATTGAACATTAGTTTTCCGAACAAAGTTCGCTTAATTCAATTGAATTTTAGTTGCAACACCCAAAATATTCAGAAATCTAATTTAAATATCGTTATACTAACTGAATTTATAAGTTGATACCGTTAAAATACACTTTTCAATTCGGTTCGCACATTATTTCTCTGTGTGTGGAAAAAATAATTTGATAAAACATGTATTGAGCGTTAAGTTTATCAACCCGTATCTACTATTTTCCAGTAATGGGGAAGAAATTGTAAACTATTTTCTTGAAAAAATCACATTTCATATCTTCAATACTGGAAAGGACACAAAAAAAAAGTTGACAGTTGTTTGTGTAGTAGTTAATATGCATTGTTGTTTTTAACTGTTAACATTGTTGTGTTTTACAGTTGTTTTGCTATGAAATAATGCAAAACAACTATTATGACAGTTAAAAAAAAAAAATATTGTATGTCCGTCCGTAACAGTTGTTTTAAGCAGTAATTTTTAGTATTATAACCCTATGAGGAATGGGACCGGTCCTGCGTGTGCCATAGGATCGGTCCCTTCGTGCCAGAGACCGGTCCTCTGCTAAAGCCTACCCCATGTAAACAACTGGCAACTTTTACATTGGCTTGTCATAGGAGGCGGTCATTTGTCCTGCTTTAAACCGCATAGTGGCATGCTACAGGACTAACCAAAGATGGACATACCACAAGACTGTCGCAAAAGGGCCATGTCGTATAAAATAAACGAAAACTAAACAGCTTCCAATGGGTAAAACTCTGGCCAACTGGCTTTTTCTTGTTAATAAACATTCTGGTTAAGTGGTATGTCCTCCCTTTACTAGTCACAGGATTGGTAATTTTAGGACAATTGACACTGCTTAACCCACTTCAGGGGGGTTATTATGTAATTCGATTCGAAAGAAAAAATGTGTAAATTCGTATGAATTGTATTTTGTAGTACGATTTTCGAAAATGTATTTACGAACGTACGGAAACTTTTTTTCGAACCGGCCGTTTTTTATCCCCCTTTCGAAAAACAAAAATTACCCTTTCGTACATGAAACTATGTAATACGAAAGCAAACTTCACAAACGTTAAAACATTCGTATTTTATTCGAGAGCTAATTTGTTGTCGAAAAAAGAAAAAAAATTTAAAATGTAAGTATTGTTATACAAAATATAAGAAAAAGTGTTAAATAAATAAGTAAAAATAAAAAACATCAAATGTTTTATGTTTTTACACTAAACATTGTTTTTTTTCACGATGTTGAATCTTTGAATTAGTGGATCACATAAAAAAAAGCAATACTAAGCAAAGACAATATGATATTATGGTGGACTTTATGATTAAACATCTCGATTTTGCTAAAGGTCACCTAAATGTAGCGAATGCTAGAAGCAAGTCCAAGGATTTGTGGACAAGATTGTCTTTGGATTTGGATGCAGCTGGCCCTCCGACTCATGTTTATACATATGTTTATAGGTGTGGCCAGATTATAAACACCACATGAAGGTAAAATGCCGGGAAACCAAAATAGTATTTCAGGGACTGGAGGTGGGCCGAGTAAATTTTGTTCCCTTTGAAATATAATTGCTCATCCCTTATAGGTCTGATTAATTGAATATGCATACCATCTACTGCTCCAATTACTCCAGGTATTCCACATTTTTCAAAAAAGTATCTCTTAGCTTCTCTCTTCCTATCCTCTGTCATTTCAAATACAATATGTTTGGGACAAAGAACTCTTTCAATAACATCGCAAACCTCAGACAAACACGCAGAAATTGATGCTTGAGAAAATCCTAATAGGCGGTCTTGTCCAATTTGATGCTGATATCCACCTTGCGCCAAAAATGTAAGTGTGGCAGCTAATTTTATTATAGGTGAGATGGCAGTTGAATTTTCTGCTGGTTTAAATTTATCTTTTACACAACTCAAGACATAGGTAAAAGCATTTTTACTAAGCCTAAAGTTTTTTATGAAACTAAAAAGATATTGTTAGGAATATATTTAACCTTAAAGGTAAAATTTTAATTTTTTTTTACTTTGTCTCATTAAGATTCATTATATCTGACGAATCTCTTATAAGTTTCCTTTGAACTCTTTCCGGAATAGAATCATTTTTTTCATCACTATCTTCTGTCCACAATAAAACTCAATCCATTAAGCTTCGACTTTTTAAATAAATATTTTCTTTAATACAGTTTTCTTTTTTCTTTAAATATTTGTTTTCAAATTTTGACATTTAAGCATAGTGCTGACAACTTTCACATTATAAGACATGCTGCCAAGTTATGTATTAACCGATAAAAATTTGGCATCACTTGTATTTACCCTTTTTTACACAAATACAACTCTGTGAAACATTCGAACGAATTAGATAATACAATTTTACTTTCGAAACGGAAATTCGTTTCGAAAGGTTTTACTTTTCGAATCGAATTACGTAATAACCCCCCAGTATTTAATTATACCACTCCTGTGATAAGTCCTTCTTTAACCAGTCACTTTTAGGTCAATTGACTCCTCATTCCCCATAGGGAATAAACCACTCCCATAACAATATTTTAGCAGTACACTGTTAATTATCGTTATTTATTTAAAGAATCCAAAATTTTGTTGAGTTTGTAATAATTCTTGTTTAGTTTATATTTGTTATTATTAGGGCAACTAAAACCAAGCTAGAGCTTGTTTTTTTATTTGTAAGGATAGAATTATTTAGACCAAATACAAGTTCTGATCATGTAATTATGAAAGTTTTATGCTATGTTTGTTAGAGCATTTTTTAGCTTATCTTTGATATTTGCTTATTTTAGCTTTTTTTTAATCTACAAAATATAGCTAGTGACACTGAGAAATTCAGTATTTCTACCATCCATTTGGATGAACGTTTATATGATGAAGTTTTTGAGGTAATTACAAATCCTCCTCCGGCAAATAAATTTGTTATTTTAAAGGAAACCAACCACAATAAGTTTTCAACATCATCAATATCACGTTTACAACAACTATCATCTGGAGCACAATTAAAATCAACACTTTTTACGATCTATCAAGATAACTAGGAATTCATCATTTGCAAACCACAGCCTACAACCTTCAGGCAAATGGAATCGTAGAACGATGGCATAGGACACTAAAAAGTTCCTTAATGTGCTGCAATACAAAGGATTGGACTGCCGTTTTACCTTTAGCTCTGTTGGGCTTGCGAACAACATTTAAACCTGACTTATGTTCGTCTCCTGCAGAAATCTCGTATGGTACTACTTTAAAACTACCCGATGAATTTCTGGTGGATTTGAAATACATTCCTCAAAGTGATTTTGTCAAAAGACTTTCTCGTAACATGGATTCTATTCGTCCTGTAGAAACTTCACATCACACAATCCGTAAGCCATTTATACATCCGAAACTAAACGATTCAACCCACGTATTTATTAGAAAATATGGTATTAAAACATCTCTTACTTGACCATATAACGGCCCCTTTGCGTTTTTAAAACGTCACAACAAACATTACCAGAAAAACGTCAATGAAAAACTGCAGAACATATCGATTGATCGTCTGAAACTTGCATTTTTGTCTATCACAAACGACTAGCTTCGACTAGCGACGTAAGGGGTCACATGAGGATCGCGCGAATCTTAATAGATGACCCGATTTCTAAGGTTGCGGACAAAGTGTCACCGGAGTGGATCTTTGATAGATATTTTGATGTGTTATTGTTTGTCAGAGACATGTGGACCAATCAATCCTGGGAACCGGAAGATGGTTCTCAGGTGTGGTTCACTGATGGCTCTAAGCAGTCGAATGGGAACACGGGTGCGGGCGTCTTTGGACCAGGCTTCCAGCGTGCTTTACCTATGGGAAAATATCCGTCCATTTTTCAGGCGGAGATTTGGGCCATCTGTGTCTGTGCAGGGGAATGCCTGCGAAGGGGAACTCGCAGATTTCGCATCTACATTCTTTCTGACAGTCAGTCTGGTTGGTCATGGAATGCATTCAGACTCTCAATAGGCTCGGTAGGGGCAACTCTCTAACCTTGGGGTGGATTCCTGGTCATGAGGGCAACGCGAGGGTAGATTGTCTTGCCAACCGCGGGGCCCGAAAGTCCTTTATTGGTCCTGAACCATTCTGTGGAATACCTGCGGGATATGTTAGGGAAAGGCTCAGGGCATGGAGAGTCTGAATTCTCTGGTTACTGGGAAAACTCTCCTGGTCAGCGCCAGGCTAAAAGATTGATCTCTTTTTCCAGTAGGGGGTCGAGGCGACTCTTGTCGCTTGAAAGGGGGGGGGGGTTTGAGGACCCTGGCGTCGTACTTAACTGGACACTGTAATCTCAGATACCATCTGCACAAGAAGGGTCAATCGGACACGGATATGTGTAGGTTTTGCGAGATGGTGTCTGAGACCTCGGAGCATGTTCTCTGCGAATGTCCCAGGCTTTGTGATAGGAGACTTAGGTTTCTAGGTGATCGCTTCATTTCGCCTTCCGACATCGCGAACATTTTGCCTAATAGGATAGCTTGAATCTGTAGGTAACTTTAGGCAGCACAAAAGACCTACATTGGTCGCGGTGCATAGTGCCTTCTGATCTAATCTAATCTACTACAATTTTACTAAAGAAAGAAATTTGAAAATAAATTTCTTAAGTAAAATTTTTGGTATAAAAACTATACTTCAAATCATAAATTGCAATTTAGTTTTGAATTTTTCCACTCTTGTTGTTAACAAGGGATGTGGCACTGTTTTTATTAAGTTAACGGTTGTAAATTTTGTAAATAAGTACTGGCAATGCACTTTTTGGCAATGTTGGGAAAGCGTTCTAAGTAAATACTAAGCCAGTGCTTTTTTATTTTTACGGTTGTAAATTTTGTAAATCAAGTACTTGCAAAGCACTTTTTACGACCGCTGGCAGAGTGTTCTAAGCCAGAGCTGTTTCAGTGCTTTTATTATTTTTACTGTTGTAAATTTTGTTTATTAAGCACTGGCAAAGCACTTTTCACTAACGTTGGCAGAGAGTTGTAAATATGTGCTTTGCTAGCACTTTATTTGTTGGATCATTGGCAAATAGTGCTCTGCCAGTACTTGATTTTTCAGACCATTGGCAATTTCTGGCTGGGGAGCAACAAAACAATTAAAACAATAAACTTAAAACGACTACATAAGTTGCTAAAACTACTTTTCTTAACAGTTATTTTTTCTATATTTTAAAAATATTTTTTTCTTTTAATTACAATACAAATTTGCATTTCCTACATCATATTTAAAATGCAAAGTCAAAATTCCAAACGGTATTCCAAGTATGACGTTTTTATGCATTGCGATACATAATGAAATTTTCTAATTAATATTTTCAAACTATGAACATGTCAGGAATAACAAATATAAACTAAACGAGAATTAAAAAAAAAACATCAACTGTTTACTGCAAAATTACTGTTTTGGTAGTTGTTTATTAAAAAATGTTTTTAATTTTGTATTAAAAATACAAAAATTGTTTTTTTCGGACTTTCTATATTTTCATATATTTAGTTAGAATATCTACTATCTATCTACCTCAAGCCCAAAAATCTAATATGATAATGTCATATTCGATTTTTTTTTGCTTCTTTTCCAAAAGTCTGATAATTTTCATGAAAGACAATACAATTGTTTCATTGGCTTCACCCAAATCTTCAGTTGTCTGCAATAGAAAAAGATAATTGGCTTAACTCAAACCGAGACATTACACACGACAGACAAAGTGAACTCTGTGAGAATCTTTTTGTCTGCCTTAGTGTATGAACTTCCTGACCTGGCAACCCAAATTAATAAATTCAAAACTATTTGAAAAACAACATTATTAAAATACTAAAATAACAACTCAAACCAATGTATTTTTGGTTAGTTATTTTTTAAAATGACTATCTAAATTAGTCGTTTTTCATTTTCTCATAGAAAAATGACTACAATAGCAGTTAAAACAATTACTACTGTTTACTACACGAATGCCCCACATGTAGTTGCTGTAAGAATATTCTGAGTGATTCTTATGAGAAAAAAAAAGCTCAGTAATAAGCCAATTTCAAGGGTCTATAAATAATCAATAAGAGCTAACTACGTAAAACCCTTTGAAGGTTTTTCTATACTAATGGTCAATTTTCATTTTTCGTTGGACTCATTCAGGAAGTTTTTTCTTATTGCACAGTGTAATCAAAAACATAAAAAGGTTAGCACCCCTGTTACGGCTTTTAAATCAGAGCGTTTTTCTCTATTTTTTATTCGTTTTAATTCGTGTAAAAAAGCCTGGTCGAAAGTAAAACGAATGCCCTTTTTTTTCTAATAAATTACAATTTAGGGTCAAAAATGGTGCTTAATATTAAAAATTTAGAACTTTTTTTTACTTATTTCTGATTTTATTATATTTTTGGTTGTAATGTTTATACTCTAAAAAACTGTTTTAAAAAAGCATTTTTTTTTTTGTTTTGATATTCTAGAAAACACTCAAACAAATTGACAAAAATGTTAAAAGCATTTCATAAAAGCATTTTACTTTCCATATGTTTTTTATTTTTCATAAAACCATATCGCACTTGATCAACAAGAGGGTATTAACTCAAAATTTTTAACATATCACTTTTTTCAAGAAATCTTCTAACAACATCAATATCTATTTATTGTTAACATTTCAACGTATTCCGATTACTCTTTCATCTCGAAAACCACTTTTGAGGCCATTTTCATGATAATGTAGTGATTACCTTTATTTCAACAAAAAGGTATTGTTTCGAGTTAATACAAAAGTTCAAATAGAAATGAATCGTATATTTTCATAAAAAATGTATTATTTTGATTTGAGCCTTTATTTATGTTAAAAATAATCAAACTGTTTTATTTATATTTGGTTGTATACCAAAAAAAAAAATCGATAAAATTTTTAAAAAAATGGTTTAACTCAAAAAATTGTTTTTTTTTTGCAATGAGTGGTAAAATTTAAAACAAAAACAATGTATATATAGTTTTAAATTGAATTTGCTTATTATGATATGTTTGAATTATTAAATTCTGTTAAAATGTGGCCATAAACAGTTTTTTGACTCTACTGAAAATTTTAAAATTTTAAGCTAATACCCTCTTGTTGATCAAGTGCGATATGTTTTTGGCACTTCGATAATAATTTTGAAAAAAAATTCGATTTTTCGAAAGCTTTTAGGATTTGAGAACACCAAATTTCAATTTCGTGTGATTTCACAAATTCGTTCTAATTGCAAAACGTTCTAAAGTAAGGACATGGGCGTAGGTTTTTTAAATTCTTAAATAATTTTTGAAAAAGGGGGGTCTTTCAGAAACGGTTAAAAACTAATTTTTTTCAAATAATTATTTAGCAACTCTGGTTTAACAATCATCTAATTTTATTATTACCGATTGTAGTCAAGGTGTTTATTAATTTTAAGGGTTTTGAGTTGCTTAACTTTATCCAATAAAAAAATATATCCGTTTAAAAGTACTTGGTCGAAAAAGGAACACGGTTTCAATAAAGAGCAAAGCTATTTGCATTAGAAAAAAATCCTTTTAGGTAAAAACTCTTAATGTTACTTCTGAAATAAGTTATTTTGTCAAAAAAAAATCAAATCAAATTTTAAAATTGATTAACAGTTCTCAAATCTTTTGGTATACATAAAAATGTGGAGGTGATAATGGTTAGCGTGTTGGACTGTTACACAGATGGTCCCGGGTTCGATTCCCGGTGACGGCAACATGAATTTAGAAAAATAATATGTATGAGTTTTCTATCCCTCATATGTATCGCAGCTCCCACCTTAGGTGTTTCCATAGCACTTAACCCCACTGAAGTAAAATAATGAATCACGGCTATGAACCAAAAAGCTTCAATAAGTTCGCCAAATCTCCATCAGGTGGCGAGCAACAACTGTTCTAAGACTTATCATCTCGAGCAATTACAGTGTTGCCATGTTTGAAGCCCTTCATCATTCCCCACCTTTCATTTCTCCACTATCCAATTTCCAAAAGAAAGCACATTAATAGGAAGAATTTCCTGAGTGTTGCTTCTCTTTAAAAAAATATATATATGCGTATTCTAAAGTTATATTGAAATCCTCAAGTCGACTTAAATTGTTTCGTCAGAGTAGTTTATAAAATTTTGATATATTTCTTAACCCTCTAACTGGCAAATGATGTTTTGCAACGAAATTCATACCATGTGCTCCACTCGAAAAACAAATAATAAGTTCAACAAAATTGGTTTTCGTTTGAGTTTGAATTTTTAACGTCATTTTCAGACAATTGTAATTAATACTATAATTAATATGCAATTTTATTTAATTTTAATTGTGAAAGGCGTGGTAGAGAAGAATGAGTGTATTTTCTAAAAATCATAACTACATTGTAAATTTTCAATTTTCTGAATCAGACTGCGCAGTTTCTGGTATTAAACCTTCGTCAGTAACCCTGTTTTTTTGAATAATGTAATATTTGTTGTTTTTATTTGTTCGGTTGCGTCTATATGAAATTTTCTGTGCAATCACTGACCGTGGTATAGATAAACTGATTTCTAATGCCACATGCACTCGCACTACACGTTAGACAGAGCGCTTTAGCCCACTGATCTATCGTCAGGTCGAGTTTGTTGTGATTAAAACTAGTTTTATTCAATACACGGTGTTTTTGTTTTTGCATACATAATCTCAGAAGTACAACTCCAACAAAACAACAGTTCTATTTTTAGAAACTTACCTCACTCTAATGTCCACTGTTTGCTTAATTTAGGCGATATAAGCCAAACTATTTTAGGGTGAGTTTTGGAAACTTAAGCATAGAAGTTTTGAACAAAATATATTTCTCTGTTTGCTTAATTTAGGCGATATAAGCCAAAATATTTTAGGGTGAGTTTTGGAAACTTAAGCATAGAAGTTTTGAACAAAATATATTTCTCTTACCAAGATATAACCACGCTCGAAAAACTATTTTTTTTTTCTGCTTCTATTTAAGAAGATATCGCGATTTTCGCTTTTCGGAAAAAGCGAAATTAGGTAAAAAAGTATCTAAACTTCAATTTATATTGTTCAAACTTCAACGCTTTGCTATTAATACTTAACGTCTTCTTTCTGCAAAATTTTATAAAAAAACGTCTATTAGTTTATAAGTTAAGAAGATGTCCTTTAGAGAAATCCTGATAAAATCCTGCGAGTCCTTGGACTAAAGTAAGGACTTATTATAAAAAATAAAGCTTCAATATTACTTGTATTTTATAATAGAGTTTTTTAGTCAACTTAAATTGAAGGGCTTAGTGCAAAAACATGATAAGACACAAGTTTTCAAAAAATGATTTTATGTGTTCTTTGCTCCACTTAAATTTCTTTGTTCCACTTAAATGATTTAAGCTATATTCCAAATACTTTTAGATCTAGAGCAAATGTTACTTTTTACAATTCCTCTATATTTCAATATTTTTTACGCAAGAACATGATATGCCACATTAATTTAATAAAATGTTTTTTACTGTCTTCTAGTCTCCCAGCGAGGAACATGTAAAAGAAGCCACATCTTTGCACTTACAACAAGTATATTTTTCACGAAAATCTGTCAAATCAGCTATCTATTCTTTAAAATAAAAATATTCTAAATAAAATTTCAGCAACAACTTGATAAGCCACATTAATTTAACAAAATGGGTTTTATTGTCTATTAGTCTCCCAGCGATGGACATGAAATAGAAGACACATCTTTGCACTTAAAGCAAGTATGTATAGCATGAAAATCCTTCAAAGAAGCTACCTATTCTTTAAAATTAAATAATTACAAATAAAATTTGTGCAAAAACTTGATAAGCCACATTGACGTACATTCAAAAAAATAAGTTAGTACAAAAGTTAGTAAAACGTCTTGTAAATCAGGTATACTATGTTTTAGCAAATTTTTTTGCTAAACTCGTGATTTCAGCTAAAATTTTTGTTATACTTATTCAGCACTTAACTGTTTTATACTAATGCTTTACTAATATACTAATGTTTTACTAATTAATTTTGCTAACAAAATTGTGCTGATAAGCACATTAATAGTGTGGACGACAACCATATTGAAAGATATACGCAGAATGAAACAGATGTCGCGGCATGTCAAGATGTAGTAGAGAAGAGGAAAATGATACTAAAAAGTACAACTCTAATAAGACATATAAAAAATCAACCATGAAAGACTTTTGTATCTGTTTTTCATACAAGGCTTTTTTATTTCTAATCTGCTAAGTGTTAGCAAAACTTTTGCTGAATCTACAAATTTTGTTGCTAAAAATCAGCTCGCTGATTTTTAGCAAAATATTTTGCTGACATTAGCAATTTTTTTGCTAGCACCCTCCTGACTAAAATTTTGCTGACTCAGCAAAATTTTTTGCTGACTTTACAAACTTTTTTTTTTGAGTGTAATAAAATGGTTTTTACACTCTTCTGGACTTCCACCGACGGATATGTAATAGAAGACACATACTGTCAGTTATTACAAGCATTTATAGCTCGAACATCTTGCTTAACAGCTGCCTAGAAATCATTGAAAACCATTTCTTTAAAATCAATGTTTCTTATCATGTTTTTACAGAAATTTTATTTAAGATTTTCTCATTTTTAAGAAAAAGTCGCTGTTTTTCTGGACTTTTATATTCTAGATATTTGTAATAAGTGCCAAGAGGTGTCTTCTATTACATGTCCATCGCTTTACGACTATAAGGCAGTGTAACCCAATTTTTCAAATCCACGTGGCTTATCAATATATTGCAGAAATTCTCTTTAAGATTTTTTTATTTTGAGGAAATAGTTGCTATTTTGCAGGATTTTCGAGCAACAGATACTTGTAATAAGTGCTAAAATATCTTGGCATTTATTACAAGTTTATTATAGTATCCCGCCTGGGATACTACATTTTGTCTCACTGGGAAACCCCATTGAGGCAAAATGTAAATTCCTATATGGAAGCACAGCTGAAGTGCTACGGGACGCCTCCACAGGTTGCGGATAGTGGAAGAGTAACCCCATCATGCAGTGTGATGGGCAACTGCGAATTAAATTAGCAGTGGCGGACAATTCAGCGGATAAGAGAAGAGGGTCTCAGAAGGACACGAGTGGCGACGTGTATCGTGTGAGGCTCTTATTGACATGTCGATGATTGGCGCCATTAAAAAACCATATGCCAAGTTATAAAAACCCAACAAGCCAGACTGGAGGCTTCAAACTGGCAGCCCCAGTACCAGTCTTAGGACGCTTTGGACCAATCATCCACTCGTCTAAATATCAACTTATTAATGAAACCGCAACAGTTAATCTACCTGACCCAGTGGCCCTATGTTCCTCCTAGGAATTTAAAGGATTATATATATATAGCACTAACTGCCTGAAATACAGATATAATTTCTTCAAAATTAAAAAATTCTAAATAAAATTTCTGCAAAAACTTGATAAGCCACATTGACTTAATAAAATGGTTTTTACTGTCTTATAGTCTTCCGAAGAAGGTCATGTAATAGAAGACACATTTTGGCACTTTTTACAAGTATCAAGTATCAAGAAAGACCATCTAATTTGCTACAATTTTTCAGACTATGAACTTCTTTACTTATCTTTATGCAATAACTTTATAAGTCACACTTTTTTTGTAAAAAAGCAGTTTCCGATGGATTTCTATCATCCATGAACGGGTATGTAATGGGAGCCTTCCTTATTTTATTTTATTTAAGTCTATGGAAATTCAATCCTTACAGACTAATATGATAACAAGAATAATAATATTTAATGTAAAATAGAAACAAATTTGTATTAATATATTTACAAAAATTTGATTCACAACACGATTTTATTTATTAAGGAAAAGAATAATGTCTCTTTTTACTGTCTCCAAACTCTTTTGAAAATCGATGATATGATAAAACTGATTAAATTCAGTACAAATGCGGCGAAATGGATCGGAGTTTGCGTAGTTTGTGCGAAAATATTTAACGACAAGAAATTGATAATGAACGATGAGGAGTATTAATATTGATTTTACTTATAAGGAAATCAGAATGCAGATCACCTCTAATCAAGTTAAGCAAAAATGTTACATTTAACATTTTACGACGACTTTAAAGTGTAGGCAGCTTTATAAGAGCAAGACGACTTTTATAAGAGGGTAGTTGTACAGCAGGATTCCAACCTAGTCCACGAAGGCAAAATATAAGGAATTACTTTTGAACGAATTCAATAGAATTAGAATGCACATTGTAGAAAGGATCCCATACAACAGATCCATATTCAAGGATTGGCCTGACTAGTGTAGTAAACAGCTGCTTTGTTGTGTAAGGATCGGAAAACTCTTTTGCCCAGCGTTTGATAAATCCCAGCACACCTGTGTTGCTTTATTGATTGTCTTTGAAATATAATTTCGAAAATCTAAGCGTCTGTCCAACAAAACACCAAGATCATTAAATGTATTAACCATCTCCAGTCGTATGTCATTCATCACGTAATCACCATTAATCGGCAGAGATCTTGTAAATACCATATATTTGCACTTTTTTACATTGTGTTCCATTAAATTAATTAAAATTGCACCATGTAGTAAAGTTGTTAATATCTGTTTGCAATAAATATTGGTCACATCGATCATTAAAGGAAACTAGTATTTTAACATCGTCTGCATACATTAAAGATTTTGAGTATTTAAATACAGATGGAAGATCATTAATGAAGAGCGTAAATAAAAAAGAGGTCCTAAATGACTGCCTTGAGGAATATTAGATTGCACATTACGAAACTTAACACATTGTTTTCTGCCTCTTAAGTAGGAATCGATACATTTAAGAAGAGTCATGCTAAAGCCAATACGATCTAGTTTATAAAGAAGTAGGTCGTGGTTCACACGGTCAAACGCTTTACTAAAGTCAGTATAAATAGCATCAGTTTGTTTTCCCTTAACAAGGCCGTCGTTAACAATGGTATTATGTTTGCTTACAGTCCGGTTTAGTTAAAGCCTTATTTTCTACATTGTTTTTAAACTTTGAAGGCGATTATTTCATTATTTTATTTTTGTGGCTTATCAAGTTTTTGCTCTAAGCCCTTTAATTGTTTTATTAGATTTTTTAAACCTATTTTTTTTTTTTAATAATTAGTTTTTGAAATTTTGCGAAATTTTGATTTTAAAGCTTTCTCGCTTCCAACCCGTGGACGGCACACGAAAAATTTCTCGCAAAATATTTAGCAAATTTAGTTTTCTATCGGAATAGAAAAATTATATGAAGACTGCCCTGATGCAGCCTTACCCGCTAGAGGGTTAAGCGAAAGGTTTTTGCAACTCATGACGAAAAATACTCTAACTAAAGATGTTTTTAGTAGTAATTTTTTTTTAAATCATAACTTTTTTTTTTTACTTGCTATTAACTTTTTGAATCAGTGTTTTTTTTTTTGCTAAAAGCGGAAAAGGCTGAGAAAAAAAAATAAATTTATTTATGTTTTTTACGTTTTGTTTATTTTTATAATTTTTTTTTTTATTTAGAGCTTTGTTTGTTTGAATTTTTAAAATTTGTTTTTAAATTTCTTGTAGTTATTTTAATTGTTTGCAAAGAATGATTTCTGTTTTTTTTTTTCTTTTCTTAAATGTGTTGAATGGTGGGTGGGCTGGGGTTTATTAGCATGGGATTTTAGTTTGTCTTGTTTATAATATAAAAAAAAGTCAAGCATGTTTAATTTAAAAATAAATTTTAAACAGATATTAAAGGCAAACAAGAAAAGAAAAACAAAATTAACTGAGACAGACTTTTATAAAGAAATTATAACTAAAATTTATTTCAAATATAAAAATGTTACAAATAATTGATTTGAATTTGTTTTTGTTTAAATAAATTTGCCTTATACTTAAAATTTATTAACAAAAAAAAAAAGAAAGTTTTTTTTAGAGAGAATTTGTTGAAGGTTTTACATAAATCAAGATTTAAAGTTTACCTTGTTAAAAAGGTTAAGAAGATAGAAGATGAGCGAGGTAAACTTAATGGGGGTTTGTCAATACAATTGACATTTTAGTTTAATTTTATTTGTAGATAAGAGACTGATACTTTTGAAAAATAAGGTTTAAAAAGAAGTAAAGTCACTGTTAATGATAAATATTTTAAGTCAATTGTCAATTAAGAACGTCATGAATTTAGGAAAGACAAAAAAAAAAAAAAAAAAAAGATTCCGAAAAAAACGTGTAAGAAAAAACTGTTTAAAAATAACGTTTTAAAATAAATAAAAAAATCCAAGAATTTATATAGAAAAATTTATTGGCTGTGAAATTCGACTAAATTATAGCTTGAATTTCAAATTTCCTTAATTTCCTTTTAAGGATGTCGTAAACGTTTTCAATTAAGTAAAAAAATTCCAAATTATTATTGGTGCTTTTACAAAATTGTTTAAAATCGTATAATTAAATAAAAGAACTAACTATATATTGATGAGATAATTATAAACTTGAGATAATTCTCGTTTATGTTTAACACTCCGTTTAGCTTTTCATATTTTTCGGGAGGAAGGAAATTTCTTTGTTCAAAAAATATTTCAATATTTGTTTCTTTTTGTTGCTTTTCAAAATATTTTAATGTTATATATTCTTTTCAAATGTTATATTTCTCTGTGTGTAAGTATTACTTTTGGGTAGGTGTTTTCTTGTTTTTAATATGATAATGCATGAATGGAGAATTGGTTCTTTTCTTTTTCTTAAAAAAAAAAAAAAAACAACACAAAAATCTATCAAAGCTTGTGTTTTCAAATGTCTGTTTTAGCTGTTTAAGCTAAATAAACATAAACTTTACGATCCTCGGGCGTTCTAGCCAAATATTCTCTTTCGATAAGACCCTCTATTCGTTTTTTAATTAAAACAGGTGATGGTAGGAATCTGGATTTTAATTGTGAAGTTACATCCGATACCAGTAAATTATGCTGAAAAGAAAGGAATAATATTGGAGTTTTAAAATTTTTTTTAAAGATTTCGATTAAAACTTACCGGCATACGCTTTCTGGCTTTCATTATGCGTACAATTGCTGCTTCAATTTCATGTTTACGGTCTTCATCAACTTTACCTCTGGTTTCTTTACGTTCTGGCTCTGTATCTGCTTTGGCTGCCACAGTTTGAATTTTAACTCTAAAATAAATTGTTAAAAGAGAATTATTTAACATTTAAAATGTGATGTGTGATGAAAATCGATCGATTTTGATTTTGTTCGTTTTGGTTTAAAATCTAGCAACGTTGTGAAATAGAGACGGAGAAGATTAAAAAAATAAACAAAAAACTAAAAGTATATTTGTGTTTGTTAGTGTTGTCACTTCGGAGTATAATATACAATAACTGAAAAGCTAATAGGAAACTGAAATTTAGCTGCGAGGTCAATCGAGGCCATACTTTGGTGTGATCGCTAAACGGTCATGACTTGGTATTTTTACGTTTGCAATGTAAGAAGAAGGGCAGGTCTGATTCTTAAAGCCGCAGGTTGTTGAAAAATTTATCATATAGAGACAATCTGACACATATTATAAGACACAAATCATAATGCAGTTTAAATGGAAACAAGTCTAGTCTGATTTAAATTAATAGTGTTTATAGTTTTTGGAGAAAAACGTTCATTCTTCTTCTTAACCTCAACATTTCTAAATGAAAATTTTTAAATTGAATAGAAAAAGCAGAGTTTTAAAATATTTAGTTTTTTTTTGCGTTGTTGTAGTTTAAATAGATGAATTGACCCACATTTGACACAAGCAAGACGCCTGAAGATTGATTTGGTAAGCATGAAAATACATGCATTAGAAAGTTTTTTCAGTTTTTCTTAAGTAATAATAATGATAATATGATCTTAAACAGATAAGTTTGTTTTTATTGATTTTAAAAAGGACAGGTTCTTCAAAACTTAAATGTCGGTCCTTTGAATTTTCAAAATTTGTCTGTCGGGTCAGATCGCCAGTCACAGTACCACTCACTGTACCATCACTGTTAGTAGTGTCGTCACTGTCATTGTTAATCCCTATTATTAGTTGTTGTTGTCTGTTTTTTGTTTTGTCTATTGTTCATATGTGCTTTACTGTTTGTTATTGCTAGTTAATAACAAATTAGTAAACGCACATATGAAATCAATGTACTGGCTACTCTTAGTCTCTCTAAGAATAACGGTCCAGTTTTTTGTCTGTTCGATATATACTTGTTTTGTTTACATGTTTTGTGGTTCTTAATAAATTGTTAGATTTAGTTTTTTCATTACATTTTTAATCTTTAATAAAACAAGTCGAAAATAAAATTAAAGTACGTGTTTTTAATTTTATTTAAAGTAAAAGTTTTTTTTTACCGAACATTTTTGGCGACCGTGACAGGACGGCCTGTGTGTTAACGAAATAAAAATAAATTTAATAATTTTTTAATTCGGTTTTAAAGAATTTCATGGCCCGTAGAGCCAATACAATAAAAAACAATTTTAGTGGAAAATTTTATTTTTTATGGCACATACAGCCACAACAAATTTAAATAAAATTTTGTGATTTGGTGCAACAATTGTGGTTCGGAGTAAAGTTTCGTCGTTGGATATTCATCATAACCTCTGCTGCTACAGTTGCTGTTTTTCGTTCGTTTGGAGTTCTTTTGCCGTCGTTAACCACTGCCGCTATACAAGTTCATTTGGACAAAATTAAAAGTGATTCTTTTGATTTTGTAATTACAAAAAAGTTTTGTTTTCGTGGTTTTTTCATCGAAATAAATTTTGCTGAAAAATAAAATAATTTTGTGTAGCCCTTGTTAAAATTTTAATTTTTTCGATTTTTAAAATTTGGAAATTAATTTATTGTGCCGTTATTTTAAGTACATAAGTGGTACATAAATCAAAATAAAATTTTGGTGCCTTTTCATTTATATACAAAGGTAAATACGCGTTTCAATTCCAAAGTGGTTCCTTGACAAATTTTAAAGTTTTTTGTGATTTTTATTCAAAATGGTGAACGATGATGCTACCGCCAGCTCAGCTTTGGCATCGTTAGAACAACAGAGAACTACTATGAAAAAGAACATATCAAAGCTACATAAGAAAAATGAAAAAGATGGCGACAAAGTGGATGCAACCATTTTGCAATGCCGCCTGCAAATTTTAGAAACTTATTTTAAAGAAATTTGTGAAGTTCAAGGACAAATTGAAAAACTAAATCCAGCTGATAATTGTCGTAGTGATTTAGAAGAAGTTTTTATCACATCGAAGGCAAAGTTGTTAACACTTTTAAATAAAAGTCGTTGCTCTACTTCAGCGGAACATAGTTTTCTAAATGCTTCAATGTCTGGAGCGCCACATCAATCTCGTTTGCCCTCGTTAAAGTTGCCCCGATTCGACGGAAAATACGCTGATTATAAGCGATTTATATCAACGTTTCAAAACATGGTCCATGATAATTCGTTGTTAACTCCAGTGGATAAATTTAATTATTTGCTGAGCTGTCTTTCTGGTCCTGCCCTAGCTGTGGTAGAGCCGTTCCTGGTTACAGATGAAAATTACCCGAAGGCCCTGGAACGGTTAAAGGAACGCTACGATAATAAGGTACTTATATTTTTGGAACATATTACTGCTCTTTTTAATGTTTCCCAAATGTCCAAGGGTGACTGCGTTTCATTGCGGAACATAATCGACACTGTTTCGGCTATTCGTGGCTCTCTTTTGTCTCTTGGCTCCGAAATGGACGTTATGAATGCAATTATAATTCACATGGTATTGCTGAAGTTGGATGAAGGTTCCAGGCAAAACTATGATGAAAAGCAAGAATTTAAATCGCTGCCTTCTTGGGATACCTGCTACAACATTTTAAGTAATCGCTGTCAATTTTTAGAAAGCCATGGGAAGAAATGTGAAACAGTGCATAAACCTAGTGATTCAAAGCCAAAGTCGAACTTCAATCGTTCAGCGAATACTTTTGTAAATTCAAAAACCGAGTTGACCTGTTCATATTGTAGCAGCACTGATCATTACATCACAACATGTTCCTCATTTTTGTCGCTTGTAGTTTCGGAACGTTTTAATTTTGTAAAACGAAATGGGCACTGCATAAACTGCCTACGAAAGGGTCATTTAGTTTCGAAATGCCCATCCAAATCTCGTTGTCGGGTTTGTCATGCAGCTCATCATACTAATTTGCATATTTATGCAGTTCCTGATCAAACAGCACCGCCATTGTCCAATGGTGCCCTAACTCAAGCACCATCTTCTAGTCAAGGTAACCCAGTTTCGTTGGTAGCTCGGTCATTCAAAAGGTCAATCATACCAACTGCAGTGGTTCTTATCAAGGACAATTTTGGTTCTTTTATACCGGTAAGAGTATTACTTGATTCCTGTTCTGAAATAAATTTCATTACAGAAGAAGTTGCAAAAAGGCTCAAGTTACAATTTCAACCAGAACCTCAAGGTGTTTCTGGTATTGGAGAAATACAAACAAACATCAAGTTTTCTGTTGCAGCCACAATTAAATCTCGTATTGGTTCGTTCCAGTGGTCCTCAGTCTTTGCGGTATCCAAATCAATTTCTGCTCAACAGCCTGGCGAATTTATTGAAACGTCAGATTGGAAAATACCTGAAACAATACAACTCGCAGACCCTTTGTTCTACAAGCCACAACGAATTGATTTATTGCTTAATTCTGAGGTGTTTTTTGCAATGTTGCTAGTTGGACGCATTTCTTTGGGAGATAGCAAACCTTGCCTTGTCAATACTGTGTTTGGCTGGATTGTTGGAGGCAAATTTACTTCTCAAACAACTTCGTCGCCTCTTACATGCAACTTAGCACTTTATTCTTCAACGGAAACATTGGACAACACTTTGAAAAAAATTTGGGAAGTTGAAGAGTATGCTAGTGGTTCCCAAATTCTTAGTGAAGAGGAGCAAAGGTGTGAACAGCATTTTGTGGACAACGTTAATGTTAATGCTGATGGTCGTATACAAGTAAGATTGTCTTTTAAACTCAATGCAGATTATTTGGGTGAGTCTTTTGAAATTTTTCGTAGAAGATTTTTGTTGCTCGAACGTAGATTGGAGCGTGACTCTATTTTAAAGTCAATGTATGTCGATTTTATGAACGAATATATGGCTCTCGGTCATATGGCGCCCTACGATCAGCCGGTTGCACTTCCGTATTATATTATACCACACCACTGTGTATTAAAACCTCAAAGTACTACAACCAAACTTCGTGTTGTCTTTGATGCATCGGCTCGTACTGCTTCTAATCATTCCTTAAATGAAATTCTCATGGTTGGCCCAACAATACAACAAGATTTGATCACAACTTTGTTTTCTTTTCGTCTGAACCGATTTGCGCTCACGGCTGACATATCAAAAATGTACCGTCAATTTCTAGTTGATCAACGCGATCGTAAATTTCAATTGGTTCTTTGGAGAGCTAATAAAGAAGAAAAACTTAAAATTTTCCAATTAAATACAGTTACGTATGGACTCTCAGCAGCGCCTTTTTTAGCAATTCGTAGCTTGTTTTATATCGCTGATCAAAATGAATCTTCCTATCCAATTGGTTCACAAGTACTTCGTGAAGATCTATACGTGGACGACGTTTTAACCGGATCAAATAATTTTAAAGTTTTGAATTCGAAGAAAAATGAAATTGTAAAAATTTTAAGTTTGCATGGTCTTCAACTGGCAAAATGGAACAGCAATTGTCCTGAATTTGTATCAAATTCAGATGATGAAGTTACTATTAAAACGGGTGAAAACGATGTCACTAAAACACTTGGTATGTCATGGAATCCCAGAAAAGATAATTTTTTGTTCCATTTTGATTTGCCCGATGTAGTTTGCCCCACTAAACGTTCAGTTTTGTCAATTGTAGCTAGAATTTTTGATTTACTCGGCCTCTTGAGCCCTATTGTTATTCGTTGTAAAATGCTGCTTCAAGAAATGTGGGTACAAAATATCAGTTGGGATGAACCCCTCAACTCAAATCTTACAAAACTTTGGCTCCAAATTAAGGAAGATTTGTCAAATATTCAAAATATACAAGTGCCTCGATATGTTTTAACTTCAGAAAATTTACTTGGCGAAATACATGGCTTTGCAGATACTTCGCAACGCGCCTTTGGATGCTGCCTTTATTAAGTTTGTAGATAAGAATTTATTATACTATTGATAATCAAGAAAGCCAGAGGCTTTCTAATAAAACCTCCCCACATTTGTTTAAATTTAAAATATTAAATTTAAAAGTTTTTTTATTTGCTAAAAAAAACACCCTAAAGTTGGCTTAGGAAGATAAGCCTCCTTTACATTTTGGTCCTTCGAAGAGTCTTAGTGGAGCTAAGGCTGGAAAAAAAACCCAGTGGAATTTGTCCGCTTATTGGCTGAAGAAGTTGTTCACCCAGAAACAACAGCAGCATCAACAACAACAGAAGGAAGGTAAATTCAGTGTGCATCCCGGCCCACGAAAGAATCATCTCCCGGACGTTGAAGTGCATCCCGGCACAATAACGAAGTTACCCCCCAGTGTGTCCAACAGGAAGTAACCCATCATCCAAGGGCATAAGATCGACAGCATCATCATCATCAAAAAAGGAAAAAAAAGATTGGTATGTACAGTGTCATTAATTATATTTAGTGCGAATAGGTAGAATTTTTTAGAAAAAGTGCCTTAAAAAATTAATTAAAATTACACACAATCATATCCAATCTTAATTTCAACCATAACCTCACTTTTCAAAAAAAATCCCCCTAAAAGTACAAAACGTACCACACATACCAACACTGGTTTGAAAGTACCAACACTGGTAAAGAAGAGAAAAAACGCGGTATTTTTCTGTCATGCGCAGTAGCATGTATGTATGTAAAGTTTACAATACGACATAACAACGTTTCAATTTTGTCAATTCCACCCGTTTCCCTATACATTTTCAATGCAAATACATGTTGTTAGCTTCACGACGAAGAAAAAAAAAAAAAAAAAAACAAGTAAACGTTTAACACACATAATTACAGACAAACAATTGGAAAAAATAGATGCTAAAAACAATTAAATTAAAACAAAATAAATTGTGTAAATTTAATAAAATAATTTATTGAAATAAATTTTAAATAATAAAAAAAAGATAGTGACTTAAAAAAAAAAAGGGAAAGTGTAAGTGCTGTGTAAAAAAAAAGAATTTAATTTAATAAAGAAAAAAAAAATCATATTCTTTTCAACCACTTCTGGAGAAAAAAGTGCCACAGCCTCATAAAAAAAAACCTGCTGTAAAAGTGCAACAGCCACAAAAACAGCAAAATCTTAAACTTTAATTTACAATTTTTTGCAAATTAAATAGCTGTAAAAATTACAACAGCAATAAGAAAAAAAAGAAGTCACTTTGAAGAAAAGTGCCGGTAGTCAACAAGTACCAACAACAAACGTAAAAGGAAAAAAACAAGAAGGGTACCCGGTGAAGAGTTTTTGCGGGGAAACGGTGAGTTTGGGAATTTTTATATTTTAATTAAAAAATTGTGATAATTTGGTGGAAGCAATTAAGAAAATTTTTGCAGTTCCAAAATTTTAAAAAGTGTTTGGTATTGTGTGTGTCATTAGGGTGGCATAAATTTTTTTTAATCTCGATTTTTTTTTTACAAAAAAAAATAAATATTGAAAAGTGTTTAAACCGAAATTTATACGAAATAAAATCGTGACGCGAGACAAGTTAGTGAAAAATTTTATACAGGGTGCTACAACAGGCTCTCGATAATTTTCAAAAAAAAAAAAATTTTTATATACTTTTTTTACTACAAAATTTTGAAACGGAAGTTTATTTCGAAAGCAAAAATAAATTTTATTAAAATTTCTACTACAGAGTGCTGTAAAAAGCTGTAGTCAAAAAATTTTGTGCGTCAAACCAGATTTTATTTAAAGTCAAACCGTGAATCTTGAGGAGATTACAACATTTTACAAAATTTTTTTTATTTTTTGTAAATCTTTGATGATAAAGGGTGGTGCAACAAGAAACCCTCAATATAAGGAAAACCTGTTTATTATCCTACCACGTACAGTGGCCCGAGGAAAATTTTTATAAATTGTTAAATTTGGTGAAATTATCAGTGGATAACCAGAATTTTATTTTCCCCTTTTTACAAAAGGGTGACCCAGGAAAGCGGCTACATATTTTTAAAATATTTTTGAAAGCTGAACTACACGTTAGCCAAAATTGTTGGTTAACTAAAAATTTTTCTATATTGAATAAAGGGTGATCCCATAAAAAAAAAAAAAAATTTTATTTTTTCTCGCTTTTTCGGAAAGGGTGATACACAAAGCCCGCATATATTTTGAAATTTTTTACAATACTGATTGGAGAAAAGAGTGGGTAATTTATTTATGAATTTTAAGCACATATTCAATTGTTTTTAAAAATTTTTTTTATTGTTTACGAAAAAATCTTGAATTTTTTTTTTTTTTGGTGAAGAATTAGTTGGAATTTTTTTTTTAAAAGAAGCGGTTGAATTTTATAGCAGTATTACACTGAAAAAAAAAAAAATTATTTGATAATTTTTTATGAAAATTAATAGTGGTTGGAAAATTTTTTTGATTAAAATTTTATAATTTTGCTTGGCAATTTTAATCCCAACGGGAAAAACGTACTTCAAGTACGAGGTCCTACCTTGAAAAATTATTTGATTTTTTTATCTCAAATATTTTGAGATTGATTTTGAGATTGATAACTTTAAGTTAAAGTTAAAACCCCACGGGACGAATTTATTTGGAATCCTTAAAACAAAGTCTACTAAATTTCAAAAAGTTTTTATTTGAATTAGTCTCAAAATGGCTAAAAGGAAATGCAAACATAGCATTTTGCAGCTAACTGCCTTCATCACTGGTTTTGATGAAATTTCTCAGGATAGTTTCACAATTTCGTTGTTAGAGGTGAAAAAAGAGGAATTAGATAGAAGGTGGTCGAAAATGGTCTCTAGTTATGAAAGTTACATAGAAGGAGATGATAAGGTAAAAGAAGAAGATATTTACCAAGATGAGGTTTCAATTAAGTACGAAGAGGCTAGCGAACAATTTCAGGGTTTGAAGGCTAGAATTTTGGAGATGATCAAGACTAAGTCAGCAGGTCGAGGAACAAATCAAGAGATCGTTCGTCGTCCCGCTCTTAAATTACCCGCTGTAAGAATTCAGAATTTTGAAGGTGGTTTTAGCAACTGGCCTGCATTTAGGGACATGTTCATGGCAGCGATCGGAAACGAGCCATCAATAGCCCCAGCACACAAACTGTATTACCTGCTAGGCAATACGACTGGGGAGGCCCATCATATGATCAAAGATTATGATCTAGTAGATTCAAATTTCGATATCGCTTGGAATGCGCTGAAAAATCGCTATGAGAATAAAAGAATCTTGATTAATACCCAAATTGACAAAATTAAAGTCATTCGTACCCCTCCAACGGAGAATTTAAAATTTTTGAGAATTTTTCAAAATACGGTCAACGACTGTCTTTCAGTTATAGCATCATTTCGGATCGATATACCGAGTAATGACCCGTTTCTAATGAATCTTTGCGCAGCAAAATTACCGGAGGAAACTTCTCGGGCTTGGGAAGACTCTTTAGTTGATCATAAAGAGCTGCCTACTTGGCAACATCTCAGCAAATTTCTCACAAGTAGAATTGAAACTTTAGAGACTTTTGCCAATTTAAGAAAACCAGTCGGCAAAGAACATCATGATTCTAAACCACAAGTATTTTATTCTCACACTGAAACCGACAAAAAAGCATTCGGCTGCAAAAAATGTCGACAGAACCACCCGTTAAGACTTTGTAAATATTTCAAGTCGCCGTCAGTTAAGGACAGAATAACATTTGTTTATGCCAATAAATATTGCGCTAATTGTTTTTCGACAAGTCATTTTAAGTCAAAATGTCAAAGTGCAAATAGTTGTACCAGATGCAATCAGAGACATCATACTATGCTTCATATTGAAACCGATGAAAGGGTTAAAAGGGCATCAGCTCCTAAACCCACGCCGCAAAATTATCGTCGAGATAATGAAAGACCATCCGGGTCCGGCACTCAAAATAAAACGAACTCGTCAAATTCACAAGTATATACTGCAAATGTAAATCAAAAGGAAACCGTTCACGTTAACTTATCTCAGCATAACGGGACTACTATTTTGCCCACAGTGCTAGTTCATGTGGAGCATTTAGGCGAAAAATTTACTATTAGAGCGATGATAGATTCAGGTTCTACAAGGAGTTTTGTATTAAAGAGTGTTCAACAAAGACTCTCTATACCATTGGAAAACCATCGCAGTGAAATATCAGGCTTTGGTGAGACAGTTGTAGGAAATTCTAAAGGAAGATGCAACGTCACAGTGAAATCAAGAATTTCAGATTTCTCGATAAAAATCGGAGCAATTGTGGTACCAACATTGGCTCATTTTATGCCTTCACGGCCTATTCCCATCCATAATCTAAGCGAAATCAAGGATTTAGTACTCGCAGACCCATACTTTTATAAACCTGCTTCAATTGATATGATAATCGGAAGCGATTATTTGCCTTTCATCAACTTAGGGGGGCGTTAAAATGAACATTGGAAATTGCCTTGAAGCTAGAGAATCCCACTTTGGTTGGTATTTGTTAGGTCCTGAACCTGTTAACGACGTCCAAACTTTTCATACAATGGTTTCGCCATCCCGCGATCAGATTCTCCATGAAGATTTAAAAAAGTTTTGGGAATTAGAAGAGCCCGAAAAAAGCAATATTGAGTCCGACAGCGACATTATTTGTGAAAATTACTTTCAACGTACCACAAGCCGACAACCTGACGGCAGATACTTAGTTCGCCTCCCATTTAAAGAGCAGTTTCCGACTGAAATTTTTTTGGGCCCCTCCAAGAATATGGCACTCGCGCAGTACCACGGAATGGAGAAAACTTTAGAGAAAACCCCTGATTTAAAGGCTCAGTACACAGAAGTTCTCCAAGAATGCTTAGACTTGGATCACATGGAACAAGTTGTACACTTCGAGCCCAAAGCTGAAAAACATTCATCGTTTTTCCTCCCACATCATGCGGTAATCAAGCCGGAAAGCAAAACCACGGAGGTACGAGTGGTATTCAACGCCTCTAAAAAGACGGCAAGTGGTTTCTCGCTTAATGATGTTTTGTATCAAGGTCCAACTCTTCAAAATGATTTGATGCAGCTTGTGCTAAGATGGCGCAACTATAGGTTTGTTTTCACCGGAGATATACAGAAAATGTATCGCCAAATCTTGGTCCATGAAGAGGACCGTCCCTATCAACAGATTTTGTTTCGCAGCGAAGCTGATGGTAACGTGAACTCGTTTCAACTAAAAACTGTCACGTTTGGCGTAAATTGCGCCCCCTTTTTGGCAATAAGAACCCTATTGCAGTTAAGTAGTGATTGCAAAAATTTGTACCCCAAGGCATCCGCCATTTTGAAAAATGAAGTCTACGTTGATGACATCCTGTCTGGTGGACACACAATTGAAGAAGCCAAGCTCAAACGGAGTGAACTTACAAAGGCCCTAAAATCGGCTGGATTCCCGTTAAAAAAGATGACAGCAAATAATAAGTTGCTGCTCGAAAATTTGCCCCGGGAGGATCTTCTAGATGAAGATTTTTTGAAATTTGACGATTCCAGTACGATTAAAACTCTTGGAATTCGATGGAATGCTTTATCGGATTCATTCTACTATGTTGTGGAACCCACTGAAATTGCTGCATCTACTACAAAAAGAAGAATTTTGTCAGTGATAGCAAGATTGTTTGACCCTCTAGGTTGGTTAGGCCCAGTCGTGATAGTTGCAAAAACTCTTATGCAAGAATTATGGGAAGGAAAGTCTGACTGGGACGAAGGGGTGCCTACACCCATACTGATAAAATGGAATTCATTTGTAAAGAACTTGCCATTTATCTCCAGCATTAAAATTCCTAGATGGGTAGATTTCTCACCACAGTATCGCATCCAGATACATGGCTTCTGTGACGCCTCAGAGAAGGCATACTGCGGTTCTGTATATATCAGAACAGAAAGTCCAGAAGGCCAATTTAATAGTCATTTGCTAGTTGCAAAAACTAAAGTAGCCCCTATAAAGCGGACTACTATACCCAAGCTCGAACTTTGCGGAGCTTTATTACTTGCTAAGCTGACCCGAAGCTTAGTCGCGAACTGCCAGTTCAACTATGAATTGTTCTTGTGGACAGATTCATCAATAGTACTGGGTTGGTTACAGAAACCCCCAAATACCCTAAAGACATTTGTCGCAAATCGTGTGACGCAAATTATTAGCATCGCCAGCACATCCCGCTGGAAGCATGTGAGAACTGAAGAAAATCCTGCAGATATGGGCACAAGAGGCTGCTCCCCTCAGGAACTTGCAGAAAACCAACTTTGGTGGCACGGACCCACCTGGCTGAAACTTCACACAGCACAATGGCCAATCCCGCGGACTTTTGATCCAATAGATTTGGAGACCAAAAAGTCTGTAAACTTCCACCTGGAAGTACAAAGTACAGATGTACTAGAAGAATTCTCTTCATTTGAAAGGGCGTTACGGGTACTCAGCTACCGACTTCGCTTTATAAACCGCGTCCTTAAAAAACCCTTTTCAACCGAAAAGTTCATCACGGCTCAAGAAATCAGCTCTATGAAAAACCGACTCATCTCATTGGCTCAAAAATCCTATTTCCGCAAGGAGTACGAATGCTTAAAGGAAAAGAAACCTTTGAGTCGCAGGAGTAGATTACTCACATTAACTCCTTTTATCGACAAAAACGATCTTCTACGTGTAGGTGGCAGGCTTAACAACTCAGGTTTAAGCTACGAAGAAATACATCCAATTATCGTCCCAGAAAGTTCTCGACTGGCAAAACTTCTCGTCGATTTTACACATCGCATTCTGCTGCACTCTGAACACCATATAATGTTACGAGCGATCCGGCAAGGATTTTACATCCCAAGATTACGAAACTTGGTACGAAAATGTATTCGTGAATGCAAGGCGTGCACGGTCTACAAACATAAGTTCCAGCACCAAATCATGGCCGCTCTCCCACCAGAACGAGTAAACTTTTCCCTACCCTTTACATACACCGGAGTCGATTTTGCAGGTCCTTTCAACATAAAGTCATCGACTTTGCGAAATGCCAAAATTCTGAAAGGATATGCAGCTGTTTTCGTTTGTTTTTCTACCCGAGCCGTCCATTTAGAAACTTGTTCCGACCTCTCAACCGATGCCTTTTTAGCCTGCTTCGACAGATTTATTGGCCGCAGAGGTCTCCCGAAGACCGTGTTCTCCGACAACGGTCGAAATTTCCTTGGCGCAAGTTACGCGCTACTAAAAAGTCACAACGCTTTCCTCCAATCAGCAGAAAAGGCGCTGATCGAAAAATATACCACTCTGGGTTTCACCTGGTCCTTCATACCGCCATATGCACCCCATATGGGCGGCCTCTGGGAAGCCGCCGTAAAAAGTATGAAGTCCCACCTCAAAAAGGTAACTTGTAATCTCTCTTTTACCTTTGAAGAATTTACAACTCTTCTTGTTCGAATTGAGGCAGTGTTAAATTCAAGACCACTGTCACCTTTAACGGAAACCCCGAACGAAATTTTACCACTGACTCCAGGTCATTTGCTTCGAGGAGATGCTATCACCGCTCTACCAGAAGCCCCTGCTGAACCTCCACTTGAGAACTTGCCGTATTTAAAACGTTGGGAACGATTAAAGGCGCTACAACACATTTTTGCACGAAGGTGGAAAACCGAGTATATAACCGAGCTACAACGCCGATTCAAATGGCAAAAGGAACGTGACAACCTCAAACAAAATGACATCGGCATCGTCAAAGAAGACTTTTTACCACCCACCGAGTGGCTCCTTGGTCGCGTTACTAAAGTCATATACGGACGCGATAGCAAAATCAGAGTTGCGGAAGTACGCACAAAAAATGGTAATATCCTACGACCTGTTGTCAAACTATGTTTGCTACCCACCAATGATACTCAAAACCCACCAATTAATCTACCAAATTCCCAATAATTAAGTAAAGAAATAGATAAAATTCGCACTAGGTATTTTTTCTAACACTGTATATATTTCGTTCTTTTCTTTTCTTGTTTTCTTCTCTGTATATTTAGATGAGAGAACGCCCACTATGCCACATATGCCAACGTCAACGCCGCCAGCTCGTTCATAATCAGAAAGGTGGCTCAAGAGTTGCCGGAATTAACACCAGTTACAAGCCATGATAGGAAGATATGTGGTCGATTCATCATGGAACCATGGTTCACCCACAACGAGCGAGAGTCCTTCATGATGGACTTACTTCTCTGCGAGCGTCTGGGGTTCGTGGCACCCCCCTCATTGAAAGATGAATCCCTAAGCCGCCACTTTGCCAATTACTCCCTGTTGGCTCATCCTGTCTTCCATGCATATCGGGAAATTGACGGTGTATTGGGAAAAAGGTAGCGGACGGAGTCCTGTTGCCACACATCCAACAACCAGCTGCTGACCTGCCCCGTATCCAGCAGTCCACATTTGGGGGATAATATCCGGGCCTTGGAAGAGATGTTCTTGCCATTTTCCGGCGGGAGCATGTTGAAGCGACTTCAACAGTTTTTAATTAATTTTTGCTAAATTTTCTATTTTTTCAATGAATTTACTCTTTTAAATCTTATTTATGAGGTAGACGGCCATTTGCGCCAACTTCACCTCTCTTCTTTAAAGAATTTGTCTCTAAATCATAACTGTAAATTTATATTTTATTAGTATACCCATTTTGATACACTCATTGGTGTCAAAATATAAGAGAACATGAAGTTCTGTTTTATTCTCTCTCTCTTGAGTTGATCTCATTATAAAACAACCACCACGGTTGTGTAGATTTAAGTTTGTAGATAAGAATTTATTATACTATTGATAATCAAGCAAGCCAGAGGCTTTCTAATAAAACCTCCCTATTTTTGTTGAATTTTAAATTCAAAGTTTTTTTTTTATTTCTAAAAAAAACACCCTAAAGTTGGCTTAGGAAGATAAGCCTCCTTTACATTTAGATGGCTCCTATAGAACAACTTTGCTGATTGCCAAATCAAAAGTCGCTCCAATAAAGGCTCAATCCTTGCCACGCCTCGAATTGTGTGCTGCGGTCTTGCTTAGC
This sequence comes from Delia radicum, assembly GCA_021234595.1. NCBI lineage: Eukaryota > Metazoa > Arthropoda > Insecta > Diptera > Anthomyiidae > Delia > Delia radicum. Next base: position 48,364,949 of record CM037854.1, read on the forward strand.
AAAACGTGGTCCAAAATCAAATCTAAAATTATTAAATTTGTATCTTCTATTTTCTTTTGGACAGATTCAAAAATCGTTTTACAATGGCTAAAGTTGCATTCATCAACACTAAATTGTTTTGTGGGCAATCGTGTTTCAGAACTTCAGGAGCAAACTCGAGATATTCAATGGCGACATGTTCCATCAAAAGGCAAGCCTGCAGATATTGTATCCCGTGGTTGCAGTGCATCAGAATTACCATCCACAATTTGGTTCAATGGTCCTCAATTTTTATGCAAAGAGATTTTGTATTGGCTAGCAAACTTAGTTGATAACGAGACAGAAATTTTGGAACGAAGAAAAGCAGCGGTGTTCAAATGTACCACAAATGACTCACCAGCTATAATTGATATCATTATTGATAAGCATTCTTCATATTATAAAATCCTTAGAATACTTACTTACATTATTCGTATTTTCAACAGATCCCCCTTAGATAGTTCCTTAAAAGCAAGAAACATTGTTCATCTGCAGTCCACCGAGCTGCAAACCACCTTTTGGAAATCGTGGCGCACATACAACATACCAATTTTAATGCTGAATTCGAAGATATTTCAAACAACAGTTTGGTTCAGCCATCCCTGCAAAATTGGCTTCATTTTTATAGACGACCAATACATAAGGTGGCTCCTTTACCTTCCCAAGAAGACTCTTGAAAGCCACTCCTTTCAACGTGGGGAGTATGTCGGGTCAGATCGCCAGTCACAGTACCACTCACTGTACCATCACTGTTAGTAGTGTCGTCACTGTCATTGTTAATCCCTATTATTAGTTGTTGTTGTCTGTTTTTTGTTTTGTCTATTGTTCATATGTGCTTTACTGTTTGTTATTGCTAGTTAATAACAAATTAGTAAACGCACATATGAAATCAATGTACTGGCTACTCTTAGTCTCTCTAAGAATAACGGTCCAGTTTTTTGTCTGTTCGATATATACTTGTTTTGTTTACATGTTTTGTGGTTCTTAATAAATTGTTAGATTTAGTTTTTTCATTACATTTTTAATCTTTAATAAAACAAGTCGAAAATAAAATTAAAGTACGTGTTTTTAATTTTATTTAAAGTAAAAGTTTTTTTTTACCGAACATTGTCCATTGGAAAATGTCTAGAGTTTAAATTTTTTTTTGTAGGATTAAAAGAGCAGCCCGTATTGAGTTTTTTTTTGCACTACCAAAGTAGACAAAACTGCTTATCATTTGATCATATTTATATCAATATTGATCGATAATTGATAATTTGCCTACAAATATCTCGGAAAAATTTACATAGCAAAATTGTCATGCTTTTCAATTTTATACACATGATTATTTAAGGAATGTTAAATTTAACTTTTGATTTTCATTAATCGGTCCTTTGAATTTTCAGAATTTGTCCATTGGAAAATATCTAGAGTTTAAGAATTTTTCTGTAGGATGAAATGAGCAGTTTGTATTGATTTTTTTTGCACTAGCAAGGTAGACAAAACTGCTTATCATTTAAACATATTTATATCAATATTGATCGAAGGATAACTTGAAAATTTGCCTACAAATATCTCGTAAAAATTGAAAATTTACATAGTAAAATTGCCATGCTTTTCAATTTTAGACACATGATTATTGAAGGAATGTTAAATTTAACTTTTGATTTTCATTAATTAATGCTTTGATTGTTGTAGCACTGTGTCCAATAGTTTTGTGGCGACCTAAGCAAAAAGCCTCTTATATGTGGACAAAAAATTAAAATTAATTTTAAAAAATATTTTTGGTGTTATATCATCTCTACTTTCAGACAAAATTCTGATCAAATGAAAGCATCCCAGCCAGAAATTCACGATGGTTCAAAAAACTAAGTACTATCAAAGCATACAATATACCAAATACAAAACGTTCTGAGAACGTTTGAAAAAAAACATATTTAAATTACTTTAATAGCACTTTTTAAACAAACTTTACTGATGTTTATTGAAATAAAAATGATATCTGTGGAATTTTGATAAAATAGTGTAGTCAATAAAACTTTTAAATGTGGATACACTCAAAAAAGTTTTACAGTTACTACATGACAGTTGTTTGTGTAGTAATCAGTAGTAGATGTTTTTAACTGTAATTACAGTTGCTTTTGTATGAAATAATACAAAACAACTATTTTCACAGTTGTTTTCAAAAACAACTAACTAAAACTACTAAAATTTTTAACAGTTGTTTTGGAATGTTGACTTGAGACTTTAAGTAAGATGCTGGAAATACTAAATTTTGTTGTAATTGAATGAAGAAAAAAAAAATGAAATTTTTTTAAAATACCAAAAAAATAACCTTCAAAAACAGTAGTTTTTACTAATTTTTACAGTTGCTTCAAAATGTTTGTATTAAAAAATTGTCAGTTATTTTTACGACATTGGTAGTTGTTTTTACTACATTTGTTAGATGTTTTTTAACAGTTAAAAACAACTACATTTTTATTTAAAAAAAATTGAATTACTAATAAAATATAAAAAAATAATTAAAGTGTTTTTAGCACTGGGAAATTACTTTCTTTTCGGTATTTGGAGTACTGGAAAATTATTCCACATTTTGTATTTAAAATTCTATGAAAGCAGTCAATTTTTGCATTAAATGCACTTTATAATCATTATACTTTTGGGTTTTCAAATGTTTTGGAAGCGTTTTAAAAACAAAAGACGTAGCGCTTTACAACTACTTTATGTTTGGTTTTTGTAACGTTTTAAGAATACTCTAAAATACCAACATGAGACCGTAAATCTGGGTTATCATTTGAGTGCCCTGAGAACACTATAATCATTAAAAACATGTTGCTTTGGTAACGTTTCAACTACCATACGTAGTGCTTTCAGAATACTTCAATGTTTGTTAATTTCTGGCTGGGATGTTATGTGTAGTATTTGAGTGCAACAACAAAAAATCCTTAATAAATTTTTAAAAAATTCTTAATAAATTTTTAAAAAATTTATAGAACAGAGGAAAAAAGATACAATTTTTAGTGAAAATCAAATCGCAATACCTCGAAATCTGTTAATCCGATTTCAAAATATTCGCTTTCAGTACGCCGAAATTAATAAAAACTTTGGTAGCGAGGCGCCACGGGTTAAAGCTATCTGATTTTTCTAAAATTTGCACCATATAACATAATCCTACAATAATCTGAACAATTGTAATTTTTCAAAAAAAAAAAGTTTTTCTTCATGCAAAAAAAAATGCCGCTCTAAAGTACATGCATTAAATTTGAATTTAGTAAATTGTTTCTTTATACCCTCCACAATGAACTCTTACAACTGAAACAACAACAAAAATATGTTAAAGGTGAAAACAAAATTTTGAGATGAAAAACTTTTTTTGGATGTAAAAAAGAAATTGTGTGGTGAAAAGAAATTTTTGAGGGTAAAAACTATTTTTGAAAAATTTTTGAGGTGAAAAACTATTTTTAAAGTGAAATAAAATTTTTGTGGTGAAAAAAATTTGAGCTGAATTTAAAATATTATTCACCTCTAAGCGTCTGGTGAAAAAAAGTGCATACTATTTTATGCACCAGACGCTACCATGAAACTGTACCATTTCAAACCAATTTGTATGGAAAATTTAGAGGTACTTTAGCATTTTCACTCATAACTTTTAAACCGCTAGACCGATTTTGCTCATTTTTAATTCCAAACTTATCGGAAAAATCAAGGTAAAAATAAGCAATCCGTATTGCGTTTTCGCGCCGTGATAGCAATTTTAACAGACAGACGGACGGACATATCTGAATTGTTTTAAATTAAATAACAATCAAGACTATGTATATACTTTATGGGGTATTAAACCTATATTTCGATGGATTAAAAATTGAATGAGAAACTAATATATACCCTCATCACAGTATATAAAGGGTTAAAAAAGTAGTCGGATTATCTTAGAATCTACAGTTTTTAAGAAAAGAAGTACTTGGATTTTAAGAATTTTTTTTATAAAAAAAAGTTTTTAAAATCCCAGATTCTTTATAGGAAAAAGAGGTCAGAATGAAAATTTTTAATGGAAAAATTCGTGAAAATGTAAGAATTAGAAAATGTTTCTATAAAAACCAAATCCTCACAATTTGAGATATTAAAAAACATTTTTCAAAATATGAGAATTTTTCTATAAAAAATAGTCTAAGAACAGAAAGATTTGTAAAAGGAGAAGTCCTCAGTAATTGTGTTCAATTAGAATCTAAGTGTTCAATTAGAATCTATCTATAAAAAAGGTCTTAAAAATCGATAAACTTTCTATAGACAAAAAGTCCTCATAATCTGAAGAATTTTTCAATAGTAAAAGGTTAGCAGCAGGGTTGTCAGATTTATTTTGCCGTTTTACGCCAAACAGAAAATAGCCAACAATTTTTTTAGCTCAATTGTTGCATTAAAAAAATCGCCAAAAACACATTTCTTAGTTCTTGTTACACTCATAAAATGCGCTTTGACGATTAAGAGAGTAATTTTTAGCAATCTTAGATAAAAAAAAGATTTTTTGCAAGTTTTTTTTGGTTTAAATTTGCATCAATTTTATACCCCGAAAAAAATTCTCAAAAATCGACATATTACTTACATATAAAAAATTTGTAGCAAAAAACTTATCAACAAGATATTTCGAAAGCAGTATTCGAAAATTTAGCAATTTAAATTTATATTCTGGTAAAATCTTTAAAGTTTTGGAATAATTTATGAGAAAAATCATATTCTGTTGGTATATTTCCAGTTTTTTGGTAGCGATTTTTTATGTGTAAAATCGCCATTCACTTGAATAATCGCCCGACGCCGTTTTTAAAAATTAAATCGCCAAACACTGGTTAGCAGAATCTTAGACTTTATCTAAAGAAAAATTTCTTAGCTTGTCTATAGAAAAACTCCTCAGATACCAGAAAATTGTTCTCAGAATAAAAGTATTTTTATATAGTATCCTTAGAATCCTCAATGTGTTCTATTGAAAATGGTACTCTGAATAATTTCATATAGAAGAGCCAGAGTTTTTCTAAAGAAATATTCCTAGACAGCAGCTTTCAAATTTAAAGAAGTCTTCTATAACAGAAGTAATTCGAATCTGAATTCTTCAATGCTTTTCTATAACAAATCCACAGACATTGAAAATCATTCTTTAGAAAAAAGTCCGCAGAATCAAATAATTTTCTTATGATCAAAGATTTCAAAATATGTAAAATTTTCTTTTAAAACTAAGAGGTTTTTTTTTATAAAGTAAATCTTCAAAATCTGAAGAATTTATGTAGCAAAAAGTTTTTAAAATACTATATATTTTGTAATTTTATAGATAATACCTGTGGAATTTGGAAACAAAAGCATCATTCACCAGGAACTCATCAGTAGGATCAATATCCTTAGTTTTTGTTTTTGAATTTCGCACTAATAAACGTTGTGAAGGTTTACCCATGGACAATGATTGTATAGCTCTTTGTAATTCACGTTCGGGTATATCAGTTTCCTGTAAAATCTCATCGTATGTCAATAACTCACGATTGTTGAACAGCATCAATATACACATCTAAAAACAAACAAAACCAAAGTTAAAAAATAATATTAAGATCTGCCAATTTAGCTCAAAATAACCAAAGTTTAGGGATTCGATAGTTATGAATGTCAAATTTATATGAAAATACTATTATAATATAATATTTTTATTAACTCTGGTCATTTTTAGAAAAGTTACTCGCCATAACTAAATAAAATGTTTCAAAACATTTTAAACTTCAAATCCAATTTACCTGATACGTTGACACTGTTAAAATATGTTTACGCGTTGTTGTTGGTATGGTACAACCACTGGAGCTTGATGAGGACATACTTGAGCTAGGTGCGTCTTTATCTTTATCAGCAGCCGCTGCCGCGGCATCGACAGCTTTTCGCCCATAAAATACAGCATTCAGGCAAGCATTACCTAGAATAATAGGGTAAATGTTAAATAAAATTTAATTTACATTTGATTTATTAATTTTTGTTTGTTAAATTTTACCCAATTGTGGTTGTAAAGTCAATTGACGTCCAGAATGTTTATCCAGATAGAATTTTTTAAATATTTCATATGCTTCTCTGGGTGCTGCTGGTATGTTGCAATTGGGTGTAGAAGTCTTAAAGAATATAAACATTTTAGTAGTTTTAATAAATTCTGTTTATAAATTGTCTAACCTGTGTTGGCCAAAATCCGGTAGTGAGTATCCTACATGTGAATTCTACTGTTAAATTAATAGTATGATTAATTATATAGGTTTTGAACTCCTCATTGGTGGTATTCGATATAGACATATCCTTGAACATTCCCTCCAATTTTGATGTAAATTGACAGCCGCACTCAGTCTGCAAAAAAGGAAAGGAAATGAATATAAGAGCTCAAAAACAATATAGAAGAAAACATTAAATCTTATAACTTTTATTAATTTAATAATCTTAATTCGAGTTCTTGAGATGTAAACTAAACTGGTCTAGTCTGATTTGAAAATTAATAATTTTTTAGAGAAAAACGTTTATTCTTCTCCTTAAACTCAACATTTCTAAATTAAATTTATAAAATGCATATTAATTAAGTATTAATTGCGACTGTCTATATAACGCTCAAATAACACTGTACTAAAATAACTTATTTAGTTACGAGTTTTTTATTAGAAAAACATCCTGCGAATCTCAAAAACTCGCGTTTTCAAAAAGAACAAAAAAAATTGGTATCATAAATTATGATAAAATCTTTAAAAGTTCCCAGAAAAAAAAAATAAATTAAAGTCAAAAAGTTATTAGCAACCAAATGGGTTTAAAAAGTTATTTGCGCTAAAATTTGTAAATTTTTCAATAGTTCAATCAGATTCTAAATTAAAGAATTACAAATTATTGACTTTCCAATTAATGCAATTTTTGCCGTTTCAGTGATTTTAATTTTTTATAATAGATACTTTTTGCATTTTTCTTGCGTTTTTAGCAAATCTTAATTATGGGAAACAGTGGACATTAGAGTGAGGTAAGTTTCTAAAAATAGAACTGTTGTGATTCTGAGATTATGTATGCAAGAACAAAAACACCGTGTATTGAATAAAACTAGTTTTAATCACAACAAAACTCGACCTGACGATAGCTCAGAGGCCTAAAGCGCTCTGTCTAACGTGTAGTGCGAGTGCATGTGGCATTAGAAATCAGTTTATGTATACCACGGTCAGTGATTGCACAGAAAATTTCATATAGACGCAATCGAACAAATAAAAACAAATATTACATTATTCAAAAAAAATCAAAAAACAGGGTCACTGACGAAGGTTCAATACCAGAAACTGCGCAGTCTGATTCAGAAAATAGAAAATTTACAATGTAGTTATGATTTTTAGAAAATACGCTCATTCTTCTCTACCACGCCTTTCACAACTTAATTTTTACAGTTTTTACTTATTTTTAGATTTTTTTTTGGGTTTCCCAACATTTATTGATATTTTTAAAATTAGTTTTGACTTTAGCGATTTTTATTTTTTTTTATCTAAAAATTAGTTAAATTTTTAGTGATTTTTTTCCTTTATTATAGTTTTTATGGGGGTTTGCCACGATTTTGTATTTTTTCTTTTCCAATTTTAGCGATTTTTGTTAGCCGACTTTTTTTAATTTTAACAATTTTTCTTTTTTTTATAATTTTTTGTTCCAATGTCAGTGATATTTCTTAATATCAAAAAATTTTGTATTTTTAGCGTTATTTAACGTTTTCAGATTTTATTTATATTTTATTGATTTTACCAATTTTTACCAGGTTTGGAAATTTTTTTCAAAGATTTGATATGATTATTTTTTATTAAGCGATTTAAGTTTTTTTTTTTAATTGATTCATTCAATTGTAGCGTTTTTTTCGATTTATCGTTTTTTTCGTATTTCCACTATTTCGGCATTTTTTAAATCGGTTTTTTCAATTACTAGCAATTTTGACAATTTTTGTTTAATTTAACGAATTTTTATTTTATTTTGTTTTAATTTAATTTATTTCAAAAAACCAAACGAGCACTTCGGGCCATATGTAGTTGGTAGACCAACATTAACAATCAACTTCATTATGTCACTTAAAACTATAAAACCTTAAATATCCTATTTTCTAACAATATAAAACAGTTTGTAAAGGGTCCGCCAAATAACTTTTTTTTTTGAAAATGCTATAAAATAAAACTACTGAATATTTTCTCAAATTTCTTTTTTATTTGAAAGTACAATCCTTCCGGTTAATAATGGAAAATAATTTAATTCAAATGGCTGCCTCCCTCGGCTGGCCATGCAGTAGCCTACACGATCGGTCCAATTTTTAAGCACATTATCGATTGTGTGTAGCTGTATTTCCTCCTCTTCAATTTTTGTGAACAAAAATTCGTTCAACATGGCCCGATAACGATCGCCATTGACTGTAACGGCCACTCCTTGCTCATTTTCGAAGAAAAATGGCCCAATTATGCCTCTGGACCAAAATCAGCACCAAACAGTAGTGTCCGACCGAACAGTTCGGCCAAAAACCTATATTTTGTCGGTTTTTTGATATCTAGAGGCAATGATGACAAATTTTGGTATTGGAAACATGTTTGTTGAGCCGATTTAATTCGATTTTGTGTATTAAATTTGAGAGAAAAGCCGAAGTTTAGCTATAAAGTTAAAAGTTCGGCCGCCGAACTATTTTCAATTTGGCCGAACTTTCTGAGGCCGAACAGTGAATTCATTGCTTAACTACAGACTTTTCTTCAAATTTGACAGTCAAAATAGCATCTAATCAGCCCAATAAACATTTTTCCATCCGCCAAATTTGTCCATAATGCTTTAAATACCGAATACAGACCAAATGCATTTTCTGGCCGAACTGTTCGGTCGGACACTACCAAACAGTGACTCGTTTTGGGTGTATCGGCACACATTCTGCAACATTACCATGATTTTCAAAGTAATGTCGCAATATTTCCCAGCATTGTTCAAGCGTATACACAACCATATTCGTTCAGCGGAAGGATAAAACTAATTATCTGTCAAATCAGACATGAGCTAAGTCTTACCATTCACGAAATAAGCACTAGTTGAAAAAAAAAGTTAGATGGCGGACCCTTATATAGCAAGTTTAACTTACAAAAATTTAAGAAAAAAAGTTTTAAAGAATTATTAAAGAATAAAGAAAATGGCATAAACTCACATGACAAAAAGTATTAAAGTTTAGAGAATTTTGAAAATTTATGAAAATTTTTGCACATCAAATATCATTTACAGAAGCATATTCTACAAGTTTACACTTGAATGTTTTAAAAGATAGATCAAAAGATCTGTGGTAAGTGGTAAGGGTAAATGGTTCCATCAGTTAGCTACACGAACATAAATGTGCTATGCGTTAGACACCTAGACTTCTCATAACTGCAACGAATTCAATAAGTTCGCCATTAATCGTAATAGATACATCCACTTCAGAGTTATGTGGTTTAAAAAGCATAGCTTTTGTCTTGGTAGAGTTTATATTAAAAATACAATTTAACATCCAGGCAGAAATATTAGATAAAAGCAAATTTATGTCATATTCGAAAACATCAATGAGCTGAAGATGGCCCGAAAATAGAAGTTGTATTTCGTCCGCAAAGACAAAAGTATCACACTCAAAACCATGAAGTATGTTAAAAAAGTTGTTCATATATAACATAAATAGTAAAGGCCCTATAACTGAGCCCTGTGGTACATCTGGTTACATCTAAACACTCCAAATTCGAGATTTTTTATTTTTTTTTATTTTTTTAATCGATCAACAAATTTTGATCGATTTAGTTTTTCTTTTTAACGAATTTTACTGTTATTTAAGTTTTTATAGATTTCTGTCTTGATTTGACAAATTTTTCAAATTTCAAAAAAATTTCGTGTTTTAGTTTTTAACCGATTTTTTCCCAATTTTGTAATTTTTTTCAATTTTAAGCTTCAATTTTCTTGATTTCTTTTGCCGATTTTCAAGCTTTTTAAATAATTTTTCCAATTCTGTAATTTTTCTTCTTCAGTTTTATCGAATTTACGCAATTTAAGATATTTTTCGATTTATCGATTTTCCCATTATTATACTTTTTATGACATTTTTTCCGATTTTAAATGTTTTTTCCAATTCTAAAAAATTTGGCTTCTTTACTTTTATCGTTTTTACACATTTTTCGAATTACTCATTTTTGTTTTGTGTATTTATTTAAATTGGTTATTGGATTTTCAATTTTTTTTTATCGATTTACCGAATTTTTTAACTATTTTTTATTTTGAATATTTTTTTTTTACCAATTTTAGCCTCAATTTTATGGATTTTTCGAAAAAATTTGTATTCCTAAATTTTTAAATTTAGCGTTATTTTTCCATGTTTTTTTTTAGTTTTATCGATTTTTTGAACACTTTTTACGAATTTCGAAAATTTTTTTAATTTAACTTACAATTATATTAGTTGTTTTTCACTTAAGCGATTTATATTTTTTTATATCGATTTACTCAGTTTTAGCGATTTTCCCATTATTTCATTTTTTCTATAGACTTTTTCCTATTTTAATTTTTTTATTTTTAATTGTAGCGATTTTGAAACTTTTAGAGAATTTTTTTTTTATCGATTTTTTAAATATTTACCAATTTTTTCTTCAATTTAAGCTATTTTACATTATTTGTTTCACTTTAATGGAATTTTGTCCTGATTTTAGCAATATTTTATTTGAATTTAAAAAAAAGTTTCAGCAATTTTTAAACTTTTTTAAGATTTATTTCATTTGATTTTTAAAAATTTTGGTGACTTCTTTAAATTCTACCGATTTTAATATTAGTTGTTATACCCTCCACATACTGTGATGAGAGTATATATCAGTTTGTCGATATAGTAATAAGATAGGTCTAATACCCCATAAAGTATATATCTTTCTGTCTGTTGAAATGGAGATCACGGCGCTAAAATGCAATACGGACTGCTCATTTTTACCTAGATTGATGTACATTTTCACGAAAATTTTGGTATTGAAAACGAACAAAATTGGTCCATCAGTTCAAAAGTTATGAGTGAAAATGTGAAGGTACCCAGCGAAAAAAAGAGTGGAAAAAAAATGTAGTAAAATCATCACATATACGGATTCAGATGTAGTGCAAATTGAGGTGAAACACGCATGATTTTAACATGGGGTTGTAATGTGAATTTCTCAAACTTCACTTTATTAAAAGTACTACATATGTGTAAGGTTATGAAATATTGTATTTTTGTGTGTTCTTTTTCATAGAACTTAATTTGTTATTTTCAATTAGTGATTAAGGTATGATGTCAAGTCACATCTTTTTTACTGAGTGATAATATGTATCTATCTGTAGGAGTGCTTGAAATGTTATAATTAAAAAACTTTTGAACAGTTTTCTAGCTTTAAAAACAAAGCGAAATAATAGATTTTCGTTCAACTGAAAAGAAAGAAAACCATTGTTAAGTCTGATATTTTGTAATCATTGTTTTTCAAATTTAAAGGTCAGAAAACACTAATTCAAAGCGATATCTAGATAAAAGAAAATAGTTGTTAAAAGACACAAACTCCCGGTTCCATTCGATTAAGTCAAATACCGAATTGTAACCGAACATTCGTGACATTTCTACTAGTAAACCTTGTATATGATGACATTATATGCTAAGTTTAGGAACTGATCTAAAAGGCCAGCATTAGATCAGTAAAATCAGTAGTAGTAGCTACTTTGTGTGTAATGAAAATGTTGTTTCTTTTGAACTACTTCGCATTATTTTTGCTGGGTACCTCTAATACAAATTGGTGTATAAAATATAAGGTCATATTTTTCCACAAGACGCTAACAGGTAAATAATACTTAAAAATAACCTCGATTTTTTTTTGTCATCTCAAAAATAGTTTTTTTTTCACCTCAAAAATTTTACCACACAATTTTGTGTTCACCTCTAATATATATTTTTAAAAATATTTATTTTTTTATGTTTAATTCGTAAGTGTTAATTGTGGAGGGTATAAGGAAAAAATTTGGTAAAACCAAATTTAATGCATGTACTTGTTTTTTATTAAGGCGATTTAAAAATTTTTTTTTATCTATTTACAAAATTTTTGCGATTTTTGTTATTAATAAATTTATTAGTATTATTAAATTATTAATAAAATATTAATAAAAATTTTTATCGATACGTCCTGTTATACATATTTATTTATATCGATTTTTGTTCTGATTTTAGCGATTTTTTTTTCAATTTAAGATTTCTTCGTTTTTCGTCATTCCCTGTGTCGTTTTTTAAAAAAAGTAAATTTTTTAAAATTATGCGCTTTTTTTAAGTTTATTTTAAATATCAACTTCAGATTCTTGTAATTTTTTTAAAGTACTTGATATTTTAGGGTTTTGTAGATTCGTCATTCCCCTGGCAAAAAGATTTTTTTTAAGTTATACAAACACTCAATGGCTAAAAATAAAGCTACACCAAAGATTATCCAGTTAAGTATGCATAAATTGTGTCGAAATTGGCCCGAAATATCAGAATAAACCATATATTCTTTTATAAAAAAAAATAATTTCTGTTTGGTAATTGTATACGAAATATTTCAGTCATAATCATCAATCCACCAATTATTGTTTTGAAAAAGCTCTTATTAATTAATTTTAATAATTCAAAATTTCCATTGTTTTTTTTAACTATTGAAAATTTATATTTGTAGTTTTTAAATGGATTTTATTACTCACCTTTAATTTAGAAATCATATTCTTTTCAAAATCATCAGAGACTGATTTATTGAGCAATAATCGCTTGGCTAAATGAGTTTTATAGTAACGTTCGAATACATCTTTTTCCAATAAGAATCTAAACAATACCATAGTCTTGTCTAATATAACCTCAATTTCTTGTTCGGTCATCTGGAAATAAAAAAAAAATATTAGAATTAGAAATTTTTTATCATTTTCTAACATTCCTTTTTAAACTTACTCCCTTTCCACCCTTCTTTAATTTATCATCAATAAATAATGATAAATATTCTGGAGATTTCGAATTTAAATTAAGGAAATGTTCAAAATCTGACGAAATAACATTTTTAAAGAGCCGATCATTATTAAATGAATGATGTAGAAATTGATCAAAACGATCTTTAAGATCAAGTAAATTCTGTACAAATGTTATGGGATTTGTTGTGCCATTTTCTTCTTCTTTAACCAACATACGTCCCTGTTCTCGTAAATAGGCCGACATAGTGTCGGCTATAACCTTGAGACCTTCATCCTTAAGACGTGAAAATAGTTTATATGTACAGGCAAGATCTTCTGTTTTAGAGTTTTTAATCATATAGACAACGCCTGAATTTTCCATTTCAACAATGGTACGCATATGTTTTTTAATCAATTCATCTTCGACGACTTTAACAATGCGTGGCTCAGTATCTTTATCTAAATAGAGAGCAGCTCGTGCAGATTCTTCTTGAATACGTGCCTATGGTTAAAAATATGGAATTTTTTTTCCAGTTTTTTAAGAGATTGATTTAAATTTATTGCTTACCTCCACTTTCTTTAAATAAACACTAGCATTATTTTCGGCCAAAAACTTTTGCGATTCAAATTTGTAAAAAGAGGCCGATTGAGCCAAAAAGGGTTTTTCAAAATCATCTTCATACACGGAGCGTGAATTGATACCCAAAGCCATTAACATTTGGCAAGCATTTTTAATAGCTAAATGATTAATGGCTTCGCCACTACGCTCATCCATAACCATACCCAATAAAGTCTCACGCAAAGCTTTTTGAATCTCCGAATAGCGTACAATCTAAAAGAAAAACATGAACATAAAACATTTGCTGAAGTTCTAAAACATATTTCAAAAACTCACCTCATCTCTAAATAATATCAGTCCCAAATTATAGACATTTTCCACTTCTCGATTTTGCACATAAACACGATCCATATACATTAGTATATCACGTATCATTACCATTGATGTTTGATGATCAGTCCAAGCTTGATTAAGTTTTGGCAGAAAATTATTATGTAAATTTTCAAGCACATCTTTGCGTACTTTCTCTTCTAGATGTTCTTTGACCACTTCACGCAAACCAAAATACAAACGATGTCCATATTTATGTAGGACCATATTGTAGGCATTGCGATATAGTTGTTCAAATGATAGTCCGGAATTGTTTTTCTTTTGTATCTCTTGTATGGCGTTTTTTAAACTAGCCCATATTGTCTCAACATATTTTTCATCCATAGAGGCCTAGAAATTTAAAGAAAATATTAAATTTGAATGTTTTATAATTGTCAATAAAAGAAATATTTGTATACTGGGACTTCTTATTATAAGTAGGAAACTTAATTAAATTAAGTTACGTTAACTTAATTTATTATATCTAATCCTAACTAATTATTAGACTTTGAATATTTTTATAAAAAATACCACACAAATTTGATATATTTATCTCTTAAATACTTTATCAGTTTAGAAAAAATTTTATTTAAAGAACTCCAACAAATTTCCACCGAAATTTCTGCTTAGGTAATCCGTCAGGGGTTTCCCGAAAAATTAAAATGTTTTGTGATGTTTTAGGATCTATCAATTAATCTGAAAATAGTTAACATAACCAATCAAAACGATGATAAAATTTTAAATTTCTGTGCGTAAGAGAGTATTATTTATTATGAAATGATAGTGGCCCGTGAAATGATGGCAAACCTCTGAATTATACAAAATTCCATTAAACGGCGCAAAACCCCTATGAAAATAACTGCAAAAGTTTAAATATCGGAAAATTTTAGTTTCACTTGTTAACCATGATACAAATTTTCACCAAGCGGCGATATGGTAATTACTTTTTTAGTTATGTATCTCCCAAGTCTAATGTCTAAATTTTGATTTGGTTTGGATCTAAAAAATAAAAACTATGAGGAAAAAACTAAAATGAATAAAAAAATTTTGAAGCAGGGATGCCAGGCAATATTGCTAAAATACCGTTATCGATTCAAAACCCTTTTAACTGACTACCGTTATCCCTAAAATACCGTTATTCCTAACATACATTTACCGAAATATCGTTATCGGTATAACACCGTTACCGAAATAATTGAAATAGCGTTATCCTTACAATACCGTTACCGAAATAATCTAACATGATCTGACAAAACAAAATTTGCTGTAAAGTTTGATCATAAACTAGCCAGTCATTAAAACTCGGGCATAATGGGGCTAAACATGTCGGTGTGTATTAAGATTACCTGAATAACAAAAATAATGTTACCCTTAAAATAGCGTTACCGAAATAACTGAAAAATCGTTATTCCTAAAATAACGTTACCGAAATAAAAAAATACCGTTAAAGCTAAAATACCGTTATCGAAATAAATAAAATACTGCTAATGCTAAAAAAACCCATTACCGAAATATCGTTACCCCTAAAATACCGTTACCGAAATAAAAAAAATAGTGTTACCCTTATCGATTCCCGCATTGGAATCGGTTACCATCCATGCATGGATTCATGTCATTGCTTTTAATTTTTCCTCTTTTAAATGACCATCGATTCTTGAGGTAAAGACTTTTCTACGTGAAACTTTTTTAGAAAAAAACTAAGTTTACAGTTTTTTAGTAGGCAAACCCTTAAAAATGTTCTTTTTAGCAATTACTTCAGATATTGAGGATGTATTAAAATTTCTGAAAATTGTAGGTCGAACAGACCCACATCACTCACTAGATCGTTTTCCAAGTACATTTGTTTTTTGATTTAACGAACTATATAATGTCAGCCCTGTTCGTTAAATTGAAAAATTCGTTAAACCGAGTACTATTTATTTCCCATGTTTTCTAATGTTTACATCACAAACGATCGTACAAGAATGCTAAACACTCCAAAAGTAGACACAGAAAACGCAGCCAGAACATCGTTGGGGAATCCCCTTTCTCTATATGTCTATTGCTTTTGCATATTGTTTGCGGAAATCTTTGTATTTGCATCTCATTCTATACTTAAGACTCTAATTTTGTATTTGTTCGTTATATCGAGTACAAAATTACGGTACAAAGTTACGGTGTTCCTAATATAAGGTACTCAATTCAAAATTTTTATGAGTTCTTTAAATCCCGAATTCGTTAAACCGATGGTTCGTTAAATCGGAAAACTACTGTTTATTAAATTTTGCCCATTTCGTAGCGCCGTGGATTTTTGCGACTGTCAATAATTACAACAACTTACTCATTGTATTACTGCAATTTTTTTTTTAATTTGATTTCAAATTAGACAGAAAATATAGATAGAACAAATCTAAGTGAAAATGCTGGAGAAGTAAAACAAATAAACATTTTGAGTGGACCCTTAATAGATGAAATGGGTCCAACTAATCGTCATTTCTGGTGGTATGATTTATGTTTGTTCTGATTAGAACTATAATTTAATAATAGAGATTATGTCACACAAATTTGTAATAATTCCCAGCCAGAAGAAGACAAACGGACCACCGCACTTTAACAGGTGGTACAAGTGCTGGCAACATGTGCTTTCCCAATCCCAAAATGATAACATCATTAAACAAAAGGTCCGTCTGTTCAAAAAGTATCGGAAAAGCACTGGGTAAACAAAATTTCCAATACTGGCAAAATGTTAGTAAGACCATAAAATATGTGGTCTAGAAAATGTTTTTCCAAAATGCGAATGATAACTGTTGGGTAAACGTTGGTTGCTCAGCACTGGTATAAGGTTTGCTTTAATCAACTTTCCAACGTTGGGGAAAAAAAAAAATTTGTCTTAAAAGATCTTTCCCAAAAAAAAAAAACAAACTAATTATATATTAAAAAAAAAGACACAAAAAATGTATGACTAAATGGGTTAGACAGTGATTAGACTTTTAAGCAGTTGGGAATTTTGACTGGATATCTCTGGGAAAACACTTTTTGCCAACGTTGTCATAGTGGTAGCCAATTGTTTGCCAATGTATTTTTTTTTTCCAGACCACTGAAATTATTGTAAGCAAATACTGGCAATACTCTTTTTGGAAACGCTGTTAATGCGCCTTGAACAAGTGTTCTTCCAGAAATTTATTTATAATTCCTTGGTTAGCCAGTGTTTGATTTGTTGTACCACTGGCAGTTTCTGACTGGGTAACTTTTGAACTGCCATACCAATTGCGCTCTACTGAAAACAATCACAAACATTTTAAATTGATTTCTTAAAGTCTGACCTTGTAACATGTGATGAAGTATTAACATAATTTTAACCATTTTGGAAAAATTGCGTATCATTAAAATTGGAAATATTTTTTTTATTTTTACTAACTTGAAAACCATTAGTTCTATATTCTGGCAACCATAATGGAAACTTGAGTAAAATATCAATTATTTTATTTTGCTTAGCTGCAGTCGATGAAGCTGAATTCTGCTGTTGTTGAGAATTGCGTCGGTGAGCGTTAAGAGTTTTTGAACCGTTTGATGATGTTGATGGTCCAGTGGTAGATTCCCTGTTTCCAGAACGATTTCTGACAAAAAATTTGCGATAGCGGCCAATGCTTCCGCCATTATGGCTTGTATTAAGGACGTTATTGTTAGCGTGGCTGGAGCCGTAGCTGTAACGACTTCCATTATGGTTTGTAATAGGGACGTTAGCATGGCTGAAGCCACAACCGTTACGACTTCTGCAGCTGCTGTTACCACTACTTCCGCTTGCTGTGTCGTCTCTTGGATTACTGGTGGGGTGACTAACTCCGCTACGAGTATTGCATCTGCTACTGTTGTTGGTTGGAGCACTGGAATTAGAGTTAGCGAAAATACGTCTAGAACGGTCATTTCCTCCCACCCGATCTTCTCTTTGCATTGAATTATTGCGTGATTGAAAAGATCTTTGTTGTTCACTTTCTTCAAGATTTGGGAATGACAGAGTTAAATGACGACGAGGATACGACGTTTTGTTGCTGTTATTTAAATGACGCGTTACGAAAAAATAAAGAATTCTAAACTTAATCTTAATTTATATTTTTTTAATTTATTATTTCACAAAATTGATTTTGTTCTTGATAAGAGCTGAATTTTGTTAGAATTTTCGAAATTTTTTATTAATGCTTTAATGTTACCGACGTTGATTGCAATGACAATTGTTGTAAGTTATGTCGTTATTAGACAATAATAAAGGTGGTATATTGTTAAAGTTTTTACTATTGGCTTGCAAACGTCTTCGTTTTCTTTTGAAGTTGTTTTTCACAATCATTAGGTTTTTTACAATTTCAACATTTTCTTTATAGTTCCAATTTTAATTTCTTTCAAAAGATTTAGTTGTGTTTTAAATGTTTTTTCCTTAGGTTTTCTCCTTTTTAATTTTCTTCCTTCCTTAATCTTTGTTTCTTTTGTTTTGTATCTACTGACAATTTTTCTGTTTAAAACTTTTTCTATTTCTTCTTTGGAGTATATTTTAGAAAAGTTTTTTCCGCAGTAAGTCCTCTTCTCTTTGTTAAATTTTAACAAAAAAAAACTAAATTGTTGCAATATTTTTTTACTAAAAACTAATTTTTTCGTTCTTTAAAAAAAAAAAAAAATAATACGTCTTCTTGTTAACTGAAAATTTTGTTTTGACAATAAATGCTTTGATGAAATTATTTCTTACAAGAAATATATTTTGAATTATTTTATAGACGAGTTGCAAAAGGGGGAATATTTCCCACTAAAAATATACAGCCTTCCGCTTTTGTTGTACTAGAATTTCAATCGAACTTTACAGACCTCAAATCCCTATCTAATGCTGTTTTCTTTTCTGGAAAAAAGTGTTGCCTTCTTAATGTGCAACATTTTTAAAATTTTGCCTTCGCCCCATTAAAATGAAGCATTTTTACAATCAGAATAGAACACAATTTCATCACATATTACATTTATTTAAAAAAATCTGTTTTTTAGTGTTGTTAAGGTTCGGGTTCGAATCCCAGCAAACTTTAAAAAAAATTTACGCATGGGTTCTACATTCCGAAAATGAAGTGAAAGTGAAACTTCCGCTCAATTTGTGTTCCCAATTCCACATAAGTGATTTGAAAAGAAAAATTTCATTTTCATTTAGTTTCTAGTGGAATTAAAGTGATTTGATGTGTTCTATAAAACAATTTCACTACAAAAAAAGTAATTGTAAAACGGTATTAGTTAACTAAGTGAAAAACCAAACTTTTTAGAAAATAAAATTATTTTGAATATTAAACGTAAAAAAAAAAAATCAAACAATGTAAGTAAATGTGATATGTTGTTAATATATGTTTATTTAACTGAAAAGTGTTGAATTTTTTACGTTAAAACACATGAATCCATAACGAGAGGCCCCATTTTTAACATTCATGGAAAAAAATCTGGTTTGGCCAAAGGTTTTTAGAGGGGCGACAAAACAGTTGAAGACCAGTTATGGAAGGACTTAGGAAGTACATTAAACAGCTTAGGACCTCCAGAAAACGATGCAACTGGTTGGAAAAAGGCTTGGGCTGATTGGAAGGCTACCATTCGTAAAAAATTGGCTGAAAATAGAGCAGAGGTAACGGCAACAGGTGGAGGACCCAATAATATCCAACACATATCATCCAAAGAAGATTCAGTTGCCAAACTTGCTGGCCTTTATACAGCAGTCGAAGGTGTTCCAGCAGCTAAATCATTCGGGACGACTAGCAAAGGGTAAACAACCACAAATTCATCTACTGAATTGTCAAACTTAGATGGCACCAGTTCCGACAATGTAGTAAACGTGATTTTACAAAAATTAAATAAAAATGACGAAGGTACTGAAAATATAAAAAATGAGGAACCACCGCAACCGATGATTTCCCTTTTTGATTTCTATTTTTGATTTCTCAATTTCTTCGCGACTTCTTTCAAATCTAATCCATGTTGGGCATATGACAGTTTTCAAAACATTACACATATTTGTTAAAATTTTTGACGCTGTACTTTCTTTCCTTGTCCGAAATAGCGTTGTGATGTGTCCAATTGCAAAATAATTGGAATGCTTGTCTTTTTAGCCATTGGTGATAATTCTTCTAAAACCATCATAAATGCATACTTATTTAATCTAAAATACGCAATAAAACAATTTTTTTTATTAATTTTAAACACTTGCGACTCAGTTTTAATTATTGTCTTACGATTTTTCTGGTAGTTCCAAAGGATTTGAACAGTCACGAAGCCTTTTTCTATTTAGATTTTCCGTTCTTTGTTTTTCCTTTTTAATTAAATACTATTATATCACAATTGCGAAACTAATTTTATATTATTTTATAAATATATAGTTTTTTTTTAATATAGTTTTTTTTTAATAATTAATTTTTTTTTTTTATTATTTAAAAAAAAGGATTTAGCTCCATACATTTTCTTCAATTAAATTTTTTTTTTATAATTTTGTTTGTAAGCGAATTTCAGATTAAAAAAATTATTAAATACTTACAAAAAGAAAAAATTAAAACAAATAGCAAAAACAAATTAAAAAAAAAATCGTAAATTAAATTTAACAAAAAAAAAAAAAAAATATAAAAAAATGTGATACCAATATGGGTTCGAACTCGGGATCTTCTGTGTCAGAAGCCAGCACACTACCACTCTGCTACCAAGGGGAGAGTTTTCTCGCCAAAAACTTTGCAATATATACACATGAGATTGATAAACAAAAAAAAAAAAAACAGGGCAACATCCAACCCTGTAAATTTTTTGAGGGCAGAAAGTGTTGCATTTTTTGCCTTTTATAAGGCAACATTTTAAGAAAGAAACACGACACCCTCTCCGAGTGTTTACCTTATTTTAGAAAAGAACACAAAAAGGTAATTTGAGGGCAAAGTGCAAAAAAAATGTGGCATTTTTTCCATAAAGGAAAAGCCATAAATTGAAGAGGTGAATAATTTTTATTTTATTAAAAAAAAAGACACAATAACAACGAAACATCGACGTTATTATTTCACGAGACGTATCGAACCCTGTTCGCCAGTAAACGTAAGAGACGAAATCATAATTTAAAAGGGGGTTATTATGTAATACGATTCCAAAAGAATTTTCACATTGAAAAACACACAGTGAGAAAAATATAAACGGACCACCGCTGGCAAGGCACTGCAGCTAGGAGTACTAGTGCTGGCAATAAGTGTCGGACAAGCACTAAGCACTAATATGCACATAATGGATATCAGTATATTTTGAACTGTGAATCGAACGGTGCATATTACATACTCAATCGTGTCCAAGATTTTGAGTTATCTATTGTGTTTGTCCTATGACTTGTGTTTGTCCTCACGCTGCTAAACGTTGTCTTCTAATTCTTTAGATTTTCCCGACATCGATCGCTAAATAATCAATCGACACAATCAAATGTTCATGCAGTGGCAAGAGTCGTTAAGAAGAGGTCTGTCAATAAGAAAACAGTTGTTTTCTATTTAGAGGTTAAAAAGTAGTGTCAATAATTACCCCATTTTTCTGTTTTCGTGTTGTTTTAAAGTAATTTTAGACAGATGAGTATCAAATAAATCCCTAGTTTAACCTCATTCTTAGAAAGCTCATTTCATGTGCGGGTAGCTCATATTTTTAATTACTTGCCTATAGAGCTCATGTTCTTTGAATTATCATTCTACACTTTTCAACGTCAAATTTTGATCTATGCTAAAGGTAATGAGTTATAATATTTATGACATTTTAATGAAACGTGTGATTGTAATTATATATATTCATTGGTTTACAGTGCCTTTATATTGTCTTTCTCTTCTTTCTTTTAATTTCTAATATTTTTTTTACTACTTATTTTATAATAAATTGTTATTTATCTTATATAATACTGTAGTCTTGTGTAGTAGTTTTTTTGTTTTAAAATACATTTAAACTGGCATTTTGTTAAAGAATTGTTGTTGGTTTTAGACTTTTAGTTGGTTTAAGGTAGCATTCTTGTAATGAATAAAAAAAAGAGTATAAAAATAGTTTTGCTGTCCTTTTTTTTACATAGAGTTAAAGTACAGAACCAGAAAAAGACAAACGGGACACAACTGGAAAGGAACTTTAACAAGTCCTGAGTAAAAATAATTATAACTAGTCACATATAATATGATTAAGTCACATTACGACTAATATCATTTTATACAAATAGTCCTGATCATTTTTATTGAAAGATTATTTTATGTTATTATATGTCTCCAAATCTTGCTCCATATATAACTACATAAGCCATATAATAATAATCCAAATATATGTAGTGATCGATATGAGTATATATGGTCCCAGGCTAAGTCTAATTAAACCATATGAGACGCCATACTGAAAATATTTCCATTATAATTTTATATAGCATTATATATAATCCCATATATATTTTGTTAAAGTTCAAATTAACCCAGGTAGAAACCATGGTATAAATAAAATAGTACTGGGGCAACAGTGGTTTTCTCAATATGCCAGTACCACTCAAAATGTACATTGTCAGTACTGTTTTACGATGTTGTTTAAATTAGAAATTTCATCAAATTTGGATATTTAATATGCAGTGGAATTCCGGTTTAAGGTAAAGGGTGTTTTTATACAGGAAGTTGGCAACACTTTTTTAACTGGCGGCCATTTTTTCAGCTGTCAAGTGATTTATGTTTAGTTTGGTTTGGCATTTCAATTTGTTTAGCGATGAAGCTCACTTTTGGTTAAATAGATACGTCTGTAAAAAAAAACTGCCGTATTTGGAGTGATGATAATTCTCATGTTAATCCGTATGTTGCGACACCGTTACATCCAGAAAAACTAACTGTTTGGTGTGCTTTATGGGCTGCTGGAATCATTGGTCCGTACTTCTTTAAAAACGATGCTGGTCCGAACGTTACAGTCAGTGGTGACCGCTATAGAGCCTCGATTACTGACTTTTTCATTCACCAATTGAACAACCGTGATGTGCTGGAGCTGTGGTTTCAACAAGACGGCGCAACATGTCACACAGCTCGTGCCACAATTGATTTCTTGAAGGAAACGTTTGGTAACCGCATAATTTCACGTTTCGGACCCGTGAATTGGCCTCCAAGATCGTGCGATTTAACGCAGCTGGACTATTTTCTGTGGGGATATGTGAAGTCGCTGGTCTACGCCGATAAGACCGAAACGATTGACCACTTGGTGGACATCATTCACCGCGTTATTGCCAATATATGGCCACAAATGTTGGAAAAGTCATCGAAAATTGGACCTTTAGATTAGTCTACGCCCGAGCCAGCCGTGGCGGTCATATGCCAGAAGTCATATGTAAATTATAATGCTTTGTTTGTCACTAACAAATTCATTTTAACAGTTTTTTAAGGATTCTTGTTTCGTGGTCTTTAAAATTATTTTTGAAGAACATATTTGAAGAATTTGATAAAAAATTACTTTTTTCTAAACAACTTTAAATTGCGATTTGTCATCTAATGGTGGTTTATTCTTAAACAAAATTTTATTTACTGCGGATTAAAGCATTTTATTGATATTTCTCGGGACGAAATGTTAAGGCAGAGATTAAATGATTATAAATAACACAAATTCGTTGATATCCCCAGCCGTAACAAATTATAAAAAGTACTATAAAAAACGAAATTCAGTTAAGCAATTATAATCCGGTAATATTCACAACTCATATCAAACAATAAGAATCATAGAAGCAAGTCCCAAGATAATTTAACAGCTACTATACAGAAAACATAAAAAGCTATCACAATAAACTTAAGAAATGCTTTATAAGCTTAAGGCGAAACACATTATTGGATTGCGAAAAGATACGCAATTCATGCGGCAAACGATTCCAGCAGCGAGCAACCCTTACAATAAAATACCTCTCAAACACAGAACACCTGATTCTAGGTATTAGAATTTGCTTATTCCCAGTAGACCGCGAAAAAGTAAATTCTTTACATAACAGGACAGGTAAGCCACTTTTATTAATGAGATGAAATAGGAAAATATTACGGTACTTAACGAATTTATCAAAGTGGCACCCTAAGAATTTCTTCACAAATTCAGAAATATGTTCACGTCTACAGATATTAAACACATACCGAGCCACAGCATTAACAACTCGCTCCATTATTATTATCTTTAAGTTCGAGGCAATGGTCCCTGAACCAGTCCCTGATACCAGTCCATATAAGATCTGCGGCATAAGAAGTGCATGAGCTAGTCTATATTTAACAAGAAAAGTCAGCAAAATATTCGTGGAATATATTCTACGTAAAGTACAAGAAATCCTACGATGTACAGATTCAAAATGAGACTCATAACTAAGCATGTTATCAATGATAATACCCAAACATCTATGTTGGCTTTCACAATCGATCTTACGAGTTCCGAATAAAAATCTCAAAATCATTCACAAAGTTCTCTGACGATCCAAACAATATAGCCTTAGATTTAGAAGGGTTATCAGCCAGCGAATTACTCAAAGACCACAGGTAGATCCTATTAAGGCAGTAGTTAATATTAAAATACAATTATGTACTGAAATACGTTAAATTTCACTTGGTGCACTTGGTTATATTGAAGTTATTATTTCTACAATTTTGCATTTTAAGTATTAAATGGATGTTAAAAGTGTTTGCTATATTCAATTTAAAATACCATTATTTTTTGCATAACAATTAAAATTTAAAAAATGTCTATGAAAGTACGATTTCCGATTAAATTTCAATGGTTATGACTGTTTTTAGAGAGCCCTTGAAATAAACTTTCTAAAAATCCCAAATTTGTACAAATTTATAAAAAATTTCGGAAGTTATAACAAATTGAAAATTAAACACAAGAATATTTAACACCTGATCGAACATTTACTTGTTAGAGTAGTATATATAATCATATATGATTATATCGGAACTTTTTTCCACAACTATGTATTTAAGTTTTTGAAAAATTAAGAACATGAATAAAATTGCGTTTTTTAAATTTTAAAAATCTAAAAGCTGTATTGTCTTTATGGCACCATAGTCTTTGATTTCGCAATTTTAAGAAAATCCGAATACCCTTAATCAGATTTGTGGCGATTTCTCATGGAATTAATGATATACATAGATTTAAACCAAATCACAAACAAGTCCCAAAATATAGAAAATGCAAACATTTCTAAACTTACCGGAAAAGCACGTATGCGCATCTTTCCCTCCTTCTTGGGAGCGCTGCTCCTGATATTCATGGTCTGTAAACGGCGACAATTTTCCTCCACTTTTTATCACTTAAAAACTAAAATTGTGGTTTATAACGATCGGTAAAAGATCGTTTGAAAACCACACAAATTTCAGTTTGCTCTTTCCCCTGGTTGGCTTCGGAAACCGAAAAAAAGTGAATGAAGATTACGGCAAAGCAAAGAAGGCGGCAGTACGCACAGGTCAATAAAACAAAACAAATATGTGCGGTTAATTATTATTATTTTCTTTTGCTACTTTCTATTTCCACTTCTTTTACCGTAGTCGACGACAACGACGTTGTTGTTGTCTGTCTTGAGTTATCATGCAATTACAAAGCAGATTTTTTGTTGTTGTCTTCTTTGTGGAAGATGTTCCTCTACTTTTTATTATTGCTCTATTACACAGGCAGTTCGTTGTTGTGTTTGTCTTCTTTACAATAGTAAAGATCCTGTAATACGAAAGAAATAAAACAAAAGCAAAATATTATTTTTTATACGAATATAGTTGTTGCTTCGAGATTTAATTGTTTTTGCAAGTGAAAAAAAGAAATATTTAATTTTTTTTATTGTCATCGTGAGACATTTCATTTGGTCTTTTTTCTTTTTTTTTTTGTGTGTCCACTTTTTTGATTGAATAGTGAGTGATTTTAATGGTCTTTTCATGTATAGAGACTTTTGATTGTAATTATTTGTTTAATTTTTCACATTTTTTGAAAAAACTTATTAAATTCTTATTAATTATTTACTAAAGTTTATAAATATGTTTGAATTCTTTAAAACTATTGCAAAAAAATTAATTTATTTTATACAAAAAAAAAAAATATTTACGTGAAAAATTTCCCATTTTTTGCAGCAAAAGAAGAATGAACGAATAAGCTGATTAAAATGTAATATGAAAAAATTGTGATGCCATATTAATGATGCAGGTCGGTGAAAGAAACTTGAAATTTTATGATTTCCGAAAGTTTTATTTCAAAATGCTTGTTGGTTTAATTCTATTACAAAAACATTTTTATTTTTTAATCAATTAATTAAAATGGAACAAGTCTAGTTTAGGGGCCTCGCTCAGATTTTTTTTTTTTTTTTTTACCCTGAATAGTACTTTTTGAGCTGATTTCAACAAAAAAAAAATTTTTTGTCGGCGACGCCCCCTTGCGTCAGAAATGGGCATTAAAGTTGGAATAGTTTTTAACGATTATCTCAAAAAGTACAAGTTCGATCACGACAATATGGGTGTCATATGAAAGCTCTTTAAAATATCTTTCTAATGAGGTACAATATGTCCTCATAAATTAACCCATTACAGCCCAGTTTTAAGTTTTTCATTTTTTATTCTAGTTTTTTTGTATAACATATCTGTTTATTCAAAAAAACGTCTATATATGTAAATAAAAAATTTATAGAAAATTATAGCCCATTTTACAAGCTTTCATTTAAGGTATAATGTGTTACTATATCTCTTATAATAAAAAAGTTATTAATGGTTAAAGTTGGGGAACAAATGTAGTTTACGGGCCTCGCTCAGAAAAAAACCGAAATTAAAGTTAAAATATATACATATGCCGAGCAAAGTTTTTCTGTGTAACCGGCCTTCGGCCGGGCTTAGGGGTTTTTTTACTCCCATCAGTCGAATTCTCGGCTTCGCTGAGGCTTCGCCCCGGGCTGCAGAAATTTCGGCGTATTTACTAAAGTCTATTTGTTTCTAAAAATTGCAATTTAACAAAGTTATTAATTTATATATACATATGCCGAGCAAAGTTTTTCTGTGTAACCGGCCTTCGGCCGGGCTTAGGGGTTTTTTTTACTCCCATCAGTCCAATTCTCGGCTTCGCTGAGGCTTCGCCCCGGGCTGCAGAAATTTCGGCGTGTTTACAAAAGTGTATTTGTTTCTAAAATTAGCAATTTAACAAAGTTATTAATTTACATATACATATAAGAACAAAAGTACAAAAATGAAGAAAATTAAATAACGATATAAATGTTAATATCTACGGTGTTAAAAGGGTTAAAGTGAAATATTATATATCAAATTAAAGCTTGAAATCTTAGCTACAAATAAATATTATTTGTATCGTACCTTTATAATAGTCAAATTTTGAGAAAATACGAGGTTTGTCTAAAAAATTCGGTTAAAAAACAGACTTTTTTAATTTGACGCTTAACGGGTTAATGGAATTAGAAGTATTATATATCAAATGAAAGGTGCTTTAATAAGCTTTCAAATGATATGTATATTGTTTTGATCCGATCAGAAATGGTGAAGATGCAAAGATTCAAAATTCAAACTTTGGAAGTCCATAGCTCGGGAACCGAGAGTCGCCGACAAAAAAAAAATGTATTTTTGAGCTCAGCATTAAAAGTTCTACTAATGGTGAAAATTTGAAATAAATCCGAGCGAGGCCCCTAAACTAGACTTAAGCCATTAAAATTATTTTTACTTATGATAACAATATTTTCACAAAATATTGAAAAAATTATCTTCTATATGACCCTGTCGATAGCGCTGCCAGATGAAATATATTTCCCAAAAATGGGAAATTTTTGTAACGATTTTAATAAATATTACACTCAAAAATAATGTTGCCACTACACTGCTAGTATTTTTATAAGTTCACTATTCAAATAATTTTTAGTCACAAATCACAGCTAATATTTTATAATAAAAACTGGTTATATTCAGTATGTTCGTTTAAGCTTAATTCACACGCTATCCACAAATTATCTTTACCTTGAATAATATTGC
This sequence comes from Delia radicum, assembly GCA_021234595.1. Taxonomy (NCBI): domain Eukaryota; kingdom Metazoa; phylum Arthropoda; class Insecta; order Diptera; family Anthomyiidae; genus Delia; species Delia radicum. The sequence continues at coordinate 48,392,807 of CM037854.1, forward strand.
TCACATCATGAGATATATTTATATTAGACTCCATTTACCCCGATATTTAAAAAAAGTTTATAATTTTTAAAATTTGTTAATTTTACAATTAAAATTTCTTTTACTATGTATTTTTATTTAAGAACTATCCAGTAGAAAATGATAGTAAAAACAAACTAGTTCTTAAAACAGTCATTTTGAACCAGTTGTGAGGATTGTTTGAAAAGATGTTATAAACTTGCGTGTTTTTGAAATTCATGTTTTGTCAATTACATTTGTTTTGAAAATATAATTGAGTCGGCAAATATATATTTAAATTTTTTATACGGCACTCAGACTAGGTTTTTTTTTAAAGGGAAGCAACACTCAGGAAATTGTCCCTATTTATTAATGTGTAGTTTTCTTTAGAAAATTGGATAGATTAGAGATGAAAGGTGGAGAAAGAGGAATGGCTTCAAACATGTCAATAAAGTAATAGAGCGAGATGATAAGTCTTAAAACAGTTTTTGCTCGCCACCTGATGGAGAGTTGGCACTTATTGAAGCTTTTTTGGCTCACAGAGCTGATTCAATATTTTACTTCGGTGGGTCTAAGTGCTATGGGAACACCGAAGGCTGCGATACATATGACGGATAGAAAATTGATAAAATTTATTTTTCTAAATTGATGTTGAAGTCAACGGGAATCGAACCCGGGACCATCTGGCCATTACACCACAGCGCTCACCACACACGTGTTATGCTATCTAGTGTGAATGTGGCTTTATTGTGCCGTGGAGCAATGGTACTCCAGTTACAACGTTTTAATGCATTGGGGATACAATGAAATTATCTATTTAGTATTTGCAAACCATGAACATATCAATAATAACAAATATAAACTAAACTTGTATAAAAGACAAAGTACCGTCTAGTTTACTCCCCCTGTGTTGTTTATAAACTAAACAAAATATAACAAGGAGAGAAAAACAAAAAAACGTGTATTGAATATCCACCAGAGGTGGACCTTGCACATAACAAACAAGTTTTCAATTTATTTTTTGATCAATGTTTATAATCTTTAACTTCAAGCTCATATATTAGTTCTCATGTAGTGAGTAAACTAGTTTATATGAATGTTTGATGTTTGGCATGGGATTGTTACCGCTTTCAAACGTGTTCTGATGATGGGAACCTAGAAAATTCCCGAAATAGATCTATCAACACATTCCTGAAAGGTCAAATAATAAATTTGAAAACAAAAAACTCTATAGATTATTTGTTAGGACAATATCCTAATAAAGAAATATAGAGTATGGCCTCGAACTTGAATCATTTTCATAAACTAAGAATTTTTAAAAAAACTCGACATAATTTTTTATTTTTAACAAAAATTAACTGTTAACTGCAAAATTACTGTTTTGGTAGTTGTTTACTAATCGACTAAAATAACTACTTGAAACAACTTGATAATAGCTGTAATTACAGTTAAAAACAACAACTACTGATTACTACACAAACAACTGTCATATAATTGTATATGGCATCACATATTAGTCAAATTGAAATCACATCTAATTTTCCAGTCCATTGATTTATATTTAAATGTTCATTATTAATTGGAATGTGAAACAAAAAAGTAGTGCGGATCTCCAAAGAATGTTATGAAGTTATATCAAATTTGATCAAATTATATATAACTTTATCGATTTAGATAGACTAAATTATATCAGATGAGATCCCATGGGATCTCATGAGATAAGGTTATGTATGCCATTTTTCGTTTCAGCTATGATATGATGTAATAATAAATTATATATAAGACTATACATGATTATTTATATATGCCTACATCGGAACTTTTTTCATCGGGCAGATATTGTTGTATGTACTAAATAATATCATACTACACAAAATTGAATACAATTAGGTCCAATTTCGTATAAATTGTTCAATTTGTACTTTTTATAAATATAATATGTAAATATAAACAAAATTATCAATAAATTACGATTTTAAACAATTTAAAATTCAAACGTTATTGAATTTACAATATTGAGTTTTATATAAAAATCAGAATATTGTCCCAACCCAAGCCCAAAAATCTATTATGATATTGTCATATTCAATTTTATTTGTATGTAATGTCTTGGTTTGAATTAAGCCAATTATCTTTTTCTATTGCAGACAACTGAAGATTTGGGTGATGTTAATGAGACAATTGTATTGTCTATCATGAAAATCTTAAAACTTTTTAAAAAGCATCAAATAAAATCTAATATGACAATATTATATTAAATTTTCGGATTTGGGTTGGGACAATATTCTGACTGAATATAAATTTTTGAATTTTTAACTGAAGGTGAGTTTTGCATTTTGAGAGTGAGAAAAGTTCAAATACAATTGTAGTTTTTAAACTATTTATTTTTGTATAAAATTTTGTAAATTAAATATTGATTTCTTATTTGAATTCATTAAGGTATTATAAAATGTTAATTTGAAGAATTAGAAAATTGGATTTGCACTTGTTTTAAATAAATTAAACTAGACTTTAGATGTTAATTGTTTTTCTAACAAAACCCAAATAAATAACACAACACTAGATACAAGTTTTTTTATAATAGTTTCCCCAAGAAATTCAAACAACTCTTTAAAATTATAAATGCAGTGTAATTGATTTCAGATAAAAATATAATTTAAAATTGTAAAAATGTTAAGTTTTCTTTGATCTTCTTTTGTTTAATGATTTTTATTTAAACGAGTTTAAGATCTTTTATTTATAAATTTTAATTATTTATAAATTTTAATATTTTTAATAAAATATTGTTTTAATTATAAATATTTCAAATAAGTGGCAACCCTGGTTCCACACCATAGGCAACATCAAAATTTTTGTTTTCGCCAGTACTTCAATCAACCTGTATCCAACGCTCTCTTCTAAAAACCTGAACTGGTTTTAAGAGTTTCGAAAAAAATGTGTTAGCAGTGGTACCCTTAATGCAATCATTTTCAGCTTTTATGCATTTTTAATATAATTTATAAGTTAATTTATGTTATTTAATGTATTTTTTGCATAAGTTTTGTATATATAACACAAAGTTTGGGTTATATATACTAAAAAATATGCATTCATAAAAAAAAAACTCTAAAAAACTGTTTCTCTTAAAACCAGTTGGCATATACAATTCAACAGATGTTGGTTGGTTCTTCTTTAGTCCATACTAAAAAAAAATATATGTTTATTATAAATTATTCTTCTATACCATTGCAAAATCCCTATATGATACTCCTGCGGGTTTTAGAGTTATCGGTTTTTTAATTAAAAAAAAAATTTTTTATTTTTAATAAAAATTATAACAAACTTGTATAAAAGGCAAAGTACCTCCTAGTTTACATCCCCTGTTTTGTTTACAAACTAAACAACATATATAAAAAGGAGAGAAAAACAAAAAACGTGTATTGAATATCCACCAGAGGTGGATCTTGCACATCAAACAAGTTTTCAATTTATTTTTTGATCAATGGTTATAATCTTTAACTTCAAACTCATATGTATATTAGTTCTCATGTAGTGAGTAAACTAGTTCATATGAATGTTTGGCATGGTATTGTTACCGCTTTCAAAACGTGTTCTGATGATGGGAACCTAGAAAATTCCCGAATCAGACCTATCAACACATTCCTGAAAGGGTCAAATAATAAATTTGAAAACAAAATACTCTATAGATTATTTGTTAGGACAATATCCTAATGAAGAAATATAGAGTATGGCCTCGAACTTGAATAATTTTCATTTTCAATTATTTACATTTTTATTTGGCAACGGCAGAGTGGAATAATTACTAATTAACGTATTTTATTTAAGAATTCTACACACATCGAGTTCACAACTATAATATTTTTAACCTAATTCACAGGTTGTTCGTGAGTCGATTCATAAGCCTTTTGAACCTGTTTTTATAAAAAAAAAGTATAATTCTCGCATTACTACGCATTATACAACATTAAAAAGAAATAAAAATATATATAATAATTAAAAATAAATGGAAAAGAATAAAATATAACCGAAATCAAAATAAAAAAAAAAAAATAATTTTCATTTTCATTTTCAAATCACATTAAATAAAAAAAAAATCGTTAATTTTAGCAGATGTTATCAAAATTGCAGCAGCTGTTCATGAGATGAGCAGGGTATGTACATCCTTCAACAAAGGGTGTTATGAATAAGAAATCCTTATTCAGTGGATATGCAGTGTCTAAATTTAGCTTATGAATACCGCAGTAAGTATTTTTTTTATTATATTCATTTAATTTTTTATTCAGAAAGTGTTACCGTTGTATTCTCTACAATAAACTTAGAAACGTATGCGATATTTTTAATTAACTTTGCACCGAAGTAGATCGAAACTGGTTCTAGTTAGGCATATCTTATATTTTTCCTGGAACATTTCTGAGAATTGTGCTGCCTGGGAACCGATTATAATGAAGTCGGATTTCAATACATTAAATTTGTAAATTGACAGTTGTGTGACTTGAATTTAAAACAAATTCGACATTGTCTAGAAATACATTTAACTATTGATTTACAATAATTTTAATTTTTAAAAGAATTAAATCAGAATACAAAATTGACTATCAAATTTCCTAAATCTGTCAAAAATATGTAAGTATTACTTTCACTCGATTTGAATATACGATAAAACGATAGTTTATAAAATGTTTCGTTTTTTCTAAACTTTTCTTGCCATTTTTTTTTTTTAGACAACGTTAAGAAATTGAAACGATTTGGTAAAAAATCAATATAAAAAATGTAACCGTTTAATCGACCTTTTTTAACCGATTATGCGGTTCTAACAATTATTTGAGTTCTAAATTATTTGTTTCGACATTATCCGAAAAAGAGGCGATTAATTGAGGAATCGGTTAACCGATTAACGGAACACTAGCGTTTATACATATAAAAGATTTACGTTTTTTGAAACCAGGGGGCCTACTACCGGCACCACTAATTTTTAATTTTGGTTTTTTTATTTCAAAGGCGATCATGTATTGTATTGTATTCCATTAATTTCAGTGTTTATTGATTAACCGAATTGGAAACACTAGAAAATATCCATTCATTTGAGTACACACACTTATGTAACTGGGCGTTCCGGTTAATAGGTGGTGGCGAACAAGGAGACCCTTCAGACAGAAAAAAAATTATTTTTATTTCCAGAGGTTCATAAAACGTTTGCCATCGCTTTTTGGTTGTTTTTTTTTTTTTTTCTGGGTAGCCTAATGTAACCTTTTTAACTAATTATCTTTACTCAGTAAAAAAAAAATATTCTTTTAATATTACTGTTTTGAAAACGGGACACTTGTTCACTAATGAGTTAAAAATACAGCTATTAAAATTGGCGTCTGAAGGATATTTTCCAACTTTTTTTGGGAATCGCCATGTTTGATATAAACTAGTTTTTTAACTGGCAGCACTACCACTGGCTGTCACGTTTATTTTTAGTAGTTCTCTTCCATTTTCTTTATACATTGCAGTTTCCAAATGGCGTTTTTAGGGAATTTTCCAACTTTTGTCGGAATACCGGAATAGTATATGAATTTGTTGGTCTGGCAACACTACTACTAACTGTCATCGTGTATTTTTAGTACTTCTTTTTTATTTTTGTTTTCTTTGTACACTGCTGTTTTTTTACACACACACTCATAAATAAATGTTCAATGTTTTTTTTTTTATATTGACTTACCTGTTTTTTTAAACAAATTATTTAATATTTTACATTTAATTAATTTTAGTTTTGCATTTATTATTATATTAACATCACTAAAAAAGAAAATTTTATTATTTTTATTTGGCAGTTTATTTTTCGTCTCTTTTTTTTATGTGTATGTGCAAAATGTTTATGAGCAAAAAGAAACTACAAAAAAATTTTTGTTCACCAAAAGAAATTGTGCAAATTATTGTTTAATAACTTTTTATTTGTTTATAATAGCTTTGTTTAATAACTTATTTGTTTATAATAGCTTTCTTTCACTAATCAATAGTATGTAGACTTCTTTGTTTAAGATTTTATTAATTATTTTCTTTGTAAATTTGCTATTATTCACAATAAATATATTTTTTTCTTTCCACAATGAAATTTTTCACTATTTCAACAAAGTTACTGAAAGTACATAAAGTGATGCCAGATTTGATGAAACTAAAGCAATTAAAATAGAGTAAACAGTTTCCTTGAATAATATGAGGAGATTTTTAGCACACAAAGGGAAATATTTAACTTTAATAATTCATTAAATTTTTGAATTAAAATTGTTTCACTGAAAAAAAGGATTAAATTTTTATAAATCGAAGAAATATGTCGAATTCAGTTAATATATTATATTTTACTTAAGCGTTCAGTAAATTACAAAAATTTTGTTTCGCTCAGGGATTTTAATACAAAAATGTTTCTTTTATTAACCGTCAATAACAAGCTAAATTTGGATTGGATCATTAATGAAAAATGGAAAAAGTTTTGGATCACTGATAAATTAATAAAAAAAACTAAATTTATTGAAAATTTTAAGAAAAAGAGATTTTAATTGGTATAATTACACCATTTCTAATTAAAATTTACAGCATTCCGTATAAATTAGAAAAAATACGAAATAAAATTAAAATTTTCATTAAAAATTGAGAAATTTTAAAAAATAATAATAAAGATTTTATATTTTAAAATTAAAACTTTCCAAAACAAATTTTGATTTTTTGTTTCAAATTTAGAGAATTTCGAAAGAAATTCAAATAATCTATTTAAAATTAATAAATTTCGAAGTTAAATTAAGGTTTGCTATTTAAAATTAGGAAAATATAAAATAAAATATTTTTTTTTGTGTAATTTGAGAAAATTTTAATTGAAATCGGAAATTTGCATTTAAAATTGCGAAATTTTTAAATTGGAAAAATTCCAAGCAAAATTATTAGTTTCTATATAAAAATGCGAAAATTAATTTTGAAATTGAAATTTTTTTTAAATTAATTTCCGAATGAAATTAAGGCATTTAAAATTAAGAAAATTTCCAATAAAATTTTAGTTTTTTATTTCAATTTGAGAAAAATTCAATTGAAATCAGAATTCATCCCTTAAAATTGCAAAATTTTTAAATAAAATTGACATTTTTCATTTAAAATTGGGAAAATCCCAGATAAAACTGTTATTTTCTATAAAAAAATTCGAAAATTAATTTTGAAATTTAAATTATTTTATAAAAATTTAAAAATTAGACATGCAATTGAGAAAGTTAAGAAACTTACAAATGATGTTGAGGTTTGCCTTTTAAAACTAAGAAAACACCAAATAAAATCTAAATATTTTATTTCAATTTGAGAAAAATTCCGTTAAAATCGGAATTTTTCATTTGAAATGGCAAATGCGGTAAGCCCGGTTAGAGGGTAAAAAAAAATTGTAATTTGGTCCAAGGACGTGAAACTATGCGATTATCAAACGTTTCTTTCAAAAAACCAATTGTGGCACGAGCTATGTGACATGTTGCGCCGTCTTGTTAAAATCACAGCTCATGCCCATCATGGTTGTTCAATTGATGAACGCAAAAGTCAGTAATCATTTAACCAAAAGTGAGCTTCATCGCTAACAAAATTCGTGCGCGATACGTATTTCGAACAGAACCATGATTTTCAAAATAAATTTGCACAATTTGGAAGCGTTGTTCAGGCGTCAGGCTATTAATGTTGAAATGCCAAACCAAACTAAACATAAATCACTTGATAGCTGATAAAATGGCCGCCAGTTAAAAAAGTGTTGCCCAATTAAACCTGTATAAAAAAGCACCCTTTATTAACCGATTCCTCGATTAATCGCCTCTATTTCGGTTAATGTAGAAACAAATAATTTAAAACTCAAATACTCCCTCGAAATGAGTAATCCGTTAAAATATGTCGATTAACCGGTTAAATTTTTTATATGGATTTTTACCCAAATTTCTTAACTTTGGCTAAAAGAATGTCAAGAAAAGTTTATATAAAAAAAACGCTTTATAAAATATCATCAAACTCTTTTAAAATCGTATGAAAATGATCCTTAAGTCTCTGGATAAAATATTTTTATCGGCTTTAGGAAATTGGGTAAATATTTTTTATTCTGTTTTAATTCTTTTAAAAACTCAAATTATTGTTTCGATAACCAATACTTCTGTGCATTTCAACATAAGGTTGGACTTGTTTTAAATCGATGGCATACAAATATCAATTAATTTACAAACTAATTCTGTAAGAATCCGACTTCATTCATCTCCCAAGAACATTTTTATAGTCAATTCCCAGTCACCACAATTTTCAACCATGTTCCAGTGAAAACAAAAGATGTTCCTAGATACAATCAGTTTAATCAATAAAGGGTGATTTTTTAAGAGCTTTCGAATTTGATTAAAAAAAACATAAAATTTAGAGATAGAACGATCTATATAATTCAATGTTTAAAGAGGACTTCATGTAAATGTTGACCGCTGCTACGCCTCAAGTGGTTCATACGCTATGTCAAATTTTGGAGCAATCTCTCAAACATATCGGTTGGTATCTCACGAATAAATTCTTCAATGTGCGCCCCGGTATGTTAGTTGGTAGCGTGCTAGCTTATCAGTGGGGGGTCGTGGGTTCGATTCCCACCAGAGGCACTAGTCTGTTTTCGCTACAACGCGCCGAAGGCCATAGTAGCTAGTGCTCGGTTAGGGTAATAGTATATAATTTGTAATTTATGATTATTAATTAATAAAAAAAAAAAAAAATTCTTCAATATTGGCTTCCAGTACGTCAACCGTTGTGGGCTTGTCCCTATAGACATGAGCCTTAACATAGCACAACAAAAAATAGTCTAAAGGCTTTAAATATCACGATCTAGGCGGACAATTGACCGGCCCAAAACGTTAAAAAAACTGTTCACCGAACTCGCCTTTCAATTGGCCATTGTTTCGCATGTTGTGTGGCATGTGGCACCGTCTTGTTGAAACCACATGTCACCCAAGTCCAGCTCTTCCATTTTAGGCAAAAAAAAATTGTAATCATCGCACGGTAGCGCTCGCCATTCACAGTAACGTTCATGCCTTCATCGTCTTTGAAAAAGTAAGGTCCATTGATGTCACCGGCTCATAATGTTCGGTGTTCCCATATCACTTAACCCCACCGAAGTAAAATAATGAATCAGGGCTATGAAACAAAAAACTTCAATAAATTCGCCAACTCTACATCAGGTGGCGACCAACAACTGTTCTAAGACTTATCATCTCGCGCAATTACAATGTTGCAATGTTTGAAGCCCTTCATCTTTCACCACCTTTCATCTCTCCACTATCCCATTTCCAAAGAAAGCAACACATTAATTAATAGGAAGAAATTCCTGAGTGTTGCTTCCCTTTAAAAAAAAAAAAATACGGCAATTTTGCTTGTTCACGTATCCATTCAACCAGAAACGGCTACGGCGAACGGTGCCGAATCGATAATTCACGGTCACCTACGTATGCGTGTTGGTGGTTAAATGTCCAATAATGTGAAATAGGTGCAAAATTTAGTCACAAGATTCCGAATAGACGCGTCAGAAGGTCACCCAAACTGATCATAAATTGGAAGAAGTGCACGATGAACTTTCTTAACCGAGCATTAATTTTGATAATTCAATAATCTGCAAGCGTTGTTCGTGTGTAAGTCGATTCATGGTTAAATTATAGACCAAACTGAACATGTTTAACAGTAACATGTTACTCGAAAACAGCTGAGCTGCCTAAAACAGTATTGCCAAAAAGAAAGTTGCTAAAAAATCACAGTTTATTTTTCTTTAATGCCATTTTTTAGAACCAAATATCGGAAAAAAAAATATTTAAAAAGTAACATGTCATCGAATTTTGCAGATTTTAAAAATGGGCAGCGATTTTGAATGAGTAATGAGTATATGGAGTTGTGTTCTTAAGACTCGGAGGCGTTTGTAAAGGCACTGGTGAAATAAATACATAGAAAGTAATTAAAACAAAATTTTGAGTAAACTTTTTGGGAATGACGATTTTTTTCTGATTTCTAATTTTCAAAATGATGATTTTTTCCAGAAAAATTTACGATTTTTTTTTTTAACAAATTTTAATTTTTTCAGACTTTTTCTTTGATTAAAGTTAAAGTTATAAGTATGTCAGCTTCATTTTTTATGCGTATTATGAATGATTAAATAAAATAATTCTTGAGAAAATTTTAGTTTATTTGAGTGTAATTTGACTCTGAAATAGATCTGCAGCGAGCCTCATTTTATGGATCTTATAATAAAATATATTTTTTAAATCTCGTTAAATGTTCCTTTTTATTTAATACATATCGCACACCTAAAGGGTCCGCCATTTAACGTTTTTTTTCAACTAGTGCTTATTTCGTGAATGGTAACACTTAGCTCATGTCTGATTTGACAGATAATTAGTTTTATCCTTCCGCTGAACGAATATGGTTGTGTATACGCTTGAACAAAGCTGGGAAATAATGCGACATTACTTTGAAAATCATGGTAATGAGCAAGGAGTGGCCGTTACAGTCAATGGCGATCGTTATCGGGCCATGTTGAACGAATTTTTGTTCACAAAAATTGAAGAGGAGGATATTGGCAACATTTGGTTTCAACAGGACGGCGCTACGTGCCACACAGTCGAAGCTACACTCGATGTTTTGCGCCCTGTTGTTGAAGATCGCATTATCAGCCGCAGAGCTGATGTCGCTTGGCCTCCTCGGAGATTTGACACCGTTGGACTATTATTTGTGGGGTGCCGTCAAAGATAAGTGTTACGCCAACAAGCCAGAGACAATTGACGCTTTAAAGGACAATATTCGTGAAGCCATTGGTGAAATACAGCTGCACACAATCGATGTGCTTAAAAATTGGACCGATCGTGTAGGCTACTGCATGGCCAGCCGAGGCAGCCATTTGAATGAAATTATTTTCCATTAATAACCGGAAGGATTGTACTTTCAAATAAAAAAAGAATTTTGAGAAAATATTCCGTGATTTTTTTTTGTAGCATTTTCAAAAAAAAAAAAAAAAATGTTATTTAGTTCGAAAGTGACTCAACTCAAAATTTTTAATTTTTCAAAAATCCAAAAAAAAAAATGTTTGCAACTTTATACCAATTGAAACATAAAGAAAGACATAACTGTTTTTTAGCAACAGTTAGCAACAGTTAACAACAACAAAATACACTGATATTTTTTTCTATAGTTAAACAAGTGTTTTGTGTATAGTTTAAGCATATAAACCCGAAAAATTAAAATTTTGAGTTAAGTCACTTTTGAACTAGGTGTGCGATATATAAATGTGTACTTGTTTTTCTTAATTGTACTACTTTTTTATTCTAGATGTACTTTTTTTGTCGATTTCATATCTGGCAACCCTATTTTTAACTGTTAAATATAACTACACATTGCAGTTGATTTAAATGCAAATGCAGTGTACACATTTTTCAACTGCAAATGTAGTTATTTTAACTGCCATTTGCAGTTGATTCGACCAATAGAATTTTCTGGGTGTATAGCAAAAATAAACAAAATTTAGAATCAATCATGGATTTTAAATAAAAAAATTAATTTAATAAAAAACTTTAGAAATTAACATTAAATTAGCTAAAACTAAAATACTAAATACACACAAACTTATATTGAGCACCTAACAAGGAAACTACACAGTGGTGAATCCTCAGATTTTAATGAAACTTGGATACGTTGTTGAGCACACAAAAATATTAGACACGTATTCTTTTTTTTGTGCGCAATCGCACATTCACGGGTTAAGAATGGGGGTAAAAATTACAAAATTTTTGTATGAAAACCAAATAACATAAATAACATATAAACATATCGCTCATTTGCTGCAAGAAGGGCATAACTCAAAATTTTCCATTTTGAGATAAATGCGTTTTAAGTGTTCAATTGACTATAGCTCTGAAGAAAAATGAATAAATGTAAATATTTTGATATCATCTTGTAAATCAACTTATATTTAATATATCCGTATAGAAAAAAGTAGAGTAAAAAATTTTTAATAATTGTTTTTAGATGGAAAATTGTTTATACTTTGAGTTATGACGTTATTGCTGCTAAAGTTCATTGATAGTAGTGTAGTAAACTAAAAAGTGTCGTTTTTAATGCGAAAAAAAAGTTTATGATAAACATTTTTTTTTTTATTTAATAAATAAAATATGCCAGTATTTGAGAATTTTTACTACATAAAACACATTTTACCTTTCCACTTATAAAGGCACAACGCAAATTATGTCGCTCTTTCCGAAAACAAAAACCTTAACGAATGTGGCGTAACTAACGATGTGTCGTTGTTGTGAGTAAAAGAAGAGCGAAATATAGGAATAGAAAAAACGGCATATACTCGTCTCACACGTTCTGTATACAAGATATCAAAATGAGTATTTTACACAAGATAGAACATGATATTGCCAATATTTCTGTATTATTAACTCAAAAATCGCGAATTTTGAGTTATGCCGTTCTTGCAGCAAATGAGCGATATGTTAAATTTTATATGCCAACTGTTTTTATGAGAATCAGTTTGGTTTTTTTAAGCATATTTTTTAGTACATTTAAACCAAATTTTGTGTTGATTACACAAAATTTATGCAGAGAACACATTAAACAACACAATTTTAATTTAAAATTTAATTAAAACTGCTTTAAAGCATGTTAACACATTCTTTCGAAACGAAAACCAGTTTAGATGTCTTGAAGAGAGCGTTGGATACGGCTTGATGAAAACATCTTTAAAATTTATCAAAATCTTTGATACCTATATTATCTAAGCTGTGGGCCAAGCATTGCCACCTTTTTGCAATATTTAAAATATGGATAAAAAAGCTCTTCGGTAAAAGTCGTGTTAAAACCAAACGATTAGGAGAATTGAAAAAAGCCTAGACACCCCCTCGATAAAATTAAATAAGCATTAAACTATGTTAATTCGAACTCAAACCAACTACAATTTCCTATACAAAATTATTTCTTAATAACAAAAATTTTCGAAAATGCACGGAGATGTTTTATATACCTTTCACGTGATACCCATTTTATCTACACTCAAAAAATAAGTTAGTAGAAAAGTTAGTAAAACGTCTTGTAAATCAGTTATACTATTTTTTAGCAAATTTTTTTGCTAAAATCGTGTTTTCAGCTAAAATTTTTGTTATAATTATTCAGCACTTTTGTTTTATACTAATTGTTTTATACTAATGCTTTACTAACATACTAATGTTTTACTAACTAATTTTGGTAAAAAAAAATTGTCCTGATAAGCACATTAATAGTGTGGACGACAACCAGATTGAAAGATATACGCAGAATGAAGTAGATGTCGCGGCTTGTCAAGATGTAGTAGAGAAGAGGAAAATGATACTAAAAAGCACAACTCTAATAAGACATATAAAAAAATCAACCATGGAAGTTTTTGTATCTGTTTTTCATACACTCAAAAAAAAAAGTTTGTAAAGTCAGCAAAAAATTTTGCTGAGTCAGCAAAATCTTAGTCAGGAGGATGCTTGCAAAAAAGTTGCTAATGTCAGCAAAATCTTTTGCTGAAAATCAGCGAGCTGATTTTTAGCAACAAAATTTGTAGATTCAGCAAAAGTTTTGCTAACACTTAGTAGATTAGAAATACAAAAGCCTTGCTAAAAATTAATAAATTTTTTGCTGAATTTTAGTAGACTGAAAAAAACGCAAAAAATTTGTAGAAAAATTGTAATTTAGTTAATTTACTTGCTGAAAATCATAAAACATATTTTTGTGATTCTTTTCAAAATAATTTACTATAATAACGAAATATAAAAATTTTCATTTTTCCACATTGACGACATGAATTAATTTAATATCTGAAAATATATAGAAATAAATATATATAACATAACAAAAATTGTCATTCAATTACTTACATCAATGGTTGTCTAAATGATGCTATCGCAACTGCCGAAGATAATTATAGAAACGAAAAAATAATCAAAAACAAACGAAACGAAAAAACAACCCTTTTTGCAATAAGAAAAAGGAACCATAAAAATCTACCTAAGATGTGTGTCTTTGTCTTTCACTTTACTCTGTCTACATTTCTGTATATGTTTGTTTGCAATTTGACCACACATATAAACATTTAGTTTAAATAAATAAATATTTTATTTTGTCTTTTATTTAATTAATAGACAATTATTTTCACAAGCCGGTGACAACGCAAAATTTAAGTTATTTTAATCCTCAATTTTGTTTTATGTATGAAAAAGAGATACAAAAACTTCCATTGTTGATTTTTTTCTATGTCTTATTAGAGTTGTACTTTTTAGTATCATTTTCCTCTTCTCTACTACATCTTGACATGCCGCGACATCTACTTCATTCTGCGTATATCTTTCAATCTGGTTGTCGTCCACACTATTAATGTGCTTATCAGCACAATTTTTTTTAGCAAAATTAATTAGTAAAACATTAGTATAATATTAGTAAAGCATTAGTATAAAACAGTTAAGTGCTGAATAAGTATAACAAAAATTTTAGCTGAAAACACGATTTTAGCAAAAAATTTTGCTAAAAAATAGTATACCTGATTTACAAGACGTTTTACTAATTTTTATACTAACTTATTTTTTTGGGTGTACATGAAACAAAATTGAGGATTAAAACAACTTAAATTTTGCGTTGTCACCGGATTGTGAAAATAATTGTCTATTAAATTAAATAAAAGACAAAATAAAATATTTATTTATTTAAACTAAATGTTTATAGATTAATAATCTAGTGTGGTCAAATTGCAAACAAACATACATGACATGTAGACAGACATGTAGACGGAGTAAAGCGAAAGACAAAGAGACACATCTTAGGTAGATTTTTATGGTTCCTTTTTCTTATTGCAAAAAGGGTTGTTTTTTTCGTTTGTTTTTGTTTATTTTTTCGTTTTGTTTCTATAATTATCTTCGGCAGTTGCGTCCTTTGAAAGATAACATCATTTAGACAACAATTGATGTAAGTAGTTGAAAGAAAATGTTTGTTTTGTTATATATATTTATTTCTATTTTCAGATATTAAATTAATTCATGTCGTCAATGTGGGAAAATTAAATTTTTTTTATATTTCGTAATTATTGTAAATTATTTTTAAAAGAATCACAAAAATACGTTTTATGATTTTCAGCTAATAAATTAACTAAATTACAATTTTTCTACAAATTTTTTGTGTTTTTTTTAGTCTACTCAAATTCAGCAAAAAATTTATTAATTTTTAGCAAGGCTTTTTTATTTCTAATCTACTAAGAGTTAGCAAAACTTTTGCTGAATCTACTAATTTTGTTGCTAAAAATCAGCTTGCTGATTTTCAGCAAAAGATTTTGCTGACATTAGCAATTTTTTTGCAAGCACCCTCCTGACTAAAATTTTGCTGACTCAGCAAAATTTTTTGCTGACTTTACAAACTTTTTTTTTTGAGTGTACAGTTTAATAACTTACATAAGAAATATATTAAAAAATTAAAAATCGGGTAATTTTTAACTCTACATTTTAACCCCTAAACTTGAGATTGCGCAGCTAAACAAAAATACGTGTCTAATATTCTTTTGTCCTCTACAACATATCCAAGTTTCATTCACATCTGCAGATTCACCATAGGGTAGTTTCCTTGTTAGACAAATATCATCTTTAACACGACTACAAAAGGCTAAATTTTTAAATATTTAACATAGTTTTAGAATTTGGGGGAAAATATGACAAAAAACATTTCAATTTTCAATAAGGAATTTTTACCTCTTTCCAAACTACAAACAAAGGTAAACGCAAAAGGAAGTTCTTCTGTTCAAAAAACCTTGGAATTTAATGGAAGAATTTTAAGTTGAATGATAACATGAATTGAATATTTTACCAAAGTGTACATTTAATTTAACTTTATACGGCGTTTACTAACAATAATGTGGTTAAATTGATTGGCCTTTTATAAGAAAAAATTAAACAATAAGTAAGAAATCATAATAAAATGATAATCATTGAAATGAGTGAGTGTATTATCATTATTGTTGACTTTTAATGAATTTTTGGCATAACGATAAACAGTGGGACAAAAAACTAATTTTTGATACATATTTTGATTTTTTTTTAAGTTTTTAAGTTTTTGCAAACTTTTCTTTTAATTTCTTTTAAGTTTGTATATGAGGAATTTTGAAGCAAAAAATTTTGAAACAACATTTTTTTTTCAAAAAAAAAATTTCTAGGACGCAGTGCTGTAGCCAGGGGAGAGGGCCCAAAATGATTTCTTAAACTAAAAAAAAATGTACTTATCGAAAACATTCAACTCTAGAAACGGTAATGGCATGTCATTACTTTGATCCCTACACTCAATCAAAAAGTTAGTAAAGTCAGCAAAAAATGTTGCTGAGTCAGCAACATTTTAGTCAGGAGGGTGCTTGCAAAAAGTTGCTAATGTCAGCAAAATCTTTAGCTGAAAATTAGCGAGCTGATTTTTAGCAACAAAATTCGTATATTCAGCAAAGGTTTTGCTAACTTAGTTGATTCAAAATTAAAAAAATATTTGCTAAAAGTTAATAAAATTATTGCTGAATATATTCAATAATATATATTAGTAGACTGAAAAAAACTCAAAAAATTTGCAGAAAGCTTATGCTGTAGCTAATTTATTTGCTGAAAATCTTTTTTTGCTATTATTTTAAAAATACTTTACAATACTCCGCAAAATATAAAAATGCTAATTTTGCTAATAATACATTGCCGGCACGAATTTATTTAACATCTGAAAATATATAGAAATAATTATATATAATATAAACAAAATTTCTTGTCTAAATGATGACATCTTGCTAGAAACAAAATAAAACGAAATTACAAAATATGAAGTATACAACATTTTTTTTGCAATAAGAAAAGGGAACCATACAAAATTATGTAAGATGATTTAGTCTGTCTACCTGAACGTATATATGTTTGCAATTTGACCACTCTACATCAATAGTCACTATACTCATTTAGTTTACAAATGCACATCATTTGATCTTTATTAAATTTAAATATTTTACTTTGTCTTTAATTTAATTAATAGACAATTAATTTGACAAGCCGGTGACAACATAAAATAAAAGTTGTTTCAATCCGGAATTTATATGTATACGATACACATTTTTGGCATCTTTTCGTCTTTTTTTTTGTTTTTTTCTTTTTTTAAAGAGAAGCAACACTCAGGAAATTCTTCCTATTAATTAATGTGTTGCTTTCTTTGCAAAGGGGATAGTGGAGAGATGAAAGGTCGTAAAAGATGAAGGCCTTCAAACATGGCAAAACTGTAATTACGCGAGAAGATAAGTCTTAGAACAGTTGTTGGTCGCCACCTGATGTAGAGTTGTTTCATAGCCCTGATTCATTATTTTACTTCGGTGGGGTTAAGTGCTATGGTAACACCGAAGGTGGGCGCAGCGATACATATAAGTGATAGAAAACTCATACATATTATTTTTCTAAATTGATGTTGTCGTCACCGGGAATCGAACCCGGGACCATCTGTGTAACAGTCCAACGCGTTAACCATTACACCACAACGCCCACATACAAATACAAAAATCTTCCATGTTGGTTTTTTTATATGTCTTACAAGAGTTTTACATTTAAGTACAATTTTCCTCGTCTCTACTATATCTTGACATGCCGCGATATCTACTTCATTGGGCGTATATCTTTCAATCTGGTTGTCGTCCACACTATTAATGTGCTTATCAGCACAATTTTGTTAGCAAAATAAATTACTAATTAGTAAACAAGTATTAAAATATTAGTAAAGTTTTAGTTAAATATTAGTTCAAAACAGTTAAGTGCTGAATAAGTATTACTAAAATCTTAGCTGAAACCATAATTTGAGCAAAAATTTTGCTGTAAACTAGTATACTTGATTTAACGTTATTATTTATTTTTTTTTATTTTAGAAATGTTGAGGTTAAGAAGAAGAATAAACGTTTTTCTCTAAAAAATTATAACATATATAATTTTTAAATCAGACTAAACTAGTTTCTGCCTTTTTTTTATGAACAGGCTCATCAGAGATTTTCCATTTAAATTGTATTATTATTTGTGTCTTATAATTGTCAGATTGTCTCTATATGATAAATTTTTCAATAACCTGCTGCTGTAAGAATCAAACCTGCGCTCTTGTTACAATACCAAGTCATGACCGTTTAGCGATCACACCCAAGTATGGCCTCGAATCTGATGCAGCTAAATTGCAGTTTTCTTTCCTATTAGCTTTTTCAACACAAATATTCTATTTTTAGATTTTTGTTTATTTTTCTAATCTCCTCTGTCTCTATTTCACAATGTTACCATATTGACGCATGTTTTTATCAAAAATAAATATAAAAGAAATTTAAAATGTTTTTATAACTCAATAGAAAAGAAAAACTTCAAATATACTTTAAATTAAAAATATCCCTCAAGTTGAAAATCTGTAGGAAAAAATATCCAAATTGAAAAAAAAATATTTTGAAAAATAAATGTGTTTTGAAAAATAAAACGTTTTTAAAGGTTTTTTTCTTCTTCATCTTTTGTTTCAAGTCTAAAACTATTAATACAGGTATTATTGTTGAATGTTGGTTTGATTGCAGTGAAAATCATACCATGTGCCTAAATTTGTTTTTTCTAAAATTTTCTTTTAAATTTTAATATTTTTGCAAAAAAAAAAATGCATACAAAATTTGCAAACCTATTTTTCTTAATTTATTTGTTTGCAGAATGTAAATAAATAGTGGATTAAGTTTTAATATCAATTAATTGTACCAGTAATGTATTTTTTCGCATTCCGCCATTATTTTTACATTTTTTTTAAGTGTACAGTTTTAAATGCATTTCTATTACACTCACAATATTTTTTCCGTAAAGACTGAAAATCAGTTAAAAACAGGACTACTTGACAAAATCGATAAAGCAATTGAGTGTTTTCGTTTATTTCAATACTCAATATAATATAATAACTTTTTGTTTTAAATAGAAAATTTTAACTGAATATTGTAACTATTACGGAAAGTCCGTTTTTTGTTTATTTTTTTTTGTTGAATAACAGACAGAACGTTAAAAAATATATTTCTTTGGTAATTTAACTGAATTAAACTTTTAAACAACTGTTGATTTTTTATGGAAAAGTTCTTGTGAGTGTACCAATATTTTTCTTAAAAATATAAATTTTTTTTTAAACTACAAAGAAAATTTTGCGATTCATTTTTTTTTATCAATTTATTTGTTTGCAGAATGTAAATCGTGGATTACATTTGAAACCCAATTAATAGTATTAGAAAGCCTTTTTGCATTCCGGCGTTATTTTGAAATTTTTGAAATACTGTTTTTAATTGCGTATTTATTATATACGATATAGTTTTCTTTTTAATTTTAATAATTTGGCAAAAAAAAAAAAAAAAAAATAAAAAAATAAAAATTTACCAACATTAATTTTTTTTTAACAATTTGTATGCTTTTGCAGAAATTAAATCGTAGATTAAATTTTAAAATCAATTCATTGTATCAGAAAGCCTTTTTCGCGTTCCATCATTATTTTGAAATTTTTTAAGAACTGTTTTAAATTGCATTGCTCTTCCAAATATTTTTCTTTTAAATTCTCATATTTTCGTAAAAAAGAATTGCCAATCAATTGTCGTGTTCCGCCATTATTTGAAAATTTTTTTAATTCTATTTTAAATTGAATTTTTATGTGTTTGTTATAATTTTTATTAAACAAGTTTTCAATTTATTGTTTGATCAATGGTTATAATCTTTAACTTCAAACTCATATGTATATTAGTTCTCATGTAGTGAGTAAACTAGTTCATATGAATGTTTGATGTTTTTCATGGGATTGTTACCGCTTTCAAAACGTGTTCTGATGATGGGAGCCAAGAAAATTCCCGAAATAGATCTATCAACACATTCCTGAAAGGGTCAAATAATAAATTTGAAAACAAAAAACTCTATAGATTATTTGTTAGGACAATATCCTAATGAAGAAATATAGAGTATGGCCTCGAACTTGAATAATTTTCATTTTCATTGAATTTTTATTATAAATATTTTTTCTTAATTTTCATAATTTCGTCAAAAAAAAAAATACAAAAAAAATACAAAAAAAAAATGCATAATTGTTTTTTTTTTACCAATTTGTTCGTTTGCTGCATGTAAATCGTGGATTCAATTTTAAAATCAATTAATTGTACCCAGTCTTGATATTGTTACGTTTGTAATGTAATAAGAAGCGCAGGTTTGATTCTTACAGCCGGCAGGCTGTTGAACAATTTATCATGTAGAGAAAATCTGACAATTATAAGACTCAAACAATAATACAATTTAAATGAAAAATCGCCTGTGGATAAAAAGGCAGATACTAGTCGAGTCTGATTTGAAAATTAATAGTATTTATAATTTTTTGAGAAAACCGTTTATTCTTCTTCTTAACCTCAAACCTTTATAAATTATATTTATAAAACAGTTTCATCAATAAGGTGAAGCTTTTTTTTTCCTGAGTGTAGGAACCACTTATTCAGAAAGTGGTATACGTCCATTTTAAAAAATATTGAGAAAGAAGGAAAAAGATCAACGCTTTACCCGTATTGTTTTATTTACCTTTTTTATTTATTTCTCATCGGATGAATAAAACAATACGGGTAAAGCGTTGATCTTTTTCCTTCAAAATTATAATTTGGATAAATCTTCTACCCCTTCTACATTGGTCCTCTGAAGATTTTCGGTGACGCGAAATGAAACATGTAAGGACCTGTGAGTAGATAAAGTCTGCATTAAATTAGCGTATGAAGAAATTTTTAATTAATAAATAAACATTGCACGGTTTTCTGTTTTACAAAAAATAAATGATCTTGAACTTGAATAATCTTGCTCACATCATAATTTATGATAAAAGATCGAAAAATAAACTTTTGGTTTAATTTCTAAAAATTAAAAACTTAAACATCTTTTACAAAAATCTTATGAAAATTTGAACTTTTATTGAAAATTCAAATCTATAAAAAATATGTTTAACTTTTTTATAGCTTTTTCTATAGTTTTTAAAATTTTTATCTTAAAATTACCAGCACTACCGTCAAAGCTAGCATCAGTAGATGCACAAGAGAATGTCTTGCAAAACATTCACGCATACCTTTGATTCACACCACTTTCAAAATAAATACTTCATAAAGTGCTCTTAAATAAAATCGTATCTGTTTGTTCATAAAGATTTGAACATTTAGCATTCCCTTCGGCCCACTGTGCAACCATAATTTAATCGCTATAATTTTATGATTATGATTAATTAATTGTAGATACAATTTATTTTATTCTATTATTGTTCATAAATAACTAATTCTTAACATTTGTATTTTTATGACACTTTTATTTTCAGCGTTTATGATGCTGAAATTTGTTGTTTTTGCTGTTTTATTTGTGCGTTATTATTTGTTGTTATTGTTGTTGCTGTGTATCTAAATGTTAATTAATTACATTTTAATCAAAATGATATTTAAACATGCATGGTAATCGATTCGATGCGGATGTTGGTAAGGGTAACGCTATTTTCTTTTATTTCCGTAACGGTATTTTAGGAGTAACGATCCCTGCGGGAAATGGACCAGTCATTGGTATGGTCACGTGATTAGAACTTTGTGTGTATAAACCAGTCCAAGTTTCGTTTCTGTTATATGAAAGTGACCGGTGCTCTTAACATGGGCTTGTCATAGGAGGTGACAATTGCTACCTGCGGAGCACTGTGTGACGTGGCGAATAACTTGACCAAGGTAACCTATCACCGTACCGACTGAAATGAATATGCTACGGGACAAGTTAGAATTATTGAGTGTCAAAGTATGACCATTTTAGGATTTATGTGACATGCAACAGAACGAGTGGTTAAAAAATTATCACGTGATTGGTGTAGGTGGACGTATCGAAGAACTGGAGAAAAATTGTTGAAGGAAAACTAGTCACATATTAAGCGCAACATGTTCTGTAATAGGGG
Source organism: Delia radicum (assembly GCA_021234595.1). Classification (NCBI taxonomy): domain Eukaryota; kingdom Metazoa; phylum Arthropoda; class Insecta; order Diptera; family Anthomyiidae; genus Delia; species Delia radicum. Next base: position 48,414,800 of record CM037854.1, read on the forward strand.
TAGTTTGACTGAAATAGTTTTGAGACGTACCACTGCACTGGTCTAAGGGGCACATTTCGCCAGGCATGCGAAAAGTAATTAGCAAGAAACCTGTCACTTTTTATTCAGCGTATGTCATCTTATGCACGAGTTGCTAAATATCCCGTCCGGAACCAATCACTGCACTTTTCCAAAAACAGTGTGTCTTACCCCCTGTAATGGTTAGCGCGTTGGATTGTTACACAGATGGTCCCGGGTTCGATTCCCGGTGACGATAACATCAATTTAGAAAAATAATATGTATGAGTTTTCTATCACTTATATGTATCGCTGCGCCCACCTTCGGTGTTCCCATAGCACCACCGAAGTAAAATAATTAATCAGGGCTATGAAACAAAAAGCTTCGATAAATTCGCCAACTCTACATCAGATGGCGAGCAACAACTGTTCTAAGACTTAGCATCTCGCGCAATTACAGTGTTGCCATGTTTGAAGCCCTTCATCTTTCACCACCTTTCATCTCTCCACTATCCCCTTTCCAAAGAAAGCAACACATTAATTAATAGGAAGAATTTCCTAAGTGTTGCTTCTCTTTTTTTTAAAAAAAAAAAAAAAAAATCAATTTTATAATTAGCTTATTTTGTCTATACCCAACAAAAAACTAAGTTTAAGATCGCGACGTTTGGCGAGAAATCGCCATATCTGGCAACCCTGGTCACAGTTCCGTGTTCAGTTCATTTAAACCAGTGGAGTGTTACGTCTTCATTTATACTGTCACATAGTCGGTACAGATAAAATTTCTTCAGTGTTGTCTGCTGTGTAGCAGTCAAGTGACTGAATCCTTTGGCACTAATTGCCATATTTTAATCTACTGCTAATGGTTTTGAACCAGTTCAATGACCAGTAATAACTTCAGCTGCAACGGCCCTAGTTGCTTCAGTACCCTTTGATGTTATGTTAATTTTTCTCCAGGTACATGATATATCTGGTAGCAACCAGTGAATGTTTTGTCACCATAACTATAGTCACGTGATTGGTCATTTCACCAAAATTAACACTTCTTGGTGCACCACAATATTGGTTTTACCAGTTTCGTGACGTGCCCCCAAATCATATATCACAGATTTGTTACTTTGGATCAATCAACCCTTCGTTTCCCGCAGGGGATATTTCAGTTATTTCGGTGTCGGTATTTTAGTTATTTCGGTAACGGTATTTTAAAGATTACGGTTTTTTATATATTTCGGTAACGGTATTTTAAGGCTAACGTTATTTTTGATATATGGGTATCAGTATTTTAAAGATAACGGCAATATCAATGCACACCAAAATGTTTAACCCCAGCATGATCGAATTCTAATGACTTGCTAGTTTAGGATCAAACTTTGGAAAATATACAGCCATTAGTTTTTCTAATCTCGACTTAATTTAATAAAAAAATTTATGAAAATAAAAGTACACTCACAAGAACTTTTCCATAAAAAATCAACAGTTATTTAAAAGTTTAATCGGTAAAGTTGTTTCAATGGAATATACAGTTAAATTATCAAAAAAATATATTTTTTAACTTTCTGTCTGTTATCCAATAAACAAAATAAACAAAAAAAAAAAACGGACTTTCGGTAGTAGTTAAAATATTCAGTTAAAATTTGTTATATTATATTGTTATATTATATTGAGTATTGAAATAAACGAAAACAATCTATTGTTTTTATCGATTTTGTCAATTATTTTTTCAACAGTTGAAAATAAACTAAAAAATACAATTGTTTTAAACGACAAGTAAGTAGTCCTGTTTTTAACTGATTTTCAGTTAATTTATTGTGTATATTCCCCAGTAAAAAACGCTAAAAATATTTCTGAATATTTTTTAAAATACTTAAGATATCAATTTTGGGAACAATTTTAATCAACATACGTAAAAAGCGATAGTTTTAGAACAATTATAGTAAAATATAAGGAGATTCCCAAAATTTGAACTTTGACCTCAAAGGTGCACGGCTTAGAGTTATCCGATTTGCCTAATTTTTGCATCATGCACACTTTAGACTATGTGGCACAGTAATCCGATTTGGGTATAATTCAAATATAACAAGTGGAAGCATTAAAGTCCGATGTGCCAAATTTGGTATAAAAAAGATTAAATTCGGCTGTGCCGAATTTTTGGATACCCTCCATCTCATTGTTTGAATTAACCAGCGAAAGTGCAAACAATATATATATATCTATATTCTTTGTAAAAATAACAATAACAATGTTGTTTTTATAAGTGAAATAAAATATGATTAATTAATGTATTTGGGGTGAAGAGCGAACTGCACTGAATATAAATACAGATAAAGATTTACACAATTCAATACATATGGTTTGTGTCTTTGCTATAAAAAAATATTCGATATACAGGCACTGAAATCGGTATGTTTAATTTCTATGATATTAAATAGCGATATTAATAGCGCCATATATTAAGTTATAAAGGGATAGGTTTAAAGGGATAGTAATAAGAAAAAAATTGTTTTAAAAATAATAAATATATTGTGAATTAGTAGTTTAATTTAATATCTAATTGTAATTGAGAAAGGACCTAATTGGAAGAATAACTGGCTCCACCTTTTAAATTGTGATGGGAAGTTTATAAAAAAAATAATAGAAAAAAAATATTCTTAGGAAAAAAACTTTTGTTTTGTAAATGAAACGAATTTAGTAGAAAAAAATCTAACACTCGATTAACGAGGGTTATGTAGACAAAAATAAACGCAGCTTATTGCAATAACTAAATAATTAATATTACATTTTAAGCAAAGTTATGCTTCTTTCACATGGACTTTTAAAAAAACATTTTAAAAAAACATTTAGGGGTCCAAGAAGGTGATTACGTAGAAACTTTTGAACTGTTTTGTAAATACTACGTTAACATAGTTAAAGTGGCAATCGTTTCAGTTACATATATTCAGTCGAATTGGACAGAATTAAAGGGAAATGCAAATTGAAGTATTAATGAAATCTGTGGATATAAGAAGTTCGTTATATCAGACATCATTTGTATGGAGGCTTGTTGGCGAGACAAACAATTTAAATAAAATAAATTCTTTATAACAAAGATCCATTTTGCAAATTTTATTTTTATTGAATTTCAGAGGGAAATTAGTGTTTTAGTGAATTAGTTTTAGTGAATTTAGGGTTTAAAAAGCATACGCGAATTAAAAGGTTTAAAAAAATATGCGCATGCTGAGACATACATAATGAAATAATTATTAAATACCCGTTTACATTACAACACACGTGTTTATACTATACATCACATAAGTCAAACGGAAAGTGTGATAATATTAAGTTTGTCAAAAAAGAAAATAGTTTGTGTGTTTAGAGTGTTTTCGAAACACAAAAAAATTAAAGAAACTGGTATTTCAAATTATTGTTTTTCAGCTAAGTTGCTTGTGCAATTCTCGTTTACGACTCCTAGAATAAGAACCCTAGAAATTTTCCCAAAATTCGATTGGTTTTTACACATCAATACTTTAATTTAGATTATTTTTGTATGTATCAAATAAAAATTAGGGTTTTTAAGGGGAAAAAAATGCATATAATCAAAAGATTTAAGGATTAAGTATGCACCTTATATGTTTTAAATAAAAAAGTTGTGAAAGTGAATGTCCTTTAAATTTAGTGGGGCTTTTAATAAATGTAATTAGAGTGTAAGAGTTTCCTTGCAAATTTATTAAAGGTTGAGAATGAGAATAAGTAAAAATAGTGTTCGAAAAAAGTTATGAATTTACATTGTTGAATTCGGGGATTTTGTTTCTGGATATTTTTTTGATATGATAACGATTAAAGTGTCTGGCAACTCTGGTTAATGCAGTCAAATAAATAAAGAATTATAACTCAACTATTTTGTTCACACTTTTTTCTAATTAGTGATTTTTTGATTTGTTGGGGTTACCGAAAAAGAGTATCTGGCAAGCCTGGTATCCTGAAAACAAAAGAACACTTTATTTATTTGCTTAAAAATGTTTCGAGGTCTTCTCACATTTGCACTCATAATCAGTGCTGCCAGATTTCAGAATCATTATTGAAAAATCGTCAAAAAATCGTCAAAATAAAATATAGTTGTTAGAAGAGGAATAAAGTTTTAATAAAAAATAAAATACAATAATGTAATTCACATTTCAAATTTTAACGTGTTATCGTTCTAATATAACACGATTTTTGACACTTCTCTTTGGTTTAAACTACCAAAATCATTATATTTTATAACGATATTCATATTTATATTCATATTATCTTCATATTTATAAAATGTTGAAAGATCAAATAAATACAACAAATTTTACCACTTGAACTGTTAATCACTTATATCTGCATAATTCTGTGAACAACATTTCAGTGGCACAACTTTTTAAATATTAAATTCTTTTACAAAATTTGGAAATTCTTTAACAATAAGTCTGTTCGATTACTTTTCCTGTAAAGTTCAGTAAAAACTACTCAGTAACAAAATTACAAATAGTAAGACAAATTTACAAAAAAGTAAACGAACAGAAAATTTTTAGGAATTATTAAATTAGATAAAATAGCTTGTTTTAAATATTAAAAAAAAAAATCAACTGGTGATTATGGAAAAGGAAAAAGTTAATTGAAATTATCGACCAAAAATAATTTAAATGTTTTTTAACTTCTTCCATAGTTAATTATTTAATAATTTTCACTTTCAATCCATAAACAATTAAAATTTAATTTAATTTTTGTTTTTGTTTACTAACAGTATAAGCATATTTTTCAATCATATGTTTTTTACTTCTCACAAATTTTTACTGGCAAAAATGTATCCAGTAAAAACTTGTAAGTTATAAATGTAAATACCCAGTTTTTACTGAGTATTTGTCTAAACACCTTCCAGTAAAAACTTGTACAAATTTTTGTGTTATCGAACAAACTTAATGTTATATTTTTTAATTATTAAATTTTGGCACTTTATTTATATTATTAGGCCTGTTTTTTACGCACCGGAATTATTTTTGGATTTATTTTGTTTCATTTAAAGTTGTATATATATCATCTTTCAACATGAAATATATTCGGGCTAGAGATCTGTTTGTTTCGCAAAAAAAGTCCATGCCTTGTGTTTTAATATGAAAATTTTTTATTTTTATTTAAATCTAACTCCAATAAAATTTTATAAAAATTTAAAAAAAATGTTCTAAATATATAAACACAGAAACTAAATTAAGCTAAACCCGTAATGAATTTATAAAAAAATAAATGCGGTTTGGATTAAGTTTTATTCAATTCTAGGATTTGCATTTTTGCAAAATTGTATTTCACATCATATTAGCAAATAAAGGATAGCTCTAAATAAAATAAACAATGTTTTTTTTTATGCGATTTTTTCCGGCGATTTTATGAGAATGATAAATAAGTAGATCTTGCTGACATTAAATTATTGTCAAAAAATCGTCATTTTGGAAGCAAAAGTCGTCAAATAGTCATTTAGTTATTTTGGATCTTAAATATCATCAAAATGACGACAAATCGTCAAACCTGGCAGCACTGCATGCGATTGCTACTAAACATACATACATACATACATACATACTGTATTACAAAACAAAACAAAAAAACAACAACAATATTTTGTGGGTTTTTTTTTTGTTATTAAGTGTTGATCATGACCATGGATGGTAACCGATTCTATGTGGTTATTGGTCGTAGTAACGCTATTTTCTTTTATTTCGGTAACGGTATTTTAGGGGTAACGATACTTCAGTTATTTCGGTAACGGGATTTTAGCGTTAACGGTATTTTATTTATTTCGCTAACGGTATTTTAGCGGTAACGTTATTTTAGATATTTTGGGAACTTTATTTTAGGGAAAAAGATTTTTCAATTATTTTGGTAACGGTATTTTAAGGGTAACGTTATTTTAGTTATTCAGTTAATGTTAATGCACACCACAATTTTTAGCCCCATTATGCCCGAGTTTTAATGACTGGCTAGTTTATGATCATACTTTGGGAAAATATATCTATTTACAGAAGTTTTTTTTCAGATCTTGTTAGATTATTCGGTAACGGTAATTTTAAGGTATCGATATTTTAATTATATCGGTAACGGTATTTTACGGATATCGGTATTTTAATTATATCGGAAATAATATTTTAGTTAAAACGATAATCAGTTGAATCGGGAACAGTATTTTAGCGATATTGACTGCCATCCCTGATTGCGTATATTCTTGTGTATAAGCATTGCATGTACATATGTATGATGAAATAAATAGAATATTTTAAAATTTGATTCAAAATTTTAAGAGGTACTCCCACATTTTCACTCATAACTTTTGAACGCGTTAACCGATTTTGATCATTTTCACTAGCAAACTGCTCATGATATCAACAAACAATTTGACTGAAAATTAGCAACACCTCTGCTGTATTGGCGGAGTATTTTGTATTAACACAGACAGACGGACAGACGGACAGACGGACATGGCTATATCGACTTCTCTATTCATGCTGATCAAGAATATATATAGTTTATGGGGTCCCAGATTTTTTTTAAAAGAATTACAAACATTTGACAAAGTGATATATACCCTCCTGCACTATGGGATGGAGGGTATAAAAAGCATTATTTTAGCTCCATTACAGCTGAATATACTGAATTTCCCAAAATTTGAACTTTGACCTCAAAGGTGCACGTGATCGAGTTATCCGATTTGGCTCAAATTTTCAGCATGTGAGTTTTAGACCAAGTGGCACAATAATCTGCGCGATAATCATTAAAAATCGAAAGTTGATTTTTCATTGTCACCCTAATGTACATACATAATTTATTTTACATAAAATTCTACAGATATTAGTTTGTTGTTGTTAAAATTTTTGACATATAATATTATTATATAATTTTTTTTTTACCGCTCCACGTGCTAGCTCTTCAGAAACAGTTAAATGACTAATTATTTTTTTATTTCATACTCGAAAACACCAAACACAATCGGAAATCACTCGGGAACAGATCGTTTATGAAACTTTCTGCATTACACTTTCTGCATTACAACCTGCATCCTTATAAGGGATTGGGGTAGGCTGCTTACAACCTGCATCATTGCTAGGGAAAGCAGTAAGCTCAAAATTTATGTTTGTTTACTTTTAAACGAAAATTATTCGATTCTTTTGCTGCTTCTCAATGTTATGTAATAGTAAGCACTTACAACAGCGCATTAGTTTTATCCTGCTTCCAAAACCACGAAAATTTTTTACTGGGTTCAGTAGTCTTTACGGAAAAAATATTGTGTGTGCATTGATAATTTAAGTGTAACGCTATTTTTAATTATTTCCGTAACTGTATTTTAAGGATAACACTATTTCAATTACTTCGGTAACGGTATTTTATCGATAATGCTATTTTAGTTATTTTGGTAATGGTATTTTAAGAGTATCGGTATTTCAGTTACATTGGTAAAGGCTTTTTACGGATAACGGCATTTCAATTATTTCGGTAACGGTTTTTAGGGATGCCGATAGTCAGTTGAAAGGGTATTGAATCGATGACGGTATTTTAGTGGTATTGCCTGCCATCCTTGTATTTAAATAATGTGTTTGTCAGTTATAAAACAATAAACAATGCTTAACTTTTAAATTTTTTTAATAATTTTTTTTATTTTTTTAAATGTTAGCTTTTAATGCTAGCAAGGAAGGTTGGCAGAGGGAATCCACAGATTTTGATAACATTTGAAAATGTTGTAGGGGACACAAAATTAACCCATTATCAGGGAACGGAAGTTTATGCAAATGCATGTTTTTCATGTTTTCGAGTAGTGGAGTAGCTCGAGCTACTCGAGTAACTCGAGTAGTCAACGAGTAGCTCGACCTAATCGAGTAGTGAAAGTGCATCTTTTGTTTGTTTGATCTTATGTAAATTGGTAAATATTAAACATAAGTATAACAAATGCATACTTTTGGGAAAGCTAAATTTCCAAAGAATATTCCTAGCAAATCCCATCACACAAAATGACATAAAATGTTTAAAATTAACATATTTTCACACATTTGTATTGCAGTGGTCGAGGTTTTCTTCGAGTAGTTTTCGCCCAGGACACAATTTTCAACAAATTCCTTGGAATTTTTTTATATGAAATTTTGCTAGTGCAGGCGACTCCAAAATATTAAAGTCTGTACCAAGTTTTTCTTAAAAAATTCCTGTAAAATTACACCAAATTTCTAGAATTTGCATATTTTCACACATTTGTATGGAAGTAGTCGAGTTTTCTCGAGGTTTTTTCTAGTAGATGTTCGCCAATTCCACAATTTTCATCAGATTCGTTTGAGTTTTTGGACGTTTGCCAAAGACAATAAATACAGTGAAACCTACTACTAACGGACACTCCTACACACAGAGAACAATTTTTAGTGTTTGCCAACTGAAATTCGGTTCTTACGACTCAAATTCGGTTACTTTGAAGTTCAGACTGTTGGCACAACATTAGTTTTCACAACAAAGTTTGGTTAATTCAAGTGAATTTTAGTTGCAACACCACAAATATTCAGAAATCTAATGTAAATATTGTTGTACTAAATGAATTTATAAGTTGTTACCATTGTCATACACTTTTCAATTTGGTTGGCCCTTTATTTTTCTGTGTGTACATCTTGGAATTAAAATGGGCTCTCATTACGGATGAGCTCTCATTACCGATGTCTCATTGCCGATGTCTTGGATTAAAATGAGCTCTCATTACCGATGACTATTATAGGCTCATAATTATAACGTAAGTTTGTCCAAAACCAGTTTAAAAATGGACACTTTTACCAATTGTTAATTGTGCCCCACGAGATAGGGCCTTTTAGCCGATTTAGGCTCTGCAAAACATTAAAAATATTATATAAGGCATAGGCATAATGACAATTTTATGCATTCAAATGTAAGCCAGAATGTGTAAGTCTTAATATTAAAAATCATTTTTCGAAAAAATTTATAAGTTTGGTAAAGACAGCGCTTCAATAAAAAAAGTGGCGAATGGTCCCCAGTCTACCTTATATGTGTGTTGTGGAATGGCAGGAAAATATATTTTTATATGTAATATAGATACATAACAAAAAACTACGTAATTTTAAGTAATGAAACAAACGTAATTAAACAACTTTTTATCAAAACTTCATTGAGTTGAAAGAGTAAGATCATTTATTTTATTTATTTAAGTCTATGGAGATAATCCGTGCAGACTATGAACAATTAGTAAACATTAAAATATTTTACAATAGAAATACTAGAATTACTTATTTAATTTAAGGAATTTAAATATAAGATAATATCTCTCTTTACAATATCTAAACTTTTATTAAAATCAATTAACTGAAACAACATATTAAACTCATCGCAAGTTCTACGAAATGGATCAAAGTTTGCAAAATTAGATTTATGATATTTAATATTTAAAAAATCATAACTTTTTGAACAACGAAAGGGAATATTCATATTTACTTTAATTAGCAGATAAGGTGAATAAAGACTTCCATTCATCAACTTAAGCAAGAAGGACACATTCAGCATTTGTGTACGGCTTTTCAGCGTAGGTAATTTAATAAATGCTAGGCGATGTTGATATGAGGGCAGATTCATATTTTGATTCCAATCCAAGCCGCGAAGGCAGAATAATAAAAATTGTTTTTGAACGGATTCAATAGAGTTAGAATGGATAAGGTACTGAGGGTCCCACACGACAGAACCATATTCTAGAATCGGTCTGACAAGCGTTGTAAATAATTGTTTTGTAGTATATGGATCACGAAATTCTTTATTTATTTATTGTTAAAGATATGTGAGATCTAAAGTCTAACTTTCGATCTAAATGAATGCCAAGATCGTTAAATGACTCCACTAACTCAATAGTAGCATCATTCATCACGTAGCGACCATTAATAGGAGAGGATCTAGAAAATATCATGTACTTGCATTTTTTAACATTAAAGGCTCATTAAGTTTATTTTGCACCAAGTAGTAAAACGATTTATATCATTCTGTAGTAGCATTTGATCGTTGCAATTGTTGAATGAAAGATACATTTTTACATCATCTGCATACATTAAAGTACAAGGTATCGCAAAAATAACCTTCCGATGTTTTTTGGCTGTAATTAAAAAAAAAAATGAAAAACTTTGATTCTTCTTGTGTATTATTTTTATTTGGTATTTTAATTTTTTTTACATCAAGTCGAGAATATGATGTCATGTAAATGGCCGCCGCCACAGTTGATTGTCATTTGAGCCCTTTTTATGGCATTTTCCATCACTTTGGCCAAAACTTCCGGCGATAGGTCCTCACATTCTTGACGGATATTGTCTTTAAGAGCTGCAAGAGTCTGAGGCTTGTTGACATAAACCCGCGACTTCAAAAAGCCCCACAAAAATAAGTCTGGAGCGGTCAAATCAGGCGATCTTGCTGGCCAGTGCAAATCGCCAAAACGGGAGATTAGGCGCCCGGGAAATGCATCCTTCAGCATATCGGTTGTGGCACGTGCAGTGTGTGCCGTTGCACCGTCCTGTTGGAACCACATGTTTTCCAATCCCAATTCATCAAGTTGCGGCAAAAAGAACTCGTTGATCATTGCTCTGTAGCGCTCACCATTCACAGTAACCGTTTGGCCAGCGACGTCTTCGAAGAAAAAAGGTCCGATGACTCCTCCAGCGAAAACAGCACACCATACAGTGACTTTGAGCGGGTGTAATGGCTCTTCGTGGGTTACACTCGGATTTTCAGTGCCCGCTAAGATGAAAATGGGCCTCATCACTCATGATTATTTTTGATGAAAAATCATCTTCCTCTTGGTGGTGATTAAGGATGGCTTGAGCGTATGTTACACACGATTGGCGGTCAGCAGCTAACAGCTGATGCACCGTCTGGACTTTGTACGGAAACATCTTCAAATCTTGTACCAAAATTCGCTGTAAAGACCGTCGACTGATACCCATTTGCGTGGCACGTCGTCTGGTCGATGTCGACGGCGCTTCCATGACATCCTCGGCTACAGCAGCAATATTCTCTGCAGAACGGCTACTCCGGGGTCTGCCACGCCTGGCAGCATCTCGTGTTGTGCCAGTCTCTTCGAGGCGAGCGGCTAAACGTCGCAGTGTTTCACCAGTAGGCGTTGGACGGCCAGGAAATCTGCGACGAAATTCACGTGCCAAAGTCACCGACCGATTATTGGTCAAATAAATAGTCACCAATATTCCGCGTTCTGGAGCAGTGTAGCGTAACATTGTTTGTTAACGTGTATTTCGCATGTGTTTACTACACAAATGTCAAAACAGAACTGACATTAGGGGCCAATCGCAAAATTTATAGCATTTTCTGATAGGAGGATTACTTTTGCGTCACCTTGTATTAGAATGCGTAATAACTGAAGGAAGATCATTTATAAATAATGTGAATAATAGAGGTCCAAGATGACTACCTTGTGGGACACCAGATAAAACATCAATATATTTCGAAAACGAATTTCGAAATTTAACACGCTACTTTCTGTTGTATAAATATGAATCAATCCATTTAAGAAATAATATACTAAAGCCAATCTTATCGAGTTTGTACAACAAAAGTTCGTGATTAACTTGGTCGAACGCTTTACTGAAATCAGTATAAATTACATCAGTTTGTTTTTGATTGATAAAGCCTTCATTGACATAAGTAGTAAGTTCCAGCAAATTTGTAACTGTAGAACAAGAATTGCGGAAACCATGTTGACTCGGAGATAAAATAGATGAAACTCGATGTGCCATAGAATCATAAACGATTTTTTCAAATAATTTTGGTATAGTACTTAGTTTTGCTATTCCTCTATAATTAGTAACAACCGCTTTAGATCCAGACTTGAACAGCGGGATAATAAATGATTCCTTCCTAATAGATGGAAAATAACCCAATTGAAGCGATTTATTGAAAATAAGTGTCAGCGTATATATATAGTAGATGAGAACACTGCTTTAAGATGCAACTAGGAATACCATCCGGACCCGCAGCATAGGACCATTTTAACTTATTTAACAAACTTAGCACAGCTTGTTCATTAATAGGAGGCATATTAATTCGCGTTGATTCATTAATTGTATAAGGATACTGATGAGAGTTGTATATCGATGATGAGTAAGTAGATGAAAAAAAATCACCCTACATATTACTGATATTTAAGTCATCTGATGACTCGCATTCCCCATTCTTCATTATTGATGGATGATCAGCGGCACGCCTTTTAGAGTTAACAAATTTATAAAATTTATAAAATCATAATTCTTAATATTTTTTCAAGAACTACACGGATATGCCATGCAATTTTTGATATTTGAAAAAAAAAATGCAAAAAGTTATTACCCATGTACCAGCACTGATATACTGCCAGAGGTGGAAATATTTTTTTTTTTTTTTTTTGGAATGCCCGACAAAGTAAACTTTTGTCGCTTTTTTAACTCTCATTTGCAATCTTTAAATGTAGTTTGTCCCTGAGTGTATAGGACTCGACTTTAGAGATAAAGAAAAAATGGTTAACTGTTCATGGAACTCAATAAATACCTAGGAGTTTAGTTTATACTCTAAGGAAATTATGTATTAAGAAACGACTACAAACAACATTTAAAACAACTATGACTGTAATTAAAAGGCTATGACTATTATAGTTATAATTAACTATTAAAAAATTAACTACAATTTTGGCGAAGTTATTAAAATAACTACTCGAAACAACTGATACTAAAATGCGTTATTTTTCGTTAGTTACCTTTTTATTAACTTACTGCCGAAAACGGTTATTTTACATTTCACATAGCAAAAATGCTACACTTACAGTTTAAAATTACTATTACCGTTGACTACAGTCATGACTTGCATGTAGTTTAGGGAAGAGTTTTCTAAATGTTCTTCTTTTTAACAATAATTAATCATTTGGTAAAAATGTGTTTAAGAAAATATATTAAAATGTGAACAATTGCTAGAACCATATTTAAATTGAATCAAAATGAAAAATTTCCAGTCAGCCTGACAAAGTATACAGTAGTTTTGATTTAACTGCCTTTTACTTACGTGCACTTTTCACATAACTGCACAAAATTTTGGTTTCGTTGTTATTTTACAAAATTACGTATGCAATTGCCTTCATTAAGTGCACTGTGTATACCTGCGCATTTAAAATAAGTGCCTCATGTTTTTGGCAGTTGTACATTATTTTCATACAAAAGATCGCCGTTAGCTGCCTCTTATGTTTTGCTTACTTAGTTAGTTAGGTTAGTTAACGCTTGTACCTACATAAATTTGTATGTAAAAACCTTATAAAATTTTTTATGAATGTTTTTTTATTTTCGTTTTGTTGTTTTTTATATAAATTCTATTGTATGAAATAAACAATTAATAAAAATAAATTAAATCATATCTGGTCTTTGCAGTTTTCAACAATTTAGTTTACCTGCACTTTAAGGCAGGTAACCAATTTGAGTTAGCAGCGCTTTTGGCTTACCTGCACAAAAATTCGTGCAGAAGTTGGTTGTGCAGCTAAGTCAAAACTACTGTATTAAGGTAAACGGATGTCAAGTTATTCACAATCATGATAATAATATTAAGGTTGCAATTATACACAAAAAGAACACACAGAGAAAAAATATGGTTGCAATATGATTGCGGCCACAAAACTATGTTTTCTACAGCCATAAATGGTTGTTTCAATTAAATTATTATTGCATCAATCGTATTTCACCAGTAATATGGGTGCTTTAATTATGTTATAGTAAAAATCTCTCTTTTTTCGGTTATCATATTATTCATTTGCCCACAATCATAATATAGCATTTATTATCATTTGGGTTTTTCTTTTCCCGCACTTTATCATTTCCTGGGAAAAAGGCATTAATTTTTAAATTTCTCGGGATCAAGGGAATTACTGCTCAATTAAAAACAGGTTAAAGTAACAGAGTTTCCTTTAAAATAACCTTTCATGTGGCCAATCATTTAAAATTACAAAATTGCTTAAAAAAAGTTGCAATTTTGATAAATTTTTACAATGTTTTGATGCAGAATCAAAAAATTTTAAATATTTTAAATATAATTTACATTTAAGGCAAAATAACACCATTCCGTTTTTATACCACGAGTTAAAAATACGAGTTTTAGCATGAAAATATAATTATAGACTCATCCAGACTGATTAGAAACAAAAGAAAATACAAATCTCTCAATAGCTGAGAAAAATGCTAAATTGGATTTTTATGTCTTTTTATTATATATTGATTGTTACAATTATAGCTTTTGTCATAAGGGTGGGGCGATTTGAACATTTTAATGGGCGCTTCGCGTTTCTGATGCTTGGGATTGTACTGAGCAAAAAAGTCCACTAGACCATACGTCTACGGTGAAAATTGAGCTTCCATATTTTGACTTGCAAACAGATTTTGACTTGCTTGTAACAATGTGTGGGATGGACATATCTCAGGAAGTAGCAGGATCTTATCCAAGATTATGGTATCAATCTCTTCTTTGCACTTTCACAAGGCCAAAACTGGCTGAAGGAGCGTTTCAATGCTTTTGCAATGTACTAGAGAGTTCTTAACTATTGTCTTGACTACAATTAGTATTGGATCGAAAATCCCAATGGTTTGGCTGTTATAGGCCAAAATATCCACGTGACAAAAGTCTGAGAAAAAACTGCAAGACAAAATCTGGAAGCTCGATTTTCACCGTAGACGTATGGTCTAGTGGACTTTTTTGCTCAGTACAATCTCAAGAATCAGAAACGCGAAGCGCCCATTAAGATTTTTTTCCTTCCATACTAATCGCCCCCACCCTACTTGTCATACTTATTATAATTTAAGCATCGATTTCGCCAATTTACCTTCGGTTTTAAAAATTTGCCTACTTCCTGATATCATCTTCAATGTGATTACCCTCCCGTTCTAATACTGGGGAAAAATACAATCCAACAACAGTGTAAAACTCGTGTAACAAAAAATACGTGTGAGGACCGAAGGTTAACATACTACATTGAGATTCGTAATGTATATTCTTTATTTAGGTTACCAATAGCGATGTCACAGAATATACTCAAGTACCCAGCCAGAAATTGCCAATGGTCTGAAAAATTAAGCACTGACAGAGCACTGTTTGCCAATGATAAAACAAATAAAGTGCTGGCAAAGCACTGAATTACAACGTTCTGCCAACGCTGGTAAAACGTGCTTTGCCAGTATTTGATTTACAAAATTTACAACCGTAAAAATAAAAAAGCACTGGCACAGTACTGCCTTAAAACGCTTTCCCAACATTGGCAAAAAGTGCATTGCCAGTACTTATTTACAAAATTTACAACTGTTAACTTAATAAAAACAATGTGACATCCCTTGTTCACAACGCTTTCTCAACGCTGGCCAAAAGTGCTTTGCTAGTGCTCAATTGACTAAATTTACAACCGTTTATAACAACGAAATTTAATGCATGTACTTGTTTTTAAATAAGTTAGCAGGTTTTAATAAAAATAACAAATGAATAGTATTTCTTAAATTTATTTTATATACTTTTAAACTTAATTCTCTTTTCTTTTTTTCTAATCTTAAATGAATTTAAAAATTTATGGTTAGCATATGGTATTGAAATCAAATTCACACAATAAAAAAGTCTATAAAGTCAGCAACATTTTTGCTCAAAGGATCCTTGTAGAAAAATTGCTAATTTAGCAAAATTTTTTTCTGCAAGTATCCTCCCAGCAAAAATGATGCTGACTTTACTGCCTTTTTTTTGAGTGTGTTATAAGTATTTACTCAAATCGTAATCAAAAACTTTTCTAATCTATACCTTTATAAAATTTAAAATTACAAGAGTGGAAAAATTCAAAAATAAATTGCAATTTATGATTTGAAGTTAAGAATATTAAGGTTCCTATTATAGTCAACGGCCAATCCCTGCCCGGTGTTATCATTTTGGGATTGGCAAAGCACTTAAATCTTCAGATATCCAACGCTCTGCCAACGCTCATAACACCGTTGAAAGCACTGGGCCAATGCTTTGCCGTTCGTATTTTTCTGGCTGGGTAATTTCAGTTTATCGTATCAATGGCCTTAAAACTGATGTAAGTCAGTTGTTATAGAAACCCTTTGAACTTAAGATCGCATTTTAATTAAATACTGTCCATTGCTATCATTGCCAATGCCAATTTTTTTAAGACGATAATATGATAATATTGGGAACCATAATATCGTAATCTAATAATCATATTATGATAAAGAAAAACATTAGAGTATGGTTGTCATAACCATAGTAATATGGTTGTCACAATATGAATATGGTTGCTCTAACCATGTTTTTTCTTTGCGTGCAAAAAGTTTATAAAATGTACAAAAACTATCAATCTAAAAAGAGTATAAAATGTAAAGGTATTTTTCACATTTGTTATACTTAATTTATATAAAAAAAAATGTACCACTTCATTTAAATGTCCTTCTGTTTTCAGCTTCTTGTGGGTCCCTGATGTCAGTGTATTTGTGTTAAATGTAGCTTTGTGTTACTAAATTATATTATAATTAACATGTACACTTATTCTATGGTGGTGTGGGTTTTATACAGTCATATTGCTGCTGTTATACGAATACAAAATGTACGTTGTATTTAGTGTTCTGTTTTTAAACGCTGTTGTTATTGTCGTTGTCGTTGTTGCAACTCCATTTATCCTTTCATCGTAAACTGAATGTCTGTGTGTTGTTTGCATGGCTCTGTGTTTGTGTTTGTGCTTCGTTTCGTTCATTGCACTTGTGTGTGTGTGTTGGTTTGTTTGAGTGTATTTCCATTTGTTTTTTTTTCTACTCGTTTGTCAGCATTTTTTTCTATTTTTTTGTTCAACTTCTTTTTATTTGTTTCCGCAATAAATTAAGGACGCAATAAATCATTTTATTTAATGTGACAGTTCCTGCACAACAAACAAACCATCCGACAACTAAGCAAGGATGTCATGGTAAAGTATTGTATTCCTGTTTTAGCGTTGGCCTAATATTAAACCTCACAATAGAATGGAATAGAAAAACCACACACACAACCACATACTCTGTGAAATGAAGTATATAAATAAAGTCATACAAAAAAGTAAATAAAATAAATTGTAATATAAAAACATTATTTGCAATTAATACTAATACAACCACTGTGACTAACCAAATACGTACAAGAGATACAATTAGCTATAACAGGTTGCATCAACCACTTGTCACTTGATGGAGAATATGGTCACCTAACTTTAAATCATATTTTTTAATTTAAATATGATTTATATATTTACTTATATATTTACTTACCCCTGGTTTCTATAACACGTTCGCCTCTATACGAACGGGTGACTACATGTATTTTGTTTTTGGATTGCATGTATTTTGTTATTGTTTTTAGACGAACGTGAAGCAAAACGTGTTCTAGAAACAGGGCGTTAGACTTAACTAAATACACATTTTACAAATTCTTCAAATGTACCAAAGATATTGTTCTATCTTAAACAAAGTTTTCGTAAAACATTTTAAATTTATACATATCCCAAGGAAAACATTTTATATGTACACTCAGGGAGCTTCTGCTTTAAAAATATGTAGTTGTTTGGGTTGTAATACAGTTTCTTTATTTTTAATGTAAATGTCAGTCATTTGTAGAACAAATTTAATTTTTGACTAACTTTGTAGTTCATTTAAAAAAAACAAACCACATCAAATGTCTGTTTTATGATTTTACATTCATATTTTACAGTTGTTTTTTGTTATTTAAAAAAATAAAAATAAATAAATGTTTGTTTATTTTTTACTAACATGTGGTTCATTTTTACTACAATTGTTAGTCATTTTTTGAACATTAAAAAACAAATGACAATGTTAGTTGAATTTAATGAAATGTAAACCGTCCTTTTTTTAAATGAAATTTCATTTGTTTTCGACTACAATTGCTGTCGTCTTTACCAACATAATTACCTAAGTGTAGTCCTTAATAGCGTGATATAATTTGATATAATTATATATAATTTTATGTGATTTTATTTACATGAAACGATATATTTTCACATCTCATACTTATTTTTACGAAAATGTCTAATATAGCGCCATATATCATTATATATCATTATATGTTATGTTATATTTATGTTTATGTCCTGAGTAAAAACGTTTATATATAATTAAATTTTATTTAATATAAATATATATGTTATTGCATGTTATTATATGTGAATATATATGTTTATGTATGTTTATATATAAAAAGGTTTTCCTCGAAGTTTGTATAATATATATAATCTTATATGACATATACAATTATATATGGTAAATCTAATTATGTACGAAAATATGTATTTTTACAAATCAAAATTATATATAATAACATATAGTGTAATAAAGCACAAATACTGTACTGGCAATTAAAAAAAAAGGAAACAGGAGGCATTTCCGATCAACTTTTCAAATAAAATTCGGTTATAATCATAAGTGGTAACTGCAAATGCGGGTTCCTCAATCAAATATATAATTAAATTTGGGTTTGGTAGAACCAACCGAATTGTGAATTGCATTATTGGCAAGTATTGGCAAGCAAATTTTAGACTATGTTTGTTTTCCTAACAAAATATTTAAATTCAAATTTAGCACTCAACATTTATAAGTGTTTGTGGTGTAATGGGTAGAACGGCAGCCAATACTCCAAGTTCCGAGTTCAAATCCCGGAAAAGACAAACGCAAAAAAATATTTTTTTTTAATTAAAATAAAATGCTAAAACGTTCAAACAGAAAATAACTTAAAGAAATCTAAAAACTCAACAAAACTGGGATTGAATAATACAGGGTCCGCCATCCAACGTTTTTTTTTCAACTAGTGCTTATTTCGTGAATGGTAACACTTAGCTCATGTCTGATTTGACAGATAATTAGTTTTATCCTTCCGCTGAACGAATATGGTTGTGTATACGCTTGAACAACGCTGGGAAAAATTGCGACATTACTTTGAAAATCATGGTGATGAGCAAGGAATGGCGGTTACAGTCAATGGCTGGCCATGTTGAATGAATTTTTGTTCACAAAAATTGAAGAGGAGGATATTGGCAACATTTGGTTTCAACAGGACGGCACTCGATGTTTTGCGCCCTGTTTTTGAAGATCGCATTATCAGCCGCAGAGCTGATGTCGTTTGGCCACCTCGGAGCTGCGATTTGACACCGTTGGACTATTATTTGTGGGGTGCCGTCAAAGATAAGTGTTACGCCAACAAGCCAGAGACAATTGACGCTTTAAAGGACAGTATTCATGAAGCCATTATTGAAATACAGCTGCACACAATCGGTAATGTGCTTAAAAATTGGACCGATCGTGTAGGCTACTGCATGGCCAGCCGAGGCAGCCATTTGAATGAAATTATTTTCCGTTATTAACCGGAAGGATTGTACTTTCAAATAAAAAAAGAAATTTGAGAAAATATTCAGTAGTTTTTTTTATAGCATTTTCAAAAAAAAAGTTATTTGGCGGACCCTTTATTTAGATGCATCAGTTTACATAAAATCATATACAATTAAATCAGGTCAACATTCGGATATAATAATATCTGGTTTTTATATCATTATATATATTTGTATCAGTTTCGATACAAAATTGATAGAATGTAATAACAAATTCATTTATCTAATTGCATCAGATTATATCTAAACCCATACAAACAGATACAATTATATGTGCCCATATTTCGGATGAAATTTAATAAGATTACATATAGCGTCATATAGAAATTGTTATGACTACAAAAAGTTCAATATACATTTTTTAATCGTGGATATATAAATAGATACTTTTTATCTCTGTATATATACTTGATATAGCTAAATATAAGATCATATATACTTCAATGTATAATTATATATATCTAAATATGATGCAATAAAATCAAACAAATTCGATTACTCTTATATATAATTATACATAAACATATATGGTAGAAACTAAAAGAAAAATCTATCACTTCTAATATAAATATCAGAAAAGATAAAAAAGGAAAATTCAATGTATTTAAAGCAAAAATATATAGTGAAAAAAGCAGAAGTAAAAACTTTGTGAACACACACTTGGAAAAAAGTTCAAAGTTAATGTTTAAGTCAGAAAAGCTTAAAAATTAAATTATTATCAAAAATAGAGAAAAAAACATAATAATAACTTCTAAAAATGAATAGCGTTATGAATACCAATTCTATATATATCAGGCACGCCGATTTCAATTGCGTTCTTTATTTTTCGATCTATGGTACATTTTTTTCACAAAACTACTTTAAAGTTGGGAGAAAGTAAATGCATATTTTTATATATAAAGTTTTTAAAATGCAATCAGTCAGACTTTTTTCTATTTAAATGTAATGACAGCCTTTGTATTCTTATCTGAGCTACATATTTGATTCACAAACCCTGTAGATTAAGCCCGCTCGTTAGCGGTTTTTCTTATTTTTCCTAATTTTTACGGTTTAAGCAAAATTTATAGCTAAACTAGCAATTGACCTTTTGATTTGTTGTGAACATCCTTATGTTACTTTTTTATTACAGAAAATAACGCAGTTTCTAAATTCCTATAAACTTTATGGGTGCTTTATTCTGGAGTGCGTATGAGTGATATGAATTATATTTAATATTACGTATACGCCTGCCTCTTTAATTTAAATGATTTTAAAATAAGCGCTTAATTAGAGATATATCAAAAGGGGAAGTTCAAAATGGCAAAAAAATAAATATTATGCATAATAGCAAGAAAACCTGAAAAAATGGCACAAAAAGGAAAAAAATGACATCCAAGTTCCAAAAAAAAAAAAAAATACATGCTGATTAAAGGTTTTATAGCTAAAAACAATAACTAAGAAATTTACAGCTGAACTGACAAATGTTATCGTAGTAAGTTAGAATGATTCTAAAAGTTTAAGTTTCGTTGATGTACACTGCCTTGCAAAACTATAATTACACATTAATTTCACTAAATTTCGTAACTTACAAAAAAAGTAGAAGAGTTTAACAGGTACAAATGTAAAACCAATGGAAAATTAATAATATTTAACAAAAAAAAAATTAATTTATTTTTTATTTTATTACTTAAAAAGGAATAACAAAATCAATTAGTGTTTAACTATTAATACACTTAACTGAATATATCAAAATTTACAAAAATAAAAAAAAATATTTTAACGCAGCAGTTTTAATAATTTTGTATTTGTAGCCAATCGAATGGTTCGGTTTGTAGTTATTGAATTTCTATTGAAGAACTTAAAATTCTATTGTCGTGTCAAAATTTCTGTTGTTTCAATCGAATGATTTTATCAAAACCGACTATTTCGGTAGCAATAACCGAAGCATTCGTTTGGCAACAAATACGGTTGCTACTACCGAGTATGTTTTCTGGGTGTAATATTAGAAAAAATAGCAACAATCATTTGTAATTATAGTTATGCAACGCAGTGTATAACAACAAATACTTATCGAAATTTTTTTTTGTACAAGCATTTAAAAAGACATATTTTTTATTTTTTTTTTCCCAAAAATGTGTATTTTAAAATTTTTTTTACTACAAAATAATGTGTAGGATTTCAATGGTAGGATTTCAACTATTTTTGATCTCATTTTGTAACAAAAAGTATAAGAAACTCGCAAAAATGGCTTTTTATGGCAAGGATACCTAAAAATGGAATTTTTACAAAATAATTGAAAAAAACGGATGAAGCAGCATAAATAAAAGCCATAAAAACCTTGCTATGGATATAACTAATAACTTTTTTACTACTAAAGGGTGTTTTTTATACTGGTACAGAACTAAAAGCTGGCAACACCTTTTTAACTGTCGGCCATTTTGTCAGCTGTCAAGTGATTAATGTTTAGTTTGGTTTGCATTTCTTCATGAATAGACTGAAGCCTGAACAACGCTTCCAAATTGTGCAAATTTATTTTGAAAATGGTTCTGTTCGAAATACGTATCGCGCACAACATCCATTTTACGGTCAACATAATCGTAGCAATCAGAGCAATTAATTCGATTAACTAAAACTGCCGTATTTGGAGTGATGATAATCCTCAAGTGTATGTTGAGACACCGACACCGTTACATACAGAAAAACTGACTGTTTGGTGTGCTTTATGGGCTGGTGGAATCATTGTTCCGTACTTCTTTAAAAACGATGCTGGTCAGAACGTTACAGTCAATGGTGACCGCTATAGAGCCATGCTTACTGACTTTTTCGTTCATCAATTGAACAACCATGATGTGCAGGAGCTGTGGTTTCAACAAGACGGCGCAACATGTCACACAACTCGTGCCACAATTGATTTATTGAAGGAAACATTTGATAACCGCATAGTTTCTAGTTTCGGACCCGTGAATTGGCCTCCAAGATCGTGAGATTTAACGCCACTGGACTATTTTCTGTGAGGATAAGTGAAGTCGCTAGTCTACGCCTATAAGCCCAAAACGATTGACCACTTGGAGGACAACCTTCGCCACGTCATTGTCAATATACGGCCACAAATGTTGGAAAAAGTCATCGAAAATTGAACCTCCAGATTTGAGTACGTCCGAGCCAGCCGTGGCTGTCATATGTCAGAAGTCATATTTAAATTATAATACCAGAAAATTATCTTTCGATTGAAGTAAATTTCATGTCAATTTAAAAAAATCATCTTGGTTTTATTCCATTTCAAAGTTCTATACCTCTTTAAAAAACACTCTTTATAATTACTAAATCTTTTTTAGCAGAATTATTCGGCGAAGAGATTAAAATTAAAAATTGTGTATATATTTTTTGTCTTTAAAATTAAAAAAAAAATAAATATTTAAAATAAATATTTCTAGATTTAATAAAATCAAATTTCAATTTCTTATAATATTTGAAAAAAACTTCCTAAATCATTTTGCAATTATCTACCTTTAGTATAGCTCATAATAGCATTTACTACATTTTGAACTAGTTAGCTACACACATTTCCGCTTTAAACGTGGCTGTACTTCCGTTTACAAGCTGTATAGAACATTTTTAGCTAGCGTATGGCTGTTGTTGGTTAAGAAAAACCTAAATTTCCTGTTATCATTTCCTTAAGAAATTGAATTTAATTCTTGTCGTTTTATTTGAGGTAAAGAAAATTTCTGTTAAAATTAAAAAGAGAAAAAAAGAAAAAATATAATTCTGGCAAAATTATGTCAGAAAGTCAGTGTTTTATATGTATTTTAAATTAAAAACTTAAATTGAATTTAAAGAAATTGTAAATTACACTGGCCGAGAAGGTTTTCTAAACAAAAATCAGACTATACTTTAACGAAGTTTTTAGACGTGCTGAATCCGAAAATGAGGATTTTCTAAAATTTCAAAATGGATTTTTAGGGGAGGAGTAGCACTTTTAGATACCTTAAAGATCTATTTGAAAAAAATTTTTTCTGGAAGTTAATGGACCTCAAATGTACCCAAAAAACGTTTTGTTTTGCAGTTTTAGGTTTGAATATCTCGAAAACCTGACGTGATAGGTCAGATTCGGATTCAGCACGTCTAAAACCTTCGGGAAAGTATAGTCTGATTCTTGGTTAGAAAATTTATTTAAATTTTGTCGTCATGTGTTAATTATGAAAGCTATTTAAGATTCTATGTATATAAAACATAAAACTATTTGGACTAAAATAGAACCTATAAAGACTTATAATACTGAGTTTATATTAAAAACATAAAATCTTTTAAGACTTTAACATACCATAACATTTGCCTTAATCAGGGCAGCGACTTTCTTGCACTAAAAAATCGAAAATATAAGCTTAAAATATGCACTTAAGTCGAAATATACGCAAAAACCAAAAAAAAAAAAAAATACAAAAAATCCAAAAAATATGCATTAAAAAAATGCATTTAAAATTTTTGGATTTTTAATCAGAGCAGCGACTTTCTTGCACTAAAAAATCAAAAATATCCGCTTAAAATATGCACTTAAGTCGAAATATGCACAAAAAACCAAAAAAAAAAAAATACACTAAAAATCCAAAAAATATGCACTATAAAATGCATTTAAAATTTTTGGATTTTTCAAATTCGATTTAGTACTAAAGAGCGTTGGTTTAAAAATTAAATCTAATATAAATGTCTAACAAGTGACAACTAGTTGTAGGGTTGCAAATGCTTACTTTCCTGAATTTTTAATTAAATTTTAATTTTAATTGCTACAAAATATGCAATTAAATTGAAAATATGTAAAATATGAAAAAAAACCACAAAATATGCACTAAAATATACATTTGTAGAAAAATATGCATTTATAACAAAATATGCAAAAATATGGGCTACTGTATTGAAAATATTGCCTTGAAGAAAACATTTTTATAGTAGGCAATAAGCATTTTCGTATTGCAGAAGTTTCTATCGTCGGGAACAACTGTTACCCGAAAGCGAAATCGCCAAACTATCGCCAGGAAGATAAATCGGCCAAATTTATTTATCGTCAAACTATCGCCGGGAAGATAAGTCGGCGATAGTTTAAGACATTTCTTATCGCTAAACTATCGCCGGGAAGATAAATACGTTGTTTTATGTTATTAAATTTTACGTCTTATAGAAACAAAATAAGATGGATAGAGTTTGTTTGTTTTACAAAAATTCACATCAATTTGAATGAAATAATTGTTGTTTTAACAATACATTTTGTCAAAAGTTAACAAAAATTGTATGTTGATTTCACTAACGAAACAATAACCGTATTCTAAAAAAAATTGTATCGTGCAATAAGACTTTATATTTTTGTTTAAATATGTTCATTAGGATATTTGTCATTGAAAAAAAAAATCATTACATGCATAATCTGTTCTTTGGCGGAACATAGTCGCGATGTACTTTAACAAAGTCAGATTTTTTAATCAGCCTTTATATCCGAAAAAATGGGCGTTTGGTGTATCTGCTACACTAGAAGAGCTAGAAACTCAATTTGGCTTCATCTAATGACCAGAGCAAAATTAAACAAAGCATCTTTGGAAAGTCGAAAATTTTGGTGGTAAAAATGGCCGAATTTTGAAACATTTTTTGGTTGGAAGGAGGGGAATGGGGCATACAGGTCAACCTTTTTCTTTCTAATTTATGGACCCCAAATAGAAATATGAAGGCCAAACAGAAATATATCCCAAAAAAAAGGTTCGTACTGAAAGGGTTAAACAAGTTTACTTCCATCTCTATGTATTATATTATGGACCATTAGAAATTTCTATTTGACCAAATTTGTAGAAGAAAAACTAATATAAGTTTTGTTCTTTTATTTAAATTGACATGTATTTAAAAAAATATGTATAACGAATCTAATTTGAAAATACAGAGTAATTGAAAACTTTTACTTTTTAATTAACCCTCTAACGGGTAAGGGCAGTCTTCATTGAATTTACCACAAATGCGTCAAATGAGCATTTTATGCTTAGAAATTAATATCTTCCGATAGAAAACTAAATTTTTTTAAATATTTCGGAAAGACTTTTTTCGTGTGCAGTTCACGGTTTGGAAGCGAGAAAGCTTCAAAATCAAAATTTCGTAAGATTTAAAAAATTATTATTTTTGAAAAAACATAGTTTTCAAAAATCTAAAAAACCAATTTAAGTTGACTAAAAACTCTATATAATAAAATATAAGCACGATTGAAGCTTTATCTTTAATAACAAGTCCTTACTTTATTCCAAGGATTCACAGGATTTTATCATTATTCCTCTAAAGACATCATCTTAACTTATCAATTACTAGACGGATTTTTATGAAATTTGACAGAAAGAAGACATTAAGAATTAATAACAAAGCGTTGAAGTTTAAACAATATAAATTGAAGTTTCGATACTTTTTCGCTTAATTTCGCTTTTTCCAAAAAGCGAAAATCGTGATATCTTCTTAAATAGGAGCAGAAAAAAAATAGTTTTTGGAGTGTGGTTATATCTTGGTAAGAGAAATAATTTTAGTTCAAAACTTCTCTTTTATAGGCTTTAGTTTTCAAAATGCACCCTAAAATATTTTAACTCATATCGCCTAAATTAGCCAACGATAACCAATTTGGTTAAAGAACTTATTATTTGTTTTTCGAGTGGAGCACATTGTATGAATTTCGTTGCAAAACATCGTTTGCCAGTTAGAGGGTTAAAATACTAGTTGATAACGACTATCTCATTTTTTTTCGGGTTTAACTAAAAAATTCTTTAACTATGCAACTGAGAAATTTTTTCGGTGTGACTGCAAACATGTATTTGAATGAAAGTCGCTGCCCTGGTCATTACAGTTGTTGTTAATTTATGTTATTACCAAAGCTTCCACTATGTGGTTGGTGTTAAATCTGTGCTTTTTTTGGTTAACTGAAACAAGTATTTGGTTTGACATCGAACATCAAAGTTAAAATCTTTTATTACCAATTTCACCCATAATAATGTTGTTTGTTAAAATAGTTATCGGTAGGATTAGGTAGCACTTTGTCTGGGGACACATTTACATTAAAAGCCGATTACTAAATGACACTTTGGCATTTACAGTTACAACATAATGATTGAATGTATGTATGTTGCTGTATATGTTGCTTTCCAAGCCAACTGTCCAGCTAGAAAAAAAAATTATATAGCAGTGTCAAACTTACAGTATGCGTTCTAATAAATAATACTATTAAAAACTGGAAACAATTTTCAAAAAGTGGGCGAAGTAGGCGGGGTTAAATATATATAATATATATATTATTTATAATAATTTTACTAACTAGTTATTTGACTACTTCAATATAGTTTTTTTTTTGAAGAATTTGAAAAGTTTTGAATTGTCAAATTCCATACGAATTTAAAATCAAAAATTAAAAGTTTTTGAAATCTACTAGTTTTTGGTTCTAGTATAAATGTAGTATAATAAAAAACTCAATTTATCTAAAAATCGGCCAAACTTTTTTTATTTATAAAAAACGGTTAGATGTTTATCTATCGATCCAAAAAGTTTTATAGTGTAACTTGCATTCATTTTAGAGAAAATATTCGTTGAATATTGTTCTTAATAATTATTTAAATATTTCGAATTAAACGCTGTGTAGCTACCCTATAGGGAATGAGTCCGGTCCTGCGTGTGCCACAGGATCGGTCCCTTCGTGCCAGAGACCGGTCCTCTGCTAAACCCTAACCTATGTAAACAACTAGCAACTTTAACATTGGCTTGTCATAGGAGGGGGTCATTTGTCCTACTTTAAACCACATAGTGGCATGCCACAGGACTAACCAAAGATGGGCATACCACAAGACTGTCGCAAAAGGGCCATGTCGTATAAAATAAACAAAAACTAAACAGCTTCCAATAGGTAAAATTCTGGCCAACTGGCTTTTTCTTGTTAATAAGCATTCTGGTTAAGTGGTATGTCCTCCCTTTGCCAGTCACAGGATTGGTAATTTTAGGACAATTGACACTGCTTAACCCACTTCAGTATTAAATTATACCAGTCCTGTGATAAGTCCTTCTTTAACCAGTCACTTTAAGGTCAATTGACTCCTCATTCCCCATAGGGTAGTAACTAGGCGTATGATCAATAAATAATACATACATGGGACTAATGCATTAAGCGGACTAATGACTTGTTGATTTTATTACCATTGCATTGATATGAATTGTAATAAAATTATTTTCATCATATTTTTTTTTTAAATGGTAACGATTTGAGGTTTTAATTTCATTGATTAATGAAAATGGTTTTTAATCTCTTTACCATTAATAATGAATCAATTAAAAAATAATTAACATTGAAAAACAGGCTGGTAAAAAACATTAAAATGCTGAAATTAAATTAAATAATTAATGAGCCCGAAATTTCTAAAATTCTATAATAAGTTATAAGTACACACAGAGAAATAAAGTGCCAACCGAATTGAAAAGTGTATTTTAATAGTAACAACTTATAAATTCAGTAAGTACCACGATATGTACATACGATTTCTGAATATTTTGGGTATTGCAACAAAAAATCAGTTCCGTTATCCAAACTTTGTTGTCAAAACTAATGTTCAGTTGAACTAACCGACTGAAATTCGTAATAACCGAATTTAAGTCGAAGTAACTGAATTTCAGTTGGCAAAGAGCTAAATTTTTCTCTCTGTGTAGAACGTAATGGAATCGAATGAGTGGAATTGGAAGACTGAACACAAACAACGAAATTAAATATAACGGTGAACGAAATTTGAATTCGGTGTGTGCTTATTATTATTATTACACATATTGGTAAACAAAATTTAATAAATCATCCTGTGAGTACTTTTCTAAAAATAAATCCTTCGAGATCCCTCCCAAAGCTACATCTGTTGTATTATCGGGGCATACTTGTTTACCACTATACATACATATATGAAAATACAAAGTTTAACATTCCGATAATTTCACAATGGAACGATATTGAACGGAATCGGGGACGAGTGGTAACGGAACACTTAACACATTTGTATTATCGGTACGTAATACGTATGTTAAGGTCTACAAAAATTTTGTCAGTTTTTCGATGTCTCGCTTGCCATTTTATATAACGACGTTTTTTAAAATGGCAGGTATCTCCAAATTAAACGAGATAGGGCAAAACGACAAAGTTTTTATTTTTCCACGGAAGTATTAATACACACTGATAATACAAATAGCCTAGGTTCAGGAAAAATCTGGATTGATTAACTTCTTATGAACCAACCACGGGGTGTCTTAATTTTTTGTTTACCCATACACTTACATGAAAATGCAAATTTAAACACTGCGATAATAGAATGGAACATTTGTCCAAAATAGAGCGAAATGGAATATAAAGGGGTGGAATCGGAACACTTAACACATTTGTATTATCGGTAGGTGTTTTGTAGATCAAGCTTTGCAAAATATTTGTCCGTTTTGCGATATCTCGCTTAGTTTTCGTGATACTATCCATTTTATAAAATAGCGTTTTTAAAATTACCGGTATCTCCAAAACTAAACGAGATAGGAAAAAACAGACAAAATTTTTTGTCCAAAGGTATTAATATACACTCTTATAGTATTAATAGTATTAATATACACTTTTATAGTATGCTAGGCCCGGACAATATTCCGAGGATTCCATTTTTTATAAAGCGGCCACAGAGTGATTTATTTTTTTTTTTTACTTTTAATATATTATAGATACTTCGATAAAACAAAGTTAGCACCCAGTTCAATACCATTTCGTTACCTGTAACTAATGTTCGAATTCCACTCATTCGCCGTAGTCATTAAATTTCACTCATTCTCCGTTCCATTAAAACTCGTTCCCAAAATTAAGCACCCCAATTCCTCATTGCATTTGCAAGAAAAGTAAAATTTTGTTTAATATAAAAAATGTTAAGTTTTCAATTAATGTATATTTTAAAAATTTTAAAGGAGGAGAATAATATCGAAAATGCATCTAAAAATTGCATTTGCATCCAAAACGCATTGTTTCTATATTTTTTATTTTTTTTTATTGAATAAATTTGAAAGAAGACAACCGTGGAAATAGAGTGATTTTTGAATTTAAAAAATCCTATAAGAACTTTTAAATATATTGGTCTTCAAATTTACATACTTTAGTATTTTTTTTTTCTTAAAAATTCAAATCGTAAAAATATCGCGATTTTTTTAAAATTTGAAAAACTAGGCTTCGCAAAGAATATAACTTTTTAATATAAAGAAAATTGGAAAATTGTGATAAAAATTGCAATTTTTAAGCCTTTTTCAGAGAATAAATGGCATATGGGAAAACTTATAAAGTTGTATCATTTGTAAGTTGTACCAAATACTGTTAGTTTGACATTGATTCAATATACTTTTTCCTGTAGCGGGGCAGTTGGCTTGGAAAGCAACATACATATATTCGTAAAGTTGTGGTCAATACTAAAACACATACCATAATACTTCAATCTCATATATATATGCTGACATACAACTTAAGCCCCGTTCACATTATCACACAAGTGTATTATATATATCAGAAATGTGTTGTATAAAGCAAATGTATAATGTGATCACAATTCATTACGCATATGCCAAAATATCGACACACATTTAAAAATATCGACAAACATTTTTTGAAATAGAAAATAATCTAATTCGAACTTTAATTCATTGATTTTGGCAACATCTTCACAACATATTCACAAAGCCGTTTTTATTACATTGTAAGCCAACGCAGCACCCATATTGCGCACAGCTTTCTCATCTCCAAAATTTCGGTCAATATGCGCTGTATAGCACTTTTTGAAATGTGTATCATTTCAGTCAGCGCACGCACCTACAGCCGACGATCAGCCAATACCATTTTGTGGATTTTCTTAATTTTCTTAATCTTCGCAGCTCGTACGGCTTCGTTTAAACTCTGTCACCCAACGTAGCAGCAGACTCTCCCACACTCATTCTAATCCATGCTAAAAATACGAAAAAAATGTCAAAACTACGAAATATTTTGACATTTGTTTTCGTATCTTTATGCACGGATTATTATCAGTGCAGAGTAGAATCTAGCTCTACTTTAATACTGGTTGGACTGAGACCTTTCAAATGAAAGTATTGAGAGAACAATTTGTTCCATGTTAACAAATTCACTGAGACCATTTTTTTGATGGCTCCAAAAAAAAAAATTTAAAAACATGGCGCCTTGAAACTTAAAACATATGTTTTCTAAGGTTGCCACTTTTCACCAAAGTAATTTTTTCAAACTACTGCGGCCATCTATACGTCAGGTCGGCAAATTTTGTGACCGCCCTCGTAGCACATGTCTTAACACAAGTGTTGTATTATACACAAATAAAAATAAACTGGCTGTTTAAATGTCTTTATTGTGTGTCGATAACTGTCTGAACAATCAAACGATTTTTTTTTTATACTTTTTTTGACAGACAGAGAATTTAATCACACATTTCATTATACTTGTGTAAAGTAAAGTACAAACATATGTATGATAATGTAGACGGGGCTTTAAAAACATTTATCATTACAAGTAATGTGAGATAAGATATAAAATCATTTTTAATATTTATTACAAAAAAACTTTTAATGCTTAATTCACAACAAATTTGCTAAAACTAAAATATTGTGGTTTTTATAATTTGTTATAAAATTTTACCATGAACAAATGACAAATTTAAGTTGCACACAAAAAATCACTTAAAGTTAGTAAGATAATCAGTCAACCCATTAAAACTCAACATACGTACATAATCTCATACAATTGTACGATTTAAAGTTATTGTTGGGTGTTGTATGTATGCGTGTGAGAAAGTGGCTGTAAATGCGGAGCAAAGTTTGCTTGTGTTTCAAACAAAATGTACGTTAATATGTCCGTTGTATTGTAGAGTTTGTTATATGTTAACTAAAGATATCTAGCATTTACCACAAAACCTAGCCGTTCTTATGAAAAATAAATTTGTCGATATTTTGTACACATCAAAAGTTATGACCTTTTAAGTGAAGTCCCTACCCCACAATTTCAAGCTATAGGGTTGCCAGAGTTTTCGAAAAAAATTTGTTTTTTTTAATACTTGCGTTCATTACTCACAAATTTCTATCAAAATCGGAAAACATCGATAAATTTCACAGTGATATTAACCCATTAATGCCTGACCCCCGATTCCATTGTCCAAAATCGATGAAATTTCACACAGTAAAGACTAAAGGTTTTGGAAGTTATTTGATATAATTTTCTTTTCGATTTCCCATACTTGGGACTTATGAATTAACCACTGATATAAAATAATTCCTCTGTGGTTTTTTAATTAAATTATTTTGTTATGCTCTTTCATGTAAAACTCTTCATTTTTACTTAAAAATAATCGATATTTCAAGCAAGGGTACTTCATAAAACTGTAAAATACGTATTTTAATGGTCATGTCATGAAATCATACATGTAGCCCTAGTGAGTGGTCCTACCCAGCTACAAATTTTTTGCACTTTAAAGAATACCTAACACTATTAGCCAACAATAAAGTTTTCCGATGTGTCGCCTTTCCAATTTTTCAGAGGCAATTTCAATTCTTTCTTTCAATTTTTCAGAATATGTAAATTTGCAGACAATTTAACAGATAATTACCAACCCCCAATTTTACACCAACATTTTCCTAAAGTATTTTAATCCTTTCTCCACTTAACTGTAAAAATCAATTTGATGCAACTCTTACCTGGATTTAGCTACAATTTTTTTAAGATGGCTCCTTTTTGGGTATTTAAATACCCAATAGGCAGGAATGGGTTAAATGGAATTGCTCATAAATAAAATTAAAGGCTTCATAGCAAAAAATAATGCATTATTAAATTACAGAGCGCTTCCGAAACAATTCCAGAAGGCATGCTTTTTGTTCGCAATGTCCCACTTAGTATTTCTTTTTAGCAGGTGAAAAGTGCTTCCTTTATGCGCTCTAAGAAGCAATAAATTCATGAATTCGTAGGAAAAGAGACAACATTAAAGCTTATTGTATGCATTCTTTACTGCTTAATTTTATGCATTATTTACTGCTTGAAAATAATGCCTTTATAATGCTTTATTGTATGCAAAACGGTTAAGCGCTTTCTTCGAAGCATTTAAATGTAGTTACTGCTTACCAAAACGAGGTAATTTTTTGCTGGGTTTGACAGAGTATTATTTATTGTAAATTGACGTATACGTGATAATTAATATTAATATCACTCATACTAACTGTTCACTTTAGTGAACAGTGGTGTTAACAAAGGGCCCTCTGTACACGCACTAACACCCTCTAGTGCATAATTTAACAGCACTGCAGCCAACGTTAAAGATCAACATTAGCCGTCGGCTTTTGGTTTGATATTCAATTGTTCGTTAGCCTGCAATAAATCAACACCGTGTTCAACTTGTGCGCAAAAGTTTATACACCAACTACAACATCACAGTTTAAATTTAATTTGTGTAAAAGAACTTAAAGTTGGTATTTATAATTAATTCTTAAGTGTAATCTATATCCGTATATATTACCTAAAACAAAACCTAAACCTGTAGTTATATTATAATATCGGGTACTAAAAAGTGAAGATAATCAACATTGTTTGAATTATATAAATTTAAAATTGAATTTTGTGCTTAAAACCCTAACCCTACATTTAAATCCTAACCCTAAAAAATTAACCTGTACATAAGTTCCAATAAATTTTATAACGTTTTATTGAAATCATTATATATCTTTTATTGGAACAAAATCGTATACATACGGTACAGTATATAACATACCCTTACCCCTCTAACCCGTTTCTTCATGGTCCATACGAACCTACAAGTGAAAGAGTGAGAAAGTGATAACACTTAAAGTTTTCTATTTAAAAATAAATAAATATATACATAAATTGGCGCTAAAAAATTAAAATCTAGAATAAATATGTACAACACAAATATCACAGTCAAAATCACAGTTTTAAAACCCCTTATATATTAAATAACAAGTCAAAATAAACATTCTAAATTAAAAGACAAATTTAAAATTCTAACAGAAAGTGCAACAATAAATAAAAGTTAAAAAAAAAAAAGGAGAAAAACTAAAAATTTTAAAACAAAATACAAACGGTTAACAAGTAAAAGGTGCCAGTGCTAAAACAAATTAAAATTGAAAAAAGAAACAAAACCCACCCCCAAAAATTAAATTTGTTACAAATAAATTAATAAAAGAACACAAAACAAACATTAAAAAGTTTTAAAAGCTGAACATAATACAAGAAATTAAAAAAAAGGAAGTTATGAAATAAATGGATATTTAAAAATCATTTGTAAAAAAAAAACCAACAATAACAATAGAAATTTGCAGTGGCAAAACAAAAAAGAACAGTGCACAAGTGTATATATATAAAAAAAAAAAAATTCATCTGAACAACTAAAAAGAGTGATAAAAAGGAAATATTTAAAAAAATAAATAAAAACAATAAAATACAGTCCACAAAATCACAAAACAAATAAATAAAAAATACCCTAAAAATCACAAATAAAATATTAAAAGTTACATTAAAAAATAAAAATAGTTTTGTTTTTTAAAACAACAATTTTGTGTAAAAAGTAAAATAAATAGTGGTTGAAAATAATATCGATAATAAGAACAATACAAAAAAAATTTTTTTTTTTTTTTGCACAAAACATTACAGTACACTGGAAAGTTTTAATTTTCACTATTTTTTTATAAATTTAAATAATTTTTGTTAAAAGAGGTGCAAACTTTAATTCAATAAGTGGTGTATGCAATATAATTTACACTAAAAAGAAAAAAAATATTATTTTGTTTAATTTAAATAAGGAAAAATTGCAATATAATAATCGTTTTTTTAAAATATATTGAGAAAATTACCCTGTTCTGTGTTGCCGTGTAAAATATTTAAAGCAAAAATAAAATAAATTTTTTAAAAATAACAATAACAACAAGTTCAACCTAATTTACAAGAACACACACAGCCATACACCCACAGCAGTTAAGCGGGAAGACAGCATAAAGAGGATAAAACAAAACACAAGAAAGTCTCTTGTGTAGGTTTGTACCCTTCAGCTGGCAAAGGTAAGTTGGAAATATCATACAACTTGCCATAAAATTTTCATACACCATAGATTCAAAGAAATTTCAGACACATTTCAGCACAATTGGTCATTGTAAA
Source organism: Delia radicum (assembly GCA_021234595.1). Taxonomy (NCBI): domain Eukaryota; kingdom Metazoa; phylum Arthropoda; class Insecta; order Diptera; family Anthomyiidae; genus Delia; species Delia radicum. The sequence continues at coordinate 48,449,401 of CM037854.1, forward strand.
CGATATCCTACCCACCCACCCACCCTTTTCGTTGTTTTTCTTAAACTTTACTGTGACATTGTGTTTGAATTATTAATAATACCGACTACAGTGTGTAGGATATATTAATTAGTGTTGAACACCCAGTTGGCCAATTTTTGGGGTCAGAATTTTTTTGGAAATTTATAAAATAAAAAATAAAAATAAATAATTTTTTTAGTTACCCACCCTTAACCCATATTACGCCACAAACATCAAATTAACCCTCTCGCTACCGCAACTCTGTGCTGTACTCATATTAACCCTTTTTACACCGAAAAATCGAATTTAACCCTTTTAACACCGCAACTCTGTGTGGTATCACGGGAATTAACACATTTTTTCTCGGCAACCCCAGAATTAACCCACTTATTACCGGAAATCAGATTTTTTGCGAGAATTAACCCATTTTTACCCGGCAATCGCAAATTTTACACGATTAGTAACGCAACTCTGTATTTCTACCCACGTTAACCCTTTTGTGCCACCCAACCCCGTATTTAACCCGTTTACTACCACAATTAATTGGTTTTATACATTTGTTAACCCTTTTTTCGCTCGGCGAACAATTGTGTTGTCTTAGTTTACTGTTTTTACCCAATTTTTAACTCTTTTACACCCAGTTACCCTCGTAATTAATTGCTTTAGCCACCTTAACCCTTCTTGTTAACCCTTTGTTACCCGGAATTTAAACGAAATGGAGGATTTAAGACTTTTGGCCAAAAATTTATTGATCTGTATTGAACAGGATCTGCGCGCTTACGAGGAAGACTATCGTGACACCTCAGAGGACACTCAATCCACGCCCGCTTTAAATATTCGGAAGCGCGAACTAGAAGCAATATGGACGAGCATAGAGTCGAAATATTTAAGTCTTCGAGAGTCTCCTGCAATAGGTGACAGGGAAGCGTCAAAAGGAGTTGACATGGTGGAAATCACTCGGCTTGTTAGAAGTGCTAAGCAATTTTACAGGGCCAGCATGACTTCGATTGAGGAAGCATTACACATGCACACAAAGGAAGAGAATACAAGACTCTCCTTACCACACCCAAACCAAGCTAATGCGTCTAACTCGGTCGGGATTAAGGTAACACCCTGTGAAATACCCATTTTCAGTGGTGAATTTAAAACCTGGGCTTCATTTAGGGACATATTTATGGCCGTTTATGGAAAAAACCCTAGTCTAAGTGGCATAGAAAGACTGTGCAAACTTAAGGAGAAGACCCGTAAGGAACCCAGGGAAATTGTAGACGGCGCACCCTTAACCAATGAAGGTTTTGATATTGCGTGGGCAGAACTTACGTCCGAGTATGAAGATAGACGCAGGCTTGTCAATGCACAATTAAGAATACTATTTACCCTACCCACAGTTACTGTTCCATGCGGTTTTCAAATAAGAAAATTACAGAGAACGATAAATAATTGCATTGCGGTTCTAAACACTCTTGAGATTGACACAGAAAACTGGGACCCAATAATAATTTATATTTGTACCGCCAAATTACCCAAAGAAACCCTTTTAATATTCGAAAGAACCCTAGTCGACAATACTTGTATTCCATCCTGGGCTGAATTAGACGCCTTTTTAAAGTCTGAATATAAGGGACTTGAAGCGGCGACTGATGCAAAAGCCCTTCAAATGAATGTCGTACCAAACTCAAACCCTAGGCAACAACCTGATAATAAAAATCATTATGAAAGAAAGGGCAGTGTATTTCTAAACGTGACGCAACAATCTAGAAAAGACACCCGTTTTGCGAAAACCCCTCGAAACGAACAAGGGAGCATTGGTCACCCAAAACCCAAAACAAATAGGCCTGATGGTTCGATTTGCAGCCTCTGCAAATCCAATCACACCTTAGGTAATTGTTCGTCATTTACTTCTATGGGGGTAAATGAGAGAAATGAATTCGTTAAGAAAAACGGGTTCTGTTACAATTGTCTGGCTGTTGGGCACACGTTAAAAGATTGTCGAAGTGCGTTCACATGTAAGCACTGCGGAAGTCGGCATAATACTCTCTTACACAAACCCAGGTCTAATTCAGAACCCCAAAATACCCAAGACGATTTACGTCATCAGTCAACTTCACGTAGTGCTGCGCAATCATTTGCAATATGCACCCGGTCAAAAACCCTAGATGACCGGAAAAGGCTGGTGGGGACAGCTATGGTGAATGTTGAGTACCAAGGCTCTTTAATACCCGTTAGAGCACTTATTGATCCAGGATCCGACTACACTTTCGTTTCTGATACCCTCAGACGAAAATTACAGTTACCCTCTACACCCATACGCGCTGAAATATCAGGTGTGAATGAAAGTCATTCCGGAAGTCCTGATAAAATGTGTGATATAACATTACGGTCAAACCGATGTTCCGAATTTAGGATAACACTTCAAGCGCTTGTTTTGAGAGTCGTTGCGAAAAATATACCCACCCGGAGTTTAAATCCAGATATAGTAAGGGAGTTGAATGGTATTCAACTTGCGGATGAAAAATTTTTCGAGAGTCGACCAGTCGATGTGTTAATCGGCGGCGACTATTACCCACAAGTCATGCGAAAAACGGCTGCCAAGGACTTTAGAACACTCCTTGCTCAAGAATCCCATTTTGGGTGGATATTAACAGGACCGCTTGATGATTCACACTCACCCCAACCCATGGTATCACATTTCAGCACCGTTACACTTGATAAGTGTTTAACTAAGTTCTGGGAAATTGAAGAAATTGTAAGAAAACCCATGAAAACAACTGAAGATTTCTTTTGTGAGGAATATTATTCGGAGACTACTATCCGTTTACCCGATGGCCGTTATCAGGTCAATCTTCCATTCCGAACCCCCCAAATTGAACTAGGAAATTCGCGTCATATTGCGATGGCTCAATATCTCCGAAATGAAAGGAATTTGTTGAAGAAACCCGAGCTAAAGGAAGAATACGATAACGTGCTACAAGAATATATTGACTTAGATCATATGAAACCCGTACCCTACAACCCTGAAATTTCTTCAAACTCTCATTACTACTTACCCCATCATGCTGTCGTAAAACTTGATCGAGTAACGACAAAAGTCCGTGTAGTTTATAATGCCTCCAGCAGAACATCAAATGGCAATAGTTTAAACGATGCGTTATACACCGGACCTATACTACAACAAGATTTAGTGGTAACTATTTTAAAATGGCGCTTTTTTGAAATCGTTTTTAATGCAGACATTACCAAAATGTACCGGCAGATATTGTTAAACCCTACCCACACACCCTATCAAAGAATACTGTTCCGGCGAAGCGTCAATGAACCCATTAAAGACTATGAACTGCATACGGTCACGTTTGGAGTCAATTGCGCACCCTACCTAGCAATTCGAACTCTTTTAGAACTAGCAAATGCTGTTCGAGATACCCACCCAATCGCATCTCAAATTTTACGAGAGCATATGTATGTTGACGATATTTTAGCCGGCGCTCATACCCTAGAGGCTGCTAAATTAGCTCAACAAGAGATAATCTCAGTGTTGGAATCAGCAGGGTTTCCACTGAGAAAATGGATTTCAAACAATGCAGACATTTTAAATACCCTACCCAAAGAACACCTACTCGATGTAGATTTACTTACCCTCCCAGAATCGAATAATGCCAAAACCCTCGGCATTAGGTGGAATGCCAAAGAAGATGCATTCTTTTTTAATGTACCCATCATCGAAAGAAAATCTACATACACAAAGCGCAAGGTTTTGTCGGATATTGCGCGACTTTTTGATCCAGCTGGTTGGTTAGCGCCAATTGTTATTGCGGCTAAAATTATCATGCAACAAATATGGCAGGATAACACAGCTTGGGATGAATGCCTTAAACCCTTAACATTAATTAAATGGCAAAAGTTTCTTCAATACTATGATAATATTGAACGAATTCGGATTCCAAGATGGATTCAATACACGCCTTCAGTAAAAATTGAGTTTCATGGCTTTTCAGATGCTTCTGAAAAAGCCTACTCTGCAGTACTTTATGCACGAGTAACACCCATAAACGGTCCTATTTCCGTAACCCTACTCTTTGCTAAAACAAGAGTTGCACCCGTTAAGGTTCTGTCGTTACCCAGGTTAGAACTCTGTGGTGCGGTGCTGTTAGCGAACATGGTGCACAATTTACTTGGCCAATTAAATTTACCCAAGTATCAGACATATTTCTGGACTGATTCATCAATAGTGTTGGCTTGGCTAAAGAAACATCCCAACTCCTGGAACACCTTTGTGGCAAATCGCGTTTCAACCATTATGGAAATAGTTGGAGTGGACAATTGGAACCATGTCGGGTCACATGATAACCCTGCCGATGTCGCAAGCCGAGGATGTAACGCCAATGAATTGAAGGAAGACGTTCTATGGTGGAATGGTCCATCTTGGCTAAAGGAACCCTCACCAAAATGGCCAATAACAGCACAAAATTTTGAAACTCATGCTGAGGCAAAACCCATCCAAACTTTTGCAAATTCTGTGAATATTAACCCTACACACACAGATAACCCAGATATTCTAAGTAGATTTTCGAAATGGTCTAAAGCTCTTCGAGTCATGTCATACGTCTATCGTTTTTTGGATCGGATCACAACTACCCGGAGCAACACAAGTCATCAAGCAATTACCGTTGATAGAAAAAGGATAACGTCAACAGACGACAGAATAAAAATCCTAATCACCCACCCAAGCATTCAACTGGAATCGAGTGATATCAACTCAACCAAAGATAGACTTATAATAGTGTGTCAGACTCATTACTTTAAAGAAGAGTATCATTGTTTGAAAAAGAAAACCCTTTTACCCAATAAGAGCCATTTATTAACCCTAACACCCTATTTGGACTCTAAAAATATTATGCGTGCGAATGGTCGTTTGGCAAGTTCCAACAGTTTATCGTATGATGAACGACACCCAATTTTATTACCCTACGCCAGTTGTTTCGCCAAATTATTAACCCATCACGTTCATTTGGTAACCCTACATGGAGGAAATCAGATTATGCTGAGAGTTATTCGGTCTGGATATTGGATACCGAAACTTCAGAACTTAATAAGCTTTGTTATTAACAAATGCTCACCCTGTGTACGATATAAAAATCGACAGGCAACCCAATTAATGGCAGCTCTGCCTCCTGAACGTACCCAATTAACCCGACCCTTTTATAATGTTGGAATTGATTTCGCTGGACCGTTCGATATTAAAGTTTATTCCGGTCGCACGTGTAAAATAACTAAGGGTTACGTATGCGTTTTTGTCTGTTTTGCGACAAAAGCCATTCACTTAGAGCCAACATCAGACCTGTCTACCCAAGCCTTTTTGGCAGCATTCTCCCGTTTTTTTTCGAGGCGGGGATGCCCTGCCGCTATTTATTCCGACAATGGAACAAACTTCGTTGGAGCAAAACAAGTATTGAAAAAAGAGCGGCAGGAATTTATGAGATCCTTAAAGGAAGCTGTTGTAGCAGTGAACAGCTTCCAGAACTTGACGTGGCATTTTATTCCGCCGGGAGCTCCACATATGGGAGGATTGTGGGAAGCTGGAGTTAAGAGCTTCAAATCCCACCTCAAAAAGTTGAACACCCTCAAATATACGTTTGAGGAGATGGCTACCCTTTTAGCTCGAATTGAAGGATGTCTGAACTCGAGACCTCTTAGCCCGTCAAGCGAGAACCCTCAGGATCTTAACCCTTTAACCCCAGGTCATTTTTTGATTGGGTCACCCCTACTTACCCCTGCTGAACCAGACTTAAGTGATGGAAACATTACGCTGGCAAATCGATGGCAGAAGCTCAGAATGCAGCACCACTACTTCTGCAGAAGATGGAAAGATGAGTATCTTAAGGAGCTGCACAAAAGATACAAGTGGAAAAACCCTAAACGTCAACTTGAAGTCGACGACATCGTCGTTATAAGACAGGACAATTTACCCCCGAATGAATGGTCACTTGGACGTGTGACCAAGGTTTACCCAGGTTCCGACGGTCGTACAAGAGTCGTAGACTTACGTACTCCTACAGGAACTTTAACTCGACCTATAGCGAAAGTTGTAGTGCTACCCACTAATTGAGTTAACCCTATTTATTGCCTTCTAACTAACACCCACTTGTATACATACCCATAACCCTTAACTCTCACGCTTAACACTCACCCATAAAACATTAACTCTTACCCAAGTTTAATATGTAAATTTGATCAAAGTAATTGTAATTTATTTTAATTCTAACGAAGTGATCTCTTTTTTACATATTCTACTTTTATTCACACACACTCACCCTTCATGCACTAATATCGTTATTTGAATATTCCTACAGGAAAATGGCCCCAAATAACCCTCACAACCGTCAACGGTCTGGCCAAGCATACAAAAACCGTAACCAATCGAGGCGCAACAACAACTCTAACAACAGGTCGGCCAATCATCGTTCTGGACGGGCACAACCCACGCGGTATTTCGGATGTGGTATTTGTCAGGCGGATCATCGTCTTACCAGCTGTAAAAAGTTTGATAGGATGAATCTGTCTGACAAATACCAAACTGCAGTGAAGCTGCACTATTGTATAAACTGCTTGGCCCGAAACCATTTGATAGGGAAGTGCACGAGCGTAATGCGATGCCAAACATGTGGCGGTAAGCACCATACGATGCTGCATGGTCCTCAAAGGTTGATTAAGGATTTAGCAACTCGACGATCTTCAACACTACCACAACGAGAAAGAACTCCCCCAGTTCCAGCACCACGACGCTCTCAGGGCACTGCCACAATCGCATTTCCATCCCAAATGACGAAGACACTCGTACCGACTGCAGTCGTAAAAATCACGTCTGACAAGGGGAACCAGCTGGCTAGGGCACTGCTCAACCCCAGCCTCACCACATCGAGAATTTCCCTGTCGTGTGTGCGAGATTGTGGTCTACACCAATTCAAACTGGACGGCAAAGTGTTTGCTAAGGTGGTGGTTGAAGCTAACGTCTTACCCAACGCTCGATACGAGGTGTGCATGACCGTGGTGAACGAGCTTCCGAAACACCCTTATCCGAACCATATCGATTGTTCCATCAAGGATAAATTCTGTCGGATTTCCTTAGCGGACCCAGAATTTTATTCCAACAAGCCTGTGGCACTGGAAATCGGTGGTGATCTATACACCTCGATATTAAAATCGAATACAATCCATGTTGACGGAGGATCCTTAATAGCCCAGGATTCAGCCCTCGGCTGGTTGGTCATGGGATCTCTGTCCAACTAAACCCTCTTTTCAAAATACACAAGTATTTATATTCGATTTCACCCTACCCTTTTATTCAACTCCCGGTCGAACAAATAAAAATAATTGTCTTTTTTTTTCACAGGTTCGTCGGGCCCGGGAGGATGTTCACTTTAGTGAACAGTGGTGTTAACAAAGGGCCCTCTGTACACGCACTAACACCCTCTAGTGCATAATTTAACAGCACTGCAGCCAACGTTAAAGATCAACATTAGCCGTCGGCTTTTGGTTTGATATTCAATTGTTCGTTAGCCTGCAATAAATCAACACCGTGTTCAACTTGTGCGCAAAAGTTTATACACCAACTACAACATCACAGTTTAAATTTAATTTGTGTAAAAGAACTTAAAGTTGGTATTTATAATTAATTCTTAAGTGTAATCTATATCCGTATATATTACCTAAAACAAAACCTAAACCTGTAGTTATATTATAATATCGGGTACTAAAAAGTGAAGATAATCAACATTGTTTGAATTATATAAATTTAAAATTGAATTTTGTGCTTAAAACCCTAACCCTACATTTAAATCCTAACCCTAAAAAATTAACCTGTACATAAGTTCCAATAAATTTTATAACGTTTTATTGAAATCATTATATATCTTTTATTGGAACAAAATCGTATACATACGGTACAGTATATAACATACCCTTACCCCTCTAACCCGTTTCTTCACTAACTATTAAAATTCGTTATTTCCAATAAAGTCCCAATAACCAAAACTAATCTGAAAATCTTATTGCCATATTATAGAGGTTATGAGAAACAATTTTAATTCATTTAAGTTGTTTGATAAAAAAGTTTGACAAATTTTGAATCCCTTTTATATGAGACTTTTTAAGTTCTAAATTTTTAGTGTAATAGAAAACGAAATTTATGTAAAACTAGGCCGAATTATTAAAAAAAATTTATTCATAAAAAAATGGTTAGATGTTTTTCTATCAATTCAGAATTACACGCAGAAAAAAATATGGTTGCAATATGATTGCGGCAACAAAACTATGTTTCCTACAGCTATAAATGATTGTTTCAATTAAATTATTATTGTATGACCAATAATTTGTTTGAATCATGTTATAGTAAACAACTTTTTTTTTTTCGTTATCATATTATTTTCTTGTCTACAATCATAATATAGTTTTTATTATCATATTATTCTCTCTAACTACAGCCATATTATAGTTACTCCAACTACAAGATGATCAGTCTGTTATTTGTGAGCATCTTCGCTCTTTTAATGTCATTCTTGTTTAAGATTTAGTGCAAAGAAGTTGCGAGAAGCAGTCAGCTCTACAAATTAAATAATGTTAAACAATAGAAAAACAACGCAGTGGTGTTAATTGTAATGGTGATATTTTTAGTGTAAGAAGGAATAAATTGATAGTCTTAACCCGGTCTACCATCTGAGCCCAGGCAAAAATTTAAATTGCCACGCATCCCTTAAATACAGTAATTATTTGTTTGCTATACAAATATCACCAGAATATTTAAAAGCTATTTGGAAGTATTTTTAAACCCTCCACAATTAACTAAAGATATACAATTCCCACCAACGTGGTATGCCAATGACGAACTCGACAGGCCAACAACAACATCAGAAATACAGATGATACTAAAAAATACAAAGTTAAATAAAGCCCCTGGCTCGGATAGGGCTCCCTATGAATTTTTTTTTAAATTTCTTCAGTATATTGCTTAGAATAAACATGATTTTTTAATATTATTTTCGAATCTGGCAGGGTGGATGAAACCTTTTTACAAAGCATAATTTTTCCGATTTTAAAAAAAGGAGACGAAAACATAATCAACAACTATAGCGGAATTTAATTTATGAACTGTGTGGCGAAGATATTGATGGGCACTTTACATGAAATACTAACAAATTGGATCGAAAATTATAATGTTCTGAAATAATATGAAGCAGGGCTTAGAAAAAGCTATTCGACGGCAGATCATATTTTCAATCTATCATCTATTGTTCATTCAAAGTTTGAGAAAGATAAGAAGATATGAATCTTGTCGACTTTAAGGCAGTATTTTACAAGGTCCCAAGAAGACGATTAATTTACAAGCTTCATGCTTTACATGCTTGGATTATCAAACAAGATATTTAACCATATTCAAAGTATTTATATGAAAACAACGTCAGCCATCTGAACGGGGAATGAGCTACCCGAGAGCTTTAACCCTCTAACTGGCAAGCGATGTATTGCAACGAAATTCATACCATGAGCTAAACTCGAAAAACAAATAATAAGTTCTTCCACAAAGTTGTTTATCATTGCCTAATTTAGGCGATAAGAGCCAAAATATTTTAGGGTGCATTTTGGAAACTAAAGCATATAAAAGAGAAGTTTTGGACAAAAAATATTTCTCTTACCAAGATATAACCACGCTCGAAAAACTATTTTTTTTCTACTCCTATTTAAGAAGATATCGCGATTTTCGCTTTTTGGAAAAAAGTTTATATGTTAAGACGATGTCCTTTAGAGGAATCCTGATAAAATCCTATGAGTCCTTGGACTAAAGTAAGGACTTATTATTGAAGATAAAGCTTCAATCTTACTTATATTTCATTATAAAGAGTTTTCAGTCAACTTAAATTGGTTTTTTCGATTTTAGAAAACTATTTTTTTTTTCAAAAATAATTAGTTTTTGCTTCCAAACCGTGGACGGTACACGAATTTTTTTTTTGCAAAATATTTAGCAAATTTAGTTTTCTATCGGAATATATTATTTTCTAAATATAAAACGCGCATTTGAAGCATTTGTGCTAAATTTTATGGAGCCTCACCCGTTAGAGGGTTAAAACATTTTCTGAAGTAAAGCAGGGTTGCCTTGTATCTAAAAGATTTACATGAGTGCCTTGAAGGGGGAGTGATTATTGGCGAAACAAATATCCGTTTATGTTCTGAGCAAGATTATTCAAGTTCAAGATCATTTGATTTTTGTTAAACAAAAAACCGTGCAATGTTTAAAGTTAAAGTTATAAATTGTTATCGTTGTAAATAAGAATGAACTTAAAAGTTTAAAATTTCGGTGCGTTAAAAGAAAATATTCCGAATTTTTTTTTACAAACATCCAATTCTTACATTTAACTATATTTAACAGAATTTTTTACCGACGGGTTTAAACAAATTTCCAAAAATGGGTAAAGATGCAAAAAATGTACACACAGGGAAAAATTTAGCTATTTGCCAACTAAAATTCGGTTACTGCGACCAAATTCGGTTATTACGAATTTCAGTCGGTTGGTAAAACTGAACGCTAGTTTTCACAACAAAATTCTGTTAATTCAACTGCATTTTAGTTGCAACACCCAACATATTTAGAAATATAATGTAAATATCGTTGTACTAAGTGAATTTATAAGTTGTTACCATTAATATACACTTTTCATTTCGGTTGGCACTTTATTTTTCTGTGTGTAATTTTAAAAAAATAATTGGAAAGGTGTCATTTAATGGAAAATGCCAAAAAAAAACTTGCCCTGCCTAAAACATTTTGTTTTTTAACGGCCCTTAAACTACATTCACACTGAACCCCAAAACACGTATTTTCGTTTCTTCAAGTTTTTGACTCAAATGCCATATAAATTTAAAATCGTAAACTTGAAAAACTTGGGGTTAAATATGAATGTTGTATTAGAATTCTTAAATATACAATCCCAAGATTCTTCGGCATGTTTCATTAAAACATCACATGATGCTTTGAATCATCCTCAACAAGCACTTTTAAGCCTTTAATTACTTTACACAGAAAAAACTAAAAACGGGTTTCAATTAAAAAATTTATTGAATCAATTAATATTTTAATTGATTTTGCACATATCACGGCATTGATACTATCAATTAAACCTTTAATTAAAATTAAGAAGGAAAAAAGTTATAAATAACCTCTTCCAAAAAAAAATATGATACTCACAAAAAAAGTGTGTGATCTATACGGTGGTATGTGTGATTTTTACAATGCTGAGTGTGTTTGTGTGAATGCTTGTTTTGTTTGTTAACTTCAAATGTATTTGGTATTTTTTACTGAAAATTTTCTATTTATGCATACAGTGTATGAAAAAATAATATGATAATTGCGTCTAAAATAAAATATGTATTTATATATTTAAAAGTCAATTAAAATATTAATTGATTCAATTAAATATTTGTTTAGAAACAAATTAAATTCAAATCAAATCTTTAATTAGATATTTTAGGTTGATAATTTTTTCTATGTACTTGATATTTAACAATAACAAGCAGTTCTTTGCATTTTTGTTGATAAAAAACTAAAGAAATATATTTTAAACGATTAATCGATTAATCGACAATTTTGTCGATTAACCGCCCCGATTCACCGGTTAATCCTTTTAAGCGATTTTTTTAATAATGCCTTAACCGGTTAACCACCTATGTGGAATAATTGGAAATTCTAAGTTGGTTACAATTTTTGTTTATATAAATTGCAATACACATCAAGGGTATATCGAGCAATATCGGGTTTATTAAAAAAAACACATAAAATTTAAATATAAAGCAAAATTTTGTATGTGTATGCATATTTTACATGCGTTTATTCATATGTTTTTGTTTAACTGATATTTATGCAATTTAAATCAAGGAAGAATATAAATAATAACAGAAAATACAGCAAAAAAAAATTACACACAATCACACGATGACATATACAGACAGATATACTTACATGTGCACACACACACACACGAACAAACACATATTATACAGTTACTACGGCACATAACAAACTGTCATATACAGAGTCATCACATTTGTAATCATGCATGCATATATACATGCAAACGTACAAACACATCTAATATACTTTTGCTATATAGTATAACGATGGTCATAAGTTCAGAAGTCGAAATTGAAGTTGAAAATACTTAAGATCGCAAATGAATTTATAGTACATTGAGAATATATACATTAGCGTGTCCCGATAGAAAAAATTTTTCGGTAATAGCACTCAAACGATGCGTATTAACGCCCTGAACAATAAAAGTTCAGCATCAAAACTTTTTAAGTTGATCTTCAGTTCCCTACCAGCGATTAAAATTAGCGATTCTAGTACATTTTGACAAAAAAAAAGTTTCGACGATTTGTTTCAAATGTGGCTCAAACGTTTCGTATTTTAGTCCTTTTTAAGAAAAAAATAATTTAAAGTTTTTGATAGAGTAATTTTGGTCCACTGGAAGATGTTTTAATTTTTATCAAGTAAATTTCCTTACAATATTTTCTTTAACTTTTTGCATTAAAACACTAAAAATCTTTTCATATATGACCTGTATTTCCAAAAGATGAAAAGATTTTGAGTGTTTTAATGCAAAAATTTAAAGAAAATATTGTAAGAAAATTAGCTTGATGAAAACTAAAACATCTTCCAGTGGTCCAAAATTACTCTACCAAAAATTTTAAATTATTTTTTTCTTAAAAAGGGCTAAAATACGAAACTTTTGAGACACATTTGAAAAAAATCGTCGAAACTTTTTTTTAGGCAAAATGTACTAGAACCGCAAATTTAAATCGCTGGTAGGGAACTGAAGATCAACTTCAAAAATTTTTATGCTGAACTATTATTGTTAAGGGCTTTAATAAGCGTCGTTCGAGTGCTGTTACTACAACGAAATCGCAAAAACGCTGTTTAACGGGACAAGCTAATATACATGTATAAAAATACGAAAAATATTTCAAAATATCAAAAACTTTTTTTTTTTATTTTGTTTTTTTTTTATTTGATTTATTTGTTTTTTTTTCAGTACAACAAGATTGAATCTTATAATTATAGTACATGAATAAAATATCCCAATTGATTCACAATGATTAATATAATATAAAAATAAAAAAAAAGATATGAAAAATTTAAAAAAATATGAAATATATAAAAAATCCTTCGTGGTAAATTTCATTCTAACTCAACACACAGAGTAATGTGGGATTTGACGTTACCCAATTTCTTTAACGTGTGAGTTAAATAGAAGATATTTACGATTAACACTAAATGGCACGAAGAATGTTGATGAAGACCGTAGTGGGTTAGAAAATGCATTCCATTCATGCTAGTGTCTAATAACTTTTTCTGTGTTTTTTCTAATAGTCAAAGTAAATTATCATATAAAAATTATAATTTTTCTGTTAATTTAGAGAAAATTTTGTCATGATCTAAAACCGAACAAATAAAATCTCACACATAAATTTATAGATCAACGATAAAATTCACTATTAAACCACTCACCAGGTACAGTGTAAAAATCGTTTAATGTATATGCTCGACATATGTATTAACAAAAAAACTTTAATGTTTGTTGATATGGTTTGCTTATGTAGAAGGATAGTATATGATGACATTAGAGAAAAGAACTGCCATTTAAAAGTTTTAACTGAAAGTTAAACTGGCAACTATGATAATGACTAGAGAAAACCAAACACACTATAAATAGAAATCCTTCGTGGTAAATTTCATTCTAACTCAACAAACAGAGTAATGTGGGATTTAAAGTTACCCATTTCCTTTAACGTGTGAGTTAAATAGAAGATATTTACGATTAACACTAAATGGCACGAAGAATGTTGATGAAGAGCGCAGTGGGTCAGAAAATGCATTCCATTCATGCTAGTGTCTAATAACTTCTTCTGTATTTTTTTTTTAATAGTCAAAGTAAATTATCATATAAAAATTTATAATTTTTCTGTTAATTTAGAGAAAAATTTGTCATGATCTCAAACCGAACGAATAAAATCTTACACATAAACTTATAGATCAACGATAAAATTCACTGTTATTCAAAAAAGTTATAAAGTAGTTTTTGAAGTGCGTTACGTTGCTGGCTTGTTGTATATTTTGTGGTGATGTCTAGGAAATATTAACTTTTTTCCCCTATTGGATGTTGCAAATCGAATTTGATCAAAAATATATTTTGGCTTTGTGTGTATATAATTTTATGAAGAAACAAGAGAATGTATGTTTGATGTTTGGCATGGGATTGTTACCGCTTTCAAAACGTGTTCTGATGATGGGAACCTAGAAAATTCCCGAAATAATAAATTTGAAAACAAAAAACTCTATAGATTATTTGTTAGGACAATATCCTAATGAAGAAATATAGAGTATGGCCTCGAACTTGAATAATTTTCATTTTCATTGCACAATTAAAGGTCGAAAAAAACATAATTTTTATTTTTAATAAAAATTATAACAAACTTGAAACAAGAGAACTCTTATTTTTAGAAAATTTTCCAAAGAAACATCGTATATGTTGCTTGAAAATGATGATACACTGCTAAATCTCCTTAGATTGTAGACATATCGTACAATATTATTAAATACAATATTAAGTCGACGTTTGCTTGTGGCGTCACAATTTGCGAAGAGTTCGCAGCCGTATAAAAGACCAGGAATAACGTAGGTCTTAGCTAGAAGCAATCTTACATTTGATGGAGTGAATGATTGTGTAGACCATAGTGTTCTAAGCTTGGCATATGTTTGACCAACTAACGAGTTAATATGGTTAGTCCATGATAATGTGCTATTGAATACGATGCCTAAGTTTTTCGCCGCTGAGACAATTGAAATTTTCTAATTGTTAATAAGGATTTTTTCATCAATTTTGGGTTGCATGGACCTCTTATGTATAACGAGACATTTAGAGTTATTAGGGTTTAAACAAAGACCATTTGCGATGGCCCAATGATTAATTTTATCCAGATCATAATTCAGTTTATCGATGTTCTCCTTAATTGATTCTACGGGGCTACTTAGGTATAGCTGTACGTCGTCTGCAAACATATGTACTTTGCTGTACGATAGTTGTTGAGGGAGATCGTTTGCATATAGTGAGAAAAGTAGCGGTCCCAAGATAGAACCATGAGGTATGCCTTGAGTAAGAGCCAATGGTTCAGATGATAAATTATTCACACATACGGATTGTGTACGGTTTACAAGGTAAGTTAACATAAGTTTAGTTGAGCCTGATGCGAATTTAAAGTGCCGTCTGAGTTTCATACAAAGAGTTTCATGGTTGACTGTGTCGAAAGCCTTAGAGTGGTCAAGGATAATTGTTGAGGGAGATCGTTTGCATATAGTGAGAAAAGTAGCGGTCCCAATATAGAACCCTGAGGTACGCCTCGTGTAAGAGCCAATGGTTCAGATGATAAATTATTCACACATACGGATTGTGTACGGTTTACAAGGTAAGTTAACATGAGTTTAGTTGAGCTTGATGCGAATTTAAAGTGCCGTCTGAGTTTCATACAAATAGTTTCATGGTTGACTGTGTCGAAAGCCTTAGAGTGCTCAAGGAGTACTAGGAAGTTTAATTTGTTACTATCTAGTTCACGTCTAATATTCTCGCTTACTTCGACAATAGCAGTTATACAGCTGTGATCTGAACAAAAACCTGATTGTATTTCACACATTAAGCCATGTCCATGTATGTACTCACATATCTGAGAATACAATAGCTTTGCAAAGACTTTTGAAAGGTAGCATAAAATCGCAATAGGTCGATATTCATTATTTGATTTCGGTATTGGTATAATTTTTGCATGTTTCCACTTAGAAGGGAACATGCCAGACATTAAAATTATGTTAAAGATATGAGTCACATATGGAATAAGAAGAGGTAGGAGAATCCTAAAGAACTTAGGGTGAATATTATCGTATCCAATTGCATTCGACTTTACTGAAGAGAAGCATGACAAAACTTCTAATTGGTTAACACAAGAAAATTAAAAAAAACGTTCAAAAATTGTCCATATTGTTATTAAAGTTATAAAAAAACATAATTTTTATTTTTAATAAAAATTATAACAAACTTGTAAAAAAGGCAAAGTACCGCCTAGTTTACTTCCCCTGTTTTGTTTACAAACTAAACAAAATATAAAAAGGAGAGAAAAACAAAAAACGTGTATTGAATATCCACCAGAGGTGGATCTTGCACATCAAACAAGTTTTCAATTTATTGTTTGATCAATGGTTATAGTCTTTAACTTCAAACTCATATGTATATTAGTTCTCATGTAGTGAGTAAACTAGTTCATATGAATGTTTGGCATGGGATTGTACCGCTTTCAAAACGTGTTCTGATGATGGGAACCTAGAAAATTCCCGAAACAGATCTATTAACACATTCCTGAAAGGGTCAAATAATAAATTTGAAAACAAAAAACTCTATAGATTATTTGTTAGGACAATATCCTAACGAAGAAATATAGAGTATGGCCTCGAACTAGAATAGTTTTCACTTTCATTGCACAATTAAAGGTCGAAAAAAACATAATTTTTATTTTTAATAAAAATTATAACAAACTTATGAAAAAAATTTTAAAATAACAAATTTTACGTAAGTTTTGTTGTTATTTTGGCACAATTTTCGTAATTTTATGCCTGGATTATTATGAAAGCATAAATAAATAATATGAGTGTATTGTGGAGAAGTTGTTTGGCATGCTTAACTCTATTTAAAATTTAACTCTCGGTTACCATATTTCAATTTATGTCCATCTACTTGATATGGTTCTGAGATTTTCGTTATTGTTATTGTTGTTTAACATTTTATTATTATTTTTTGTTTTTTCTGTTGTGTTTTTTGTAACTGGTAATTCAGAAACCCGTTGCACAGTGGGAGATATCAAAAAATTTTTGGAAATAATTCGTCCATTTCTTACTTACTAGTCCGATTGCAATGAAATTTGGGACAGACATAAGTGACATAATATCGAGCATAAGTTTTGGTTTTGAATCTTCCAGACCCCTCAGGTGCGCCAATATGACCTCCCAAAATATGAAACTTTTTGCATATAACATTTTGAGTGCTCACCATTTTTTTTTTTTTGATTCTAATCCGATTTTCAAAAATTAACATATTTGTAATCTGATAGTAGAGGCTAACAAAAAACATTCTTACATGCGTAAGTTATCTCTAAGAGTTCCATAGACATTCCCATTTAAAAATGTGAAATTCCAAATTTGGTTCGACTCATTTTCAATATTTTGCGAATAGCGGGACGAAATCGAGGCAGAATTATTTTTTAAAATAAAGGTTATTTAACTAAATAAATTGTTGAATAAATAAAAAAATTAATGGAATAACTTGTTCCACTTAAAAATGACATGCGTTTGAATTTTTCCTCCAAAAAACACCAACAGCCACCAGATAAATATTTTCTTTCTGAATATATAAAGTGTGCAAACTATTCTGAAAGGCCTTTTTATATAAAAGCGAGCTGATGATTTATGCACATAAAAAATAGTTGCTAAGAAACAAGGAGCATTTCAACTAATAAAGTTTTTTCACATAAGTTATTTAATAATAAATTAAAAAAGCGAGCTGTGTTAAAAAAAAAAAATGATTTATGCACACAAAAAAATAGTTGCCAAGAAACAAGGAGCATTTCAACTAAAAAAGTTTTTTTTCACATAAGTTATTTAATAATTAATTCGAAACAAGTAAAACTTGGCAAACTGTTGCTACACAGAAAAAACTAAAACCGGGTTTCAATTAAAAAATTTATTAAATCAATTAATATTTTAATTGATTTTGCAACTATCACGGCAATGATACTATCAATTAAACCTTTTATTAAAATTAAGAAGGAAAAAAAAGTTATAAATAACTTCTTCAAAAAAAAATATGACAACAAAAAAGTGTGTGATCTATACGTTGGCATGTGTGTTTTTTGCAATGCTGAGTCTGTTTGTGTGGGTGCTTGTTTTGTTTGTTAACTTCAAATGTATTTTGTATTTTATACTGAAAATTTTCTATTTATGCATACAGTGTATGAAAAAATAATATGATAATTGCGTCTAAAATAAAATATGTATTTATATATTTAAAGTCAATTAAAATATTAATTGATTCAATTAAATATTTGTTTAGGAACAAATTAAATTGAAATCAAATCTTTAATTAGATATTTTAGGTTGATCATTTTTTCTGTGTAATATTACTTAACTTTTGTGAATGAACTTCATTACCTGAGTCGTACCAAATTTGGAATTTCACATTTTTCAAATGGTAATATCTCGGGAACTATTAGAGATAGGCCACACATGTAAGAATGTTTTTTGTTAGCCTCTACTATCAGATTACAGATATGTTAATTTTTGAAAATCGGATTAGAAACAAAAAAAAAAAAATGGCGAGCACTCGAAATTTTATATGCAAAAAGTTCTCTATTTTGGATGATCATATTGCCGCCCCCGGAGGGTTTTAGAAGGTTCAAAATCAAAACTTTAGCTCGATATTAGATCACTTATGCCTGTTCCAAATTTCATCGGACTACTAAATAATAAATGGCCGAATTATTTCCAAAAATTCCGTGAGATATCCCACTGTGGCGTTGGTTGCAAATTTTATTTACACAAAATCTGCATATGTAAGTTGCAGACATGTTTATATGTATGTATGTATGTATGTATGTTTTTTGTGGTATTTAGAGAGAAACAAAAACTGTATGAATATAAGAATTTGGTTTTGTTCCTTAGCATACAAGTTAATGTTTGTATAGATGTGTAGGTGTGCATTTGTATATGACACATAAAACAATACATACTAAGAATTTATATGAACAAAATGTCATTTGAATTCTTTAATTTTTTTGGGGTTATAGTTTTTATGAAACGGAAACGGAAGTTCATCTTTTTTTTGTTTTGGTATTTCTTGTTGTTGTTGTTGCCATATTTACATATACAAATTAAATAATTTTCATATAAATGAAATGTTTATGTCATTGTCACAATGACAAGTATGAAAAACATTTTTTCGTTAAATTAACAGTTTTTGCAACAAGGGACAGTAGAAAAATCTAATGAAAAATGATACTAGTTTACAGACTGATTACACTCTCATAACAAATTCGGTTGCCTCAACTGATTTTTTTTTCCAAAGTTTATGAGAATGTACTGAGTTTTATTTATATATTCGAGTCAGCTAAACTCGAAAATTGTGTTAAAAAAAGTTTGTTGAAAAGTAAAATTTGTAAGATGTTAAAACTTTGGGGAAAAAAATAGAACTTCATACAAGAAAATAAGAGTTTTTTTTTTTGTTTTCGGCTGAATTTCAGTTTATGGGGGACACCCCTAGAGAAAAAATCTGAATATGCCATCCCCTTCAGAATGTTCCCAGGAGTACGAAAATCATAATGAATAAGGGGGCTCACGCCCCCCTATGGGCGTGGCAGTCGAAAAACGACCCGGCCCACCTACGTAGACAATATGGGTATCAAATGAAAGCTAATGTCTTCACGATTAGAAAAATAGCCATAGTTGCCAGATCGGGCGGTTTTTGCAGCCGATACGGCCATTTTTGTTAAATAGGGGCGGGGGTGAAAAACGACCCATGCCACCTACTTAGGCAATATTGGTATCAAATGAAAGGAAATGTCTTCACGATTCCAAAAATACCCGTAGTTGCCAGATCGTCCAGAATTTGAGGAAGATATGTTAATTTTTATAAAATGGGGGAAGGACTTTTTTTTGTTTATTTCTTTTTAGCTCGGCCAGAGGCCGAGCACTCGAGATCCCCGCCGTCTAGAATTAAGACATACTGGAGTTTAAAAACCCCTAAGCCCGGCCGTAGGCCGGTCACGCAGAAAAACTTTACTAAGCGAAGCCAGTATAACAAATTTTCATTAACCAATCAGAAGCTTTCAAGAGTTTTCCTCGTTTCTTAATTTTATACTTATCCTCATTTATCCTGGGTAACGCTAACAATAGTAATCTTTTCGCACAAAATGCTCATTTTTGTTTGATTTTAACAAAATATAAGCAAAAAAAAAGGAAAAAAAAAATTTCCCCCACCCCAAATTTTGCCAAAATGGCCCGATCTGGCAACTACGGCTATTTTTGGAATCGTGAAGACATTAGCTTTCATTTGATATCCATATTGTCTACGTAGGTGGGCCGGGTCGTTTTTCGACTGCCACGCCCATAAGGGGCGTGAGCCCCCTTATTCATTATGATTTTCGCACTCCTGGGGTCATTTAAGGGGCGTGGCATTTTTTTTTTCCAGGGGTGTCCCCCATAAACTGAAATTTTGCCTTGTTTTCAATATGAAGCTTAAAAATGAAGAAAATTGGATATATTTCAAGGAAATCCATGGATAAATTCCAAAGTTTTAGCGTTTTATGCTCAATAATTTTTATATATTATATAAAATTATATTAAATTCTGTATTTGAAACTAAAATATATTAAAATATTTGTAGACTTTGAAATATTATTGAAAAAACCTATGTTAATATGGCGTCAAGGTCAATTACCATATCTTCAGATGGTCTACACGAAGCTTTTTGGAAGAATCTCAATTCATCGTCTTATTGCTCACCATCGGCTACCAACAAAGTAATCTCTATTTTGAAAAAATCTAATGTATCTATGATACAAAAACCAGCTACACCGATGTGGTCTAATAATTTGGCTAAGGCTGATGATAGTTTGAGTTGTTTAGTCAAAAATACCACGGATCCCTCATGCTTTTAAAAGAATGTTTTCCCAAAAAATGTCTTCTTTCTCTCCTAATATGGTTTACTACACAGATGGTTCTTTTCAAAATGGATTGACATCTTACTCAAGACAACTTTCGAGTTCACAATTTGAAATCATAATTGAATCTAGGTTACCGGACCACACTAACATTTTTACGGCAGAAATTGCTGCTATTAAAACAGCTATTGGCCTTGCCGTCGAGCATGGCGGAAGAACGTTAATCTGCACTGATAGTTTAGAAGCAACTAAAGCCTTAATCAGAAATCGCAATGGCGTCTATGATGATATATTGAAACTGCAAAATGAAACACAAGAAATTTTAATACTATGGATTCCCTCCCACATTGGAAATTCAGGAAATGAAAGTGCAGACTGTGGTGCCAAAAATGCTTTAAATTCACCTCATATTACGGAAACACCATGCTTCCGAAAAGCCATAAGTAATCCTTTTAAAATTTCTCAACAACAACAGAATCCAGTTACCAACAGACTTAAATACAACAATGCTGGCCCGCCTAAGAGTGGGAAAATGCAATTTTAATTCAAAGCATTACCACGAAAAAACTGATCCCCCTAAATACCTCAATTGTGATATAACCCTTACTATTTCCCACATGCTAACAATCTGCCCGTCTTCTAAAATACCCCTGGTGGAAATTCTGGATTGTACAAAGTGTAACAACATACAAAAAATCTGGAGATGTCTACAACAACACGGCATTCAAGATGTTTAGGAACATTTTGTTAAAATCTTTTCAACATTTTTTATTTTTCATGCTTCAAAATTAATTCTTTGCTTTAAACTTTATTTTTTATTATAAATTTTTGACTAAAAACTAATTCATTCACTTCATAAAAATATTTGTTACATGTTCATGTCAATAAATTACATTTCAATACGAGCGCTTATGGTCTAGCTACCGGCGCCTTTTGTATATATTTTATAAATTAATTTGTAAAATATATTGTTAATAAATAAATAAATAAATATTGAGATTTTTCAAAAGTATTGAAATTACATAATAAGCATTTACCCAGCAAAAAATAACCTGGATTTGGTAAGCAGTAACTACATTTGTATACTTCCAAAATAGCGCTTCACCGCCTTTCATACTATAAAGTAATTATGGAAGGCCTTCTGTAGTGCTTCTCAAAATGCCTTCTTTGAAGCAGTGAATAATGCTTATAATGCATTAATGTTGTCAACATACAAAAAAGCGTTTCTTATTGCCTAAGGCATGACACTATTGCTTCTAAGAGCTCATGAAAGAAGCGCCTTTCACCGTCTTTAAAAAGACATACCAAGTAGGACATCGCGCACAAAAATCATGCCATCTGAAGTTGCTTTGGAAGAGCTTCGTAATTAAATAATACCTTCCGGAAGCGCCTCCGGGAAGGCATTATTTTTTGTGGGGTACCCTTGAAAACATATTAATTTCATATCAATCATTTTTTCAAATATTAACCTTTGAGAATAGTGTTGAGCAATTATAGTTCTCGAATAGGTGCTCAGCAAAAACGTATTTTATTTATCAAGCCATTTTTATTAAATTATTTTTCGACTCAATAATATTAATTGAAATTCTTAGAAATTTCAAATTTATTTTACATTTTTCTCAAACATAAAAAATAAAATTTAAATAAAAATTTGAGTTCACATTAACATATAATAATGCTTATTTAATTATATCGAGGGTTTGTCTAAGCTTTTCCCGAAGATATTTTATAGCACAAATTTTAAATATTTCAAATAAGTAAAAACCCTGGGCCCACAGAATGGGCTATATGGGTATACAAATTTCAGCTTTTTCGTATACTTGAATACTGAGTACAATAAAACCTGAATTTCTTAAATTTTAGACATGTTTTCATACAAAAATTTTATAATTTTTTACCCCCATTCGATTGTGTACCTAAAAAACTAATTCCATGAAGAATATTGTTTTCCACAACAACATATACAAGTTTTATTAAAATCTTCGGATTCGTTACTGTATATTTTAGTTAGTTTTTTTTTTATGTAGCCCAAAGCCCGGATGTATGGTCATATTAGCGAACATTCCCTTATTATTTTGGAAACATGTGCCAGTCAGAAAGAGCCAAACGGACCACCGCTGGCAAGGCACTTTAACAGGTGGTACAAGTGCTGGCCACAAGTACTCTCACAACCCCAAAATGATAACATCATAAGACACAAGATATGTCTATTCAAAAAGTGTCGGATAAGCACTGGGAAAACAAAATTTCCAAGGTTGGTAAAATGAGATAGCTGATCTAAAAATAGATTTTCAAAAATAATATTAAAAAAAGTTAATTTATACTTTTTTTTTGTCTCGTAGGGATTTGAACCTGGTCGCCAGATTGAGAGATCACGAGCTAACGAGACATATAAAAAAACTTGATAGCTCAAAACGTAATTGAATGATAACTGCAGGATAACAGTGGGCAGCTCAAATATGTCAGAGCTGGTATAAGGTTTGTTGGAATCAACTTGCCAACGTTGGGAAACAAAAAAAAAGTTAGTCTTACACGACCATAAGGTATAAAAAGACCTAAAAGAAACAAAAATCCGATTTTTTATTAAAAAAAATATTATAAAGTAAAAAAAAAATCACGAAAAGTTTATCATCATTTTTATAAAATAAATGCTTTACCAGTTGTTAGACTATTGAGCCGTTGGTAATTTCTGACTGGATAGCACTGGGTAAATACTTTTTGCCAACTTTGGTCTCAGCCAATTCTTTGTCAATGTTTTTTTTTTTTTGTGGACCACTGAAATTATTGTAAAACAAATACTGGCAAAACGCTTTCTGGAAACGCTGGTAAAGCGTCTTAAACAAGGGCTCTGCCAGTAATATATTTACAATTCCTCGATTAGCCAGTGCTTGATTGTTTGTACCACTGGCAGTTTCTGCCTGGGGTGTTATAATATAAATTAATTTTTTTATTTAATTTAATTGATTTTCAAATTTTAACACACGACACAAGTTTTTTAATTTTTTTTTATCAACAATCCCTGATAATAATCCATGCATAAAAATACGAAAAAATGTTAAAACAACAAAAACTTTCGAAAAAAAAACTAAAATTTATTTCACGAAAGTTTTCGTTGTTCTAACATTTTTATCCGTGAGCATGTGGCAGTGACTTTCATGTATATGAGTAATTTTTCGTGGTACTACAATGGAAAAAAATCGGAAAAAATTGAATCCATTCGACTTCCATTCTTAAATTTACAGGGAATTTTAAGGTTATATTGAGCTTTAAGAAAATATTTTTTCAAGATTTTTCGACTTGTTCGAAGATGGTGGAAAACAGAAATTAAGTAAAAAAATCAAATTTTAAAAATAAAAAAATAAAAAATATATTTAAAAAGAAGGTTCAAATACCTTTAAGATAAGGTATTACATTTTAAAATCCATTCACTAGTTTTAAAAAAACATTAGTTTAAAAGTTGTCATGTCGGAAGAATTTTCGCGATTTTGACGATTTTCAAATGCACATAACTTTTTGAAAAAAAAATGTTTAATTTTTTCGGGAAACACGTGTAAAATATTTTTTAATGAAGAATACATACTAAAATTTTAAAAGACATCGAGGACATCAAAATCAATTTTTAGCCAAAATCGTACGGTTTGACATGGAATAACTCATATGTATGTTTGTAGTCATTAGCCAAAAAAAAAAAACAAAACGATTTTGACCAAATACTTTTTCGAATCAAAGAATTTGCAATAAAATTGCAACGATTTGTTGTTGCATATTTTAACATAAATGCATATTTTAGCATATTTTCATTTTTTTTAGCATATTTTCATATTTTGTTTTGCATATTTTTATTAAGTACACTGAGAGAATTATCTTCATGATATCAATGCATGTTTTATTAGATCTATGAATTGTCACTCGAATTCGTCCATTGAAACTTTTCGTTAAATGAATGCAATTTTTCATAATATTTAATGAAAAAACGGTTTTTCTTTTAAATTTTCAAAAATGAAAACCAAAAGTTTATTTTTCGATCTTTTATCATAAATTTTGATGTGAGCAAGTTTATTCAAGTTTAAGATCATTTGTTTTTTGTTAAACAAAAACCGTGCAATGTTTATTTTTAACTAAAAAAATTTTTCATCCGCTAATTTAAAGCAGACTTTATCTACTGATTAAAAATGAGAATTCTGTATGTATTCTTGGTCTTTCAAAATTTCATTTCATTTTGAATTGTCAGGTTTGAAATCATTATTAAAATGTTACTCTTACAAATAGAAAACACTAATTGTTAATAAATGTAAGATATGATGAAAGCAAATCTTGTGCGGATCCGCGCTAGAGGGAGTGCCGTACTTTTGACCTAAGCGACTAGGTCATCTTCAGCCTCATTCTAATCCACCACCCAAAGGAAACTCATGGTTTGATCAAGTATATATATTAGGCCGGGTCGATTTGTATGGAGGCAAAAAAATCGCTCAACGTTCTAGGAAAATCGTATTCTAGGGATCAAAATAAGAAACTTTGCCGAAGGAACCTCTAAAACGAATTCTGATGTCCCGACTTTTGACCCGTAGGGTGAAATTTTGAAAAAGCCCACTTTGATATTTCAGAAAGTAGGAGGAATCTCTCCAAGATTATGGGAGATACTTCTTCTCCGGGAGACGCGCTAGTAGAATAATGCATAAATCATCATTCTAGGGGTTAAAATTTAAGTTAAACGGCCCTCGTTTTTTAGCCGTGTTTTTTTTTTAGCAAAATGTACAAATCTCGGGATTGAGATATTTTAGAAAGTAGGAGGAGTCTTTCCAAGATTAGGGTCTCTATTTCTTCTCCGGAAGAAATAGAGTATAAATATATTTGATTGGGTTGGATTAGATTGGGGCATTCTAAATGGGTCAAAGTGGGATTTTTCAAAATTTCACCCTACGGGTCAAAAGTCGGGACATCAGAATTCGTTTTAGAGGTTCCTTCGGCAAAGTTTCTTATTTTGATCCCTAGAATACGATTTTCCTAGAACGTTTTTAAATCGACCCGCCCTAATATATATCAACCAACCACAGAAAATCCCTGATGTTAATTGATTACCCGAACAACATGAGTTACTTTCATGTTGTTCGGAAAATAAAACAACATGAGTTATTTTCCGAACAACAGCTTCAAATCTTAAAGCTTTTATTTGGCAGGGTTTCCAGTCCAACTACTAATGTTACTATTACTGGAAAATATATATTTTTTTTAAATTCAACAACTCAGAAAGCATATGAGATAGACCATATGCGTAACCATGTTTTTTGTTCATATTTGCTAGTATACATAATATGTTACAGTCTCGAAAATTTATAACATTGATTAGCTTAAAAACTTTTCTCATGCACGAGGTGCCTCACTTTGGGGCCCTATGCCGTAGCTCCGGATAAGCTGGAGGGCCCATCTCGTTAAATTAGGCTCCTTAACACCTTTTTTATCACTGTGCTAAATTTTATTGCAATCGAAATACCCAGTAAGAAATAGCTAAATTTTTTCAATTTTTTTTTAAATCCCCCACAGTGCAATGCCCTCAACCACTAAATAAAATTTCTAAACTTTTTTATGTGCAAAGTTTTTAATTTTAATTGCATATTTTTTAATTTTTAGTGCATATTTTATGGTTTTTAGTTCATATTTCACTTTAAATGCAGATTTTGATTTTTTAACTGCATATTTCAATCGCATATTTTTGATGTTTTAGTTTATGAAAGTCGCTGCCCTGCTCATAAATTTGCAAAATTTTACATCTTCTAGTCTTTCTGTTAATTAAGAGCCATTTTTATAAAAATCCATACGAAAACAAGTTAAAAAAGCTTCATTAGATGAAGGAAATGCCAAAAACACGAATTGGAATACAGTTGCATACAGCGAAATCAACGTTTTAAACATAATTCGTTTTAAATTTAAATTAAAATATATATAAAGATTTTTTGGTATGTATGAACTTTTGCTAAAATTTTACTTAAGAAAAACAATTTGTTTGATCATTTATTTTAAAATTTTTAATGTAAATCGTACTTAGTGCTGACTATCATACTGACATTAAATTCTTATTCTGATTTGTTTTATGACATGAGCAATATTATTCATAACATATATATTATAATAGTACTACTTTCATTATTAATTTTTAACTAAATTATCAGGGGATTAATTTATTACCAAAAGTCCCAAATACATTATCAAAACTCTGTTGAATAAACATTTAAATTAAAGTAAACAAATTTGAAATGCTATAACTTCCTGTCAACTAAAAATCATTGAAATATCCTTTTTCCTGTTTTCAAATATAAATTTATAATTATTGTAAAATTAGACAATTAAAATAATGTTTTTAATGTAAAATAACTATGTAAAATATATTTATGAATTTTCATCAACTATTAAAAGTATGATTTATTTTCATTTGGGAACTGTTTAGCCTTTTAAATACTATTTTATTAAAACATACACACACACACACCCAAACAAACAACCAACACAATCCACTTTAAATACAAAACAAGGACATTAAAGCTGAGAACAATAAATGTGTATGAACCACGTAGAGTCGAGTATTTATGAGTACGTGTGTGTGTGTAAAAATGTTTGTTAAAACATATTTATGGGTTTTTTGCAAGTTTGACATTTGTGGGTTGTTATTATTTGTTTTGTGAAAATTTGTGTGTGATTGTGTCCGACTGGACATGGTATTTTGTTATTTGTATTTTACTGTTTTGTTGTTTGTTTTTATTATAATCTCATATCCGCAAAATTATTATGCAGATTTTGTAACAAAAATATGCAAAAAAAAAACTTATTACAATTTTGTTTATAATTTAAAATATGAAAAAATGTAGAAATATTGAACTATACAGAGTAAGTTCGGGTAATGTGGAAAACCCCTTTATTTCTGAAACTAAGGAATATTTGAGAAATGTTTGTGGGTGAAACCATTGCAAATTCATATAAGTTAATGTCACGCTTACATTTTTTAAAACTTACCGTAACCGCCAGTTTTAAATTGTTTGAAAAGTAAAACAAGTATGATTGACTTTTTTTTAACATATGTTCAAAGATTCATTTGATACACACAAAAAAATAAGTTAATGGAAAAGTTAGTTAAACGTCTTCTTAATCAGTTATAATACTATTTTTCCGCAATTTTTTTTTTGCTAATATATGTTTTCAGCTAAAATTTTAGTAATATTTATTCAGCTCCTTACAGTTTTGAACTAATGTGTTACTAATATTTTACTAACTTATTTTGCTAAAAAAAACTGTGCAGATAATCACATTAATAGTGTGGATGACAACCAGATTGAAAGATATACGTAGAATGAAGTAGATGTAGTAGAGACAAGGAAAACTATACTAAAAAGTACGAATCTGGGAACACATATACAAAAATCAACGGTGGAAGATTTTTGTATCAGTTTTTCATACATAAAACCAAATTGTGAATTAAAACAACTTAAATGTTGATAACACCGGCTTGTGAAAGTAATTGCATATTAATAAAATAAAAGACAAAATAAAATATTTAAATTTAATAAAGATTACATGTGTATTTGTAAACTAAATATTTATAGATATTAATAATGCATTGTGGTTAAATTGCAAACAAATATACGTTCAGGTAGACAGCATAAAGCGAAAGACAAGGACACACATCTTAGGTAGTTTTTTATGTTTATTTTTCTTTTTTGCAAAAAAGGGTTCTATATGTCATATTTTGTTATTTTTCGTTTCGTTTCTAGATTTATCTATGGCATTTGCCTTCCTTTAAAGATGGCATGATTTAGACAACCATTGATATAAGCAGTTGAAAGATAATTTTGTTTATGTTATATATAATTATTTATATTTTTTTAGATATTACATTAATTCATATCGCCAATGTGGGTGTATGCATATTTTTATATTTTGTAACGTATTTTGAATTATTTTTAAAAGAATCAGAAAAATATGTTTTTTGATTTTCAGAAAATAAATTAATAAAGCATAGTTTTTCTAAAAATTTATTGATTTTTTTCAGTCTATTAATATTCAACAAACATTTTGTTGCCTTTTAGCAAGCGTTCTTTAATTTATAATTAACTAAGTGTTAGTAAAACTTTTGCTGAATCTACTAATTTTGGTGCTAAAAACCAGCTCGCCAATTGGCATTACCAATTTTTTTTTTGCAAGCACCCTTTTGACTAAAATTTTGCTGACTCAGCAAAAGTTTTTGCTGACTTTACTAACTTTTTTGTT
The DNA here is from genome assembly GCA_021234595.1 of Delia radicum. Lineage (NCBI taxonomy): Eukaryota > Metazoa > Arthropoda > Insecta > Diptera > Anthomyiidae > Delia > Delia radicum. The sequence goes on from CM037854.1 coordinate 48,478,453, forward strand.
TTGAGGGTGACAAAAATATGTTAATATTTTGCAGTTGTGTCTGAAAGAATACGAGTTAATACATTTTTTAATGCCACTAATGTGTGTTAATGTTACGTTAAACAATTTTATGAGCTAAATTATCACTTTGTATGGGAGCTGCCACGCCCACTGGTATGATCCCGCCCAATTTTCCCATGACTATTCATAATATAATCAACGTGCACAAATTTCTAAGACTCTGGCTATTATAGAACTGTAGATATATGATATTAAATATTTACTTTGTATGGGAGCTGACACGCCCACTGGTCCGATCATGCCCATTTTTTCCCATGACTATTCACATTAACAAATAATCAACGTGCACAAATTTCTAAGACTATGGCTATTATAGTACTGTAGATATATGATATTAAATATTTACTTTGTATGGCAGCTGCCACTCCCACTGGTCCGATCCCGCCCATTTTTTTTCTGATTATTCAAATCAGTAACATATGGGATACTGCAATGCTATCACAATAGTCAAGATATATGATGTTATTCAATTTATGTTGTAGGGGCCACGCCCACTTGAAATATATATAACCGAAAACCTAATTTGGACTATAACCTTCCAAATGAAACCGGTTTGGGCCAAATCTGTTGTATAGTTTTAGAGTCTATAGAGGACAAACATACAAACATTGTATTTTATATATATATATATTAATATAACATAAAATAGGCCTATGAGGCATTCTTAAATAAGGTATTTATTTGCCTTTTCTGTATGATTTAAACCGTTTTGTGCATACAGTCTAAAACAAATGTTTGCACGCAGATATAAATACTTTAGAAAAGCTGTTAAATTTTCATCTTTAACCAAAATTAAAATATTTCTTTTGTGATTTTGTTTACATAATTTAATAGACTTTCAAAAAAAAAAAAAACAATTGTGAGTCTATCTGAATTTGTATGGAAAATATTTGTACTTGTGTAAAATTATAAAAGATTTTTGTAAGTTTTATTGAGACATTCAGTGACGAAAAACTCGGATTCGCCAGCTTTACAGATGATTTAAGTACGGTTTTTGGAACTTAAAATTTACAGCAGAATGTTTTTAAGTAAATACGATGATTTAAAATTGTAAGTCAAGAGCTTTTTCTTATTTTTAAGGAGGTTCCATCAGTTAACGTGTTAAATCAAATAATGATGTATTCCTCAAAATCAGTGAATAAAAATAAATGTTAGAATTAATAATTTTTTTTTTTTTTTATAAGGGAAGCAACACTCAAGATATTCTTCCTATTAATTAATGTGTTGCTTTCTTTTTAAAGGGGATAGTGGAGAGCTAAAAGGTGGTAAAAGATGAAGGGCTTCAAACGTGGCAACAATGTAATTGCGCGAGATGATAAGTCTTAGAACAGTTGTTGCTCGCCTGATGTAGATTTGGCGAATTTATTGAAGCTTTTGGTTTCATAACCCTGATTCATTATTGTACTTCGGTGGGGTTAAGTGCTATGGGAGCACCGAAGGTGGGCGCAGCGATACATATAAGTGATAGAAAACTCATACATATTATTTTTCTAAATTGATGTTGTCGTTACCGGGAATCGAACCCGGGACCATCTGTGTAAATATTGACTTAAATCGAATGTATTTCGGTGACGGTTTTGATGATTTCGCCATTAAACAACAATTAATATATTAAAGATTAATTGTTGTTTAATGGCGAAATTTTCAAAACCGTCAACAAAATACATTCGATTTACCGTCAATATTTGGAGTAACATACAATTTTGTTATTTATTTCGAAAAAATTATTATTGGTGAGTAAATTAGAAACAAAATGCATATTCAAGTAAGTTTACATGATAGTTCTTGATTTTTTTGGGCATAATCTAAGAAAAAAATTGATAGCGTTTTGTCCTAAAGTGCGTTTAACCAACCTTTGTAAGGGCTAACTTTTTGGAGAGGAGAGACCTTGTATAGAAGTCAGTGCAGAGGAAAGATTGTTAAAATTTTTTTTGGTTTAGCCATCATTTTGTAAGGAGATTGCCGACATTCTCCATAGCTTTTAATATGATCTAGACTTCAACGGATGTTTTAGATAGAGTCGTAAAATAATTGCGAAAATGCTCATGCTTTAGTGAGAGTGGCTACGCTAATTTGATACTTGTTACGAATTAAAATAATATAAATTTTATTTTGTTTGTGCTTAGAATTACGAAAATATGTTTTGTTTACATAAGAATCCCTAAATTATTGGACTAAGCTAAATAATAACTTTTCTACTAACTTATTTTTTTGAGTGTACAAAATTTTGTTTCGTTGACAACATTAGGCGATTTGGACCAAAAATATGTTTGAGCGAATCTCGAAAACTAATCCATAAAAATGAAAAACTTCAGGCGTAAATGATTCCTCTTCCCAAGATATAAAAACCGCCCAAAAATTGCTCTTCTTGTGCTTTTACTTAAGAAGATGCGCCAATTTTCGTTTTTCGAAAAACGCGAAATTGTGCGAACCTTAACTTAAGGGTGGACATGACATTCGCGGCAGAGAAAACAGACCTTTTTTAAAAAATTCATAACTCAGTCAAAAACAAACATTTTTCCAAAAATATTTTTGAAAAAAAATTTAAAAAAAGCTCGTGTCATACGATAACCAATTTTGTTAAGATTTAAAAAAGTATTTTTTTTTTCCAGATCGGACAATTTTTGCGACTCCCAGCGCTGCAACCACGAGGCACCGTTTTTTTTTTCTCTGCCGCCAGTTTGGAGCTCTATAAAACCATGTTGGAGTGAAAAATTTTGGAAAAATGTTTGTTTTTGACTGAGTTATGAATTTTTAAAAAAGGTCTGTTTTCTCTGCCGCGAATGTCATGTCCCCCCTTAAATATATATATATATATATATATATATATATATATATATATATATATATATATATATATATATATATATATAATATAAACTTAAAAACTTTGCTCCCTCAACTGAATATAATCTTCAAATTTCATTAATTAACAATTTCATTAATTAATAAAATTTAATTAATATCATATTAAAAAAAATATTATTTCAAAATCGCAAGCTTCAACGGTTTCTAGTTAATTGTGTTGATTCGACGATATTTTATTTTTGAAAATTTACGAAATTTTAACTTGCACACTTTCTCGATACCAAACCGCGCACAGCACACAAGAAATTAATTCACAAAATACTTTATAAATTTTGTTTTCTATCGAATTAGCTTAATTTCTTATTAAAAATCATTCATTTGGTGCATTTATTGCCAATTTAAAATTCAACACCTTGTCGGTTATAGGGTTAATTAGAGAGAGGGTTAAAATTATAAAAAAAAATTAACTGGACAGCAGTAGCATCTTTTTACAAAATTTTGTTAAAAAATTAGCATGTAATTGTTGAGAACTAAAAAAAAATAAGAGATTTTGATTTTATGTCATGATGGCGTATGAGTCATATTATTGTTTAATATCACTCATACGTTTTTTATACGTACAAAAAAATGGTGTTATCTATCATTCAAACACTAACAGCTGGATTTAATAGAACTGAAGTGTAAGTACTAAAATCATTTGAAGTTAATAAATTTTCCTGATTTTTTATATTAAAAACACTGTTTTTTTATTATGAATGATCCAAAAATTTCTGCAGAATAATGACAATATTGGTATTTAACCCATTAATGCCTGACCCCCCGATTCCATTGTCCAACATCGATGAAATTTCACAAATTCTTTACTTAAGGCTTTGGAAGTTATTTGATATAATATTCTTTTCGGTCTCCCATACTTGGGACTTATGAATTAACCACTGATATAAAATAATTCCTCTGTGGTTTTTTAATTAAATTATTTTTTTGTGCTCTTTCATGTAAAACTCTTCATTTTTACTTGAAAATAATCGATATTTCAAGCAAGGGTACTTCATAAAACTGTAAAATACGTATTTTAATGGTCATGTCATGAAATCATACCTGTAGCCCAAGTGAGTGGTCCTACCCAGCTACAAATTTTTTGCACTTTAAAGAATACCTAACACTATTAGCCAACAATAAAGTTTTCCGATGTGTCGCTTCTCCAATTTTTCAGAGGCAATTTCAATTCTTTCTTTCAATTTTTCAGAATATGTAAATTTGCAGACAATTGAACAGATAATTACCAACCCCCAATTTTACACCAACATCTTCCTAAAGTATTTTTATCCCTTCTCCACCTACCTGTAAAAATCAATTTGATGCAACTCTTACCTGGCTTTAGCTATACATTTTTTTAAGATGGCTCCTCTTTGGGTATTTAAATACCCAATAGGCAGGAATGGGTTAAGGCAAATAACCAAAAAAATATACAAAATATGCTAAATAGCGACCAAATATTAGGCACATATCGACACTCACAACATTTTGTTGTTAAAATCAAAGGAATATGTAACTACTAACCAAATAGTTAAAAACCGGTCCACTCATTTTTCTTTTAAATCAAATGTTTTTTTTTTTATTTATTTTTAACTATTAAAAAATTACCACAAAATCCGTAAAAAAAAGATATTCTTTTATTTTTAATATCAAAAATTAAAATAAGTCCCAAATCCGTAAAAATAAACGATTTTATTTTATTTTAACTATCAAAAATTAACTCCCAAATTATTAAAAACAACGTTTTTTTTTTTACTATCAATAGCTTATTGGTTAAAATAAAGAATTTTTTGTAAAAAGAAAATTTTAAATGAAAATAATAACTGGTACAGAAAAACAGTATTTAGGTGCACACAGGGAAATGATTAGTTGGAATTCAATCAATCGCATTAAAAGTCTTTCCTTCTGATTCTTATTCTATAGCAAGTACGTACAATATATATTCAAAGCAACCTAAACATTCTTATCATAAAATGACAATAATTGTAACAATAAATACTATCTAAATAATTCGTAATTGTTCCAACCGTCTGTAAAATACATTTCCACAGCTTGAACGTATTTGATGATTATGAATGTACAAATATTTTTCAACTTAACAAAAAATCATACTTAACTAAAGCATTGGCCTTTTTCTTAAATTTCAAAAAAAAAAAAAAAATAAAAATTTTAATAAAATAAATTTTAAGAATTAATATTTTTTAAAAAAATGAATACAATGAATACTCAAAAAAATAAGTTAGTAGAAAAGTTAGCAAAACATCTTGTAAATCAGGTATACAGTTTTTCAGCAAATTTTTTGCTAAAATTATGTTTTAAACTAAATTCAATTCAATTCGTTTATTTATGATATTATGTACAGGAATGTATAAATGTGATTTTTTTTTAATAATGTAGAGAGTTTAGATATGCAATGATCTTTTCTACTCAATTATAATACTTTTTTTGATTAAATTAATTAGAAATAATTAACAGTTGAGATCTAGAGAAAAATTGTATAAAAAAAACAAACAAAAAAAAAAAAAAATTCACAGATAAAATAAACTATGTTTTAAACTAAAATTTTAGTTTTGAACTAATGTTTTAATAATATTTTACTAATGTTTTACTAATTTATTTTGCTAAAAAAATTGTGTTGATTAGCACATCAATAGTATGAACGACAACCGGACAGAATGAATTAGATGTCGCGGCATGCCACGATGTAGTAGTGAAGAGGAAAATTATACTAAAAAGTACAACTCTAGTAAGATAAAATATAAAAAAATCAACCATGGAATATTTTTTTTATCTGTTTTTCATACGTAAAACAAAATTGTGGATTAAAACAACTTAAATTTTGCGTTGTCACCGGTTTGTGAAAGTAATTGTCTATTAAATCAATAAAAGACAAAATAAAATATTTACATTTAATAAAGATTACATGTGTATTTGTAAACTAAATGTTTATATATATTAATAATCTTGTGTGATCAAATTGCAAACAAATATGCAATAGGTAGACAGACTAAAGCGAAAGACAAAGACATACATCTTAGGTAGATTTTTCTGTGTCCTTTTTCTTATTGCAAAAAGGTGTTGTATATGATATATTTTGTTATTTTTGCATTTCGTTTCTATAATTCTATACAGCATTTGCGTTCCTTTAAAAGATAGCATCATTTAGACAATAATTGATGTAAGTAGTTCAAAAATAATTTCGTTTATGTTATATATAATTATTTGTATTGTTTTTAGATATTACATTAATCCATATCTTCAATTTGGGAGTATGAACATTTGTATATTTTGTAACGTATTGTAAATTATTTTAAAAAGAACCACAAAAATATGTTTTATGATTTTCAGCAAATAAATTAACTAAAGTATGATTTTTCAGCAAAAATTTTATTAATTTTCAGCAAGGGTTTTTTAATTTCTAATCTACTAAGTGTTAGAAAAACTTTTGCTGAATCTACTAATTTGTTGCTAACAAACAGCTCGGTATTTCCCTCATATAAAAATTTCTAAATATTTGAATGCACAGAAGAAATACAAAATACACATGTATGTAAATATTATTTTACAGGAATTTTGAGCAGATTGTTTGGAATTTAAACAACCAACCTAACCAATTTGAGGATCTGAACATATATCAAAATAGGCTTCATTTCCTAACTGCTGATATTCATTTGCTGAACTCAAGTAATGTTTTTACCAAAATTACTGGAGTATTTCAAAATTGGAGGCATATCCTGATGAAAACTGATTGGATTTTGGTCAAATATTAAATAAAACATCTCTTTGAGAACTGCTGCAAATATCTGTAAAGTATTAAAAAAAGTGCAAATTAAATTTACTACACTCATTAAAATAAACCTGTGTAAATAGCAGAAAAAACTATTAAAAATTGATTTAAAATGACTTTGCAAAAAAACTGCTAAATTTAGTAGATTTTTTGGCTAAATATTAATAAAATAAGAACAGCAAAAAATAAATCTGTTAACCTTGCAAAATTTTAGTTATATTCGATGTGAATTTGAGTTAATTGAAAAAGAGCATTTTACTCTGTAAAATTTACAAAAACGTTTATTAAACATATGCAGACTCAAAATAGCAAACAATAACCGTAATATTACCAAATTTTAGTAAAATGCAAATAACTGTTTTATTTTTCTAAAATCAACAGAAATTTTTGCTAAAAACCTGCAGATTGCTGATTTCATAAGGGCAAACTTTTGTTCGCATTAAAAAAAATAATATACAAACTTTAAAAATTTTACATTTTTTAATGATTTTTTGGTGTACAAATATTTAGTAAATGTTTTTGCTGATTTTAGCAGATTATTTTGTTACTTTTTATTAACTAAAATTTAGCTCAAATATAACTTAATATTTGGAAATTCAACAGATTTAGTTTTGGTATTACTAATATTTATTTTTAAAAAATCTGCTAATTTTTTTCTGCAGTAATTTTTAATTAATTTTTAGTAGCTTTTAGCTAATCTTTAGTAGCTACTTTACCAGGTTTATTTCTATGAGTGTAAGGAAATTGTTTGGTATCTTTTACGGAAAAAAACTATATGTTTCAACTTTAAGTGTCCAATTAGATTTAGAGGCATAACTTTAATGTGCATACAGATTTTGGAGCTTTTGTAGAAATACATCATTTATGCGTAAATTACAGGTATTATTTTTTTTCCGAAACTTAAAATTAATCTTAAAATCTGAACAGCATTCCCGCAGAAAATATGTTTAACTATTACTGAAGTAAATTTCTCGCAGATAAATTCTTGAATTTTATAGTATTTACTGCTACAAAATATTTCACATTCATATTTACGATAATATAGATTGTACTTAAAAACATTTAATTTATAATTTTACAGTATGTTAAGAAAATAATTGCTGTAGTTTAAGAAATCGCAGTATAACCCGTTTTTTATAAGAAAGATCTAAAAGGGGTGTCTTTATAATATTTTTTTTTTTTGGGTTTCAATAGAAAATAGCAAAAAACTGAATTGATTTAAAACTGTATTATATTTTGTATTATTTTTTTTTTTGTTTTAATTAATCAAAATACAAAAATATGTATTCTAAATTGGAAATGGTGTATTTATTTAAATAAATTCGATTGAATCAACAATCATTTATATTTAAATCAGTAGGGATAATTAAAAATTTCGGTATGTGCAACAATAATTATTTATCGTTCTAATAGAAACTTGGTTACAACTATCGAATCAACAACAGATTTTTAAGGTAGTACATACATGTGACTATCATAATTCGGTTGGGAAAAAATACGGTTGGGGCAACAAAACTATTTTCTGTGCGTGTAGTTTGTTTTCTAATAAATGGTGAAAAAAGTTAAAAATAATATTTCTTTGCAGTTTAAATGTATATTCCTTTAAAAAAGTAAATTTACTGACTACATTTTAAAAAAACTACAATCCGTTACTGTTACAATGTATTGAGTGTAGCTTTTTATAAAAGTTTTATAATTTGGAAGATCTAACTAAATAAATTCTTTACCATAAAAAGTTAATTTTTTTTTTAAAACATTAAACGTATTTTTAAATACTTAAATTTGGTTAATTTTCGTTTCAATTTATATTTAAGAGATAAACTGTATTTAAGTTCATAAAACCATCGCTTTATGCAATAAAAAACAATTTGCTTCTTGACTATAGTTTGCATGTATTAAAGAATTTGAAAGTTTTATGACCCAAGTAACAAAAAAAAAAAAAAAAAAAAAAAAAAAACTGAATCAAAAGCATTTTTAAACAGACAAGACAAGAAATATATTCAACCAAAATAACAAACCAACCAAAGTTCTAAACTGACAAATAAAATAGAAAAATTGTGCGTTTGTTGGTTGCTCTGTCATCGTTTTACCCCAACATCATCCACAAAAACTAATAAAAGTTTATATTTTGTTAATGTTTAAAAAGTCATAAACAGTAAATGGCAACTCTAAAAAATGTAAAAAAAAAGAAGAAGAAGGAGAAAAAGAATTACAAAGTTCGAAAAAACGGAAATATATTATACACAGAGAGAAAATTTGAATTAATATAACTTAAAAATAAATTAGCAAACCAAATATGTTGGTTTCTAATCCGACTGCCACGCTACAGAAAAAAGTATATTTTAGCAATGCCAAACCAACAGTATTTTTTCTCCTATAAGAAACAAACAAAAAATGTAACAACTTTTTTTTCCAAAACATGGGCTAAGTACTAGGGCGGATCAATAAGTCCGTGACTTTTTGAATGTAACAACGTTTTTTTTGCAAAAAAAAAAAAAATAATTTTTCAACATAATCTTCTTTTAGCTCAATACACTTAGTCCAACGTTTCTCCAAGTTTTGTATCCCATCCAAAAAAATAGGATTTTTCGAGATCCATCAAATAGGCATTTCTTGGCCATATGGGGTCGTTTTTTTTTTAATCCTCGTTAAATCGGTCCAATAAGTTGGCATAATATTCGCCGTTTATTGTTTTTAACTTTTGAAGGTAATCGATGTGGATTATCCCGCGTGCATCTCAAAAAAACTGTTGCCATCACCTTGTTGGCCACGATTACGTTTATGAGGACAAACACGGCACCCATCTTGCAGACAGCTTTCTTTAACCCAACTGATCATTTAAAATCAAAACCACACTGCCATATGAAATGCCTATGGCATCAACAATCTCACGCACTTTTACTCTTCGATCGGCCAACACTATATCATGGATTTTTTCGACATTTTCGGGTGTATTGAAATCAATTGGCCGTCCAGAACGTTCAGCGTCATTTGTACTTGTGCGACCACAACGAAAGTCAGTAAACCACTTTTTTACCATTGAAATCGATGGTGCAGAGTCCCCTTAGTATTTATAAAGCTTTTCCTTGGTTTGATTGACGGTTTTTTTTTTCGCAAAAAATAATGTTTAATGAGCACTCGAAATTCACTTTTTTCCATTTTTAAAAAAATCCCCTAGGTTGTATGTTTTGAACAGCTGTTAAACGCAAAGTAAATGACGGAACTTGCTCAAAATTTGTCAGTAGTCTATTAACAGGTGGTACTTGATGGGAGCAGTGTTGCATTTCATATAAATATGAGGGAAGTTCGGATAGTCACGGACTTATTGAGCCGCCCTTGTATTTACTTGTGGTTATATATTGACAAATTTTGAGCTTACTTCTAGAATATTATTCATAACAATTGAACTGAATTTATAACCCGCTGCAATTTTTTTATATCAATATATTTTTTACGGAAATTTTGAAAGACAATTTTTTTTTCTAAAATTTAGAATTAGTTCAGAATTTTAAGATTAATACAAAACTCAGTTTATCTAAAAATCTGACAATTTTTTTTTAATTATGAAAAATGCTTAAATGTTTTTTTTTTTGGATTCAGAAGTTATATCTTGTTACTCGTAAAATTATACAGTGCTATACTTATATAGAAAAATCACTCGTCAAATGACCTTGTGTAGTTCGTAAGTCTAGCTGAGTGTATTTTAAACCCGGTTTGAGAAGTTTCAATATAACCCAAATTTTCGAGATAATGGTAAAAGAGTATTTTTTTGCTACTGCCATGTTAACAAATTTTTAAGTTGTAAGAATTATGTAAAATTAAATTACTTGGTATACTTTCTCTATATTATTTATATAAATATGTAGAGATTTTTTTAATAACAATTAAAATTTTCAATTTTTTTTTTTAAACTTTTTTAACTTCTGCAAGTGTTTCTCTCGAATCTTCTTTTAAAAGAGCAATATTTTTTATTTGCTACAATCGGTTGATAATGCTTTTTTCTAATGCAAGGAGGAAAAAAAAAACAAAATAAAGAAAGCGATTTCAAGCAATTTTTACAAATTAAAGTTAATTTTTCTCAGGAAAACACTAACTTTAAGAATACGTTTGTTTTAAAAGAAGATTCATTGATTTTAAAAAAATCTCTGCATATTCATATTAATAATATAAAGAAAGTATACATACTTGAAAAGACAAGGTAATTTATTTTAAAAATAAAATTATTTTATTTAATAGAATTTAAAATCAGTTGAAAAATGACTGAGTTAAATGCGCCAGTGGCAAAAAGTACTCTTTTACCGTTATCTTGAAGATTTGAGGGTATATTGCAACTTCTCAAATCGGGGTTGTACACCACAATTTTAGTAAAATTGAACCATATATGCAGTAAAATAAACTACTGTAAAAAATTAATGTAAACTTATAAAACAGTCATTTGATGTGGTTTGTTTTTTTAAATAAACTACCATGTTACTAAAAAATTTAATTTGTTTTACAAATGACTGACATTTACATTAAAAATAAGGGAACTGGATTACAGTTCATTATTTTCAAGCAAAAGTTCCCTGAGTGTAATACACTCTGATAGACTTACAACCTACACTAGGTCACTTGAAAAGTAATTGCTTTTTTTTTTAGTAGCGCCGTGTTATTCGTTGACAATTGTAATTCGTATATATATAAATATTTCTGTATAAGCGTAAAGTCATTTTAATATATGTACTAGGGCAGTCCCAAAATTTGACGACCTAACAAAGAAAACACAACATATTTGGCAGAAATTTAGTTTATTTCTCAATATAATCTGCTTTTAGCTCGATACACTTTTCTTAGCGATATTCAATAGCTTTGATACCCTGTTTATAGTAAGAACCGCAGATTCCACCTTTTCATTGTTGGCAAATGTTTTACCACCGAGCCATTTTTTTAAGACTGGAAATAGAAAATAATCCGAGGGAGCTGAATCTGATGCATAAGAAGCGTTATGATGCAATTTGAAATTTAATTCATTGATTTTGGAAATTGCAATAGCGGATGTGTGAACTGGTGCATTGTCTTGAAAGAACACTTTCTTTTTCGCCAAATGATGCATTTTTTTTTTAATTTCATCACTTAAACGATGCAATGAGCATAATACTCGCCGTTGACTGTTTTTCCTTCTTGAAGATAATCAACAAAAATGATGCTACACTCAGGGAACTTCTGCTTTAAAAATATGTAGTTGTTTGGGTTGTAATACAGTTTCTTTATTTTTAATGGAAATGTCAGTCATTTGTAGAACAAATTAAAATATTTACTAACCTTGTAGTTCATTTAAAAAAACAAACCACATCAACTGACTGTTTTATGATTTTACATAAATTTTTACAGTTGTTTTGTTATGTTTTGTTATTTAAAAAAATAAAAATAAATAAATGTTTGTTTATTTTTTACTACCATGTGGTTCATTTTTACTACAATTGTTAGTCATTTTTTGAACATTAAAAAACAAATGACAATGTTAGTTGAATTTAATGAAATGTAAGTCGTCCTTTCTTTAATGAAATTTCATTTGTTTTTGACCACAATTGCTGTCGTCTTTCCCAACATAATTTCCTAAGTGTACGCGCATCCCAGACGCGACGACCTTGCCAGCAGATGGAACTGTCTTCGTATGTTCTATTGTAAGCAACCGCGGCACCCGTCTTGCGCACAGCTTTCTCATCTGCAAATTTCTGTTCAATTCGCCCTTTATTGCCCTTTATTGCGCTTTTTAAAATGCCTATCATTTCAGCTAGCTCACGCACCTTTAGCCGACGATCATCCAATCCAATTTTTTGGAGTTTCTTAACCGTTTCTGGCGTGGACAGCTCAATTGCTTGGCTACTATGGTGTTCGTCTTGTCAGCTCGTACGACCTCGTTTAAACTCGTAAACGAAGAAACACACTCCCCCGAGTAGAGTCTAAATCGGCTTTAATATTGTTTGGAATGAGAAATTTCAAATTAAAATATTGAAAAACATAACGGTGACCAATTGTTTTTCCTTGTTTACAAATTCACTATGGTCGTTTATTTTTGATGTCTCCAAAAAAATACTCAACAGCGTGGCGCTTTGAAACTTAAAACATATGTTTATTAGGTTGTTACTTTTCACTAAAGTCGTTTTTTCAAACTACTGCCGATATCTATTCGTCAGGTAGGCAAATTTTGGGACGGCCATAGTATTATTTGTTGCTCATGCAAATGATGAAATATATATGAGGGACAATAATCTACGAATTTTTTTATCCTAAATTGAGATGAGTTACACAGTGAAACTTTCTGGATCGATAAAAAACATCCAATCTTTTTTAATAAATAAAAGAATTTTGGCCAATTTTAAGATTAATTGAGTTTTGTATTACTCTAATAACTCTGAACTAGTTCTGATTTTTTTTTTCAAATTCTTCATTAAAAAATTTCTGGTATTTTCCAAATTCAGTTAAATTATTATAATTAATAGAGAGTTTAGACTGAAAAGTTAATCTATAAAAAGTGGATTAACTGCATATATTTGTAGTGAAATTAGACAGGATTAATATTTAACAACTCCTACTTCGCCCATTCTTTGGAAAAATTTAAAAAGTTATTTAATTTTTTTTTACTGGTTTATTAGTTTTTTTGTTTTTATATACATCGATATTATTTTTATGTTATTTTCAATTTATAATGAGCTTTCAACCTCCGTAAATTTACAAAAATAAAACAAATCAAACATATTAGCTAGGTTGATACTAGTATTTCGATCTGGCTAAAGATCTCATCAGAACTCGAAGTTTAAAAAAAGCTAGATACTCCATAATAGACAGAGCTTTAAAAAAAAACATATTAATTATCAATTTTGCTCCATTCTTGTCTTATTAATAATCAAACACGTGAATAGGGTCTTTTCCTAACAAGCAGCATGACGTTAATACAACAAAAATTGTTTTATTTATATAAAAAAATTTTAGTTTTTACTCTGGCTCAAGTAATATTGTTCACAGTTTTATTAGTTTTTTTTTTGTTTTTATATACATCGAGATTATTTTTATGTTATTTTCCATTTATAACCAGCTTTCAACCTCTGTATATTTACAAAAATAAAGCAAATCAAACATATTAGCTAGGTTGATACTAGTATTCCGATCTGGCTAAAGATCTCATCAGAACCCGAAGTTTTAGAAAAGCTAGATCCTCCTGTTTTTGTTTGTCTCTTAAAGGAGAACAAATACTGTAAGTTTGTCATTGCTGCGATATACTATTTTTTTATCTGGGCAGTTGACTTGAAAAACAACATATTTTGGTACATATTAGAACCAATTTTTGGAAAAAGCATATTTAAGCTTTTAAAATTTCGAAAACTTTAGTATGTTTTTAGTTCAAGTATTAAAAGTTTTCTTATTCTAATTTTTTAAATTTTTGTTATCATTTTTTTTTTTTCTGTGTATAAAAAGTTTTACCCTCATTGTTGTCCTTTAGCACTTTTAACATTTGCCGATGTTGCTCTGTTCTGAATGAACTATGGTAATTGTTATTTACTCTTTTCGCATACAATGACAAGAGCATTAAATAGTAGTAGTACTACAACAACTTCCAACAATCTAACACCACAACAAGTGTTTGGGTAACGGAAATGAATTGCTGTTGAAACTTTTTTTTTCAGGCTGATATTTACAGGCGTTTGGTTGAACTTGTCTAGTAGAAAGAAGTCACCAAACTATCTTACACAGAATATTTACTATATAAAGAATTTTGTTTTGTTCAAATGAAAAACTTTTACACAAATAATAAATATTTAGCACACAAAATTTACAATATGAATTTTGAATGTTGTGCTAACAATAAATTTAATAAAAATTAATGAATTTGATAACTACCACTATTAAACAAAAGCTTTTAAAAACTTGTTAATAATGTTTGTTATTGTTTTATTAAGGACACAAGAAATCGTGAAAATAAATGATTTTGAAGTTCAAAAGCTTTTAAATACCTGTTTGAATTGTTTGATTAATGATTTGGTACGAAGTTTGAGACTCGATTTGGAATGATTATTTATGTTCGTGAATCTATCTTCACTTACCTAATGCAAAAAACCTGCATTAGAACTAAGGTAAAAGAACTTATCACAGAACTGATGCTAAGTAATCTATAGTAGAACTAACGTAAGGAGGTGCCACAGAGACTATTTTAAAAAACAGAGAACAAGAATAATCCGGATTTCACTATACTAACCTACGGGGAAACCTATTTTTAGACACAGCAACTAACACGTCAAAAAGGGTCTAAAATGTGCCATTTGGACCACGACAACATGACCATATTAAAGTTACCGATTCCTTTTATATAAAAGGACCGATCAAGTACAAGTCACTGCTACCTTGCTGCCAGTCCAGGCAGTATTATATCAGAGGTCAATTTCCCTATATTAAAACGCCATGTAAAAATGACAGGTCCCGTAAGTTAGTTCCAAATCTAGTCCTAATTTAATCAGTTACGGGACAGGTAATTTCACACTGGTCCCTTTTTATCATTATGGGGGTAGGTCCTAAATTTTCAAATTTATTCGAAACATTTAATCGTTGATTTATTTAATCTAGATATTCGAAATATGCAATTCATTCGAAACATTTAATCGCTAATTTTTTTAAACTAAATATTCGAAAGATGCAATTTTTTCGTTTTTTTTCGTTTATTCGTTTATTTATTTATCCATAATATTTACATTTACATTTCAATTTGAATTACATATTAAGTGTTCAAGATCTTTCTTTTTCAGCTTAATAATAGTTCTATATATTTAAAAAAAAAAATTCTATATACATATACATAATATATTATTGGAGGAGAAAATTTGGCAAAAACCTATTTGATAATTATTTTAACCTAAATACTTAAACTACTTAACTACAGACTAGATAAAACCTAAGCTGAAACTAGCTCATTAATATGTAAGAAATCAGAATTCTGACATCTGGTATTAAAATTTTGTGTAAGCCTATTAATCTTGTCTGAAACTAATTCCAAGCCCGCAATGTCATGAAGGCGTGTGGTAGAAAAAAACCAAGGTAGGTTATATATAAGTTTTAATAACTTATTTTGAGCTATTTGCAGTTTTTTAATATGGCAAGATGCGCTAGTAGACCAAACGGGAACTGCATAAAATATTACAGCGTGAAAGATGGACTTTAGAATGAGTTTTTTATTATTAATATTAAGGCTTGATTTCCTATTTATAAAAGGGTATAGGATACGGGTTAATATGTTGACTTTATTTATTACATAGGGTATATGATATTTAAACTTCATTTTCGGATCAAGTATAATACCAAGGTATTTTACTTTTTGTTCCCACTGTATAGAATTGTTATTTATAATAATATTGGTTTGTGGTATATAACATTCTTTGCGTTTCCTTGTAAAGTATATCGCCTGAGTTTTTTCATAGTTCAATATAATTTTCCATTTATTGAAATAAGTTAAGATATCCGATAATGCTCTATGTAGATTAGCTATTATATCAACAGCCAAAATTTCAGAGCTTAGGATTGCTGTGTCATCAGCGAATATTGACAAAGTACAGTAGTCTAATTGAGGAAAATCAGAGGTATATAAATTATAAAGGACAGGGGATAAACATGACCCTTGAGGACAACCTGCCGTTATAAAATGGCTTTCAGAACGGTGTGATCCAATATGAACTTTAAATGAACGAAAAGTGAGAAAACTTTGAATAATTTTAGTCAATGCTATTGGGAAATTTAAATTTATCATCTTAAATACGAGACCTTCGTGCCAGACTGAATCAAAAGCAGATTTGACATCCAATAGCACCATCCCAGTTGATTTTTGATGGTTAAAGTTTGTCTTTACTAAATTCCTTATTCTTATCAACGGATGAGCTGTGTTGTGTTCCTT
Source organism: Delia radicum (assembly GCA_021234595.1). Taxonomy (NCBI): domain Eukaryota; kingdom Metazoa; phylum Arthropoda; class Insecta; order Diptera; family Anthomyiidae; genus Delia; species Delia radicum. The sequence goes on from CM037854.1 coordinate 48,495,060, forward strand.
TCGGAATCCAAATTGTTGAGGTGGAATAATATTGTTGGCTTCTATAAAATCATTTAATTTAATTTTTATGACTTTTTCTAAAATTTTACTTACACTCGACAACAAGCTTATAGGACGGTATGAAGATGGACAATCATATCGTTTACCAGGTTTTTTGATTGGGATAACTTTAGCCTCCTTAAACTTTTGGGGAAAATAGCAGAGTTTCAGACAAGAATTTATTATGAAGGTTAAAAATTTAATGCCTTTGTTAGGAAGTGCTTTGAGGCATCTATTATTAATACCGTCGATGCCAGGTGATTTTTTATTTTTAAAGTTTTTAATATATCAGAAATCTGTGAACTATTGATTAAATATATATCCACCGGACTAACTCTTAACGAGCTAAACGATTCCAGAGTATTATTAACTAAGGAAGTTGTAATTGGGTCGCCTAGATGTGATGAAATGGAATCATTTGTAGCAAATGTATGCGCTAAAATGTCACACTTTTCTTGATTGGTGGTGTACCGAGAACCGTTATGTTTTAAAATAGGAATATTGTTGGCCTTTTTTCTTAAAACTTTTGTCAAATTCCAGAAAGGCGGAGAGCCTTTATCAAGCGTTGACAGTAATTTATCCCAAGTTTTATTTCTAAATGAATCAATTCCCTCACGAATTTTCAGATTAAATATCTTCATCTGATAAAAGTCGTTTAGGTTCCTGTACCTTTGCCAATCCCGTCGGTAACCATTTCTCCGTTGTATCATATTCCTAATATGGTACGGCAAAGATTTCCCTCTCAATGAGGGATATATCTTAGGCACGCTAAAAGCAATTGCATCATTTAAAAACATTTTCGAAATTTATAATATTCTGATCAATGTGTTCAAAGTTCAGAATATTGTTGATATCAGGTACATTTAAGTTTCTATTTAAGTATCTGGAGAATTTGTTCCAATTTGCATTGCGAAAATCATATCTGAAAAAATGTGTGTTATTGTAATTACTGTTTAATGAAATTTTTACGGGCAAATGGTCCGAACTCAGGTCGTTTATGACTTCCGCTGGGGACATTATGAGCGGACAATTGGTTAGGAAAACGTCCAAAGTAGAACCTTGTCTATTAGCGCTTGAAGGTATATGAGTATTATCACAAGGATATATGATATCAATATTGTATGATTCTAATTTTTCATATAAAATATTTCCCCAGCAATTTGCCCTTATACACCCCCAATACCGGTGTCTACTATTAAAATCACCGCCTAATAGATACCTCTCATTACTACTGAGTCTATGAATGTCAGAAGCGAATTGTTGTTTCTTTAGGCCATCAGAACCCGCTGAACCACCAGGGTAGTAGCACGAGTATATATCAATTGGACCTAAAGTTGTGAATAGTTTGATGCCAATATTCTCAATAACAGATGTGTTAACAATAGGTAGTAATTGATGGGAAATATTTTTCCTGATAATTATTGCTACACCTCCCCCTCGAGCATTTATCCTATCGTTTCTATAGATTTTAAATTCATTGTTTCTGATAGATAAGTTTGAATTTAGACCAGTTTCGGATACTAAACAAATGTGAATACTACGGCTAGTTAAAAATTGAAATAATTCTAAATATTTATTGCGAATGCCTCTTGCATTCCAAGTTACTATATTGATTCCATTACGTTCCATTATGCTAAGAATTTGCATGCAAGGTTAGTGATAACCTCGAACTGATCCGCCTTATTTTTACAATTTCTAAGATTTGTAATTAACTCTAAAGTTAAATTCTTTATTTCTTCAAGAGAGAATAAATCGTTAGAGCTGTTGTTATTATTAGCGTTGTTACTGTTGTTAATGATGTCTCTTTGAGCTTGCCAGTTATTTGAAGTAGTTGGAGCACTTTGGCGCAGTGTATTAGGAAAACTGTTGCTATAATTTCCGGTGGAAGGAACTCCTGCATTAGCACGGACTGCTCGTCTTGGAGCTGGTTGGGCACGTTGTCTAATATTTAGATAATTTATCTTACTTGGACATTGGTCAAATGTTGATTTGTGAGATCCATTACAGTTTGCACACTTAGGGATGGATTCTTTGCAGTCGGATGTATTATGCTGACCAGCGCAGTTTGAACAAAAGGTTTTAACCTTGCAGCGGTTGGAACCGTGGCCAAACATTTGGCAGTTATAACATTGAGTTACATGGGTTTTTTTAGCTCGTTGAAATTCCCATTTCACCCTCAAATATTCAATTACAGAATATTTTTGCCTGAGTTCTTTCATTGTTATTGTTTGTCTTTTTAAGTAAACAACGTAGATTATATGCTCCACGTTGTATACGTTCTTATTAATAACGATTTTGACGTCTAAGCATTGAAGTCCCATATCGGTTAGTCTTTTTTTAATGATTTGTGGATCATGTTTATCAAGACCGAGCAGAAGAGCTTTATACGGTTTTTCTTCTTTGGTGGCATAACTGAAGAACTCGTAATTGTCAGTGAGCTCATTAATGATGGTTTGGTATTCAGGTTTAGATTTTAAAAATAATTTTAAACCAATAGAAATTCTTTTTATAGAATAATCTGTTATTTTGTTTATTTTACAAAGTTCTCGAACTTCTTCAACTGTGCATTTTAATATGGTAATTGGGGGTATATGAACCTTCACTGTTTTGTTAACGATAATCTCATCAACATCATCAATTTTATCATCATCAATAGTTTGTAGAGGGGAAAAGTAATTGTAATTTGTTGATGCACTACGTGCATTAATTGTTTTTGGTTTTTTATTCATAGTACTAACGCTTAATGCGTTGACATTGTCACTAGCAAGTGTACGTTTGATTTTGTTTGTGTAAATTCTTTTGTTTGTAACAGTTTTTTTTTTTTTTTTTTTTTTTTTTTTTTTTTGTTATTCCTTTTTTTTATTTTGTTGTAATATTTTAGTAAGTCAACACTATGTATAAAGATTTGCTAACGACAAGAGCAATTGAAAGCACGTCTCTTCACAACAAGTGATCGAGCATAACTGAAAGATGCAATTTGTTTGAAACATTTACTCGTGAATTTGTTAAAGCTAACTGTTCGAAAGATGCAACTTACTCGAAACATTTAATCGTGGATTTATTTAAATTAAATATTCGAAAGATGCAATTTAGTCGAAACATTTAATCGTGGGTTTATTTAAACTAAATATTCGAAAACGCAATCTATTTGAAACATTTATTCGTGGATTTATTTAAGCTAACTGTTCGGAGGATACTATTTACTCGAAAAATTTAATAGTGTATTTATTGAAACTAAATATTCGTTTATTCGAAACATTTAATAGTGCACACAGAAAAGAGATCCAATTGCTGCAAACCGAATTTTTTGCCAACCGAATTTTGGTAGTTACATTAGCTAATATTTATGTTACTTAGAAATTCAATTGAAGTCATTAAAATTTGGCTATGAGTACTGACTACTTAATTATGCCTACGGATTTAAAAAAAAATACTTGTGGTCACAACTGAATTTGTTAAGTAGATCGAACCGAAATTAATTAAGTAATACACCGTATCCAATGTTTTTATTTTATTTATTAAAATAAATATTACAGTCAATATAAATAATATATAAATAAAGAGTAGATCGGTCTATTTGAAAGAAAAGGTTAGTGCAATTAGAACAAATTATGTTTTGCATAAAAACATAAACGCAACAGTAGCATTTCTCAAAAAAGTGCATTTTTCACTAACAAGAACTCCTTTTTCAAAAAAGTATATTTTTCACAAAAAATATCCTTTCTCAAAAAAATACCTTTAAAGTATCTTAAAAAAATCCTTTTTCAAAAAAAAAAAAACAAAACTACTCTTTTAAAAAAAAAAACATCTTTTTCTAAAAAAGTAAATTTCTTTAAAAAAAACTACCCATTTCAAAAAAACTACCCTTTTCATAAAAGTACCTTTTTCATAAAGAGGACTTCTTAAAAAAAATATATTTACAAAAAAGGTACCTTTTCCAAAATAGTACCTTTTTTAAAATAAGTACCATTATAAAAAGAGCAACTGCTTCCAAAAAAAGCAAATTTAAAAAGAGTACCCAGATTGTTTTAAAAAAGTGCTTGTTTTAAACAAGTATTTCTTTCCAAGTATCTTTTTTATATCAATACCATTTTTAAAAAAAAAATATCTTTTATAAAAAAATTTCTTTTTTAAAAAAGGATCTTTTCAAAAAAGAGTCCTTTAAAACGGTATTTTTGATAAAGGGTAATTTTTTAGAGAAAGGTTTTTTTGAAAAATTTACTTTTTTGAAAAGTTTTCTTTTTTGTGAAACAATTAACTTTTACTGTAAAAAGATACTTTTTCAAAAGATTTAAAATATTATTGTGAAAAAAGTCTAGTTTTTGATAAAAGGTACTTTTTCTTAAAAAATTTTTATTTTTTTGAAAAAAAAAATATTTTTTAAAACATGAGCTTTTTTGAAAAAATGTACTTTTTGAAAGCAAGATACTTTTTTTTTAAAGAGTACTTTATTTTTGAAAGAGGTACTTTTTTTAAAAAATTTGTTTTTGTGTTTTAAAAATCATATGTTTTTATGCAAAAAATACTTTGTTTTAATCGCGCTGACCGGTTTTACGAGTATACTTGGTTTTCGGTGTAGCCGGACTTTCTGCGATTCCCAGGTTTTCGTTCTACCCGGTCTTTCGGTGTAACCGGGTAGACCGAAAACCCGTCTTTGTAATTTAAGAAGAATATTGTTGCGCATTTTAGTCATCCTCCGTTTTACAAATATGTTTTAAGTTCTGAAAGAAAAACGAGCAACTATAATCATTTTAGTTTATATGTACACAAAATTTAAGATTACCGCATCAGCATCTCCTTCTTGTTTTTTGCTATTATTCGACAGTGTTTGTTTAATTTTATTCCGTATTTTTCAAGCATTTAAAATTTGTGTACATATATTTTTTTACTAACAATTTTTTTTGTTTCAATATTCTTTTTGTTATTTTTAAATAATTAATTTGATATAAATAGCAAATAACAATTATTTTGGCCAGAACAAGGTACAATAGTTACGGCAATTGGAGCAAGGGTTATGATTATAATAAAATAGCTGTGTTTACTGAAGATTTTTTTTCTACGGTTGCATAGACTAGTAGTTTTTCTAACCATATTTAAAATTGTTTAATTAGGAAAATTAACCAATTGTCTGTCACTAAGAAAGTTAGTTTGTTAAGCTAATTTTAAAACTTTCACTAGACAAAAAAAACTGGTCCTAATTAACATTTGTATGCACACACAGCTAATATATTTGTTTACCAACTCGAATAATGTAATATCGAACGAATTCCAACTGATATTTTCCCTGTGTGTGGATTTCTTTAAGCTAACTGTTCGGAAGATACTATTTACTCGAAACATTTAATAGTGGATTTATTTAAACTAAATATTCGAAAGATACAATTTACTCGAAACATTTAATTGCGGATTTCTTTAAGCTAACTATTAAAAAGATGAAATTTACTCTAACAATACAATTTACTCGAAACATTTAATCGCGGATTTTTATTCAAAAAATGCAATTTACTCGAATCATTTATTCGTGGATTTATGAATACAATTTTTTTCTGAATTTTATTAATATTTAGTTTATTTAAAACATTCTATCGCGGAATTATTTAAAACAAATAAAAAAAACTACATACTCAGGAGATTTAATTTATTTGAAATATTAAATCGTGGATTTATTAAAACTGATATATTCGATAGATTCAATTTATTCGAAACATTAAATCGTATGTTTCGTAAAACTAACATCTTCAAAAGATTTAATTTATTCGAAATATTATATTGTGAATATATTGAAACTAATATATTCGAAATATTCAATTTATTCGAAACATTCAATTTAATAAATTCAAATGATTTAGTAGTGGTTTAAATTCAAATATTTTTTTTTATATTTTTTCAAATTACTGTTATTTTTGAAAGAATCGTAGTCATTTGACACACTAAACAAATTCTTCTTTACCTATGTAGTACATCATTCTAGCACCAATGGCATTTTAACCATCAACAATAGTACACTTTTATATGTCAGTGATTTACAGATAAACAACAGCAGCAGCAAAAAAAAAACGTTGAAGTATTTTTAAAAATACTTCAAAATGAGTTTTTCCTATTCAATTGATAATGATGACATTTACCAAAAAAAAAAAAAAAAAACATGTTGAAGTACGTATAGAAATTGAAGTGGCAAAAGCAGCTTCTTTCTGCATCATCTTTATTTTTTTTTGGATTACATAAAACAGAATCACTAAAATTTTATAGATAATAAGAGACATTTTAATCAAGATATTTTCTCTTTTCTAAATAAAAAAAAATATGTATACGTAATACATATTTTTTTTTTGCTTAATTTGCAAAAATATATTATTTTTTGGGTGAATAGCAGTTTTTGTGTGCGCATTTTGTGCCATCCCATATAGATTTAGAAAATGAACATGATTTTTTTTTATTAAAATTTCCAAGTACACTGGGCATTATTATAGAAAAAATATTTTGAATTTAATTTTATAATGGTTATGAGTTGCTATTTATGGTACAAATAACATACAGACGAGTTATCATAGTCATAGAGATATTATTATAATAATACCAAATAATATAAAATTGTCAATAGTAGTAGCTTTAGAATACATTGAATTAGTAACAGAGATGGTAAAGTGATACAAATCCAAACATATTCTCACTCGTTAAGAAAACAAAAATCAAACTTTCGTAAGAAACTAAAGGTACGTACACATTAATCAAATATTTGAACAAAATATTTGTTTACTTATTTGCTTCCAATTGTGTCAAATAAAAAATTATTTTATTTTATGTTCAAACTATGATCAAATATTTGATGGTTTTTGTTTGTTCAAACAGCTCTCAAATAGTGTCAAGTAAAATAAACGAAAAAATATTTGTAGAGCGTTCAGATTGAAACAAATATTTGTATTAAATATTTATTTAATCAAAGTGTAAAACACATAGATTTATTTAATCGAAAAACTAACTGTTTTTTAAAAAATTGATCACTCGGGATCTCTCTCGGACATAGCATATTTATTTTATAATTTTGTCCGTTTTGGACTATCTCGCTAGTTTTGGAGATACTGGACATTTTAAAATATCGCCATTTTGTAAAATATCGAAAACTAAGCACGATATCGCAAAATGGACAAAATTTTTGCAAACCTTAACAGAAGGCACCACACCGACAACACAAATGTGTACAGTGTTTCGATTCCAATCATTCCCCGTTTCATTCCATATCGTTCCATTTTGGACCAATGTTCCATTCTGTTATCGGAATGATTAAATTTTTATTTTCACGTACGATAACACAATTGTGTACAGTGCTCCGATTCCAATCGTTCCCCGTTTTATTCCATATCGTTCCATTTTGGACCAATGTTCCAATCCATTATCTGAGTGATTAAATTTTTTTAATATCTATTACGATTTTGTAAAATATCGAAAACTAAGCTTGATATCTCAAAATGAACAAAATTTTTGCAAAGGGCACCACACCGACAACACAAATGTGTACAGTGTTCCGATTCCAATCATTCCCCGTTTCATTCCATATCGTTCCATTTTGAACCAATGTTCCATTCTGTTATCGGAATGATTACATTTTTATTTTCACGTACGACAACACAATTGTGTTCAGTGCTCCGATTCCAATCGTTCGCCGTTTCATTCCATATCGTTTTTTTATAAAGCCTTTTATTAATAAATTTATTAAAAAAATTTATAATTGACGATTTTACCACCTGTTATTTGCCATTGTTTGTTCTTACATTTTTTTTGTAAGATCAAATAAATATTTACTCAAATAAGAAGAAAATATTTGATAGCTAGTGTTCACACTATGGTTAAGTTTGTCAAATATTTATTTGAATGCAAATAATTTTATTTGACCAAAATCAGCTGATTTGCTGATTGACACCCAAAAATATTTTGTGTTCAGATTACGGCACAGAAATATTTCATGTTTTTTGTCAAATAATTGACTAATCTGAACGTACCTTAAGGCAAATTTTTACGTGATTTAAATATTCACGCACTAGTCCTTCTCCATTGGATAATGCTGTTGTTTGTAACTTGCATTACATTGTTGTTCATTAAAATGGATATTTGTGTAAGTTTTTGGGTACTTTGAATTTTTGTATGCAAAAGATTTAATCCTAGAGTTACTAAATCTAAACCATTCGAATCATAAATTTATTCTAAAGATTTAATTTATTTGAATTTAGTATTTAATACAAGATTTATTAAAACTATTACGAAAGACTTTATTTATTTAAAACTTTTAAAATATTTACTTATTAAAACTAACATATTTAAAAAATTTAATTTTTTTTCTAAACATTTAATAGTGGAGTTATTACAGAAAGTTTTAAATTAGTCGAACCATTTAATGGTGGATTAATTAATAAAAGATGTAATTTGTTTTAAACATTTAATCTTAAATTTATTAAAGAAAAGTATCAATAATTCGAAACATTTAAGCGTGGATTTAAACTAACATACTCGAAATATTCAATTTTTGTCGAAACATTTAATCGTGGATTAATCAAGTTTTGGGAAATCAAATCGGAATTAAAAAAACTCCTCGAATATACGTGTTTAGAAAATCAAAAAAGTAAGAGAACACGTAATCAAAAAAATGTGAAATTTTACACTTCTCTCATGAAATGTACGATATGCTTTTGTAAAGATCTTTGCGCGCTGGGTCCGAGTCATAATTTGTGCATTACACTCTAGCCCATTAATGCAAAAACTATATCAATTTTAACATAAAACTCGTTTCTTTCTATGTCCTAACGAAATTCAACAGTTTATTTCCCCGAGGAGAGTAAAGTAATCAAAAATAAGAGAAAAAAAAACAATTTTAAAATTTAATACTTTTAAATGACTCGTAAGTTGTTGTTTATTTTAATTCGTTTCGTGGCGTAGTAAATGTCTCTCAAAAGGTCGGATTAAGAGCGCAAATTAAAGTATGCTATAGTCTAAGGCTATGTTTCCACTGAAGGTGTTTTGAAACAAAACATGTTATCCCATACATTTCAGATATCATCAAAACACATGGCATTCTGGGGAAGTATTCTGGGAGAATATAAGCAAGAAAATTGCATCTGAAGCGTTTGATCTACAAGAGTTTCAATTTTCCTGTTACAAAATGTTATATATTTAATCCATTGTATGATTTGATATTGATATTGACTTTAAAAGAACTTCTTATATTGATATAAATAAAATGTCTATGATTTTATATTAACACTAGCTTAAAAACCCGATACTTCGTTACCGGTAGTTTTATATACCGGAATATATTAAAAGAAAAACTAAATTCTTTTTCATAAGAACTTTTTCCTTTAAACATTTCTTTAAGGCTTGTGGAGTATGTTTCAGTTTCAAGTCTCTGATTTCTACCTTATGGGCCTTATATTGGTCATTGAACTTTTGAAACTATTTATCTTTGAAAAACCCATTTTATCAAAAATTTAAAATGTGTATCTTCATAAGCTCAAGTTTTACTACGATTCCAGAGAAAATTCCAAAAATACTTTATATCTGAATTAAACATTATTAAAATTTTCCAGAAAAAAAAAAAAAAATTTAGACAGGCAGCCAAGGGCTTCTCCATTTTTGCTCATCCTGTAGGAATATCCAAAAATCCCGTCTAAGCGGATATCTGCGCTAGAGGATACACCGCAATACCGTACTTCAAATTCCTAGCTTTACCGATTTTCCAGCCGTTAATAGGTAGACTTTTCCCCTTAATGCCCCTCCTCGTAGGAATACACATACCAGCTCCTCAATATACCGGTTTTACAGGCAGCCAAGTGGAAAAATTTTTCCATTCATGCTCCTCCCCATGGGAAATCCAGTCTAGAATTAATTAGGAGACCTGCTTAACAAATTTTAAGTTCCTCTCTTGAGTGGATTAGCTAGTCCGTCAGGGGGGGGGGGGGGGTACTTTCCCACTTGTAACCTCATTTTTACCACGTTGCAGCCAAAGCTCAAAAAAGTATTATTCAAGTAAGTAGGGTCATATTCAAAGGAACAAAATGGAAGGAGAAAGACCTTCCCTTCCTCATAGAAATTTCCAAAAATCCCGCTTAAGATTATGCCAAAGACACAGGGAACCACAAAATATGGTATGAATATTACACACAATGTGTGTATCATTTAAAAATAACTTACATTGAGTAATTTTACTGACATTAAAAAGTAAATTTAAACAAAAATGTATTAGAGTGTGATAACACATTTTGGACCAAACCTACACTCTTTTGAAAAATTTTGCCGCCGTATTGAATACGGCTTTTGAACAGCAATCCAAGTTACGAATATCTTCGGTGGTTTTATTTCGTCCGCTATTTTGTATTTCCAAAATCTAATTGTACACACAGAGAAATAAAGTGCCAACCGAATTGAAAAGTGTATATTAATGGTAACAACTTATAAATTCAGATAGTACAACAATATTTACATTCGATTTCTGAAAATTCTGGGTGTTGCAACTAAAATTCTGTTGAATTAACCGAACTTTGTTGTGAAAACTAATATAAAGTTGTGCAAACTGTCTGAAATTCGTAATAACCGAATTTGAGTAATACTTACCGAATTTCAGTTGGCAAATAGCCAAATATTTTTCTGTGTGTAGAATCAGTTAAAGTAAACCCCAAGCAAATACAAAGTTTCTGATTGATTGGATAAAAATTCCCCTTTTTAGAGGCCATATTCGATCATCCACTTTGGGTTTTTAGTTTTTGGTTCAATTAAAAATTACCAACCGCCAAAACATTTTGGAGCAAAATTGCAGCCAGCAGTGACTACGCGAAAGACTTTTGGACAAAAAGTACATGCTGTGAATATTTTCCGCGCTTTAATTTCGTCCGACATTTTAAATTTCTAAAATCTAATTGCCAAAATCAGAATCAGTTAACTTAAAACCAAGTCAGAAGAAAGTTACTGTTTGAATCGGATGAAAATTTACTTTTTTCGCTGCATAATGGATCAGCCATTTTGAATTTTTAATTTTCGAGTTAATTTTTAAAATCACCACCCCCGAAACCTGGCGTTGCACAATTTCAGCTAGCTGAGACAAATGGAAAGACTTTTAGACAAATTGAGACTAATTTCGGCGGTTTTATTTCGTGCACCATTTTGAACTTCTAATATCTAACTGCAGAGTCAGTTACCGTAAACCCAAAAACAAAGTTTATTTTTGATCTGTGGAACATTTGCATTTTGGTCGCCATATTGCATCCGCCATTCGAATTTCAAATTTTGTAGTTTATTTTTGAAATCAGCCATCCCCAAAACCTTTCAGTTCACAATTTCAGGCAGCTGCGAGACTACGGGAAAGCCTTTTGGCCAAACAAGCTTTATTCTGGCCCTGTGTGCATTGTGAGAAACGAACAAATATTTATGTAAGCTTTGACTAATATTTCTGTGAGGTGTTTAAAATGTTTACTCACTAGTCCTTCTCTATTGGATATTGCTGTTGTTTGTAAGTTGCATTACACTGTTGTATCTCGTACATTAAATGTGTTTTTGTGTCTGTTTTTTTCGGTACTTTGCATTTGTATTACATAGCATGTTCTTTAGTTCAACTTGTAGTTGTTTTTTTTTTATATATACACACATACATATATATAAAGTAGTAGTTTTGAATAGTGTTTGTGTATACCATAAGAGTCTTTACTAAAGTCACTCTTAAGTTTAAAGTGTCTTGTTTTCTATACAAACACACATACACACTTGCAGAGTTAAACAAATACACATGTAAGTTATTCCTATCATTACTTTTATAAAACATACAATTTACTGTTAAGAGAACGATATTTGGTATAGAATTTAAAATATTTATTCAATAGTATCACAACAGCTATGATACTACATATTTTTAAATTATACGATTCAAATTTATAATATGACCAAATAAGTGCACTAATACTGCGATTAAGTGCTTCAATAAGTTATTGAAAAAATATTTAGTTTTAAAAGAAAATGTAAATTTATTATTAAAGTGACAGTAATAAATTGTTTAAATCTAAATATTATGGTAACAGTATGTAATTCTAGCGAACCGGTTGCGAGATCTGTCACTTATATATTATAATATGGTATTGTCATACAAGGGAAATAATAGATCTTTGGGACATGTACATATAAGGTCAATTCTGTAACCAGAAATACATTTTAGATATTTTTTTTTATTCTTTTTAGTTTAAACGAGCTTAAGATCATTTATTTATCAATTATTTATTTCCAATTTTTCGTCTCCACATTGGGTGACTTCTTCAGGGAACAAATATTACAATTTGAAAAAAAAAAATAGTTTTAATAATTAAAACATTTTATATACATATAATAATTTTTTTTTTTTAAAGGCGGGATAAATAATAAATAAATAATAATAATAATAAATCCCACTTTAATGGCATTTAGATCTTTTTTGTAGTAAAAATTCATTAGAACTTTAAAACTGATTAAAATCTGTAATATAATTTTTATTACAGCAAATTCTTTGAAAAATTCAGAATTCGGAAACTTTTCTTGTCGTTACTAAGGTTTGCATCTTCCCAACAAAGAATGAGAAGTTAATTAACCTTAATGGACCTATTCCACAAATTGAGTGAGTGAGTGAGTCAGTCAGTAACGTTATTCTTTTATAAATACCCAGGAAAAAAAAACACATTACCAAAACAAGGCATTGCCATATAATCGCTTACGTTTCTGATTGCCAAATTTCTGAACTGCATTACCAAACACATTGCAATGAGTCAGTAAAAAAAGGAAACAGTTGTGTAACCAATTCTTAAAGTAAGAAAGTGGTTTTTTAAATATAATTAGTTCTTTTACGAACTAACAAACTATTTGTAACTTATATTTGTGATAATTTTAGTTCAATTTGTAACCAATTACCATTTTGTTATAAAAACTCTTATTAGAACTAGGTTACCTAATAAGAAATGAGAAATTATTATAATTAAAAAAATGCTCATTAATATTTTAGCCAAAAATACTTAGTTTTGTAATAAAAGAAGTGCTTCTTAAAAAATACTTACAATTTTAATAAAAGAACTCCTTCTTTTTTTAACAAACGAAGTAGTTCTGAAAAAAATAAGGTAACTGGTTGTTGTAAAGAAAAATATAATCAAATCTAAAGAATCAATTCTTTTCAGTCTCACGCCCTGTTAAAAGAATCAGGTTGGTAATCAGGTTGGAAGGCATTCTAAACAAAATTCCTGATTACAAAACCGATTACCTTTTTGAAATTTTTTTTGCTGGGTATATATTCTATTTATTGTAATTCATAAAACTTTAGTTGTCTTGTTAATTATTGAAGCCATTTTGGCTTTTATTTTGTTCAAGTTTTCTTATTTAAGTGACCCCAAAGGACCTATCTTGTGACCGGTCATCCGAGGGAATATATACAGGTTGTTTCTTATACAGGTATATAACTTTAAGTTGCCAGCACTGCTTTAACTGGCGGCCATTTTGTCAACTGTCAAGTGAATTACGTTAAGTTTGTTTTGGCATTTCAACAGGAATAGACTGACGACTGAAAAACGCTTCCAAATTGTAAAAATTTATTTTGAAAATCATGGTTCTGTTCGAAATACGTATCGCGCACTACGTCCATTTTACGGTCAACATAATCGTCCATCAGAACAATTAATTCGATTAACTTAAACTTTAACTGCAATATTTGGAGTGATGATAATCCACAAGTGTATGTTGAGACACCGTTACATCCAGAAAAATTGACTGTTTGGTGTGCTTTATGGGTTGGTGAAATCATTGGTCCGTACTTCTATAAAAACGATGCTATTCAGAACGTTACAGTCAATGGTGACCGCTATAGAACCATACTTACTGACTTTTTCGTTCATCAATTCAACAGCCATGATGTGCAGGAGCTGTGGTTTCAACCGCTGGACTATTTTCTGTGGGGATATGTGAAGTCGCTAGTCTACGCCGATAAGCCCAAAACGATTGACCACTTGTAGGACAACATTCGCCGCGTTATACGGCCACAAATGTTGGAAAAAGTCATCGAAAATTGGACCTCCAGATTAGACTACGTCCGAGCCAGCCGTGGCGGTCATATGCCAGAAGTCATATTTATATTATAATGCCAGGAGATTATCTTTCGTAAATTTCATGTCAATTTAAAAAATTCATCTTTGTTTTATTCCATTTCAAAGTTTTATACCTCTATAAAAACACCCTTTATATATATATTTTTTTTTTAAATTAGTGTTTTTTATTTTGCATTTATTTTCCTGTAGTATTTGTTTAATTAATTTCTTTTGCATGGAAACACATACGCAAAACTATAACTTTGCTTTGCATAAGCAACATTAACTCGGACTTGTCTTCCAAGCAGAATGTTCTGTGATCGATCCCTACTTACGCCATGTCATCTTTTTTTATAATTCTTAAAGGGAAACTATGCAGTGGAGTAACCCGCAACTTTAAACGAGATTTGGAATAGAGGGGACAGAAATAAAAAAAATAATTTGCTATGAAACACAAATTGCAAAATAACTTTTGGGGGTAAAAATAAGTTTAAATTTTTTCGAAACTTTTTGTTTGAAAGCTTTTTAACTTTTTTATCGCATAGGATAAATCTAAAAAATACATTTCGGTGGAGACCTTATTTGCATATATTTATTTTCGAACCGATATGATAAAACGCAAACAACAAAAATGGGGCCAGATTTTACACCAAATTTTAATCGCCAAACATGAGATTGCGAACCTAAAAAAATAGTTTTTTTTTCAAAATTTTTGGACTCTTTAATATGTCCAAGTGTTACTAAGCTAAGCTTCACTTGAAAATCTACTTTTAACAAACCACCTGATATGTCTCGATGTGTTTTAAGTGGTGTAATTTCATGAACATTTGTCTACAGCTCAAAGATTTAAACCAATTTAAATGAACTACATATTTAAAATAAACTGACTAAATTCCAGATCGAGGCACATTTCCTAAAAAAAAAGTAAATTTTCCCCACTGTGCTTTGCTATGACAACGCCATGTTAAAGTTACCGGTTTTTTCACATAAAACTCCTGCTTAGGACCAAACCTGCCTACTTGGGATATGAAATGCGCATCAACTGCGCCCAGTCCCTTTGCCCGTATAGCATGCCCTTCGTGTCAACTGAGACCAGTCCCCTATGCTGACAATTTAAGATTCATTTCTCGTTAATTGTATCTTTCGTTCATTCAACTTAAATTTGTTTACATCTACATATTTTCCTAAAAATTATAAATCTTTTCATTAGTTAAAAAATATAAAAATATTTTTGCTTTCTAATGGAAAACTTTATTATTAATTCTTGTCCAATAAAATTCTCTTTTATTATGATGCGTATGCTTAATATTTACAATACTTACATGTAACTCATACACTCTGGTTGCTTTCTATAATAGTTATAAGTAGAGATTGGCACGTACACAGAAAAAACTAAAAACGGGTTTCAATTAAAAAAATTATTGATTCGATTAATAATTTAATTGATTTTGCAGCTATCACGGCAATGATATTATCAATTAAACCTTTTATTAAAATTAAGAAAAAAAAAGTTATAAATAATTCTACAAAAAAAAAATATGATACTCACAAAAAAAGTGTGTGATCTATACGTTGGTATGTGTGTTTTTTGCAATGCTGAGTCTGTTTGTGTGTGTGCTTGTTTTGTTTGTTAACTTCAAATGTATTTGGTATTTTATACTGAAAATTTTCTATTTATGCATACAGTGTATGAAAAAATAATATGACAATTGCGTCTAAAATAAAATATGTATTTATATATTTAAAAGTCAATTAAAAAATTATTTGAATGAATTAAATATTTGTTTAGAAACAATTTAAATTGAAATCAAATCTTTAATTAGATATTTTTTCTGTGTAAGTGAATTTTGACTCACACTCTCATACGCTCACGAGAA
Organism: Delia radicum; assembly: GCA_021234595.1. NCBI lineage: Eukaryota > Metazoa > Arthropoda > Insecta > Diptera > Anthomyiidae > Delia > Delia radicum. Next base: position 48,511,045 of record CM037854.1, read on the forward strand.
AAAAATTTTACTCACGCACAATCACTCACGAGAATTTTTTTATTCACACCCATTCACGTTCACGTGAGTGAACTCAGATTTATTCTAAAAAAACCCTAAAATGTTGAGGAATATGTCAAGTTAATTTCATTTAAAATGTAATTTTTCCTTTGTATTTTAACTTTAAAAGCCATGACGATTTTGGTGTTACAGATTTCTTAAGTTGAACACTCTAAACGGCAAGCCTGCCTACAGGCGGGCTATTTTAAATTAGCCATAAATGTACCAAAAGAATTTTTTTTTTTATAAAAATAAATACAATTTCGATAGTAATTTGTAGTAATTTTTGTGTGCGGTGCAAAGTTTGCAAGCGGGAAAGTGTTAAAGTTAAAGTAAAGTAAATTTCGTAAAATTTCAAAAAATAAATTTTGTGAACACAATTTTTAAAAATTTTAAAAATATATTTAAGTTGAATTTTCTAATTATTTGAGTTAAGGTTTGTTTTTTATATAAAAGTTTTTTTATTTTCAATATTTCGCTACTCCTTTGTGTAGCATCTTCAGGAAAATCAATAAATTATTAAATTTTCAAAAAATTTTAAAGTTTGAAAAAATTTTTGAAAGTTTGAAAACATATTTAAAATATTTGACAAATATTTCTAAAACAAAAATATAAATAATTAACTCTTAAAAAATCTATTGATGTAATATTTGTTATAAATTAATGTAGTATGTGTTATTTCTTTTGTAATAAATATCTATAATTCTGAGCTACATTTTCAATATCTATCTTAAAATGAATTCTATTTGTTAGTGGTGTATTAAGTATCTGTAACATTTCTAATAAATACCCAGCAAAAAATTTCCAAAAAGGGAAGCGGGTTTGTAATCAAGCATTTTGGGCAGAACGCATTCCTTACTAGATTACCTACTCGATTCTTTTAACAGGGCGTGAGACTAAAATAATTGATTCTTTAGAAGAGATTATTTTTTTACCGAAGAACCATTTACTTTATATTTTTAAGAACTACATACATTTTTTAATAAAGAAATAGTTCCATTGTAAAACTACGAAAAACTACAAAAACTACAAAACCCATACGGAAATAAAATCCTAAAAAGTGAAACATCGAATTCTTATGATAGCATGGGTTTGTCATAATTTTGGAGCTATAAACCACGAAAATATAAACTTTTCAATAAAAAGAACAATTCAAAATTGAAAAACAAAAATATGACTCACGCACAATCACCCTCAAAAATTTTTTTTACACTCACTCACGATAACGTCAGTAATTTCAACTTCCACTCACAATTTTCTGCTCACATGCGCTTGCCTAATTTATACCTAACCGCAGTTTAACAAAATTTAGGCAACATGCAATTTCTGTTTTTAGTATTATTTTGCTGCAAATAAAAACTTGTTTGAAATAATATATGAGGAACTACTTCCAATAACGTCCTTTTATTAAGAAAAAGTATATGATTACTTCTTGAGTACAAAAAGTTAAACATATAAGTTAATAACATTGTTATTTGCTTTTAAGTAAATAATTACTTTGTTATTGAGTTCATGCTTTCTGGTTTAAATTTAAAGAATTGATTACAATACTACTTGCTTTTTCGACTCTATCGTTGGAATGAGTTTGGTATTGCAGTTACTAAATTTGGCAATGAGATATGTAAGCAAGTGTGGGCATCACCTTCTTTTTGGAATGTGTAATTTTTTCCTGGGTAACGACGTTTGTAATTATGTTCTGTATTTAAAATTGAAACATTTTCAAAGTCTGGATAGTGAAAGGCTATCGTAAACAATGAGAAGATAATGCTGTTTTCTTGTGAATTAATATTCCTATATTTGTGATCTGATCTATGTACAGCTAATCTAGGTTTCAATTTATTAAATAAGAAATAAGGTTAAATAAACGAAAATAATTATATTTAAGTTGACTAGAAACCTTACATAGTATTCATAAAGTAAGATTTAAGCTAATGTTCTTAGAATAATAATTAATTTTTGTCCAAATACATACAGGATTCCATATTAACTTGAAAATATCCATACAGAGAAATAATGTGCCAAACGGATTGAAAGTTAGTAACTTCAGTTACAGTTGACTTTATCGAACTTTGTTGTGAAAACTAATGTTCAGTTTTACCAATCGACTGAAATTCGTAATAACCGAATTTGAGTCGTAGTAACCAAGTTGGCAAATAGCTAAATTTTTCTCTGGGTGTATCTACGGATTTTATAAAATTTGCCAGAAAGATTTGTTTTCGTAGTAGTAGCAAAGCCTTTCCGGGTTTTTCGTAAAATGAAAATCACCATATCTTCTGAAGTAAAAGCTCAAAATATGTAATTTTTGAACCTGAATTATATCTTAGTAAGGGGAATAATTTATTCCTTTTCATGGATTAGCTTTCGAAGTTCGTTATAAACCAAATTTAACCCATATTGCCACATATTGTAGGTTACTAAAAAAAAACATTTCAAAAAACCTTGGGCTGCTGTTAAAATTTACCAAACAAAGGGGCCACCTAAAAAACACATTAATCTCTGATTTTGTTTCTCTTTTAAATCGTCAAGTAATAGCTGGAAGTATTTCCCTGCTTGCCAATTGTTGCAATCCAATTTACAGTTTTAAATCTCCATTTAAATGTATCTTTTTTTTATTGTTAAACTTTACAAACTTTCGTCTGTTGATATGAGATTAATATTTTTTGATTTCTTGTAAAACATGAATTGTGTGACAATGGCAAATATATAAAGTTTTTAAAAGTTAAACAAACTTTATAATGGATATGTTTAGAAATCAAACTGTACACTAATAGAAACTTGTGAGTAGTATTAATGAATTCTATCATTAACGCAACTAATTTTTTTCATAAAAAAGTCACCAAAAAATGTTGCATTCAAGAAATGAAACATGTTTCATTAAAACACTTTTAATGAATAGTTTCATTGATGCAATGAAAATTTCATAAAGTATATGAAATTTTCTTCAGTAGTTGTAGCATAAGTTTCATGTGTTTAATGAATTATCATTACTTTTTATTACAAAACAAAAATGTTTTCTTTATAATACACTTTTTAAATTAAAAAAGATTTTGATTTTTTACAAAAGCACTTATGTCGACTTAAGAACATTACTCTAACCTATGTTTTTTTCATATTACAAGATACAATTTTTATTGTAAATTTTCATTGATTTAATCAATTTTTTTTTATGAAATTATGAAAAAACCATAAAAAATTTAATGAAAAATTTAACAATATTAATGAATTTTCATTTAGTTAATGAAATTATTCTTTAAATTAATGAAGCAATTTTAATGAAATCGATTCGTTAATACTATGAACGAAAATTCGACCAGTGAAGAAATAAAATAAAAATACATTTTACACAATGTGTATTATTACTAGGGCAAAATGCAAATACATGTTCATAGTGCGCAGCCCAAAATCTATTTTGACTAAATACTTTTCCAAATCTAACAATTTATATCAAAATGCCATCGATTTGTTGTTGGATATTTTTGGATATTTTGTTATAAATGCCTATTTTGGTATAAATGCATATTTTATGACATATTTTGGAACTCTTGTTTTAACAGCATATTTTGTATTCTCTGCATTTTTAAGCTCCTATTTTTAATTTTTAGTTGTATAAAAATCTTTAGAAAAAGGAAATGGACAATGGACAATGGAAAAAGGAAATGGAAATGCACAAATATCAGCAGAAAAGGCTGGCTTATTTTCTTCAATTGGAGGTAATCTTATACACAGAGAAATAAAGTGCCAACCGAATTGAAAAGTGTATTTTAATGGTAACAACTTATGAATTCAGTTAGTACCCACGATATTTACATTAGATTTTTGAATATTTTGGGTGTTGCAACTAAAATTCAGTTGAATTAACCAAACTTTGTTGTAAAAATTAATGTTCAGTTGTTCCAACCGACTGAAATTCGTAATAAGCGAATTTGAGTCGTAGTAACTGAATTTTGTTTACTTCAGAAACTTTTTTTATTATTTTCAGAATCCAATTGATCAAAATCCAACACTAGTCTATTTTTATCAGCTAAATCACAGGCATTTCTTATCGCATCTGCACAATCGAGGGTGTATTTTGTTGGTACTAGTGTCTTCTTTTTGACTATGTCCCCTAAATTTTTAAATGCACTTTTAATGCAATTGCATTTTTAAAATGCACTTTTTTAGTTCATGAAATATTTGCAACTTTAAAAAAATGTTTAATTAGTATAATTTAGAATCTTTACTACAACCTTCAATATTCACTTTTTAGTTGCCAAAGAAAAATATTTTAAAAACTTTTAGAAAAATATTAAAACTTAAAAAAATATTATTCAGAAAATTATTTTGGATTTTTCAGATGCTAATTGAGACAAACTCAATACTAGTCTATCTTTGATTAGCTACAGCTCAGTCATTTCTTATGAACATTTTTTTTTAATAAAATGTGCCCACATGGGATTTAAACCTAGGACACCTGGTAGTCAGTCAACCACTCTACCGTCTGAGCTATCTCGATAAGTTATAGTTGATAGATAAAAACATAAATGACCTGCTTGCACAATTTGTCATTACTTTCCAGCATGAATATTTAATGAGTCTAAAAATAGATTTTAAAAAAATTTTGAATTTACTACATTATATTTAAAATAATGACAAAAATAAGTACTTATGGGTAACGAATTATTTTTTGTATTGAAATAATGGTAAACTTAACTAGTTATTAGTAAGTACTTATTAGTTGTATTTAAGTAATAAATAGAGTAAGCTGGTGTCATTAGTGGTAGTCCGAAAAGTAATACTATGTCATTAACGTCTCTCCACTGGGTTTTTTATTTCAACATCTAAAATTTACTACTTACAATTAGTGAAAAAAATGTTAACTAAACCTGAATCACCTTATGATTTTACTGACGTCAGTATAAAAAACTTTTAATTTGCTAAGATGTAACTTTTCCAACTCTTACTAATTTCAATTATTAAACATAAGTAAATAACACACTTTAATAACATAATTTACTAAAGTTCATAAATAGATTAACATTATTTATTTAAAGAATTCTCAATTTTATAATCTTTGACTTTTTGTTTAAACCAATAAGAATAAACCAATCATGTTATCATAACTTTTAAAAAGTTAAAAATATAGACATGCCAATGGTACATTCATTAGGGTGGGTAAATTTGGTTTTGCCTACCAAGAGCATAGCAGAAAAGTAATCTGATGGAAATTTAATGATCATTTTTCGAAGAAACTATTGTTCTAAAATCTAAATCGAGCTTTCGATTTTTACGAGATTGACTAATTCTCAACCTGTTTCGCTGACAAGAGAGCTTGTTTGTATAGCAGAACACTGTTGCCAGGTTTGACGATTTATCGTCATTTTGACGATTTTTATTACCTAAATTACTAAATGACGATTTGACGATTTTTGCTTCCAAAATGACGATTTTTTGACAAACGTTTAATATGTCAGCAAAACATGTTTATTTGCTATTATTAAAAAATCAACGGATCTATTTTTGGATTTTTATTATTTCGTTAAAATTAAAAACTATTTTTTATTGAAAGTTTAGCAAAAAAGTTATTTTGTGGATTCATGTTAGGTTTATTTTAATTTATTTTCTGCCCTTAATAACGGGAAAGACCACTGCAAATGCAGCTAAAACCAAATTAAATTTCACCTGAAAAAAGAACGACTTACATTTTAGTAAATTCAACTAACATAGTCATTTGTTTTTTACTGTTCAAAAAATTAACTACAATTGTATCATTAATGAGTGGTTCAGTCAGTGCAGTAAAATATAAACAAACATTAATTTGTTTTATTTTTTTAAATAAAAAAAAAAAAAATAATACTGTACAAAATGAATGTAAAATCATAATACTGTAATTTAATGTGTTTTTTTTTTTTAAATGAACTACAATTGTAGTCAAAAATGAAATTTCTTCTACAAATGACTGTTTTTTCACTTAAAAATAAAGATACTGTATTAAAACTGAAACAACGACAAATATTTACAGCAGAAGTTCCCTGAGTATGTGCTTACTTTTTTCATGGTTGGCGAACACTACCTTTTCATTACAATTACAGTTGCCTTCCACGGCCACACCAATGCCGTTATGAACGTTTTAAAGCTACGATTCCAATAGTGGCATGTGTCTTTACAGGGTTTATTTCAAAATTCTACCCATTAAATTTTGTTACATCAACAAAATAACGGTATAAATCGTCGTTTCGGTATTTTAGCGTTATTTTGACTTTAACTAGTTCAAGATATTTCAAAAGCAAACAGGCTAAATAGAAAACTAAAACCATTTACATAAGAAGAAACATGTCTTTAATGGAATCGCTTTTTTTAAATTTTCATTCCGCTATTAGTGTTACTGTTATAGCTAATCGTTATTATGAAAAGTTATTGAATGCCAACCCTGCTTTTTTTAATATTTATATTTTTATAAAGTTTAATTAGTGCAAGATTGAGATAAAAATAAAATAATTTTTAAATTAAAAAAAAAAAACATCCAAGTTTTTGCGAAACAAACATCGAGTGCAAATATTCTGATTTATAAATCCAAAAATAAATCCGGTGCTTAAAAAACAGGCCTAAAAATAATATAAATAAAGTGTTCCAAAGTGAAACTTCAGATATTCACAATTTATATTTGAAAATGGAAAAACATGCAGTAATAAACAATATTTAAATAAAATAAATAATAATATAAACAATAAATAAAATAAAAAATCATTTTTAGCAATATTAAAAACCAACCCAAAATGAAAAATATGAAATAATCAAAAATTTCACAATTTATTGTATTAAACTATATCATCACATGTAATGCAATTTGAAACTTTAATTCGTTAATGGAAGTCCAAATTTAATAATTAAAGAAAATAACATTGTTAAAGAATTTCTAAACTATGTAAAAGAATTTAAGATTTAAAAATTGTGCTACTGAAGTGGTGTTTACAGAATTATGTAGAAGGAATTAACAGTTAAAGTGGTAAAGTGCTATCGTTATAAAATTTCATGATTTTCGAAGTTTAAATTACAGAAAAGTGTAAAAAATTGTATTATATTACACCGATAGTACATGAGCATTTGATATATGAATTACATTATTATTATTTTTTTTTTATTAAAACTTTATCCCACTTGTAACAAATATTTTTTGTTTTGACGATTTTTTTGACGATTTTTGAAAATAAAATGACGATTTTGACGATTTTTATTGGAAAATTTGACGATTTTATGCTCAACATACCTGGCAACACTGTAGCAGAAACGTAATTTGCGGGAAATTTTAAGAAACATTTTCGAAGAAACCATGGTTCTAATATAAAGATAAAATTTTCATGTACATTATGTAGGTAAATATCACTATGTAGGTAAAGACCCCTGAAAATGTAGTTGAAAACAAATAAAATTTCATTTAAAGAAAGGACGACCTTCATTTCAGTTAATTAAACTAACATTTTCATTTGTTTTTTAATTGTTCAAAAAATGACTAACAATTGTAGTAAAAATTAACCACATTGCAGTAAAAAATGAACGTAAAATCATAAAACAGTCATTTGATATGGTTTGTTTTTTTAAATGAACTACAAGGTTAGTAAAAAATTTAATTTGTTCTACAAATGACTGACATTTACATTAAAAATGAAGAAACTGTATTACAACCCAAACAACTAAATATTTTTAAAGCAGAAGTTACCTGAGTGTAGTCAAAAAATATATGCCTTTTTGGTTTAAAAGCTCATGCAATTGATGAAAAATCAAACTGCGTGGTCTTCTGAGGGCTTGTTTGAAAGGAAAGCTTTACTTACACATAGAGAAACATTTTACTATTTGCCAACTGAAATTCGGTTAGTACAACTCAAATTCTGTTATTACGAATTTCAGTCGGTTGCTACAACTGAAATTTAGTTTTCACAACAAAGTTCGGTTAATTCAACTGCATTTTAGTTGCAACAGCTAAAATATTCAGAAGTAAATATCGTTGTACAAACTGAATACATATTTTTCAATTTGGTTAGTACTTTATTTATCTGTACTTTTATATCTGTTCTCATATTTTTTTACTATATGAGAACAGATATAAAAAGTTGAGACAATTTCGTATTAAACAAGCCCTCTGTAATCGATAAAGGTTGATCTTTTATCGATTACAATGAGTATTTTTTTCACAAAAATGCATATATTTTACGACCATACAAATTTTTTCGTAAAAAATCGGAGTATCGACTTTGATTTCAGAACCATGGTTTCTTCGGAAGATTTTCTTAGAATTTTCCGCAAAACTACACACAGAAAAAAATTTAGCCAAGTACCAACTGACATTTGGCCTAAAATTCGGTTACTACACTGACAATGTTATTACGTTAAAAAATATCTACAATAGCTATTAAATTAACTGAAAACACAATTAAAAAAAGAACTACTAATTTTCCATTATATTCAGCCCATTTTGATATTTACTTTTAAAACATTGGTTAAATAACCGACACGAGTAGTAAAAACAACAGAAAGTCTTTTTAAAAAAACCTTTAATATTTAACGGACAAAACGTAAGAAAAACAATTTTTTCCTTTGTTTTTAAAAACATACATAATCGAATGTTTGTAATGTTTGTACAGTAATTGAAAAAGCTTCATTGTATTTATGAAAAACTTCATTGATTTTTTTTTTTTTTTCAATTTATAACGAGCTTTCAACCTCCGTATATTTACAAAAATAAAGCAAATCAAACATATTAGCTAGGTTGATACTAGTATTTCGATCTGGCTAAAGATCTCATCAGAACCCGAAGTTTTAGAAAAGTTAGAGCCTCCATAATAGGCAGAACTTTAACAAAAAACCTATTAATAATCAATTTTGCTGCATTCTTGTTTTCTTAGTAATCAAGCACGTGGTTAGGTCTTTTCCTAACAAGCATCATGACGTTACTAAACTTTGAAGACCAAAAATGTTCTATTTATATAAAAAAATTTAGTTTGTACTCTGGCTCAAGTAATATTTTTTACAGTTATATTAGTTTTTTGTTTTTATATACATCGAGATTATTTTTATGTTATTTTCAATTTATAACGAGCTTTCAACCTCCGTATATTTACAAAAATAAAGCAAATCAAACATATTAGCTAGGTTGATACTACGTTCAATGAAATACTTCATAAATATGATGAAGCTGTTTTATAAAAGTTCAAATTGCAGACAAGCTTCATCATATTTATGAAATGTTTAATAAATATGAAGAATTTTCATGAACTTTCATCATATGGTTCATAAATGTTATAAGCCGATTTATTAATATGATAAAGCCAATTCATAAATTTTTATGAAATGAAAAATTTTCTTTGGTAGCGTAGAAACACAGTAAATGCAAATACGAAATTTTTAAAAAACAATATTTTTGCAACTGTAATTTAGAATATATCAATTAAAACTCAGAATTTAAAATTTAAATTTATAAAATATTAACTGCTATTAATTTTTTATTTTGAGCGCCCGGTAGGCTAGTTGGTAGCGTGCTGGCTTATCAGTGCGGGGGTCGTAGGTTCGATTCCATCCAGAGGCTACAAAGCGCCGAAAGCCATATTAACCAGTGCTCGGTAAGGGTAATAGGATATAATTTGTAATTATATGATTATTAATAAATAAAATAAAAAAATAGTATTTTATTAAAATTTAGAAAAAATAAATTAAGTTAAGAATTTTCATTTTGAATTTAAAAACATTAATTGATATTAAGAATTTCCTTTTGCAGTGAATTTAATAAAAATTAAATTTATTTCGTAGTTATGTATTGTCAATCTTTTAAAATTGCATTTCATTCTGAATTGTCTGGTTTGAGATCATAATTAAAATATTACTTTTATGATAGAGTTACATAGATTCAATACCTCTCACGAGTCTCTCGATAAAAATTCGAGCTCTTCCCAACTCAGTAACATACATTTTTTCTTTGCAATTATTCGAGTTGCATCATTTTGTTTAAAGCTGCCATATTTTTGAAAAATAAAAAAGTTGCACTTGCTAGTTTCGGTAAAGACTAGTTTTATTTTTTATAACACAAAACCAATAACTAACCAAATAACAATTAAATAAATATGTCAAAAATCTTTTTGGTATGTTTTGTTTGTAAAAAAATGCTTTTCAGTATATTTTTTTCAACCCAAATTGTGTTTTTATAGAATTTAAAAAAAGTATTTTTAAAAGTTTTTGATGCTATTAAACGTTTCTTGTAAAAAAACTGCAAAAACGTTTATTTAACACAAATATGTAGTAAACAACGCAACATTTACATTAAAAAAATGTTAATATTTTGACTCAAAAGTTTTCATTACATTATTTGTGTGGTACTTTAGCATATTTCTTAGCATAATAAATAGTACAAGACTTTTTGATTTTTTGGTTATTTTTTTTTCTTAGGATTTAGGATATTTCGAAAGAAAGTATCTGGCAACACAGCATCAAACCAAATTTCAAACACAGTTTTTTTACCTTCAAATCTAATTTTGACAACACAACCTAAATTTCTCTTTACAAACCCGGGTTTTTTACTCTTTGGCTGGTTACTGAGTTGGGCAATTCAAAATGAAATGCAATTAAATGTATATTCATAAAATTCCATACAAAATTTAGACCACATCGCCTGATTAGAAATTCTGACTTTGAATTGATATTATGTTAGTTTCTCAATTTTAAATAGAAAATCTAAATTACAAATTACATTTTCTTAATTTCAAATGAAAATTTGTTAATTTCTATCGATGATTTTTAAATTTTAAATGAAAATTCTGAATTTTAATTGATTCGAAAACAAACAAAATTGTTTACACGGTTTTTTGAAACTTTTATGAAATGATGAAGATGCATGAAACATATGACATAAATTCTTATGAAACTCTTCATTATATCTATGAAAACTTCATAAATATGATTAAATAATACGATTTATAAAACAGTTTCATCAATATGTTGAAACTTTTTTCCCTGAGTGTATGTTTTTTTATAGGTGCTCAGATCTAGGATTGTGTCATTTAGTGTAAAAATGCTATTGTGAAAGTTTTAGCTCAATCGGACTATGCCTTCCCGACCTCATTCAGCCCTAAAGTTTAGAAAACGGAATACAAGGCGAAAAAGTCACTTTTTCTTAGTTTTTGTAAAATTTTTTAAATGTAAAAGTTTTTACTCAAGGGTACAGCCGACGACATTCCGTTACCACCTGAAATATTATTATGCTTGTGTTAACATAACACAACATATTTTTAAAGTTTTTTCAACAATGGGACTTTTTGACACCAAGAGCATCTAAGGGTTAATTTAGTCCAAAATATATGTTAAATGATTAAAGTACTGGTCTAAGCCAGGTTTGTAAAAAAAAAGAATTTAAATACTTTTTGTTCAAATATATATAAATTCTCGCAGTAACTTCTTTGATCTTAATGCGGCTCGGCAAGGGTTAACGTTGTTTAATATGTCCAAAACTTTTGGCACAGAATCTTCAAATATTGTGTTATTATATTTTACATAACGTTTATTAAAATTCAAAAGTAGTAAAAAAATCTTCAACGTTTTTTGTAAATTGAAATATATAAGTGTGGGGTCACTTGGGGCCTCTGGTCCACATGTGTTAATGATGTCCAAAATTTTTTATTTACAACCTTAAGTCATGATGATAAACAAAAACAACAAACGGTACAAAAGTAGCTAATTTTTGATTTTAAATATTTTATGACAACAAATAAGGCAAAAATTACCAAAAAACACAATTTCCTCGACATTTGCAAAAATTAAATCGTTGCCCTACCCAAGTGTGCCAGGGGATATTTTTAAAATTTTTTATTTTCGATCTCTAACATGTTTTAAACAAGTCACTGGAGTCCAAATCTGAATTCTTGCGATTTTGTTGATGAAATTTTTTTAAAATTAGAAATTGGAACTAAAAAAAAGTGACTTTTTCGCCTTGTATTCCGTTTTCTAAACTTTAGGGCTGAATGGGGTCGGGAAGGCATAGTCCGATTGAGCTAAAACTTTTACAATAGCATTTTTACACTAAATGACACAATCCTAGACCTGAGCACCTTCAAATTTCAAAAAAAAAAAAATACACTAACTACTACTGTGTGTGTTATACTCTTTGTCAAGTTTTGCGGTTTCGAACAAATTAATCCACCCTAACATTCATGCATGTTTGCAAGTCAATTTAAAAATAATTCGATTGTATAAATTTGATTTTAGATGACAAGAACAAAAATTGCTAAAAAATAAACATTTTTTTTTTTTTTTGAGAATTTGCATACATACTTGTATAAGAATAAGAATTTATATAGATATAATAAGTTTATCTTAAGTTTTTGTTAGATTTTATATAACAAAACTTAACACCCACTGTCGACTAAAACTCAAACTTTGAGGTAAACTTATGGTCTAAATTGGTTTCATTTTCAAAACACAAATACATAAAAAAAAAACAATAAAGTTAACGAACATTTTACCTTCTACAAATATTCACACATTCAAAACATGAAAATACATTTACACTTTTCTTAAGTTATCATATGGTCTAAAAATCTTTATATCATATTGGAAAAATTTTAACAATTTTCAAAAAAACAAAAAAAAAGATTGAATAAAATAAACTTTACCGTATCTTAAGCGTTACGTATAAAAAATTGGCAAAAAGATGAACAAAAGTTCTGGGAAATTTACAATATAGTTTAAGTAAAGTGAATTTACCATGGACGCTTCAAACTGCATATACAGAGTTACTACACTGCGTTGCATAACTATAATTACAAATGAGTTTTTCTATTTTTTCTAATATTACAAACATATTTTTAAAACCTATAACTGTTATTAAGAGTGTGATAACTGATCTCTTAGTATATTAAATTTAAGATTTAAGAGAAAAATTGTGTAATAAGTTTTTGTTAGTGTTTATAGTTCATAACTGTAATTACATAAAGTGGTTAGTACTCGCGAGTACATGCATGTAAGTACTTTTTACACCTAAAGGTTCAGGCAGAAAATATTTGACACTAGAACTAATATCTACTTTTTTAAGGTGTAAGGTACGCTGACTACAAATCTGGTCTCAGAATCACTATCCGACATCAGATGTTCGATCAAAAGTGTTGTTTTTGATCAAAATGCTCCGATTTTTCACCTTCCTGGAAATATACTTGAACAAACTACTCTTACACTTTTTTTTAGTTTTTGAATTTTAAAGATATTTTATGTTTTCTTGAAATTTTCGTCGGTTGAACTTGATAATAAATTTTAATGAAAATGAAAACTATTCAAGTTATAGGTCATACTCTATATTTCTTTATTAGGATATAGTCCTAACAAATATTCTATATAGTTTTTGTTTTTAAATTTATTAATCGACCACTTTCAGGAATGTGTTGATAGATCTATTTCGGAAATTTTCCAGGCTCCCATCTTTAGAACACGTTTTGAAAGAAGTGGCAACCTCATGCAAACCTCAAATATTCCTAAAACATAGTTATCACACTAAATGAGAACTAATATATGAGCTCGAAGTTAAAGATTATCACCATTGATCAATAATAAATTGAAAACTTGTTCGTTATGTGCAAGCTCTACCTTTGGCATATATTCAATATTTAAAAACAAGATTAAAGGTCGAAAAAACATAATTTTTAATTTTAATAAAAATTATATCAAACTTATAAATTTAAATTTTTAAAAATTGTATTCTGTGGGACTTCAAAATTGCTGCCACAACTTAAATTTCAATTTACAATATTTTCGTAAAGAAAAAAAGTTATCTTAAATATTCAAAAGCAGAGAAAATGGTAAGAGTAGTTTGTTCAGGTGCCGTTACAAGTATTATGTAAAATATATTTCCAGCAGGGGGAAAAATCGGAGCATTTTCATCAGAAATTACACTTTTCCCGTTACTACAGCTCGAACTCGTGATGTCGGAGAGTAATTCTGAGACCTGATTTGGACTCAGCGTACCTTATACCTTTAGAAAACTATACTTTTGTTCTAATGTCAAATATTTTTCGGCCTGAATTTTTAGGTGTGAAAAGTGCTTACATGTAGTCAATAGTGTCCCCATTACAATGGCGTAAACATACGGTAAACAAAGAAGAATAGAAAATAAAAAAAAAATGAAAGAATTATTTTTGTTTTTTATGCAATTTTATTCAATTTGCAATAAAATGCCGCGTGGTTCATATACAAGGTGGCGCAAAAATAACCTTCCGATGTTTTTTGGCTGTAATTTAAAAAAAAAATGATAAACTTTGATTCTTCTTGTGGATTATTTTTATTTGGTATTTTAATTTTTTTTACATCAAGTCGAGAATATGATGTCATGTAAATGGCCGCCGCCACAGTTGATTGTCATTTGAGCCCTTTTTATGGCATTTTCCATCACTTTGGCCAAAACTTCCGGCGATAGGTCCTCACATTCTTGACGGATATTGTCTTTAAGAGCTGCAAGAGTCTGAGTCTTGTTGACATAAACCCGCGACTTCAAAAAGCCCCACAAAAAGAAGTCTGGAGCGGTCAAATCAGGCGATCTTGCTGGCCAAAACGGGAGATTAGGCGCCCGGGAAATGCATCTTTCAGCATATCGGTTGTGGCACGTGCAGTGTGTGCCGTTGCACCGTCCTGTTGGAACCACATGCTTTCCAATCCCAATTCATCAAGTTGCGGCAAAAAGAACTCGTTGACCATTGCTCTGTAGCGCTCACCATTCACAGTTACCGTTTGGCCCGCGACGTCTTCGAAGAAAAAAGGTCCGATGACTCCTCCAGCGAAAACAGCACACCATACAGTGACTTTGAGCGGGTGTAATGGCTCTTCGTGGGTTACACGCGGATTTTCAGTGCCCCAGAAGCGTAAATTTTGCTTAGATACGTACCCGCTAAGATGGAAATGGTCCTCATCACTCATGATTATTTTTGATGAAAAATCATCTTCTCTTGGTGGTGATTAAGGATGGCTTGAGCGTATGTTACACGCGATTGGCGGTCAGCAGCTAACAGCTGATGCACCGTCTGGAATTTGTACGGAAACATCTTCAAATCTTGTACCAAAATTCGCTGTAAAGACCGTCGACTGATACCCATTTGCGTGGCACGTCGTCTGGTCGATGTCGACGGCGCTTCCATGACATCCTCGGCTACAGCAGCAATATTCTCTGCAACGGCTACTCCGGGGTCTGCCACGCCTGGCAGCATCTCGTATTGTGCCAGTCTCTTCGAGGCGAGCGGCTAAACGTCGCAGTGTTTCACCAGTAGGCGTTGGACGGCCAGGAAATCTGCGACGAAATTCACGTTGTGCCAAAGTCACCGACCATAATTGGTCAAATAAATAGTCACCAATATTCCGCGTTCTGGAACAGTGTAGCGTAACATTGTTTATTAACGTGTATTTCGCATGTGTTTACTACACAAATGTCAAAACAGAACTGACATTAGGGGCCAATCGCAAAATTTAAAAAATAAAAATTTTAGCCTATTTACAAAGTGGCTTTAATTTTCGGGAAATTGTTAAAAAAAATAAACCGTTCATATGTGGTTGTCACAAATTTTGCAAATAATTTGAGAGCTTACGGTAAACATAAAACAGGCGGCCAGAAAAAAGCTTTCTGATCGCGACCGGAGTAAAATAATCAACTCAATGAAGAGTCTCAATCAGATAATACAGGCCGACAAGGTTGGTTTTCTAACCAAGACTCAAACTATACTTTCCCGAAGGTTTTAAAAGAGCTGAATTCGAATCTGACCTCAGAATAGCCCATCAGGTTTTCCAGATATTCGAACCTAAAAGTACAAAAACACGTTTTTTTGGGTACATTTGACGTCTGTAACTTTCAGATTTTTTTTTTTTCAAAAGATCGTTACGATATCTAAAAGTGCTTCTCCTCCCCTACAAAATCCACTTTGAGTTTTTAAAAAATCTTCATTTGTCACAGAGAAGTAGTGATATACAGTTATCAACACTTCATTAAGGAAAAGGCTATTCTGAGACCAGATTCGGATTCAGCACATCTAAAACTTTCGGAAAGTATAGTCTGATTCTTGGTTAGAAAATTTCATCAAATTTTGTCGGCCTGTTTAATCGGTGAATGTAAGGTAAATGTGTTTAAATAAAGAATAGTAGACTCTTAAAGGATTCCCAGAGAATTATTCGCCAAAAGCTGATGTCTGTGCTAAGGTTGTTACCCCGCCACAAACCTGATCAAGTTGAATTCGCTAAAAGGAATTTACAAACCCACTGAAGAAAAGTAAGTCAATAATCGCTGTTGTTGGTAGGACTGTTTTAATATAAATTTCTTTTAAAGGTGATTGTTTCTGATGTGAAAAAGTCTATTATTGATAATCTAGATGGATTTAACAGCTATTGAAGAGACTTACATAAGGAACCACGATATTTCTCAAAAAGAAATTTTCAGAGTCGTATCCATAGTGGTTTGGGGAGCTTTTTGTTGGTGCCATTTATTCAAAATAGTAACGAAGAAGGATTTATTATTCAAAAAGACAATGCCTCAGTACATAAATATAAGTAGTCAGACAATGGATTGGCTATCATTAAAAAATAAAATGGCCCGTATATTCTCCGGATCAAAACCCAATTGAGAATATTTGTGGAGTATTAACCAGTCGAATTAGCTCAGAAAACCATAAAGGATCTATAATCTAGATCTATAATATATTATTAAAACTGCTGCATTAAAATATTTTTCTTAAATTTTTGTAAATTTTGTAATATTAAGTTAATTGCATTTATAATTATGAAACACTAATTGATTTTGTTATTTCTTGTTAAATAGTAAGATAAAATATAACTAAATTGCTTTGTTTTGTTAAATATTATTAATTTTGCATTGGTTTTACATTTATGCCAGTTAAACTCTTCTACTTTTTTTTAACTTACAAAATTTAGTGAAATTAATGTTATTATAGTTTTGCAACGCAGTGTATGTAGTTTTAGGCCAAGGCAGGATTTTAAAGGATTTAAATACAAAAATATTTACATGTATAATTAAATGATATTTTGTTTAATTACTCTTGTGTACTAAAATACCAGGTCGAGTACTCTTAAGTAGGAATACCGTGGGTAAGGCTAAGCAATTCTAAAATAATCGACTTTATTTTAGTAATTTTTGGAATGAATTCGAGTTTTGCATTAAGGACGTACAAATTAAGTTAGCCTACATAAAGAGTCAGTAGAATATTTCCGTTTTTAATGTCATGAAAACATACGAATTTATTCACGTTTTCTATTTGCGTTTTTTTTTTTTATTTTCGCGAAATTCCTAACGGAAATATTTTAACAACTTTATAGAGTACACGTGTGCAAAATATTATTCAAACGTCTTTGAAATCTAAAGACATACATTGCAAAAACGACTAAAATCGGGAATACAATTTTGTGGAAATACTTCGCTACTACTTTTAAAAAACTAGAAAAATTTTATTAAAGAAATAACTCTTTTTAGTTTCTGCACTCATTTGAACACAACCCCTGTAATAAAAGGGTACTCACAGTATAGAGACATTTTAATATGGTATAAATACAAAAAAAAAAATACTAACCCGTTTAAAAAAAATGAATGCAGCTTTATGTAGTCATATCAATTTCTATGTGACGCAAAATATATGTAATCTTATTGAATTTCATCCGAAATATGTTTCCATATAATTGTATCTGTTTTCTATCTAATCTGATACAATTTTATCAAAATTATGGCCCGATAGAATTGTATTAGATTGTATCAGTTCTTTATTTAATTTTATCACTTCATATGTAAACTGAGACAAATAGATATAATTATTAGGGTGTTTTTTTCAAATGCCTTTCTCGTTTGTTTTTGGGATATCATCATTTTTTAGAATCCTTTTGACATAAGAAAATTATGGCACAAATTTTTTAAAAAATTTTAACTCATTTTGGGGCCTAGGTTCTATAGAGCAAAGACTATTGAATATAATGCAAATATTACTTCACCAATCGATTCTACACAAAAACCCAGCAAAACTTTGGTAATGGGTTCGATAAAGTAATGTATTATCTTGTAATGTGTACTCCTTACCTGTATTTCCAACAAGAAATAATGAGTGACCGATAATTGAACACTCATGGATTACCTTGTAATGAGACCTCATTACATTTTACATTACTTCAAAACATAAAATTATGACTTACCGATCATCAGTTACATAATGCATGAATTATAAACGTAAAGTAATTATTAATATGTATTTTTGAAAATCTATTTATAGACACATTACTTTGTGATTTTTTGTAAGCATAATGGTAAGGTGTATATTTTTGATATCACGAACGAAAACACAAAGCACAACAACTCATCTACATGTTAAGCAATAAAATATTGTATGTATCGATAGCTCAGTTGGTAGAGCTCTCGCCTAACTAATTGTTACATGCCAGAGACCCCAGGTTCGAATCCCAGCATGACCAAGTTATTTATTTAATAAAAAAAAAGTTATTTATTTAATTAAAAAAAATATCTGAAAAAAAAATTTTATGGATTTTTTTATGAAAATCTATTTATAGACACATTACTTTTTCCCACCATGTAACCATATAAGTAAGCAGTTACTTTACCCCCTACAAGGTAATGTGTTACTTTGAGGCTCATCGCCTGTAAAATTCATCAGTGAAGTACCGTGTAAAGTAATGTATGAAGCCCTATGGCGATACATTACTTTACCCATGATTTGGTAATGTGTGGTTTTGCTGGGAAATTAATAATGTGAGCAATTTTTTAACACTTCAAGAACGCACCAAATAGCCACAAGAGTGGGCCAAAAACTATTTTTTTTTTTAAATTTAATAACTGATTTTTTTTACATCGACAATTCAAACGTATTTGAAACTTAGAAAAAATGGGGAAAAAGTATGTAGTTATCGCTTACGGTTAAAAAGTTATAAAGGTTAAACGTTTTATTAAGGGCCAAAAAAATATTTTTTTTTTAATAAAGTTTACAAAATTTCTTTGAAAAAATTAAAATAATTTAATTTTCACTATTATCTACCGTGGTAATAGCTAAACTATTCAATTCGTTTTTTATTTTTCAATAAACATGAATCGCTCAATCGTGATATTCGTCCAACCAATTGTTCAGTGTAAATGCTAGTTGATTTTATATTTTTCGCCATTTTGATTGCATTTACAAAACTTCCGTGTTTTGGCCACTGCAAATACATTATATCGCATGAAAGAAATATTAATTCCAAAATTAACTAAAGTTTTCAGACTTTGTGTTGTAAAAAAATCTAAGGGTGATTTTGAAAAAACGAAATTTTATTTCCTAATGTTGCATTTTCTTCTTTATCATTGTTTAAAACTTCATTGTGTTCTTTGATATCAATGAAATCCTGATCATAAAGAAGTTCATCAGTGGAACTCATTAGATAAAGAAAAGCTGTGGTATTTTCATCCGTTGCAGAAGGAGTGACATCATCCCAGTTTTCTACTAAGTCATTTGTACCAACATTTAAATTTTTATCCATTGACCACAATTCTTCGACTTGATTTTTGCTTACGCCTGCTAATAGTTTAATGCGCAATTCTTCCTTTTCTTCAACGGAATTCGCTCATCAAAAATGGCAAATGCAGCGTTGTCTTCGTTCAAATATTCCGATGCAAGAGTTGTTGCTGAAGTACACACATTTTTTTTTTTTTATTGAGACAATGGATGGCCATAAAACGACGTAAGACGTCCAAATTAGTACACGTTCGAATATCTAAAGGATTTTTATACAATAGTTTAATTACCGCGTTATTAAACAGAAACGCGTATATTTACCTGAAATTCGTCTGGATTTTTTTTTCTGCTAAATTTAAAATGCTCTACATTTTGGAAAATAAAGTTTAAGATAATTTTGTAAAGTGACGTAAAATGAAAATATTAATAAAAATTTTAATTTTTATTATTAGAACTTTTTAACGACTGGCAGTAACTTTTTAGCCATTAGCACTAAATACATAGTTCTTCCACTATTTTTCTCAGTTTGAGATACGTTTTAATTGTCGGTGTAAAAAAAAAACAGTTTTTAAATTGTTTTGAAAAAATTGAATTTTCGGCCCACTCTTGTGGCTATTTGGTGCGTTCTGGAAGTGTTAAAAATTGAATTTTCGGCCCACTCTTGTGGCTATTTGGTGCGTTCTGGAAGTGTTAAAAAAAAATGTTCACATTTTTTTTGTGAGGAATCGATTGGTGAAGTAATATTTGCATTATATTCATTTTTGCATTATACATAGTTTTGCTCTATAGAAACTAGGCCTCAAAATCGTGGTTTTTGGCAGCCTTGAAGGAGGGGAAGGAGGTTAAAATTTTTCCAAAAAAAATTGTGCCGTTTTGTTTTTTTTAGTCAAAAAGACTCAAAAAAATTATGATATCCCAAAATCTAATTTTTGAAATTCACCCTAATCTTATATATAAAATTCTCGTGTCACAATGTTTGTTCCCGTACTCCTCCGAAACGGCTTGACCGATTCTCATGACATTTTGTGAGCATATTGAGTAGGTCTGAGAATCGGCCAACATCTAAAACTGGGCGTGATCGGACCAGTGGGCGAGTCAGCTCACATACAAAGTAAATATTTAATATCATATATCTACAGTACTATAATAGCCATAGTCTTAGAAATTTGTGCACGTTGATTATTTGTTAATGTGAATAGTCATGGGAAAAATGGGCGTGATCGGACCAGTGGGCGTGTCAGCTCCCATACAAAGTAAATATTTAATATCATATATCTACAGTTCTATAATAGCCAGAGTCTTAGAAATTTGTGCACATTGATTATAGTATGAATAGTCATGGGAAAATTGGGCGGGATCATACCAGTGGGCGTGGCAGCTCCCATACAAAGTGATTAGTCAGCTCATATACAAAATTAATATTAATATTAAATATCTAGGGTTCTATATTAGCTATATAGCCTTCAAATTTTGTACGAGTCCATCAATTACAAATATTAGTAGTCGAACTGAAAATGGGCGGAGTGGGATAAATGGGCGTGGTACCAAAAGCAAAAAACAAATAAGCATTAAAATAAATCATCACATTCAAGACTTTTTGCAAGGTTATTTAATAATGTTGTTCAAAAATTGTTTTAGCGTTCCTCATAGTCCTAGAATAAAGGCGATAGAAGGACAAAGAGGCGTTGGGCTTCCCATCAAATTACAAATTTTAAAATGATTTACTAATGTGAATTTATTTTTTTAATTATATATTTGCGTAAAAAATTTTTCTTGATTTAAAGAATTAATTACAATTACAATTTGAAGGCAAAGCAACGTTTGCCGGGTCAGGTAGTAATTATATAAAAACCAGATGTTATTGTATCCACATTTTGACCTGATATAATTGTTTATGATTTTATGGAAAGTAACACATCTAAATATAATTAGATCCGAGTTTTAGTCTGGTAAAATTGCACTAAATGATACATTTTTGTATGTGATTGTATACAAATATACACAATTTCATACAAATATATGATCATCATATCATATCCGTTAAGTCCGTAAAAAAATATTAATTAATAATCATATAATTACAAATTATATACTATTACCCTAACCGAGCACTAGCTACTATGGCCTTCGGCGCGTTGTAGCGAAAACAGACCAGTGCCTCTGGTGGGAATCGAACCCACAACCCCCGCACTGATAAGCCAGCACGCTACCAACTAGCCTACCGGGGCGCACAAAGAAGAGTTTAAAAGTTTGACATATTATGGCAAAAACATTTGTAAAATTTCCATAGATTAATTTTGGTCAACCACAGCATCATTTAGTTTGAAATAAGTAATTTTATTTATAACTTGTTTTAAATTGTAAGATTATAAATATATTTTCAAAAATATGCGCAGCATATCGCAACATTATAATACTTATCGTTTGAGCACTATTACGTAAAATTGTACACAATCGGGACACCCTAACGTGCATTAAAACTTAAAAAGATTTATGCCGTAACTTTTTTGAAAACCGCAAAAAAGTAACATGTTTCTTAATAAAAAAAAAAAAAAAAAATAAACTCTTCTTTGGTCAGCACTTTTCAGAATGCACTACGAAGACAGTGGGTAGCAACTATAGCCGTAAACAGCTCAATAATACTAATCATTTGAAAGTTTTTCGACATTATAGCAATTTTGATGCAGTTTTTACGGGTTAGTTTGTTTTACACTTTTTTTCTCCTAGTCTATAGCTACCATTGTGTCGAAGGCAGGAAAACAAAATTCCAATTGGTGTCCGAGGTATAGCTGGGGAAAAATTGCATGTTCTTCGGAAAAATCAAGTTTTAGCCAAAATATACATGAGCCCATAAAATCCAAACAGCAGCTCAACTCAGGTTTTTTTAGTGTCGATAAGTACTTCGACAAATTCCACACTAGATGGAGTTTGTAGTCGATGACTTCAAAAATGTTGCACTGTGATATTTAACATCTCCCTTTGTTTAAAAGGAAACATTTAAACATTTAGTATACAAACTCTGAATATCCTTTATCTACAATATTGCATGTTATCTTGCATGTGTTGAAAGTTTGTAAAGTCCCTTAAGTGCTGTTTGAAAGAAAATATTTTTCTTTTTTAGTTTTTTTTTTATTATGCTAGTACCTTCCCAAATTATTTTAGCTCTATTAGCACCGTTTCAGTTATAATTTTTTTTTCTTTCTGCTTATATGCCTTCATTTGTTTTAATAACTTAAATATGTTAAAATTTTATAGTGTGGAAAAAAATTTGTAATAAAAACAACGTTGAAAACTGTTCGCCAAACTAACTTGTATTCAAAAAAGTTTGCATATTTATGACTATGAGAATTTTATAGGAAAATGGAAAGTATATTAAACTATTAAAAATAAGAAAAAAAAAAAATGCTAAAAGTTTTAAAAAAATCTTATAACATTCCTTTATTTAATTAACATGATCAAAAGTATATTTTTACTCATAAGTATACTTAAAAAAAAAGTTATTAAAGCCAGCAACAAAGTTAGTCAAGTCAGCAACAAAAAAAATTTTGCTAATGTCAGCTAAATCTTTCGCTGAAAATCGGCGAGCTGATTTTTAGCAACAAAATTAGTAGATTCAGCAAAAGTTTTGCTAACACTTAGTTGATTAAAAATTAAAAAATCATTGCTAAAAGTTAACAAAATTTTTGCTGAATATTAGTAGACTGAAAAAAAATCGAAAAAAATGTAGAAAAATTATACTTCAGTTAATTTTTTACTCCAGAAATAAATATATATAACATAAATAAAATTATCTTTCAACTACTTACACCAATGGTTGTGTAAATAATGACATCTTTTAAAACAAGACAAATGCTGTAGACAATTTTAGAAACAATAAGCAAAAGTGCCTTGCACTTTTTGTCTACCTGAACGTATATCTGTTTGCAATTTGAACACACTACATTATTATAAACATTTAGTTTACAAATATTAAATTTAAATATTTTATTTTGTCTTTAATTTAATTAATATACAATTACTTTCACAAGCCGATGACAACACACATTTTAAGTGTTTGGTATTTCAGCACAAAATACCAACTTCTGCTCGCGGTGCATAGTGCCACCTAGTCTTAGTTGTTTTGATCCACAATTTTGTCTTATATATGAAAACAGATAAAAAAAATCTTCTATGGTTGATATTTTTTATATGTCTTACAAGAGTTGTACATTTTAGTATAATTTTCCTCATCTCTACTACATCTTGATATTCTGCGACATCTACTTCATTTTCCGTATATCTTTGTCGTCCACACTATTAATGTACTTATCAGCACAATTTTGTTAGCAAAATAAATTGTGTTACTAATTAGTTAACTAGAAAAATATTAGTAAAATTTTAGTAAAATATTAGTTCAAAACAGTTAAGTGCTGAATAAGTATAACTAAAATTTAAGCTGAATACATAAATTTAGCAAAACATTTGCTGAAAATTAGTATACTTGATATACAAGACGTTTTACTAACATTTCTACTAACTTATTTTTTACGTGTATGTAAAGGAAGTCAAGCTTTTTTGGGGAAAAAGTTGTATGATTTTTTTATTTTCGATTTTTAATTTGTTGATGGAATGTTGCCTATAAAAGTGATTTATTATCTTGTATGTTCAATTAAAAGTGATTATAAAGTGTCAACAACATATGAAAGCCTTGTTAGTATAAAGTATTGCACGTATTTATAGCACACAATGTTAGCTGGTTAACTTTTTCAGGTTTAACAATTTTAATAAAATGGATTTTAAATATCTCAGAGATTTATTTGGAGAGTAAAGGATCTCAGAGATTTAAGTGGAGAGTAAAGGATCTTTTGTTTAATAAACTTATCTTCGCTGCGCTGAAGAAATGAGTTAGGCGTTTTAAAGGAGTCGCGCTTGTTTTTTAAGGCATTTTGTTAAATTTGCCATAATTTTGTCACCCACTGTTGTGTATATAAATGACATTATTAACAACCTTACTGACATGTCTTTAGGAAAAAGAGAACAAAAAGAAAACAAAAAGAATATTAAACTAAACACTAAAAACTACATGTGTATTAGAGCGGCATTTTTTGCTACGTTCGATTTTATCAATTATTGTTGCAATTATTTTAGAACTACGCTAAAAAAATAAATTAGTAGAAACATTAGTAAAACATCTTGTAAATCAAGTATACTATTCAGTAAATTTTTTGCTGAAATTCTGTTTTTAGCTAGAATTTTAGTTATACTTATTCAGCACTTAACAGTTTGGAACTAATATTTGACTTATATCTTACTAAAGTTTTACTAACATATTTTGCTAAAATAAATGTGCTAATAAGCACATTACTAGTGTGGACGAAAACCATATTGAAAGATATACACAGAATGTAAGATATACGCAGATTGAGATATTCAGACTAAAGCAAAAGAGAAGGACACACATCTAAGGTAATTTCATATATTTCCTTTCTCTATTTTCAAAAAAAGGTTTGTTTGTGTATGTCATATTTTGTTATTTTTTTTTTGTGGTTGGTTTATAGAATTTAGCATTTAGCTTCCGTCCAAATTGTCATCATTTAGATAACCGTGGATGTAAGTTGTTGACATATATTTTTGTTTATGTTATATACAAATATTTCTATATATTTTCATAATTTTTTACAAATTTTTTGAGTTTTTTCAGCCTCTTAATATTCCGCAAACATTTTATTAATTTTCAGCAAGGATTTTTTAATTTTTAATCAAATAAATGTTAGCAAAATTTTTGGTGAATTTACAATTTTATTTTGCTAAAAAAAAAGCTCGCTGACTTTCAGCAAAAGATTTTGATAACATTAGCTATTTTTTTTTTGCAAGCACCCTTTTTTTACTGTCTTTACCGACTTTTTTTGAGGGTAGATCCAAAAGTTTGATGGTGCGAATTTAGGCAAAATCGGATAGCATTGACCCGTGACGCCCAGCGTACAAAGTGTTCGATTTTTGAAAAGTTTTTTTAATTGCTTCAATAAAAACATGTCTTACGAATAGTGCTTGGGAATTCCCGAACTTTTTCATTTCCCGGGATTCTCGGGAAAATCATAAATTTCCCTGGAATCCCGGGAATTCCCAGTAAGTTTATTTTTTTTATTTAAAATTAAATAATAAAGCACATATGTATTGAATTTTTGCATTGAAAATTAAAACAGAAGCGTATTAATTATAAGATTTGAGATCATTTTAAATTAAAAATAAATAGCATATATAAAAATATAGTTTTAATACTTATAAAACTTTTAATAAGTTGCTTGACATCCAATTTCGATTTTTGTTACAAAGTCCCCGGCAACAGAGAAAAGTTACCGTGAGTTTTTAAATAATTTTGTTAAAGTTTTGTTTCTAAAAATATATTTATAATTGCATCATCTACTAAAATATTAGAATATCGTCGACATAGTGCATCTCTTATGAGATTCAAAACTTCCATTAATATCTCCAGGACTGCGACATTGTTGATCATTTGCTAATTCAATGTCAATAAATGTTTTTTACCTTTAAAATTTAATAAATCATAGCAAATTTAATTAATTAAATTTTCGCGAAAATTTTAATTTTTTTCCCGGGAATTTCCAACGCCACTTTTCAGGGAATTCTCGTATCCCAAACCCAACTTGCGACAAATCATTTTTAATTAATTTAGGCACGAATATTTAAAAATTCTTTAAATCGAACTAACAGTTTTTAACAAATTTATTGATTTTTACTTAAAATGGAGTTTTATTCCTTCATTTAACAAATTCAAAAAATATCATGATTTTTTTTAATTTGCACTAGTAAAGAAGGCAAAACTAATTTTCACTGTAACATAATCATGTTAAAATTGTTGGTAGGATAACTTGTAAATTTTACTACAAATATCTCGAAACAGAAACAGAAAGTTTACATAATTAAATTGTAATGCTATTCAATTTTGTACACATGATTATTGAAGGAATATTAACTTTAGCTTTTGATTTTCATAAATTAATACTTTGATTGTTGTAGAACTAGTTTCGCTAGTTTTCTGGTGCGAAATTTAAGAAAAAACGGGTTAAAAATCCATATTAGTGCACAAAAAAT
Source organism: Delia radicum (assembly GCA_021234595.1). Taxonomy (NCBI): domain Eukaryota; kingdom Metazoa; phylum Arthropoda; class Insecta; order Diptera; family Anthomyiidae; genus Delia; species Delia radicum. The sequence continues at coordinate 48,537,657 of CM037854.1, forward strand.
TTAAATACATTGTAAAAAATATATTTTGGGATACATCATATCTAATGTATCCCAAAATATAATTACGATAAAATGGTAGCATGTTTTGAGTAGTATTTGAGTGCAAAACAAAAAATTCAAGATAATTTTTAAAATATTTCTAGCATATAGAAAAAAGATGCCATTTTTAGTGAAAATCGATATTGCTATCTCGAAAAGCATCAGTCCGATTTCAACATTTTCAAAATATTTATATTCAGCATACTAAAGTTAATAAAAAAAATGATGTGTCACAAGCCATATTAAAGAAACTTAAGAAAATTTTTAAAGAACCTAAAATTTTGAAAGTGGGGCGCCACGCGTTAACTCTATCCGCCTTTTCTCAAATTTGCACCAAATAACTTTTAAACTTTTAATACTACAATAATCTGAACAATAAATTGCAATTTTTCAAAAAAAGTTTTACTTCATACAAAAAAATGCCGCTCTAATGTGCATCCTAAGTAATAATACCAAATGTCAATATGACACTTGACAAATAATCATTTGCCAAATACTGCAGTATTGAAGCTAATGAAAAGGACCTTTTCAAAAATGATTAATTTAATCAATGACCAACAGCTTGTTTAGAAAACAAGAAGAACAAAGTAGTTGCTTAAACAATTTTTTATTATTTAAAATTAAAATATTTTCAATCTTTAACCAATGAAACAAATCCTTTAGTAACCAAGCATGTTCTAATTGATTTAAAACATGCAATTAAGGAGAAGGTAATTTATATGAAATTTGTTTTTATTTTTTTTTTTTTAACAAAAATTAGCATTTTAAGCATACGTAATGGATTTTGATCTTTTTTTAAACTATTTTCATTAAATGAAGCTGTATGTGTGTATGAAGAATAGACAGACTAAAGTGTTTCAATGAGCATCCTTTAAAGTGTTCATATTCAATATTATTTTACATAATTAAAGGTACCACGTTTTTGGTCAAAGCCGACCACATAATTAGCTACTGAAATCAATGAATCATGTTTAAAAAAATATGGAGTACTTCAACAAAAATTCTCAACAAAGAACCTGTGTCGTGACCGGTAAAACTGGTCTTAAGGAACCTAGCCTGTGACCTAACACCTACCATGTGAGCGGTAAAAATAGGACCAGACAAAAAGCATATTCTCCGTAACTGGTTAAAATTAGACCGGCCTGAAAATATCTACCCTGTGAATAAAGTGGAACAAATATGTTCGAAAAATAGTTAATTTGTCTTAATTGGCCGCTGAGGTGTCCCAACAAAGAGTGTTTTTACGAATTCGCCTAAGTAATAGCACGAAGAACGTAAATTATAACGATCATTTTTTTTTTTTTTTTTTTTGGTTTGTACATTTGGGGTCCGACACGCGATTTTTTTTTTTTATGTTGAACCAACACTCAGGGGATGCCCCTTCTAATGCATTGCATTGTGTTGATATCAGGAAAATTGGTTATGGGTAGGAGGAAAGAGGGAGTAGTGTTTGTGGACATTTGACTTGAATTTTCTAAATTGTAATTTGCAGGGAAGACTTCCGCAGGGAGACAATTCCACATACGGCTAGTGCGACTGAAAAAACGAATTTTCTCTGTAATGCGTTGTTCGATTTGCCGGGCTATAGACAACAAACGGATGAGATCTACTTGACAAGCGGGTAGTACAAACAGACCCCCGGTCCCCTCGGGATGAGTCGGCTTATCTCAGCAGAACACTTCCCATGGTAATATCTATAGAACAAAGTCAGACAACCCACATTTCGGAGATGCTCCAACGAGTCAATAGAGTTCGAAACCCTACTGTCGTTGATAAGCATCAACGCTCTCCGTTGCACACGATCCAGAAGCCCCAAAATAGACTTTGAAGCACCTGCCCATATATGGGAGTTATATTCCATCTACGGTCGGATGTAGGTGGTATATATAGTAAGGAGATCAGATGGGGTGAAGTATGTCTTACTTCTTTCGATACTTGAAAAATGTGATCTATCTAACGGACATCACACTGTATTCTCATGCCCAGAACATCAAGAGTATCTGAATCCTCAATAACGATCCCATCCATATACACAGATGAGGTAGTTGAGTCCACAGACCTATGGGTCAACATACAACATTGAGTCTTACGAGCATTAAAATCGACCCTGTTCGCACGACCCCACTCTGAGATTGTCGAAAGGTCATGATTGAGTGTGTCATTCATAATCTGTCTTTTGCCCCCGACCTCCACAAGGCTTGGCCTACGATCGAAGGAAAAAGAATGACAAATGTTGCTGTCATCTGCAAAGGATTGATAGTTCGACCAAGGAGGTCATTAAGAAAGATAAGAAAAAGAGATGGAGAAAGAACAGAGCCCTGTGGTACGCCTGAACATAACTGAAACTCGTCGGATGAGACCCCATCTATAACAACACGTATAGTACGATCTCTGAGAAAACTCGAGATAAATCGAGAGAAATCATTACCTACACCAAATTGTATTGTATAAAAGCACTGAAATAACATTTTAATACTTTTTTTGAAATGTTGATAACCATATTATTGAATTATGAAAAAAAAAGATCCTCGCATAAAGCCCGAACAATATTGGAAAAAGCTCTTACACATCCTTAATTAAATTAAATTAAATTGGCATTACACTGAGAGAATTATCTGCTTGATATCAAAGAATTTTTACATTAGATCTATGAATTGTCATTGAAATTCGTCCATTGGAACTTTTCATTAAAATAATGCCGTTTTTCATAAAATTTAATGAAAAATTTCACATTTTTTATTAAAAATTTCATACGAGTAATAAAAAAGTTTAATTAAAAATAGTTTCATTAAAACTATTAAGCTTTTTAATAATGTTGAAGAAATTTTTCATTCACATTGCGAAGAATACTTCATTAGTTTAGTGAAAAAATTTCATTACAACTAGTCAAAGAAATTCTCTCTGTGTTTTATGCATTATTGTTAGCTTAATCCAACCCTAATTCCTTAATAAAGAGAAAATGTAACGTTACATTAAACACGACTTTTTAAAGAACACGATTACTTAATATTTTTATATATCGGCCATTTTACGCAAAATCGGCCAAAATCTGACCCTTGGGTTGTCTGGTTTCAATTAAATTTTGCGCTCAAAAACTTTATGGACGCACTTAACATTGGCGTTTTTAGTTTTCAAATTTCGAAAAATTCACGGTTTTATAAGTGATTTAGTTTATTTTTGAAAAATGAAAAATATGCAAAAAGTGTGTTCGCATTTTCTTTTATTATCTCTTATTTATAGGATCATCACCATTTAAATTGCATTGGAATAGTACGGTACTCAACTTGTATACTGCAAATTAGATTTCTGTTCCAGCGTCAAAAAGAATAGCATTTTTTGTGCAATTTATGTTTAAAATGCATTTTTCTAACGTTTGACCATTCTTTTAAAAAAAGAATGCATATTTGCAACATATGGAATTTTCACCAAATAGTTGCATATTCACTTTGTTTTTGTCCCGAGGCTTAGCTATTTTTAATGATTTTTTAGAATAACAGCTTATAGCACATTTGCATAGTTTAGTTAGTACAAAGTGCAACAATTCAAAAAAAAAAAAAAAACAGCAATTTGTTATTTTTTTTACTTTATTTATTAAGATTAAACTTGAAAATATAATTTAAACGTCTCTGTTTTAAAAACCATACATTTAATTTTGTGCATTTTTCTGCATCTGAAAGACAAAAGAATCTATTGAAATATTCTGTTTTTAAAATTTTAATTTTTCACCCTATCCAGTAAACTTTTGCCATCGAATATCAGATTTGTATGGAAAGAAACATGATGTTTCAAGGTAATTCAAGATAATTATTTTTATTCTTCCGCTGAACGAATATGGTTGTGTATACGCTTGAACAACGCTGGGAAATATTGCGACATTACTTTGAAAATCATGGTAATGAGCAAGGAGTGGCCGTTACAGTCAATGGCGATCGTTATCGGGCCATGTTGAACGAATTTTTGTTCACAAAATTGAAGAGAAGGATATTGGCAACATTTGGTTTCAACAGGACGACGCTACGTGCCACACAGCCGAAGCTACACTCGATGTTTTACGCCCTGTTTTTGAAGATCGCATTATCAGCCACAGAGCTGATGTCGTTTGGCCACCTCGGAGCTGCGATTTGACACCGTTGGACTATTATTTGTGGGGTGCCGTCAAAGATAAGTGTTACGCCAACAATCCAGAGACAATTGACGCTTTAAAGGACAATATTCGCGAAGCCATTGGTAAAATACAGCTGCACACGATCGATAATGTGCTTAAAATTGGACCGATCGTGTAGGCTACTGCATGGCCAGCCGAGGCAGCCATTTGAATGAAATTATTTTCCATTATGCACTTTCAAATAAAAAAAGAAATTTGAGAAAATATTCAGTAGTTTTTTTTATAGCATTTTCAAAAAAAAAAAAGTTATTTGGCGGACCCTTTATTTAAGTTGATTCGTTGAATGTATAGTTTTCAAAAGAAAGGCATTAAACGGCGCCGTAGCTGAACATTTTTAAATTTAACCTTTTTAATATTAAAAATTTAAAATATATAACAAATTGTTGTTTTTTTCTATGGAAACGTGATGAAGTTTTTTTTTTTTAATAAATCGTTAACAATAGGTAAACTCCAGGACCCAAAACAACGAAGTGTTGTTTTTAGTATAACGAAAGTGTTTATTAAAAATTCCATATTTTCCATTTTTTTTTCATTTTTCAAAAAAACTACATTGCGCAGAAAACCGTGGATTTTTCGAAACTTTTAAAACTAAAAACGCCAATTTACAATGTAGATAATATCGTATATATGCACCGAAAAAAAAAATGCCAACCGAATTGAAAAGTGTATTTTGGTGGCCAAAACCAAAAAATTCTATTAGTACAACCATATTCAACTTTGATTTAAGAATACACAGAAAAAATTATCAACCTAAAATATCTAATTAAAGATTTGATTTGAATTTAATTTGTTTCTAAACAAATATTTAATTGAATCAATTAATATTTTAATTGACTTTTAAATATATAAATACATATTTTATTTTAGACGCAATTGTCATATTATTTTTTCATATACTGTATGCATAAATATAAAATTTTCAGTATAAAATACAAAATACATTTGAAGTTAACAAACAAAACAAGAACACACACACAAACAGACTCAGCATTGCAAAAATACACACATACCAACGTATAGATTATACACTTTTTTTGTGAGTATCATATTTTTTTTTTAGAAGTTATTTATAACTTTTTTTTCCTTCTAAATTTTAATAAAAGGTTTAATTGATAGTATCATTGCCGTAATAGGTGCAAAATCAATTAATATATTGATTCAATAAATTTTTAATTGAAACCCGTTTTTAGTTTTTTCTGTGCATTTTGGGCGTTGCAACTAAATTTCAGTTGTATTGACCGAATTTTGTTGTGACAACCCATATTCAATAGTGCCAACCAACATTTAGTTGTACCAACTAATTTCAGTAGTATTGGAGTAACTAAATTTAAGTTGGCAAATGGCCAAATTTTTTGTTAGAAAGTGTTTTGCAACCGCCAGATAGTAACAATCGTAATTAATTTTTAATTAATTACTGTAGAATTTATTTTAGTTAGTCTCTTTACAGGAAGAAAAAAGAAGAAAACATTTTTATTGAAAAATTTTACGGACACAAGGGATATACAGACCGCCGAAGTTTCGTCCCCCTCCTGGGACCAGGGACCGTAATAATTATTTCCTTTTTTCATAAAAGTCAGATGATAACAGTTTTTTTAGCAAAAATAAAAGTTATTTTTTGATTTTTATTTTTTCGGACAAAAATAAAAGTTATTTTTTTGATTTTTATTTTTTCGGACAAAAATAAAGTTATTTTTGATTTTTATTTTTTCGGGCAAAAATAAGTTATTTTTTGATTTTTATTTTTTCGAGCAAAAGTAAAAGTTATTTTTTGATTTTTACTTTTTCGAGCAAAATAAAAGTTATTTTTTGATTTTTATTTTTTTGATACAATGACCAATATTATATTTCTAACAAAGAAATGCTACAAAATTTTAATTATTTTGCACAATTTGCTTAATGACCCTATGTCAACTCACACTTGAATTAGAGATTTTATACTTTTTTTATGGTGTTTTTCTAAATAACAACAACAAGCTTTAAACTATAATGTAAAATGAAAAGTTGTTATTGTAGAATAATCTAAAAATTGTTTTCCCCTAAGATTTATGTGTTATTTTGTACTTCAAATTTGTTGCATGCAAGTGTCTCAATTTTAATTCACACCACTGTATATCACTTCAAACATTTACCGTCTTGAGAAAACTGTAGGTAAATTTATGTAATTGTATAATTACCACAATACTTTGTAAACTACTTCTCTAATTTTTGTAAATTATGCACCTTTTTTTCTGCGTGTATATTAGCTTGTCCCGTTAAACAGCGTTTTTGCGATTTCGTTGTAGTAACAGCACTCGAACGACGCTTATTAAGCCCTTAACAATAATAGTTCAGCATAAAAATTTTTGAAGTTGATCTTCAGTTCCCTACCAGCGATTTAAATTTGCGGTTCTAGTACATTTTGCCTAAAAAAAAGTTTCGACGATTTTTTTCAAATGTGTCTCAAAGTTTCGTATTTTAGCCCTTTTTAAGAAAAAAATAATTTAAAATTTTTGGTAGAGTAATTTTGGACCACTGGAAGATGTTTTAGTTTTCATCAAGCTAATTTTCTTACAATATTTTCTTTAAATTTTGCATTAAAACACTCAAAATCTTTTCATCTTTTGGAAATACAGGTCATATATGAAAAGATTTTTAGTGTTTTAATGCAAAAAGTTAAAGAAAATATTGTAAGGAAATTTACTTGATAAAAATTAAAACATCTTCCAGTGGACCAAAATTACTCTATCAAAACTTTAAATTATTTTTTTCTTAAAAAGGACTAAAATACGAAACGTTTGAGCCACATTTGAAACAAATCGTCGAAACTTTTTTTTTTGTCAAAATGTACTAGAATCGCTAATTTTAATCGCTGGTAGGGAACTGAAGATCAACTTAAAAGTTTTGATGCTGAACTTTTATTGTTCAGGGCGTTAATACGCATCGTTTGAGTGCTATTACCGAAAATTTTTCTATCGGGACACGCTAGTGTATATACATGTGTCTGGTAGCAGATTTATATTTTCAAACTTAAATAAAAAACGTATAATTGACACAAAGGTTTATTAAGAACATTGAACGATAGAATGGAAATGCGGATTTTATATTTTAAGGAGTATGTCAGCCAGAAGTCTTCGGTCGAGTTGAACACACTGTTCAAAACGGATCCTTGTGTTCTGCGCCACACGCTGCAGTGAACTTGGTTCAATTGAGCTGATTTCTCGACGAATATTTGCCTTTAAAGCCACAAGCGATTGGGGATCGTCATTATAAAACCTCTCTTTGAGGTAGCCCCATAAAAAAAATCTATGGGATCCACTCGGTCCATCACGTATTCGCCGAATATCGAACTTTGAACAGGATTGAAGATACACATTTTTATGAAAATTGGAAATCATTTTGAATTTTTGTTTTGGAATTTTTTGAAAAAGAAAGTTTCCAAAAAGGTGACACAAAAATCGTAAAAAAAGCAAGGAAATATTTTTTAAAAAAATATTTTAATTTTTTTTAAATAGAAAAAATTTTAAATTTTCCGTATCAGTAATATTTTTTATTGTATGTTTCTATTTGGATTTTTGCGAATACTTTAAAATTAAAATGGGTTAAAATATTCAAATGCGATACAAAAAACTCTCTAAGTTAAATGTGACTGGTTCCGTGTCAATTCCATTTTTTTTTTAAAGAAAAGCAACATTCAGGAAATTCTTCCTATTTATTAAAGTGTTGCTTTATTTGGAAAGTGGAGAGATGAAAGGTGTGGAAAGATGAAGGGCTTCAAACACGGCAACACTGTAATTGCGCGAGATGATAAATCTTAGAACAGTTGTTGCTCGCCACCTGATGGAGAGTTGGCGAACTTATTGAAGCTTTTTAGTTCATAGCCCTGATACATTATTTTACTTCGGTGGGGTTAAGTGCTATGGGAAGGCGAAGGCGGGCACTGCAATACATGTGAGGGATAGAAAAACTCATACACATTATTTTTCTAAATTGATGTTGCCGTCACAGGGAATCGAACCCGGGACCATCTGTGTAACAGTCCAACGAGCTACCCATTACACCACAGTTAATTTGGTTAGTTCGGTGACATATTTTTACGTGTGTTAGGTAACATGTTATTGTGGGCAAGTCCTGTGACATGACACACGGTGTCTAAATTGTGGCAATTGACCCGATCGTTAGGACAAGCCTATGTTAAAGTTACAAGCGCTTTTCATATAAAATCTACACACAGAGAAATAAAGTGCCAACCGAATTGAAAAATGTATTTTAATGTTAACAACTTATAACTTTAGATTTCTGAATATTTTGGGTGTTGCAACTAAAATGCAGTTGAATTAACTCAACTTTGTAATGAAAACTGATATTCAACTGTAGCAACTGACTGAAATTCGTATTAACCGAATTTGAGTCGTATTAACCGAATTTCAGTTGGCAAATAGCTTAAGTTTTCTCTGTGTGTAGGAATGGTCGCTGGCCACATTGCGACTTATATTGCGTATCACCTAGCTCCCTTTACCACATTGCCTGTTTAAATTCTCTGGGGCTTTTAAAGAAAGAAAATATTGAATTTAAATAACACTTAAATTTAAGCAATTTTTCAACACAATTTACAAAAAGATTTTCTTTTCGACAAAACACGAGAGATGTTTTTATTTTCAAAGAATTCCTGGACATTAATAGATTTTTTTTTTTAATATTGACTATTAAAATACCATCGATTCGTTTCCGTACCTTTGTTCTACCCTTAACCACATTGTGGTCGTGTAGGGTAATATAAAAAATAATAAATGAGTTGAGTTAAAATTCAATTACAAGCCTTTTATTTCAATTTTACAGTTTTTATTGTTCTTTTGACCACCTTAGTTACTTGCAACAATAAGCTCTGGCTTCAGTACAAGTGCTTACAACAATAATGCTAGCAAAAACAAAAAAGTAAAAACAAACAGCCACTATTTTCCTCATTTAGCTCATAAAATACAAGATGACGAAGAAGAATGATTGTAGTACAACATCATCAAACAATGCAACAACGTAATCGCAAAACTTATAGTGACAATAGGAACAACAACAGCGGCAGCAACAGCATCACTAGCAGCAACAATATGTAGTTGCAGTGTTAACAATTTGGAGATTTTCCAGCTAGATTTAGCGTTTTTTTTTTCTTTCTTAGCTGGTTAAAACGTGATTTAGCTAGAAATTTAGCAGTTTTTTTTTTTTAGAAATCAGGTTTAAGTTCTTATTTAAAAAAAGGTAGTAAATATCGTCGTTTTCAAAATTAACACATACATTCAAATACATAAAATGAAACACATTCAAAGCAATAAAAACAAGTACAATTTGTTATTGTTTCGAGTGTGATTTTTCTATTTTTTTGTTTAGGCGGTGTCTTCAAATGCAATCAACGATAGTATGCCAATGTCAAATCGATTGCATAGAAAACTTCAAAATTATTGCGAATTGCACTGTAGTGCAGAACACTTGTTAATTTTTTGCTACGAAATATCATTATCTTTTTTCAAAAACAATAAACAAAATAAAGGGTCCGCAAATAACTTTTTTTTTTTTGAAATGCTATAAAAAAAAACTGCTGAATATTTTCTTAAATTTCTTTTTTTATTTGAAAGTACAATCCTTCCGGTTAATAAGGAAAATAATTTCATCAAATGGCTGCCTCGGCTGGCTATGCAGTAGCCTACACGATCGGTCCAATTTTTAAGCACATTATTCATTGTGTGCAGCTGTATTTCACCAATGGCTTCACGAATATTGTCCTTTAAAGCGTCAGTTGTCTCTGGCTTGTTGGCACTTAACACTTATCTTTGACGGCACCCCACAAATAATAGTCCAACGGTGTCAAATGCGGCTGATAATGCGATCTTCAAAAACAGGGCGCAAAACATCTAGTGTAGCTTTGGCTGTGTGGCACGTAGCGCCGTCCTGTTGAAACCAAATGTTGCTAATATCCTCCTCTTCAATTTTTGTGAACAAAAATTGGTTAACATGGCCCGATAACGATCGCCATTGACTGTAACGGCCACTCCTTGTTCATTTTCGAAGAAAAATGGCCCAATTATGCCTCTGGACCAAAATCCACACCAAACAGTGACTCGTTTTGGGTGTATCGGCTTTTCAATGTATGCATGCGGGTTTTCTGTGCCCCAAAGGCGACAATTTTTCTATTTACATACTGCCAAGATCAAAATGAGCTTCATCTGAAAAGATGATTTTTTTGGCAAAATCGACATCTTCACTTAGTGAAGCGAAAACGCATTGGATGGTCAGTTGGCTTCAACTCCTGAACCAATTGGACTTTGTATGGCGTCATACCAAGGTCTTTACGCAAAATTCGTCTCAATGATGTCTCCGAAATGTTCAATTGTTGAGAACGACGGTGAATTGATGTTGATGGCGCTTCACGCACACTTTCTGCCACAGCAGCAATATTCTCGGGTGTACGCACTGTTTTTGGCTTTTCACGCTTAGGTTTATCGATTAGGATCAGGATGCAGTTTCTTTCACTTTTTTCACAAGATAACGAACATACGGAGCTGACGGTGTGCTTCTCTTCTTCCAAAATCCGTACGCAATTTCGCACACATTCTGCAACATTACCATGATTTTAAAGTAATGTCGCAATATTCCCAGCGTTGTTCAAGCGTAGACACAACCATATTCGTTCAGCGGAAGGATAAAACTCATTATCTGTCAAATCAGACATGAGCTAAGTGTTACCATTCACGAAATAAGCACTAGTTGAAAAAAAAAAACGTTAGATGGGGGACCCTTTATAAAACATTCCCCGTTTTTATTATTTTTTTAAATTTTGATTTCCAAATTAAAATGAAAACTAAACGTAACATTTGATGCAGACATCATGCGAGAGCCGATTGCATGTCAAAGATATCTTGATATTGCAAGAACATTAAAATTAATGTAATAATATTGTAATTCAAATAGGTGAAGCATTGCGTTATTTGTATGCAATTTGTTGTTGTTACAAAAGCAATTACATTCAAATAACGCAACGCCTCTCCCTTACAAATGTTATTCTGTAAATTTCCTAGAGGGTTTTTTTTTTGGTGAAAAGTGTT